>CM075777.1:59955365-60693059 GCA_037974665.1 Ehretia macrophylla
GGAGCAACAGAGACCTGGTCCCAAGCCCCACGCCCTCGGTTTGTAGGCCCAGCCTCCACGTGAGGCGAAGTTGTCTTGCCCAAGGTGTTGTGGGATTCGGTAATAGAAATATGGTGGACTAGGTTATCGTCATTTTTGCGGCTCATGACGTACGATCTGGGACATAAAAATAGTGCAAAAGAAGAAAAGAGTCCCGAAACTGATGAAAGTGTTTGATTTTGGGCTCCGAACACGGGCGCAACCGAGCAAGCTTGCTGCCCCAATCGTAGAGCTCTCGGAGAGCTTTCCAACGGTATGCTGTGCGCCGCGTAACTCCTTATGGATCAAAAGTTATGGGCACCAGAGCGACGGAGACATGGTCCCAAGCCCCACGACCTCGGTTTGCGAGCCCAGCCTCTACGTGAGATGAAGTAGTCTTGCACAAGGTGCCTTGTTATTCGGTAATAGAAATGTGATGGATTAGGTTGTCGTCCTTTTTGCGGCTCACGACATACGTTCCAGGACGGAAAAACAACGCAAAGAAAGAAAATTATCCAGAAACTGATGAAAACGTTCGATCTTGGGCTCCAAAAATGGGCGCTGCCTAGCAAGCTAGCTTCTCCCATCGTAGAGCTCGCGGAGAGCTTTCCAACGGTATGTTGTGTGCCGCGTAACTCCTTACGGATCAAAAGTTATGGGCAGCGGAGCGACGGGGACTTGGTCCCAAGCCCCACGCCCTCGATTTGCGGGCCCAGCCTCTACGTGAGGTGAAGTTTTCTTGCTCAAGGTACCGTGGGATTTGGTAATACAAATGTGGTGGATTAGGTTGTCGTCCTTTTCGTGTCTCACGACGTACGATCTGGGATGGAAAAATAGTGCAAAAGAAGAAAAGAGTCAGAAAACTGATGAAAACATTCGATTTTGGGCTCCAAAAATGGGTGTAGCCGAGCAAGCTTGCTACCCCCATCGTAGAACTATCGGAGAGCTTTCCAACGGTATGCTGTGCGCCGCGTAACTCCTTACGAATCAAAAGTTATGGGCACCGGAGCGACGGAGACATGCGACCTCGGTTTGTGAGCCCAGCCTCTACATAAGATGAAGTAGTCTTGCACAAGGTGCCTTGTTATTCGGTAATAGAAATGTGATGGATTAGGTTGTCGTCCTTTTTGCGGCTCACGACATACGTTCCAGGACGGAAAAACAACGCAAAGAAAGAAAATTATCCCAAAACTGATGAAAACGTTCAATTTTGGGCTCCGAAAATGGGCGCAGCCTAGTAAGATGGCATTTCCCATCGTAGAGCTTTCCAACGGTATGCTGTGCGCCGCGTAACTCCTTATGGATCAAAAGTTATGGGCAGCGGAGCGACGGGGACCTGGTCCCAAGCCCCACGCCCTCGGTTTGCGGGCCCAGCCTCTACGTGAGGCGAAGTTGTCTTGCTCAAGGTACTGTGGGATTTGGTAATAGAAATGTAGTGGATTAGGTTGTCGTCCTTTTCGTGTCTCACGACGTAAGATCCGGGATAGAAAAACAGTGCAAAAGAAGAAAAGAGTCAGGAAACTGATGAAAACATTCGATTTTGGGCTTCGAAAATGAGCACAGCCGAGCAGGCTTGCTACCCCCTTCGTAGAACTGTCGGAGAGCTTTCCAACGGTATGTTGTGTGCCGCGTAACTCCTTACGGATCAAAAGTTATGGGCACCGGAGCGACGGAGACCTGATCTCAAGCCCCACACCCTCAGTTTGCGGGCCCAGCCTCTACGTGAGACGAAGTTGTCTTGCCCAAGGTGCCGTGTTATTCGGTAATAGAAATGTGGTGGATTAGGTTGTCTTTATTTTTTGTAGCTCACGACGTACTTTCTGGGTTGGAAAAACAGTACAAAAGAAGAAAAGAGTCCGAAAACTGATGAAAACGTTCAATTTTGGGCTCTAAAAATGGGCGTAGTTGAGCAGGATTGGTACCGCCGTCGTAGAACTGTCGGAGAGCTTTCCAACGATATGTTGTGCGCCGCGTAACACCTTACGGATCAAAAGTTATGGGCACCAGAGCGACGGAGACCTGGTCCCAAGCCCCACGCCCTCGGTTTGCGGGCCCAGCCTCTATGTGAGGCGAAGTTGTCTTGCCCAAGGTGCCGTGTTATTCGGTAATAGAAATGTGATGGATTAGGTTGTTGTCATTTTCGCGGCTCATGACATACGATCCGGGACGGAAAAACAGCGCAAAAGAAGAAAATTATCCCGAAACTGATGAAAACGTTCGATTTTGGGCTCCGAAAATGGGAACAGCTTGGCTAGCTAACTGCTCCCGTCGTAGAGCTCTCGGAGATCTTTCCATCGATAAGTTGTGCGCCGCGTAACTCCTTACGGATCAAAAGTTATGGGTACCGGGGCCATAGAGACCAGGTCCCAAGCCCCACGCCCTCGGTTTGGGGGCCCAGCCACGACGTGAGGCGAAATTGTCTTGCCTAAGGTGCCATGGGATTTGGTAATAGAAATGTGGTGGATTAGGTTGTCGTCGTTTTCGCGGCCCACGACGTACGATCCAGGACGGAAAAATAGTGCAAAACAATAAAAGAGTCCCGAAACTGATGAAAACATTCAATTTTGGGCTTCGAAAATGGGCACAACCGAGCAGGCGTGCTGCCTCCATCGTAGAACTTTCAAAGAGCTTTCCAACGGTATGCTGTGCGCCGCATAACTCCTTACGGATCAAAAGTTATAGGCACCGGAGCGACAGAGACCTGGTCCCAAGCCCCACGCCCTCGGTTTGCGGGCCCAGCCTCTACGTGAACCGAAGTTGTCTTGCCCAAGGTGCGTTGTTATTCGGTAATAGAAATGTGATGGATTAGGTTGTTGTCCTTTTCGCGGCTCACGACGTACGATCCGGGACGAAAAAACAAGGCAAAAGAAGAAAATTATCCAGAAACTGATGAAAACATTCGAATTTGGGCTTCGAAAATCGGCGTAGCCGAGCAGTCTTGCTGCCCCCTTCGTAGAGCTCTTGGAGAGCTTTCCAACGGTATGCTGTGCGTCGCGTAACTCCTTACGGATCAAAAGTTATGGGCATCGGAGCGACGGAGACCTGGTCCCAAGCCCCACGTCCTCGGTTTGCGGGCCTAGCCTCTACGTGAGGCGAAGTTGTCTTGCCTAAGGTGCCATGTTATTCGGTAATAGAAATGTGATGGATTAGGTTGTTGTCCTTTTCGCGGCTCACGACGTATGATTCGAGAAGGAAAAACAGCGCAAAAGAAGAAAATTATCCCGAAACTGATGAAAACGTTCAATTTTGGGCTCTCAAAATGGGCGCAGCTTTGCTGGCTAGCTACCCTCGTCGTCGAGCTCTCGGAAAGCTTTCCAACGGTATGTTGTGCGCCGCGTAACTCCTTACAGATCAAAAGTTATGGGTAGCGAAGCGACGGGGACCTTGTCTCAAGCCCCACGCCCTCGGTTTGTGGGCCCAGTCTCTACGTGAGGCGAAGTTGTCTTGCCCAAGGTACCGTGAGATTCGGTAATAGAAATGTTGTCACGCCCCGACCCGACCCCGCAAAAGGCCAAGCCTGGACCAGACACACGGACGGAGTCTCCTCTGTACCGCGGACGATCCAAAAACTCTAAAATCAACATAATACTTGCAAAAGCCATAAAACAATTAAAACAAGCCGACTTTCTTTAAAAAAAAAACATACATTTCTTATTAACCAACTTTCCAAACCAAAATGCCATGCATACTACACAAGTATTTATGCCACTAAACAGTTAGCTATTAGCATGCATTTCTTTACTAGTCATAAGAGTAAACTTTTACAGCTTTACATTCTTTCAACTTATACAACATAAGACCATAGAGGCCTTAAACTAGGAAATACATACAAGGCTACAAGCCTCAAAATAAAGCGTCATCCAAGTAATATACATATCAAGCAAGGCTCGCACAAAATCTGGTAACCAACCACCAGCAAGGCAAAGAAGTGCTATCACGGAAACACCTCCACCCGTTCCTCCTCCTCAATTACCTCAAGAGGGTCTACTTCAACTACTCCTGTAAAAATATAGTATAGAGAGGAATGAGCAAAAACTATTGCTCAGCGAGGGCAATTAGTCTCAAGGACGGAGATGAGTGGAGTATGCAATGCAATTAGTCAAGCAATTCATACAAATATCATACAGAGATACAATAAAGCCATCAATAAAGCAAGGCAAGCATTAAAGCTATAAACACTTATTCAAAGGATACGATACTCTTTTCACGAGCAACTTTCAAACACGAATTCGATGACGACGCGCCGGCCCAAACCACCTTATAACACCAGTTTGGAATACCCCGGAAGTATCCATCAATCTACGACCCAAATCTCCCTGGGAGGCAGCCCAAGCGAGAAGAGGGAATAGCAGCGGAGCTAGAGCAACCAACACTGGCAACCCGAGGCTACCCAGAGAGGCCCATCACTCACGCGCGAGACACTATGCAATGCAAGACTCGATACAAGGCGATAAACAAGCAATAAAACCATACGTGGGAGGATAACAAAGTAGGTTACTCTCGCACACAATAGCAATAGTTGATATGCATTCCAATCAAAATCAATTCAAACAAGTATATCAAGCAACCATAAGCATTCTATGGGCATAATATCAAGAAAACACACAAAGTCACAAATCGGCCCCAACTATCAAAACACTACCATTTCCAAACGAGCCACGAGTTCCGAAAACCGACTTCGCCAATCCTCTTAGGTCACCATAAGGCACGTCTAAAGACCCCGAAACCCTACTTAACCCTAGAATTCACGCAAAGTCCCGATTTTTCCCTTTGCTCGTTTGAACTACAACTATATCAACCAAACACCCAACCAATACTATAATCGCACCAAAAGTGCTTCCATGGCCTCCCGAAACAATGCCAACACGCAAAACGAGAAAACGCCAAACTCGACCTAAACGACCCCGACTTTCACCAAGGCTTAATTCCCATTTTTTCCATTACGCAACCCAAACAAACCATGCATTTAGGCATTCTAGCACACCTAGCACATTTCTACATCAACGGACAGCATAACGGAGCAACTTCATCGTTTCAAGGGTTTACTATTCACAAAACACTATTCAACAACCAATTTAAATTACAATCTCAACATTTAACCGCAGAAAATGTTAAAAAACTATAAATACACGTTCTACAATTGCCAAGGAACATTCTAGAAGAATCAAAATGCTTTAACCAACAATCTACGGATAAAATCTAAAAATCACAAAGTTAACATACTTGACATTTAAATGCGCAAATAACGTGCTTCCCTCACCTTAGGTACTCCTAGTCGCTAGGAAAACAACGCTGGTTGCCTTGGAAACCACCCCGCATGAGCTCACGTGAAGATTGAACGATTGGAAGTTGAAAGGTTTTTTTTTTCTCTCAAAGCTCTCGGCCTGCTCTTGAGCTGATTTTGCTTTTATTTTTTTTTATTTTCTTAGTTTTAAGCTTATAAGGTGACTATTAGGTCAAAGGGTCAAAGCCCTTGGTCAAACAACTTAAAATTTGGTCAATTTGCCTTATTTTGTGCATTTTAAAGCCATACTAACTAAGGAACAAATTAATTATAGCTAACAACAATTAAAATATAAAATTTAAGTAATCTAAATACTAGTTTCACTATTTGCTGAGGACTAGAAACCGTTCTCTAGCTATCGCTCCCTAAATGCAATGCACGTTGCGATAGCAAGGAAGTAACAATTAATTCTCAAAGAATTTAAGGAAATACAATTTTCAAAATAATAAACAAGAAATTTTCACATTCCGGGCTCGGGTATTACACCCTCTCCCCCTTAAAACAATTGCACCCACGCAATTCTTACCTGGTCAACAAACAACTCCGGATACTGATCCTGAACTTGGTCCTCTCTTTCCCAAGTTGCTTCCTCAAACCCATGATGATTCCACAGAACCTTGACTAACGGAATACTCTTTCTGCGAAGTTCCTGAACTTTCTAATCCACAATTCGAATCGGTTTCTCTTCATAAGACAACTTTTCTTCAATCTGCAAAGGCTCTGGTTCAAGTACATGTGAAGGATCTGGATGGTATTTTTTTAACATCGACACGTGGAACATATCGTGCAGTCTCGACAAGCTCGGAGGCAAAGCTAACCGATAAGCCAAAGGACCTACCTTTTCGGTGATCTCATATGAACCCACATACTTGGGACTAAGTTTTCCACTCTTACCATGCCGAATCAATCCCTTTCGAGGAGAAATCTTAAGAAACACCCAATCTCCCAAATCAAACTCAAGATCCTGACGGTGCTTATCCGCATAACTCTTCTGACGACTCTGAGCTGTAAGCATACGCTGGCGAATAAGGTGAACATTATCTACCATCTTAATCATCTCAGGTAACACAGTCAGTTCAATTGTTCTCATCTCTCCAACCTCTTCCCAATATAATGGAGATCTGCATTTACGACCATACAACGCCTCGTAGGGAGCCATACCTATAGTAGATTGATAACTATTGTTGTAGGCGAACTCCGCTAAAGGCAAAAACTTCTCCCAATTCTTCCCAAAGTCTAGCACACATGCTCGAAGCATGTCTTCCAAGATCTTGATAGTTCTCTCAGACTGGCCATCAGTTTGTGGATGATATGCAGTACTGAAGCTTAACTTAGTTCCCAAGGCCTCTTGCAACTTCTGCCAAAAACGAGATCTGAATCTGGGATCTCTATCTGACACTATACTCTGTGGCACACCATACAATTTCACAATATTAGCAACATAAAGCTCAGCTAGCTTATCAAGGCTATCCTGTTTGTTCACAGAAATAAAATGTGTAACTTTAGTCAAGCGGTCCACAACAACCCAAACAGAATCACATCCTCTCGGAGATCTAGGAAGATCAGTCACAAGGTCCATTGTTATATGCACCCACTTCCATTGCAGAATCGACAACGGTTGCAAAAGTCCGGCTGGCCTCTGATGCTCAACTTTAACCCTTTGACAAGTCAAACAACTGGATACATACCCAGGAATCTCCCTCTTCATATTGTTCCACTAGAAGTGTTGCTTCAAGTCTCTATACATTTTTGTACTGCCCGTGTGAATCGTATATCTCGAATTATGTGCCTCGGACAGAATCTCATTCTTCAAAGTCGGATCACCAAGAACACACACCCTGTCCCTGAATCTGAAGATACCATCTACATGTAATTTAAACTCCGACTCTCCCCCTTTTGATTTTTCTTGGATCTTCAAGATGTGAGGATCAGTCTTCTGAGCCTCTCTGATCTGTGCTAGCAACCCTGACTGAATCTGTAAACTAGCAAATCGAATCCCTACCTCAGTAGCTTCTGGCTTCCATGAACAAATTTCTTCCAAAGTCTCCCAATCCTTGATAATTAAGCTTGCAACAGTAGCCTTTCGGCTCAAAGCATCAGCAACAACATTTGCCTTACCTGGCACGTAGTTTATAGAACAGTTGTAACCACTCAATAGCTCTAGCCATCTCCGCTACCTCATATTCAAATCCTTCTGTGAAAACAAATACTTGAGACTTTTGTGGTCAGTAAAAATTTCAAATCTGCAACCCCACAAGTAGTGACGCTACTTGTTCAAAGCAAACACAACTGCAGCTAACTCAAGATCATGTGTAGGGTAATTGACCTCATAAGGTTTCAACTTCCTAGAAGCATAGGCAATCACCTTACCATTCTGCATTAAAACACAGCCCAAACCTTCTTTAGATGCATCACTGTAGACAACAAAGTTTTCTGTTCCCTTAGGTAAAGCTAGTATAGGAGTTGTAGTTAGTCTCTTCTTCAATTCTTGGAAACTGGATTCACATTTGGCATCCCAGTTGTAAGCAACTTTCTTCTGAGTCAACTGGCTTAAAGGCCCAGAAATTTTGGAAAAGTTTTTAACAAACCTCCGGTAGTAACCTGCCAACCCAAGAAAACTCCGAATCTCTGACACTGTCTCAGGTCTCTTCCAAGATGAAACAACTTCAATCTTAGCTGGGTCCACTAAAATTCCTTGATTTGAAATGATATGACCTAGAAAAGATATATGATTCAACCAGAACTCGTACTTGCTGAATTTAGCAAAAAGCTTGTTTTCTTGCAAAGTCTGTAGCACAATCTTCAAGTGTTGTTCATGCTCAGCCTCATTCTTTGAGTACACTAAAATGTCATCAATAAAGATTACGACAAACTGATCAAGATAAGGTCGAAAAACCCTCTACAACAAGTCCATGAATGCGGCTGGTGTATTCGTCAATCCGAACGGCAATACAACAAATTCATAGTGGCCATATCTAGTCCTGAATGCCGTTTTTGGTATATCATCACTCCGAATTCTGAGTTGATAGTAACCCTGCCTCAAATCAAATTTAGAGTAAACACTCGCACCCTGCAACTGGTCAAACAATTCTTCAATCAATGGCAAGGGGTATTTGTTCTTAATCGTGCTTGATTAAGTCCCCTGTAATCAATGCATAACCGTAGCGTGCCGTCTTTCTTTCTCACAAACAACACAGGCGCACCCCACGGCGAAGAACTAGGTTGTATAAACCCTTTCTCAAGCAAGTTATGAAGCTGAATTTTTAACTCCTGAAGGTCAGCCGATGCCATTCTATAAGGACTTCTAGAAATTGGCGCAGTGCCTGGCACAAGATCAATCACGAACTCAATCTCCCCATCCGGTGGTAAACCCGGTAATTGCTCGGGAAATACACTAGGGAAGTCTCTAACAATCGGAACCTCATTCAAATTCAACTTATCAGTAGGCTGATTGATCAAATAAGCGAAGTAAGCTTCACAACCCTTATTCAACAACTTAGAAGTCTTGATCGCTGATAAAAGTGGAATTCGGGCAGCCCTGCAGTTCCCAACAATCTCCAGTACCGGTAGGTCAGGAACCTGAAGATAAACAATCTTTGTTCTACAATCCAACTGAGCATAATATTTCCCCAACTAGTCCATTCCCAAAATGATTTCAAAGTCACGGAATGGCAATATAATTAAATCAGCAGGAAATTTATGGTTCTCAATGCATAGATCACAAGATTTGCAAATAGACTCAGTAACAAATTTTGCACCCAAAGGCGTACTAACTTCAACTTCATGCGGCAATTTATCAATGCAAACATTCACAGATCGTGCACATGCAGGAGTTA
This sequence comes from Ehretia macrophylla, assembly GCA_037974665.1. NCBI lineage: Eukaryota > Viridiplantae > Streptophyta > Magnoliopsida > Boraginales > Ehretiaceae > Ehretia > Ehretia macrophylla. Next base: position 59,964,504 of record CM075777.1, read on the forward strand.
TAAATGAATGTGTAGCTCCGGGATCAATCAAAACTTTAACTGGCTGAGTATTGAGAAGAAAGGTACCTTTCACTATAGCTGTAGTATCGGGTAGCTCCTCTGCATCCAGTGCAAAGACCCTAGCCTGAACCCTTGGTGCTGGACGTGCACCTGCAGCCCTATTCTGAACACCCTGGCCTCCAGTACGGCCCTGAACATTGTTATACTTAGGGCAATCTCTCACCCTATGATCATCACTCCCACAGCCTATGCATTTACCACTCTTCCTCCAGCAATTAGCCTCAATATGCCCCGATCGATTACAATAATTACACTGCTGATTTTGCCTTACAACAGTGTTTCCTGTAGGTGCGGGGGCTCTGGTAGTGGTAGAACTGCACCTCCCTGCTGGGGTCTAGTCACAGCTGGCCTAGCCTGAATCTGCTGCTGTGGCTGATACGAACGTTGCTGAGGAACCTGTGCAGAAGTCTGATACTGCCTCGGCTGACTCTAGCTGCTCTAGCCCAAATACTGTTTCTTACTCGGCTGACTGCTCTCAGCTAACATCTCAGCCTTCCGTTTCTCAAACTTCGAGGCTGCCTGAAATGCCTTGGGAAAAGTAGTGTAGGTCTGCCTAGTCAAATGTAGCTGTATGTCCATTCTCAGCCCACGAACAAACCTATGAATCATCCTCCTAGCAGGCCGTACCAACTTGGGCATATACCTCGACAGGCTAACAAACCTAGCCTCGTACCGTGCAACAGTCATGTTTCCATGCTTCAAGGCCACAAACTCATCCTCCTGCCTTTCCATAGCCATCTCGGGAATATACTTGTCCCGAAACTCACTCACAAAATCATCCCATAAATGTGGTACATCCTCACAATCCCACCTCCTTCGGACAGTATTCCACCACTGCTCTGCATCACCCTCAAACAGGAATGACGCATAATCTATTCTTGCCTCATCAGTGTACCTCAAAGCAGTGAAAATTTTCTCAACACGATTAATCCATCTCTCGACTGCCTCATCATCCGGCTCTCCGAAGAACTTACCCGGCTCGTGCCTCATAAATTTCTCCAACTGATTATTCTCAACTCTATACCCCTGTCCACCAGGATTAGCTTGATTTCCCTGGGGATTATTCCTGTCCTGCCTCTGCTCATGCAGTACCTGGGTAATCCGGTCAACTGCAGTAGTCATAGTAGCCATGAACTACTCAGGCAACGGTTGCTGGCCCTGTTCTGCTGCCTCTTCATCTGACCCTATACCTTGAGTACCACGATGTGGCGGTATAGTAGCAATTCACAATAGCTGGCAGCATATAAAAGTAGTTTATAGACAGAAATATAGCACATAAGATTAGATAACACTCAAGTCAATAACAATCAAACATTCTAACACGCAATTCACATAACACAAGATTGACATGCCAAACTAATTCACTTTAAACACATAAGCACTACAAGTTCACAAAGTCATGCTATAACACTTTCTTTCCACTTAACAATCATACAATAACATTCTATCATTTTGGACCTTTACCCCCATAGACCGAGAAACATATCCCGGCTCATGCAAGACTATAATGCTCTAATAACACCTAAAGATGTCACGCCCCGACCCGACCCCGCAAAAGGCCAAGCCCGGACCCAACACACGGACGGAGTCTCCTCTCTACCGTGGACGATCCAAAAACCCAAAAATCAACATAATACTTGCGAAAGCCATAAAACAATTAAAACAAGCCGACTTTCTTTAAAAAAAAACATACATTTCTTATTAACCAACTTTCCAAACCAAAATGCCATGCATACTACACAAGTATTTATGCCACTAAACAGTTAGCTATTAGCATGCATTTCTTTACTAGTCATAAGAGTAAACTTTTACAGCTTTACATTACAACATAAGACCATAGAGGCCTTAAACTAGGAAATACATACAAGGCTACAAGCCTCAAAATAAACCTTCATCCAAGCAATATACATATCAAGCAAGGCTCGCACAAAATCTGGTAACCAACCACCAACAAGGCAAAGAAGTGCTATCACGGAAACACCTCCACCTGTTCCTCCTCCTCAATTACCTCAAGAGGGACTGCTTCAACTACTCCGGTAAAAATATAGTATAGAGAGGAATGAGCAAAAACTATTGCTCAGCGAGGGCAATTAGTCTCAAGGACGGAGATGAGTGGAGTATGCAATGCAATTAGTCAAGCAATTCGTACAAATATCATACAGAGATACAATAAAGCCATCAATAAAGCAAGGCAATCATTAAAGCTATAAACACTTATTCAAAGGATACGATACTCTTTTCACGAGCAACTTTCAAACATGAATTTGATGACGACGCGCCGGCCCAAACCACCTTATAACACCAATTTGTAATACCCCGGAAGTATCCATCAATCTACAACCCAAATCTCCCTGGGAGGCAGCCCAAGCGAGAAGAGCGAATAGCAGCGGAGCTAGAGCAACCAACACTGTCAACCCGAGGCTACCCAGAGAGGCCCATCACTCACGCGTGAGACACTATGCAATGCAAGACTCGATACAAGGCGATAAACAAGCAATAAAGCCAAACGTGGGAGAATAACAAAGTAGGTTACTCTCGCACGCAATAGCAACAGTTGAGATGCATTCCAATCAAAATCAATTCAAACAAGTATATCAAGCAACCATAAGCATTCTATGGGCATAATATCAAAAAAACACACAAAGTCACAAATCGGCCCCAACTATCAAAACACTATCATTTCCAAACGAGCCACGAGTTCCGAAAACCGACTTCGCCAATCCTCCTAGGTCACCATAAGGCACGGCTAAAGACCCCGAAACCCTACTTAACCCTAGAATTCACGCAAAGTCCCGATTTTCCCTTTTGCTCGTTTGAACTACAACTATAACAACTAAACACCCAACCAATACCATAATCGCACCAAAAGTGCTTCCATGGCCTCCCGAAACAATGCCAACACGTAAAATGAGAAAATGCCAAACTTGACCTAAACGACCTCGACTTTCACCAAGGCTTAATTCCCATTTTTTCCATTACGCAACCCAAACAAACCATGCATTTAGGCATTCTAGCACACCTAGCACATTTCTACATCAACGGACAGCATAACGGAGCAACTTCATCATTTCAAGGATTTACTATTCATAAAACACTATTCAACAACCAATTTAAATTGCAATCTCAATATTTAACCGCAGAAAATGTTAAAAAACTATAAATACACGTTCTACAATTGCCAAGGAACATTCTAGAAGCATCAAAACGCTTTAACCAACAATCTACGGATAAAATCTAAAAATCACAAAGTTAACATACTTGACATTTAAATGCGCAAATAACGTGTTTCCCTCACCTTAGGTACTCCTAGTCGCTAGGAAAACAACGCTGGTTGGCTTGGAAACCACCCCGCACGAGCTCACGCGAAGATTGAACGATTGGAAGTTGAAAGGTTTTTTTTTTTCTCTCTAAGCTCTCGGCCTGCTCTTGAGCTGATTTTGCTTTTATTTTTTTTATTTGCTTAGTTTTAAGCTTATAAGGTGACTATTAGGTCAAAGGGCCAAAGCCCTTGGTCAAACAACTTAAAATTTGGTCAATTTGCATTATTTTGTGCATTTTAAAGTCATACTAACTAAGGAACAAATTAATTATAGCTAACAACAATTAAAATATAAAATTTAAGTAATCTAAATACTAGTTTCACTATTTGCTGAGGACTAGAAATCGTTCTCTAGCTATCGCTCCCTAAATGCAATGCACGTTGCGACAGCAAGGAAGTAACAATTAATTCTCAAAGAATTTAAGGAAATACAATTTTCAAAATAATAAACAAGAAATTTTCAAATTCCGGGCTCGGGTATTACAAATGTGGTGGATTAGGTTGTTGTCCTTTTCGAGGCTCACGACGTACGATCCGGGACGAAAAAACAGTGCAAAAGAAGAAAAGTATCCCGAAACAGATGAAAACGTTCGATTTTGGGCTCCAAAAATGGGTGCAACAATGCTAGCTTGCTGCCCCCGTCGTAGAACTCTCGATGAGCTTTCCAACTGTATGATATGCGCCACGTAACTCTTTACGAATCAAAAGTTATGATAACTAGAGCCATAGAGACCTGGTCCCAAGCCCCACGCCCTCGGTTTGCGGGCCCAGCATTGACGTGAGGAGAAGTTGTTTTGCCCAAGGTGCTGTGTTATTCAATAATAGAAATGTGATGGATTAGGTTGTTGTCCTTTTCGCGGCTCACGATGCACGATCCGGCACGAAAAAATAGCGCAAAAGAGGAAAATTATCTCGAACTGATGAAAACGTTCAATTTTGGGCTTAGAAAATGAGAGCAGCTTAGCTAGCTAGTTGCACTCGTCGTAGAGCTCTCGGAGAGCTTTCCAACGATATGTTGTGCGCCGCGTAACTCCTTACGGATCAAAAGTTATGGGCACCGGAGCCACAGAGACCAAGTCCCAAGCCCCACGCCCTCGGTTTGCGGGCCCAACCTCGACGTGAGGCGAAATTGTCTTGCCCAAGGTGCCGTGGGATTCGGTAATAGAAATGTGGTAGATTAGGTTGTCGTCATTTTCGCGGCCCACGACGTACGATCCGGACGGAAAAATAGTGCAAAAGAATAAAAGAGTCCCGAAACTGATAAAATCATTTGATTTTGGGCTCCGAAATTGGGCACAATCGAGCAGGCTTGTTGCCCCCATCGTAGAACTCTCAGAGAGCTTTCCAACGGTATGTTGTGCACCGCGTAACTCCTTACGGATCAAAAGTTATGTGCACCGGAGCGACGGAGACTTGGTCTCAAGCCCCACGCCCTCGGTTTACGGGCCCAGCCTCTACGTGAACCGAAGTTGTCTTGCCTAAGGTGCCTTGTTATTCGGTAATAGAAATGTGATAGATTAGGTTGTTGTCCTTTTTGCTGATCACGACGTACGATCCAGGACGAAAAAACAGGGCAAAAGAAGAAAATTGTCCAGAAACTGTTGAAAACCTTCGAATTTGGGCTTTGAAAATGGGCGCAGCCGAGCAGTCTTGCTGCCCTGTCGTAGAGCTCTCGGAGAGCTTTCCAACGGTATGTTGTGCTTCGCGTAACTCCTTACGAATCAAAAGTTATAGGCACCGGAGCAACGGAGACCTGGTCCCAAGCCCTACGCCCTCGGTTTGTGGGCCCAGCCTCTACGTGAGGCGAAGTTGTCTTGCCAAAGGTGCCATGTTATTAGGTAATAGAAATGTGATGGATTAGGCTGTTGTCCTTTTCGCGGCTCACGACGTATGATTCGGGAAGGAAAAACAGCGCAAATGAAGAAAATTATCTCGAAACTAATGAAAATGTTCAATTTTGGGCTCTGAAAATGGGCGCAACTTTGCTGGCTAGCTGCACCCATCGTCGAGCTCTCGGAGAGCTTTCCAACGGTATGCTGTGCACCGCGTAACTCTTTACGGATCAAAAGTTATGGGCAGCGAAGCGACGGGGACCTTGTCCCAAGCCCCACGCCCTCGGTTTCCGGGCACAGCCTCTACGTGAGGCAAAGTTGTCTTGCCCAAGGTACCATAGGATTCGGTAATAAAAATGTGGTGGATTAGGTTATCATCCTTTTCGCGGCTCACGACGTACGATCCGGGATGGAAAAATAGTGCAAAAGAAGAAAATTATCCCAAAATAGATGAAAACATTCGATTTTGGGCTCCGAAAATGGGCACAGCAAAGCTAGCTTGCTGCCCCCATCGTAGAACTCTCGGAGAGCTTTGCAACGGTATGCTATGCGCCGCGTAATTCCTTACGGATCAAAAGTTATGGGCACCGGAGCCACAGAGACCTGGTCCAAAGCCCCACGCCCTCGGTTTGCGGGCCCAGCCTCGACGTGAGGCGAAGTTGTCTTGCCCAAGGTGACGTGTTATTCGATAATAGAAATGTGATGGATTAGGTTGTTGTCTTTTTCGCGGCTCTTGACGAACGATCCGGGACGAAAAAACAGTGCGAAAGAAGAAAATTATCCCGAAACTGATGAAAACGTTCGATTTTGGTCTCCGAAAATGGGCGCAGCAAAGCTAGCTTGCTGCCACCGTCGTAGAGCTCTCGGAGAGCTTTCCAACGATATGCTATGCGTCGCGTAACTTCTTACGGATCAAAAGTTATGGGCACCGGAGCAACAGAGACCTGGTCCCAAGCCCCACCCCCTCGGTTTGCAGGCCCAGCCTCCACGTGAGGCGAAGTTGTCTTGCCCAAGGTGTCGTGGGATTCGGTAATAGAAATGTGGTGGATTACTTTGTCCTTATTTTTGCAGCTAACGACGTACGATATGGGACGAAAAAACAATGCAAAAGAAGAAAAGAGTCCAAAAACTGATGAAACTGTTTGATTTTACGCTCCGAACATGGGCGCAACCGAGCAAGCTTTCTGCCCCCATCGTAGAGCTCTCGGAGAGCTTTCCAACGGTATGCTTTGTGCCGCGTAACTCCTTACGGATCAAAAGTTATGGGCACCGAAGCGATGGAGACCTGGTCCCAAGCCCCACGACCTCGGTTTGCGAGCCCAGCCTCTACGTGAGACGAAGTAGTCTTGCACAAGGTGCCTTGTTATTCGGTAATAGAAATGTGATGGATTAGGTTGTCATCCTTTTCACAGCTCACGAAATACGTTCTAGGACGGAAAAACAACGCAAAGAAAGAAAATTATCCCGAAACTGATGAAAACGTTCAATTTTGGGCTCCAAAAATGGGCACAGCCTAGCAAGCTGGCATTTCCCATCGTAAAGCTCTCGTAGAGCTTTCCAACAATATGTTGTTCGCCGTATAACTCCTTATGGATCAAAAGTTATGGGCAGCGGAGCAACGGGGACCTGGTCCCAAGCCCCACGCCCTCGGTTTGCGCGCCCAGCCTTTAAGTGAGGCGAAGTTTTCTTGCTCAAGACACTGTGGGATTTGGTAATAGAAATGTGGTGGATTAGGTTGTCGTCCTTTTCGCGTCTCACGACGTACGATCCGGGATGGAAAAACAGTGCAAAAGAAGAAAATAGTCCGAAAACTGATGAAAACATTCGATTTTGGGCTTCAAAAACGAGCGCAGCCGAGCAGGCTTACTACCCCCATCGTAGAACTGTCGGAGAGCTTTCCAACGGTATGCTGTGGGTCGCGTAACTCCTTACGGATCAAAAGTTATGGGCACCGGAGCGACGGAGACCTGATCTCAAGCCCCACGCCCTCAGTTTGTGGGCCCAGCCTCTACGTGAGGAGAAGTTGTCTTACCAAAGGTGCCGTGTTATTCGGTAATAGAAATGTGGTGGATTAGGTTGTCTTTATTTTTTGCAGCTCACGACGTACGATCTGGGACGGAAAAACAGTGCAAAAGAAGAAAAGAGTCCCGAAACTTAAGAAAGCGTTTGATTTTGGGCTCCGAACACGGGCGCAACCGAGCAAGCTTGCTGCCCCCATCATTGAGCTCTCGGAGAGGTTTCCAACGGTATGCTGTGCGCCGCGTAACTCCTTACGGATCGAAAGTTATGGGCACCGGAGCGACGGAGACCTGGTCCCAAGCTCCACGACCTCGGTTTGTGGGCCCAGCCTCTACGTGAGACGAAGTAGTCTTGCCCAAGGTGCCTTGTTATTCGGTAATAGAAATGTGATGGATTAGGTTGTTGTCCTTTTCGCGGCTCACGACATACGATCCGGGACGGAAAAAAAATGTAAAGAAAGAAAATTGTCCAGAAACTGATGAAAACGTTCGATTTTGGGCTCCAAGAATGGGCACGGCCTAGCAAGCTGGATTTTTCCATCGTAGAGCTCTCGGAGAGTTTTCCAACGGTATGCTGTGCGCCGCGTAACTCTTTACGGATCAAACGTTATGGGCAGCGGAGCGACGGGCACCTGGTCCCAAGCCCACACCCTCGGTTTCCAGGCCTAACCTCTACGTGAGGAGAAGTTGTCTTGCTCAAGGTACCATGGGATTCGATAATAGAAATGTGGTGGATTAGATTGTTGTCCTTTTCGCGGCTCACGACGTACGATCCGGGATGGAAAAACAGTGCAAAAGAAGAAAAGAGTCCGAAAATAGATGAAAACGTTTGATTTTGGGCTCCGAAAATGGGGGCAGGCGAGCAGGCTTGTAACCCCTGTCGTAGAACTGTCGGAGAGCTTTCCAACGGTATGCTGTGGGTCGTGTAACTCCTTACGGATCAAAAGTTATGGGCACCAGAGCGACGGAGACCTAGTCCCAAGCCCCACGCCCTCGGTTTGCGGGCCCAGCCTCTACTTGAGGCGAAGTTGTCTTGCCCAAGGTGCCGTGTTATTCGGTAATAGAAATGTGATGGTTTAGGTTGTTGTCCTTTTCGCGGCTCACGACGCACGTTCGGGGACAGAAAAACAGCGCAAAATAATAAAATTATCACAAAACTGATGAAAACGTTCGATTTTGGGCTCCAAAAATGGGCGCAGCTTTGCTGGCTAGCTGCACCCGTCGTAGATCTCTTGGAGAGCTTTCCAACGGTATACTGTGTGTCGCGTAACTACTTACGGATCAAAAGTTATGGGCACCGGAGCCACAGAGACCAGGACACAAGCCCCACACCCTCGGTTTGCGGGCCCAGCCTCGACGTGAGGCGAAGTTGTCTTGCCCAAGGTGCCGTGGAATTCGGTAATATAAGTTTGGTGGATTAGGATGTTGTCGTTTTCGCGGCCCACGACGTACGATCCGAAACTGATGAAAATATTTGATTTTGGGCTCCGAAAATGGGCACAACCGAGCAGGCTTGCTGCCCCTATAGTAGAACTCTCGGAGAGCTTTCCAACGGTATGTTGTGCGCCGCGTAACTCCTTACGGATCAAAAGTTATGTGCACCGGAGCGATGGAGACCTGGTCCCAAGCCCCACGCCCTCAGTTTTCAGGCCCAGCCTCTACGTGAACTGAAGTTGTCTTGCCCAAGGTACCTTGTTATTCGGTAATAGAAATGTGATGGATTAGGTTGTTGTCCTTTTCGCCGTTCACTACGTACGATCCATGACGAAAAAACCAGGCAAAAGAAGAAAATTGTCCAAAAATTGATGAAAACGTTTGATTTTGTGCTCCGAAAATGGGCGCAGCCTAGCAAGCTAGCTGCCCCCGTAGTAGAGCTCTCGGAGAGCTTTCCAACGGTATGCTATGCACCGCGTAACGCCTTACGGATCAAAAGTTATGGGCACCGGAGCGACGGAGACCTAGTCCCAAGCCCCACGCCCTCAGTTTACGGGCCCAGTCTCTACGTGAGGTGAAGTTGTCTTGCCCAAGGTGCCGTGTTATTTGGTAATAGAAATGTGATGGATTAGGTTGTTGTCCTTTTCGCGGCTCACGACGTATGATCCGGAATGGAATAACAGCGCAAAAGAAGAAAATTATCCCTAAACTGATGAAAACTTTTGATTTTGGGCTCCGAAAATCGGTGAAGTTTGCTGGCTAGCTACCCCTGTCGTAGAGCTCTTGGAGAGCTTTCTAACGGTATGCTGTGCTCCGCATAACTCTTTACGGATCAAAAGTTATGGGCACAGGAGCCACAAAGACCAAGTCCCAAACCCCACGCCCTCGGTTTGCAGGCCCAGCCGCAACATGAGGTGAAGTTTTCTTGCCCAAGGTGCCGTGCGATTCGGTAAAATAAATGTGGTGGATTAGGTTGTCATCCTTTTTGCGGCCCACGACGTACGATCCGAGATGAAAAAATAGTACGAAAGAAGAAAAAAGTCCCGAAACTGATGAAATCGGTTGATTTTGGGCTCCGAGAATGGGCCCAACCGAGCAGGCTTGCTGCCCCCATCGTAGAACTCTTGGAGAGCTTTCCAACGGTATGCTGTGCACCGCGTAACTCCTTACGGATCAAAAGTTATATGCATCGGAGCGACGAAGACCTAGTCCCAAGCCCCACGCCCTCGGTTTGCGGGCCCAGCCTCTACGTGAACCGAAGTTGTCTTGCCCAAGGTGTCTTGTTATTCGGTAATAGAAATGTGATGGATTAGGTTGTTGTCCTTTTCGCGCCTCACGGCGTACGATCCGGGATGAAAAAACAGCGCAAAAGAAGAAAATTGTCCAGAAACTGATTAAAACGTTCGATTTTGGGCTCCGATATTGTGCGCAGCCGAGAAGGCTTGTTGCCTCTGTCGTAGAGCTCTCGGAGAGCTTTCCAATGGTATGCTGTGCACCGCGTAACTCTTTACGGATCAAAAGTTATGGGCACCGGAGCCACGGAAACCTGGTCCCAAGCCCCACGCCCTCGGTTTGCTAGGCCAGCCTCTACGGGAGGCGAAGTTGTCTTGCCCATGGTGCCATGGTATTCGGTAATAGAAATGTGGTGGATTAGGTTGTTGTCCTTTTTGCGTCTCACGACGTACGATCAAGGACGGAAAAACAATGCAAAAGAAGAACAGAGTCCCGAAACTGATGAAAACGTTCGATTTTGGGCTCCGATAATGGGCGCAGCCAAGTAGGCTTGCTACCCCTGTCGTAGATATCTCGGAGAGCTTTCCAACGGTATGCTGTGCGCCGTGTAACTCCTTACGGATCAAAAGTTATGGGCACCGAAGCGACGGGGACCTGGTCCAAAGCTCTACACCCTCGGTTTGCGGGCCGAGCCTCTATCTGAGGCGAAGTTATCTTGCCCAAGGTATCATGTAATTCGGTAATAGAAATGTGATGGATTAGGTTCTCGTCCTTTTCACCACTCACGACGTACGATCTGGAATGAAAAAACAGCTCAAAAGAAGAAAATTATCCCGAAACTGATGAAAACGTTTAATTTTGTGCTCTGAAAATAGGTGCAGCAGCGCTGGCTTGCTAGCCCCATCGTATATCTCTCGGAGAGCTTTCCAACGGTATGCTGTGCGCCACGTAACTCCTTACGGATCAAAAGTTATGGGCACCGAAGCCACGGAGACCTGGTCCAAAGAACCACGCCCTCGGTTTACGGGCCTAGCCTCGACGTGAGGCGAAGTTGTCTTGCCCAAGGTGCCGTGGGATTCGGTAATAGAAATGTTGTGGATTAGGTTGTCGTCCTTTTCGCAGCTCACGACGTACGATCCAAGACGGAAAAACAGTGCAAAAGAATAAAAGAGTCCCAAAACTGATGAAAACGTTTGATTTTGGGCTCCGAAAATGGGCACAACCGAGCAGGCTTGTTGCCCCCATTGTAGAACTCTCAGAGAGCTTTCCAACGGTATGTTGTGCGCCGCGTAACTCCTTACGGATCAAAAGTTATGTGCACCGGAGCGACAGAGACCTGGTCCCAAGCCCCACGGCCTCAGTTTTCGGGCCCAGAATCTACGTGAACCGAAGTTGTCTTGCCCAAGGTGTCTTGTTATTCGATAATAGAAATGTGATGGATTAGGTTGTTGTCCTTTTCGCGGTTCACTACGTACGATTCAGGACGAAAAAACCAGGTAAAAGAAGAAAATTATCCAAAAACTGATGAAAACGTTCGATTTTTTGCTCCGAAAATGGGCGCAGCCTAGCAAGCTGGCTGCCCCTGTCGTAGATCTCTCATAGAGCTTTCCAACGGTATGCTGTGAGCCGCGTAAAGCCTTACGGATAAAAAGTTATGGGCACCGGAGCCACGGAGACCTGGTCCCAAGCCCCACGCCCTCGATTTGCGGTTCCAGCCTCTACGTGAGGCGAAGTTGTCTTGCCCAAGGTGCCGTGTTATTCGGTAATAGAAATGTGATGGATTAGGTTGTTGTCCTTTTCGCGGCTCACGACGTGTGATCCGGGACGGAAAAACAGCGCAAAAGAAGAAAATTATCCCTAAACTGATGAAAACGTTCAATTTTGGGCTCTGAAAATGGGTGCAGCTTTGCTGGCTAGCTACCCCTGTCGTAGAGCTCTCAGAGAGCTTTCTAACGGTATGCTGTGCGCCGCGTAACTCCTTACGGATCAAAAGTTATGGGCACCGGAGCCACAGAGACCAAGTCCCAAGCCTCACGCCCTCGGTTTGCGGGCCCAGCCTCAACATGAGGCAAAGTTTTCTTGCCCAAGGTGCCGTGGGATTCGGTAAAAGAAATGTGGTGGATTAGGTTGTCGTCCTTTTCGCGGCCCACGACGTACGCTCCGAGACGGAAAAATAGTGTGAAAGAAGAAAAAAGTCCCAAAACTGATGAAAACACTTGATTTTGGGCTCCGAAAATGGGCCCAACTGAGCAGGCTTACTGCTCTTATTGTAGAACTCTTGGAGAGCTTTCCAACGGTATGTCGTGCGCCGCGTAACTCCTTACGGATCAAAAGTTATGTGCACCGGAGCGACGGAGACCTGGTCCCAAGCCCTACGCCCTCGGTTTGCAGGCCCAACCTCTACGTGAACCGCAGTTGTTTTGCCCAAGATGCCTTGTTATTCAGTAATAGAAATGTGATGGATTAGGTTGTTGTCCTTTTCGCCGCTCACGGTGTATGATCCGGGACGAAACAACTGCGCAAAAGAAGAAAATTGTCCAGAAACTTATTAAAACTTGATTTTGGGCTCCGAAATTGTGCACAGCTGAGCAGGCTTGCTGCCTCTGTCGTAGAGCTCTCGGAGAGCTTTCCAACGGTAAGCTGTGCGCCGCGTAACTCCTTACGGATCAAAAGTTATGGGCACCGAAGCGACGGAGACCTGGTCCCAAGCCCCACACCCTTGGTTTTCTGGGCCAGCCTCTACGGGAGGCGAAGTTGTCTTGCCCATGATGCCATGGGATTCGGTAATAGAAATGTGATGGATTAAGTTGTCATCCTTTTCACGGCTCACGACGTACGATCAAGGACGGAAAAACTGTGCAAAAGAAGAAAAGAGTCCCGAAACTGACGAAAACGTTCGATTTTGGGCTCCGATAATGGGTGCAGCCGAGCAGGCTTGCTTCCTCCGTCGTAGATCTCTCGGAGAGCTTTCCAACGGTATGCTGTACGCCGTGTAACTCCTTACAGATCAAAAGTTATGGGCACCGGAGCGACGGGGACCTTGTCCCAAGCCCCAAGCCTTCGGTTTGCGGGCTGAGCCTCTATTTGGGGCGAAGTTATCTTGCCCAAGGTATCATGTTATTCAGTAATAGAAATGTGGTGGATTAGGTTGTCATCCTTTTCGCGACTAACGACGTACGATCCGGGAAGGAAAAACAATGCAAAAGAAGAAAAGAGTCCCGAAACTGATGAAAACGTTTGATTTTGGGATCCGAAAACGGGCGCAGCCGAGTAGGCTTGCTACCCCCATCGTAGAGCTCTCGGAGAGCTTTCAACGGTATGCTGTGCGCCATATAACTCCTTACGGATCAAAAGTTATGGGCACCGGAGCGACAGAGACCTCGTCCCAAGCCCCACACCCTTTGTTTGCGGGCCCAGCCTCTATGTGAGGCAAAGTTGTCTTGCCCAAGGTGCCGTGTTATTCATTTATAGAAATGTGATAGATTAGGTTGTCGTCCTTTTCGCGGCTCACGACGTACGATTCGGGACGGAAAAACAGTGCAAAAGAAGAAAAGAGTCCCGAAATTGATGAAAACGTTCAATTTTGGGCTCTGAAAATGGGTGCAGCAACGCTGGCTTGCTGCCCCCATCGTAGAGCTCTCGGAGAGCTTTCCAACGATATGCTGTGCACCACGTAACTCTTTACGGATCAAAAGTTATGGGCACCGGAGCCACGGAGACTTGGTCCCAAGCACCACGCCCTCGTTTTGCAGGCCCAGCCTCGATGTGAGGCAAAGTTGTCTTGCCCAAGGTGCTGTTGGATTCGGTAATAGAAATGTTGTGGATTAGGTTGTCGTCCTTTTCGCGGCTCACGACGTACAATCCGGGACGGAAAAACAGTGCAAAAGAAGAACAGAGTCCCGAAATTGATGAAAACGTTTGATTTTGGGCTCCGAAAATGGGCACAACCGAGTAGGCTTGCCGCCCCCATCGTAGAGATCTCGGAGGGCTTTCCAATTGTGTGATGTGCGCCGCGTAACTCCTTACGAATCAAAAGTTATGGGCACCGGAGCGACGGAGACCTGGTCCCAAGCCCCGCTCCCTCGGTTTGCAGGCCAAGCCTCTACGTGAGGCGAAGTTGACTTGCCCAAGGTGCCATGTTATTCGGTAATAGAAATGTGATGGACTAGGCTGTCGTCCTTTTCACGGCTCTCGACGTATGATCCGGGACGGAAAAAACAGCGCAAAGGATGAAAATTGTCCAGAAATTGATGAAAATGTTTGATTTTGGGCTCCGAAAATGGGCGCAACTTAGCAGGCTTGCTGCCCCCGTCGTAGAGCTCTCGGAGAGCTTTCCAACGGTATGCTGTGCGATACATAACTCCTTACGGATCAAAAGTTATGGGCACCAGAGCGACGGAGACTTCGTCCCAAGTCCCACGCCCTCGGTTTGCGGGCCCAGCGTCTACGTGAGGCAAAGTTGTCTTGCCCAAGGTACCATGGGATTTGGTAATAGAAATGTGGTGGATTAGGTTGTCGTCCTTTTCGCGGCTCACGACGTACGATCTGGGACGAAAAAACGGAGCGAAAGAAGAAAAGAGTCCCGAGACTGATGAAAACGTTCGATTTTGGGCTTCGAATGTGAGGCCCAATCTCGATTTGCGTGTGATACCTCATTTCATGTGTCCTAACCTCGAATTGCGTGCCTTGACCTAAGTTTAAGAGTCGTGTCTCATTTTATGTGCCTTGCATTGAATTACGTGCATTCATTTAGAAGTACGTGCATTTTCTTAGAATACGTGCATTGGTCACGTAGTTTGTGCCTTACCTCGTAGTGCGTGCCCTATACCTAGGTAAGCGTGTCCGCACGCTAATCAAGAAAGCATCTTACACGAAGCACTAGATTATTAACTAATCCTACAAACTCCACTAACTAATATTAAAATGCTAAGTCAATGCACTAGAAGACAAAATTTCACCAAAAGCTAAACATTCTTATTCTTTATCTTCATTCTTTTGCATATTCCAAGCACACTCAATTAAATAAAGCTTAAAGCATGACAAAAATTCAGAAATTGGAGCCAAGATGGCTGGCCATACTAAGGGCTTGAGCAAGGTTTGAACCATTATTTTATATCTTGCATGCTTAGTCAAACAAAAAAGAAAAGCTCACACCATGACAAATCTTTCCTTTCACCAAGACACCTTTTGCTAAACACCAAGCTACACATCTCGGCCTCTTCACTATTGTGTCTCCTCACAATTCAAATTGCTCAACATAACAACACAAATCAGAATTTTGAGAGCATAGGGCCGACACACACACCAACATTTCATTTTCCTCAAAACATTCTCTCTTTCTCTCATCTTCTCTCACTCTCTCGGCCTTGGCTTCATTCATGACTCTCCATAGCTTAAGCTCATCTCCTAAGGTTCACCTAGGCCCACAAGGACTCTAGGAAGCTCGACCAAGCAAGCAAGAAGCCAGAAACGCATGCAAGCACACAAGAACCCTTCATTTCGGCTTAGGTATGTTTGATAGATTCTATTTCATTTCCTTTTGTTCCAGCCACATGCACATACTAAGAACATGGTAACTAAGCTAGGAATTAGAGAATCTCAAGCTATCTCTTGGCCAAGCAAGGAGAAAAGGCGTTTTTGTGCATCTTCAAGAATTTTGAGCACCATTTATCATCAATAGGCTAAGGTGAGGGTTAATCTTTTTTTTTTTAGCTTTCAAAACCACATGCATGCCTTCATATGTCTATTTTTCATATGTTTCATAGAAATAGGCCAAGGCCAATTTTGACTCTAAAGTCTCGAAAATGGAAAAACATCGGAAGGTGTCTAAAGCTGGAAAATCTGGGAAAATGGAGCAGGTTTTTGGCAGTTCACTGTCCTTGTAGAACGAAACAGTTTTGACCTAGTAAATGATATTTAAAATGATTCAAATTTGGAAGGTTGCTATATTTTTCAGTTCTGGACATTTTTGTCAGAAATAGACCAAGGCTAATTATGACTCTAAGAACCTCAAAATTGGCAAACATCATAATGTATCTAAAACTGGACAGTTTTGCGTAGTCTCACGGTTTTGGCCATAACTCCTAAGTATGAACCCCAAATGAGGTGAGGTTTGTTTCTGGATTTAAATCACTCATTAAGATTTAAATTGAAATTTTTTTCACTGGAATTGGAGATTATTTGCTTGTCTAAATGATTGTGGGAAAACAGACCATTGCAGTGAGGTTTTTATTTAGTGATATGCTTTGAAAAATGTTGTAACTTCTCTTGTGGTATTGAATGCTTTGGACTGTGGCACTTGGATGTTGTATGGACTGTTTTGGATGATTGAGGACGTTTTAATTAAGCGATGCATGGCTTGGGTTTAATTACGTGACAACTTACAGCTTAATCGCACGTGTAAGCATGAATTGAAACCCTATTGACTAGGAAAACTCGCTAAGTGTTGATCCTATGGTTATTGTGTCTAATTATGTGATTAGTGGGCTGCCTAATAAATGTTAAGTATGCTTGAAATGTGATTCCAATGATTACATGTTGATAAGTAGACTTTTCTTGCACCCGGTCTCATGTAGACGTCGTTGCATGCTTGTATAAACTTATTACTTGATTACGTGAACCCCGAAACGAGTTATATGACTTGATTTACATGTGTCACATGGCTGCCCGTTTAATATTCGTATAATTCCATGTGTATTACAAGTGAAATTAAATATCAAAGCATGCCTCGTATGTTTACTTGCCAACGTGCGATCTTATAACTGCTCGGAGGCAACCTACTTTGTTGTCCTCCTAATGTGATATGCTAAATGTTATAAATGTGCATTGCATACAAGGTTGCAACCTTTCATTTTGGCATGGTAGCGTTCACGCACACCGGGCGGCATCGGGCTTCCTGGTGCAACCGTGACTACCATGGTCCAATTCCCTCTCTCGCTTGGGGGCTAGACTTCCTCGAAGAGTTGGGTCATAGGATTTCGGGGTACATCCGGAGTACACCCATTTGGCGTGATAGGTGGATGATTTGAAGTCGGCTGCAACAACTGTTATTGGAAATGAATTAAGAGCAAAAGCTCACCGTATCATTTTCACTATGTGTATAAGTACTCTCGCTTGGTTCCAGAGGACCTCGGAGAGGAAAGACGGGTAATTATGTTCTTCTACTTTTATATTACATTATAAACTTACTTGTGTTATATGTCATGCTTTCAAAAAGGGTTTTTCATAAGTTGAACTGGAAAAAGAATTTCAAAACGTATTTCTCGTTCCCCCTCGCTGAGTCGATAAGGACTCGCCCTCTTTTATCGCCACAGGTGAAGAAGATCAAGAACAGGCACCCGTGGATAACGTGTCTATTAATGACTCCTTGGAGTGATTGCATGCCCTACGTGCCTTATGTGATTGTGGCTATTTTGTGAACGATATGTTGTTTTGAAGACTATTTCTTATGTTAGTTGTTGTCGTTATTGTAAATGACCCCCGTTGTAATTTGGGGTCTAATTTTGATTTGTACCGATATTAACTAGACAGACACTCTATTTGCTCGTTTTGCTACTTGGTTTAGTAATTATCACAGGCTTATGAAATATTAGGCAAGGAATCAAGTAAGATGAATCTATACAATCTTAAGCAAGTACTCATTTGTAGGCTAAGATCAATAGGTACTTGCATAACAGGAATTGACATATAAACAAGACATAGTCATCATGCTAGGTTGTTAATAAAAATGACACTTCGAGATAATCAGTCGGCACGTTGATTGGTGATAAATAGTAATCTTAGTTGGAAATGAATTTGAGATTGAAAGTTTTGAGGCGTTTAGAAAATTAGGTCAAACTAAAGAGCCCAATTATAGCCGTTATGCTGCCGGTTTTTTGAAAATCTTTTGGAGTTCTAGGCTAACATTAAGTATTAAATCTTAACGAATGATTGAGTATGTGAAATGGTATAAAGAATTAGATCACACCCTAGTCTAACATCTACAGGTCGGGTTGGGGTATGACACCTTATATTAATGGTATCAGAGCTTAGATTGCTTAAGCCAGGTTTAACTCTCGGACCATGGGTAGAAGCCCTAAGGTTATTGGGATGACTTGTTTATGTGTGTTAATGCGTGACAATATCAATTATGTCTTCTCTGTTTCTATGTGCTTATGTGATTAACATGTCTTAACTGTTTCAAGAATTGTATGTCTATGTAAAATTGTATGTTGCATATCATACACATTAAACTCTTGTCTTGTCGTATTCCAATAAATTGTGTATCATAATATGTGCCTATAGATGGCTGGCCCTAGTACCCGCAATACCAATAGGAGCGATGAGCCTCAAGAAGCCGGAGATGCTCATCAAACTAATCCCAACATGGCCATGTTTAACATGATGGCGAATGCTATGGATCGCGTGTCGCGAGTAATGGAACGTCAAGATGCACGTGAAGCGAACAACAACAATAACAACAACAACAGGAATGGTGGTAACAATGGGAGAAACAGCAGAATGCGGGAGTTCCTTGACTTTCACCCGTCCAAATTCTACGGGGAAGCTGATGATGAAAAGGCAGAGGCTTGGCTATCTGAGATTGAAAGAATTTTCAGGCCGCTTGACTATACTGATGAAGAAAAGATTGAGTTCGCTGGGTTTCTGTTGCATGGGGATGCTGAGCATTGGTGGCACATTGTGGAGGCACTTTGGGAAACTGATCATACATCTCGCTTGTGGGGTAATTTCGTTAAGGCATTCAAGGAGAAATACGTACCTGCAGTTTCCAGGCAGAGGCGAATGAAGAATTCATGCACTTGAACTAGGGTAACAAGACAGTGGCTCAGTATGAGGCTCGCTTTGAGAAACTGTCCCGTTATGATCAATACCGGGTCAGAACCCCTGAGGCGGGCAATTTCCCTATCTTTAATTTGGATTTTACATGCTTTACAAGCTGAGCGAGTAACAAGTTTAGAACCCATTGGAGTACCAACTTCTACTTCGTAAGGCAAACATACAACTCGTAGTTTCACACGTTGCACACATAAGGGAGTAATAAATGAATGAGTAGCACCTGGATCAATTAGCACCCTAACAGGTTGATTCAGTATCAAGAATGTACCTTCAACAACAGCGGTCTCCTCTGGAAGCTCCTCGCACTCAATAGCATAAGCTCAGGCCTGAACTCTAGGAACTGGAGTCTTGCCTCTACCAGCTGGTTTAACTTGATTTTGTCCTCCTTGCCATTTAGGGCAATCATTGATCTGATGCTGATCACTGCCACACCGCACACATCGTCCTGACTTCTTCCAGCACTCGGCCTCGGTGTGACCCTTCTTGTCACAGTAAGAGCAGTTGATAGACTGAGTAGCATGTGAACTACCTGTGGATCCACGAGTAGAAGAGGCTGATGGTGCTTTAGTCAGGCCACGGTTATTAACTGGTCTGTTCTGGCTCTGGCCCTGACTGCCACTCTGACTCTGGAATTTTCTCTGTTGACCTGGAAGTTGGTTTGGTCTATTGTTCGGCTGGCTCGAACCGGCTCTATCAAGTTTTCTCTTCTCAACTCGGGAAACAACAGCAAGGAGAGCAGAATAAGTATCAAAGTCATGCAAAGCCAACTGATCCTGAATTTCTGGCCTCAACCCATTCGTAAATTTCTACATCTTCGCCTTAGGGGTACTGACCATGTATTGAGCATAGCGGGACAGTCGGTCAAAACGAGCCTCGTACTGGGCTACCGTCATGTTACCTTGGTTTAAGTGCATGAATTCCTCAATCCGCCTCTGCCTGGAAACTGCAGGCACATATTTATCCTTGAATGCCTTAACGAAATTACCCCACAAGCGAGGTGTATGATCAGTTTTCCAAAGTGCCTCCACAGTGTACCACCAATGCTCAACATCCCCGTGTAACAAAAACACAGTGAACTCCACCTTTTCTTCATCAGTATAGTCAAGTGGCTTGAAAATCCTCTCGATCTCAGACAGCCAAGCCTCTGCCTTTTCATCATCAACTTCCCCGTGGAACTCCCTCATTCTGCTATATCTCCCATGGTTAACATCATTCTTGTTGTTGTTTGCTTCACGTGCATCTTGACGCTCCATCACTCGCGACACGCGATCCATGGCATTCGCCATCATGTTAAACATAGCCATGCCGGGATTAGTTTGATAAGCATCTCCGGTCTCTTGGGGCTCACCACTCCTATTAGTATTGCGGGTACTAGGGCCAGCCATCTATAGGCACAAATTACGATGCACAATTTATTAGAATACGACAAGACAAGAATTTAATGCATAAGATATGCAACATATAATTTTATATAGATACACAATTCTAGAAACCATTAAGACATGTTAATCACATAAGCATATAGAACATAGAAGGCACAATTAACATTATCACACAATAACACATAAACAAGTCATCCTAATTACCCTAGGGCTATACCCATGGTCCAAGAGTTAAACCCGGCTTAAGCAATCTAAGCTCTGATACCATTAAGATAAGGTGTCACGTCCCAACCCGACCTATAAAGGTTAGACTAGGGTGTGATCTAAACATTCAAATCATATCACGTACTTAATCGTTCATGAAAGTTTAACACTTAACGTTTTAGCCTAAACTCCACAAATTCTCTGAAAAATCGACAGCATAACGACTGTAATTGGGCTCCTTAGTTTGACCTAATTTTCTAAAGGCCTCAAAACTTTCAATCTCAAATTCATTTCCAACTAAGATTACTATTTATCATCAATTGAAACGCCTACTGGTTATCTCGAATTCTCGTTTGATTAATAACCTAGCATGATACTATGTCTCGTTTGTTTGTTAATCCTCGTTACAAAAGTACCTATTGATCTTAGCTTAACAATGAGTACATGCTTAAGATTAGATAGATTCATTTTACTTAATCCTTACCTGATACTTCATAATCCTATGATAGATACTAGCCAATAACGATAGCAAAAATGACCATAGTAGTGTCTATCTAGTTATGATCAGTACAAGCCAAAATTAGACCCCAAATTACAACGGGGGTCATTTACAATACAATAACAAGCAACATAAGAAATAGTCTTCAAGCAACATATCGTTCACAAAATGGCCATAGTCAAGTAAGGCACGTAGGGCAAGCAATCATTCCAAGGAATCATCATTAGGCACGTTGTCCTCGGGTACCTGTTCCTGGTCTTCTTCACCTGAGATGATAAAAGAGGGTAAGTCCTTATGAACTTAGCGAGGGGGAACGAGAAATAAATTTTGGAACACATTTTCCGGTTCAACTTATGAAAACTCTTTGCAAGCATGACATATATCACAAGTAAGTTCATAATGTAATATAAAAGTAAAAGAACACAATTACCCATCTTTCCTCCCCGAAGTCCTCTAGGAACCAAGCGAGAGTACTTATACACATAGTGAAAAGGATACGGTGAGCTTTTTCTCTCAGTTCATTTCCAGAATCAGTTGTTGCGGCCGACTTCAAATCATCCCCTTATCACACCAAATGGGTGTACTCTGGATTTACCCCAAAATCCTATGACCCAACTCTCCGAGGAAGTCAAGCCCCCAAGCGAGAGAGGGAATTGGACAATGGTAGTCACGGTTGCATCGGCAAGCTCGATGTCGCCCGGTGTGCGTGAACGCTACCATGCCAGAATGAAAGGTTGCAACCTTGTATGCAATGCACATTTATGACATTTAATATATCACATTAGGAGGACAACAAAATAGGTTGCCTCCGAGCAGTCATAAGATTGCACATTGACAAGTAAACACGCGAGGCACGATATGACAAGTAATTTCACTTGAAAAACACATGGAGTTATATGAATATTAAATGGGCAGCCATGTAACGCATGTAAATCAAGTCATATAACTCATTTTGAAGTTCACATAATCAAATAATAAGATTATTCAACATGCAACGACATCTACGTGGGATCGGGTGCAAGAAAGGCCTACTTGTCAACATGTAATCATCGAAATCATGTTTAGGGCTATGAGGGCAACTACGGACAGCCTACTAATTACATAATTAAACACGATATTCATAGGATCAACACTTAGCGAGTTTTCCTAGTCATTGGGGTTCCAATTCATGCTTACCCGTGCGATTAAGCCCTAAGTTGTCACGTAATTAAACTCAAGCCATGCATTGATTAATTCAAACACCCTCAAGCATTCAAAACAGTCTACACAACATCCCAATGCCACAATCCCAAGCATTTAATACAACAAGAGAAGTTACAATAATTTTCAAGGCAAATCACTAGATGAAAGCCTCACTGCAATGGTTTGTTTTCTCACAATCATTGAGACAAGAAAAAAAACTCCAATTCCAGTGAACAAAATTTCAAATTAAATCTTAATGAGTGAACTAAATCCAGAAACAAACCTCGCATCATTTGGAGTTCGGGTTCAAGAGTTATAGCCAAAACCGTGAGACTACGCAAAACTGTCCAGATTTGCATACAGTTTTATATATGTCGTTTTTGAGGATCTTAGGGTCAGATTTAGCCTTAGTCTATTTCTGAAAAACATGTCCAGAACTGAAAATTCTAGCAGCACACAAAATTTCATGCATTTTTAATATCATTTACTAAGTCAAAACTGGTTCGTTCTACAAGGACAGTGAATCTGCCAAAACCTGCTTCATTTTCCCAGATTTTCAAGATTTGGACACATTTTGATATTTTGCCATTTTGAGGACCTTAGAGTCAAAATTAGATTTGGCCTATTTCTACAAAAAATACTCATAACTGGCAAAACTAGTCACTTACGAATTTTCACGCATTTTCAACTTCATTTACCTGGTCAAAATCACTTCGTTCCAACAGAACAGAAAGCTGCCAAATACGCGATTTCACCTATCTTCACATTCTAGCCAAATATCTTGCCATGCATGCTTACAAAAGTTCATGTACACACATATATCACAAGTACAGAGGTTAAAATAGACATTTAAAGGCATGCATGTGGTTTTTTGAAAGCTTTTCAAGAAGTCGTAGCCCTCACCTTAGCAAGACAACAAAGAAGATGCACAAACTCTTGATGAAGCACAATGTCGACCTTTTTCCTTGCTTAGCCAAGAGACCACTTGAGATTTCTCTAATTCCTAGCTTAGTAACCATGTTCTTAGTATGTGCAAGTGGCTAGAACAAACGAAAATGAAATGGAAGCTAACAAACTTACCTAAGCCGAAATGAATGTGCAATGAGCTTGCATGTGCGTTTCTTTGCTCCTAGCTTTGCTTGGTCGAGCTCCTAAGTAGCTTGCATGACTTGATGAACCATTGAGTGATGAACTTAAGCTATGGAGAGTAGGATTTCAGCTAGGGCCGAGAGAGAGAGAGAAGAAATGAGAGAGTGAGAGAAAATGAGAGAAAGAAGGAAAGAATGAAAGAAAAATGAAAAGCTTGATGGGTTTGATGCTTGTGTCGGCCTAGGGCCTTGAAATTTCAGATTTTTGTGTCTTCAAGGAGCATAATTTTGAATCACCTAGCATGGGCACTTGCATATGTCAAGAATGGGTGCATTGGGTAGGGTTTTTGAGCCAATTTTTTTTTTTTTTTTGTGTCATAACATGTCATAGAATGTCTAGGAATAAATTTTGAATTATGCAAAGCTAGTTCAATATGCAATAGTGGTCGGCCAAGCTTGTGCAAGAATCTGAATTTTTGTCTTGGTTGAGCAATATAATATTGTGTGTTTGGGATGTGCAAAAGAATAAGGAATAAAGAATAAAGAATGTCTAACTTTTGGTGCATTTTCGTCTTCTAGTGGGTTGAATTAGCAATTTAATATTAGTTAGTGGAGTTTGTAGAATTAATTAATGATCTAGTGCTTCGTGTAAGATGCTTCTTGATTAGCGTACGGGCACAAATTACGAGACGAATGCACGTTTTCCAAGTAAATGCACGCAACCCTAAATGTATGCACGTAATTCAATGCAAGGCACACAAAATAAAATACGACTCTTAAACCTAGGTCAATGCACGCAAATCTAGATTAGGGCACATGAAATGAGGTATCGCACGTAAATCGAGGTCGGGCCTCATAGGCTGGGCCCGCAAACCGAGGGCGTGGTGCTTGGGACCAGGTCTCTGTGGCTCCGGTGCCCATAACTTTTGATCTGTAAGGAGTTACGCGGCGCATAGCATACCGTTGGAAAGCTCTCCAAGAGCTTTACGATGGAGATAGCAAGCTTGCTCGGCTGCGCCCGTTTTCGGAGCCCAAAATCTAACGTTTTCATCAGTTTCGGGACTATTTTCTTCTTTTGCACTGTTTTTCCGTCCCGGATCGTATGTCGTGAGCCGGGAAAAGGACGACAACCTAATCCATCACATTTCTATTATCGAATCCCATGAGACCTTGGGTAAGACAACTTTGCTACACGTAAAGGCTGGGCCAGCAAACCGAGGGCGTGGGGCTTGGGACCAGGTCTCCGTCGCTCCTTTGCCCATAACTTTTGATCCATAAGGAGTTACGCGATGCACAGCATACCGTTGAAAAGCTCTCCGAGAGCTCTACGACAAGGGCAGCAAGCCTGCTAGGCTGTTCCTATTTTTGGGGCCCAAAATCGAACGTTTTCATCAGTTTCGGAACACTTTTACTCTCTTGCGCTATTTTGTCATCTCGGATCGTACGTAGTCAGCCGCGAAAAGGATGACAACCTAATCAATCACATTTCTGTTACCGAATACCACGACATCTTGGGCATGACAACTTGACTTCGCATAGAGGCTAGGCCCGCAAACCGAGGGCGTGGGGCTTGTGACCAGGTATCTATCGCTCCAGTGCCCATAACTTTTGATCCGTAAGGAGTTACTTGGCACACATCATACCGTTGGAAAGCTCTCCGAGAGCTCTACGATAAGGGCATCAATCCTACTCGGCTGCGCCTGTTTTCAGAGCCCAAGATTGAACGTTTTCATCAATTTCATGACACTTTTCTTATTTTGCGCTATTTTTCCGTCCCGGATCGTACGTCATGAGCCACGAAAAGGATGACAACCTAATCCATCACATTTATATTATAGAATCCCATGGCACCTTGGGCAAGACAACTTCACTTCACATAGAGGTTGGGCCCGTAAACCGAGGGCGTGGGGCTTGGGACAAGGTCCACGTCGCTCTGGTGCCCATAACTTTCGATCCGTAAGGAGTTATGCGGCGTACAGCATACCGTTGGAAAGCTCTCCGAGAGCTCTATGACGGGGGTAGCAAACCTGCTCTACTGTGCCCATTTTTGGAGCCCAAAATTGAACGTTTTTATCAGTTTCGGGACTCTTTTCTTCTTTTGCACTATTTTTCTATCCCGGATTGTACGTCTTGAGCCGCGAAAAGGACGACAGCCCAATCCACCACATTTCTATTACCGAATCCCATGGCACCTTGGGCAAAACAACTTCGCCTCACGTAGAGGCTGGGCCCGCAAACCGAGGGCGTGGGGCTTGGGACTAGGTCTCCGTCGCTCCGGTGCCCATAACTTTTGATCCATAAGGAGTTACGCAGCGCACAGCATACCGTTAGAAAGCTCTCCGAGAGCTCTACGATGGGGGCGAAAAGCTTGCTTGGCTGCGCCCATTTTTGGAGCCAAAAATCAAACATTTTCATCTATATCGGGACTCTTTTCTTCTTTTGCGCTATTTTTTCGTCCCGGATAATACGTTGTGAGCCGCGAAAAGGACGACAACCTAATCCACCACATTTATATTACCGAATCCCACGGTACCTTGGGCAAGACAACTTCGCCTCACGTCGAGGCTTGGCCCGCAAACTGAGGGCGTAGGGCTTGGGACAAAGTCTTCGTCGCTCCGGTGCCCATAACTTTGATCGGTAAGGAGTTACGTGGCGCACAACATACCGTTGGAAAGCTTTTCGAGAGCTCTACGACGGAGGTAGCAAACTTGCTCAGTTGCGCCCATTTTCGGATCCCAAAATCAAACGTTTTCATCAATTTCGGGACTCTTTTCTTCTTTTACGCTGTTTTTCCCTCCCGGATCATACGTCGTGAGCAGCGAAAAAGACGACAACCTAATCCACCACATTTCTATTACTGAATCCCATGGCACCTTGGGCAAGACAACTTTGCCTCACGTAGAGGCTGGACCCGTAAACCGAGGGCGTGGGGCTTGGGACTAGGTCTCCGTCGCTCCGGTGCCTATAACTTTTGATCCGTAACGAGTTACGCGGCGTCCAGCATACCGTTGGAAAGCCCGCCGAGAGCTCTACGACGGGGGCAGCAAACCTGTTGAGCTGTGCAAATTTTTGGATCCCAAAATCAAACATTTTCTTAGTTTCGGGACAATTTTCTTATTTTGCGCTGTTTTTTCGTCCCGGATCATACGTCGTGAGCCGCAAAAAGGACGACAATCTAATCCATATCATTTTTATTACCGAATAACACAGTACCTTGGGCAAGACAACTTCGCCTCACGTAGAGGCTGGGCCCGCAAACCGACGGCATGGGGCTTGAGACCAGGTCTCCGTCGCTCCGGTGCCCATAACTTTTGATCCGTAAGGAGTTACGCGGCGCACAACATACCATTGGAAAGCTCTCCAAGAGCTCTACGATGGGGGCAACAAGCTAGCTTTGTTGCACCCATTTTTGGAACCTAAAATCGAACGTTTTCATTAGTTTTAGGACTCTTTTCTTCTATTGCACTGTTTTTCTGTCCCGGATCGTACGTCGTGAGCCGCGAAAAGGACGACAACCTAATCCACCACATTTCTATTACCGAATCCCACGGCACCTTAGGCAAGACAACTTCGCCTAACGTCGAGGCTGGTCCCACAAACCGAGGGCGTGGGGCTTGGGACCAGGTCTCTATGGCTCCGGTGCCCATAACTTTTGATCCGTAAGGAGTTACGCGGCGCAGAACATACCGTTGGAAAGCTCTCCGAGAACTCTACGACAAGGGCAGCAAGCCAGCTTTGCTGCGCCCATTTTCAGAGCCCAAAATCGAATATTTTCATCAATTTCGGGACAATTTTCTTCTTTTGCGCTGTTTTTCCGTACCGGATAGTACGTCGTGAGCCGCGAAAAGGATGACAACCTAATCCATCACATTTCTATTTCCGAATAACACGGCACCTTGGGCAATACAACTTCGCCTCACGTAGAGGCAAGGCCCGCATACCGAGGGCATGGGACTTAGGACCAGGTCTCTGTCGCTCCGGTGCCCATAACTTTTCATCCGTAAGGAGTTACGTGCTGCACAGTATACCGTTGGAAAGCTCTCCGAGAGCTCTACGACAGGGGTAGCAAGCCTGCTTGGTTGCGCCCATTTTCGGAGCCTAAAATCAAATATTTTTATCAGTTTCGGGACTCTTTTCTTCTTTTGCACTGTTTTTCAGTCCCGGATCGTATGTCGTGAGCCGCGAAAAGGACGACAACCTAATCCGCCACATTTTTATTACCGACTCCCAAGGCACCTTGGGCAAGACAACTTCGCCTCACGTAGAGGCTGGGCCCGCAAACCGAGGGCGTTGGGCTTGGGACCAAGTTTCCGTCGCTCTAGTGCCCATAACTTTTGATTCGTATGGAGTTACGCGGCGCACAGCATATCGTTGGAAAGCTCGCCGAGAGCTCTATGATGGGGGTAGTAAGCATGCTCGGCTGCGCCCGCTTTCGAATACCAAAATCGAACATTTTGATCAGTTTCGGGACTCTTTTCTTCTTTTGTACTGTTTTTCCGTCCCGGATTGTACGTTGTGAGCCGCGAAAAGGGCGAAAACCTAATCCCCCATATTTCTATTACTGAATCCCATGGAACCTTGGGCAACACAACTTCGCCTCACGTCGAGGCTGTGTGAAACCCCACTTTCTTGCTTATCTCGTTTTACGTGCTATACCTCGTTTTTCGTGCATATGACCTGTTTATGTGCTATAGGACCTAGAAAGTTATAATTTTGATTTCAATACTCCTAATACGTGCTAAATGTGCATTCATGAAATTTTCATCAAAAACAGAGTCAGAAATTTTATCGTCGATTTTCAGTGAATAGTGTTTTCGAAACACGTCCGCTATAATTTTGAAACTGGTCTTTTTAACCCTTCTAGACCTAGTCCACGGACTTTAATAGACCTGTGTTTGATGAAAATGGTTTTAAAATCGGCTTAAGAATTTATTAGGGTTTTTACACCGACTTTTGCGAAAATCAAGTTTTAAGCCGACTCGGGTGAAATTGTTGGATTGTAAAACTTCTTGTCACCTAAAAATAATCCACTTGAGATATCTTGGGGGGTTGCATAATTATTTTAACTTGGTGAGCAATAAAATGCAATTAAAGTCATTAAAACACAAAAATACTAATTTAAATTAACTTTGACTTTAATTAATTATTTGACCTTATAAGCTAATGTCCTCAACACACACTCACACAACACAAAAACACCATCACACACACACACAAGGCCGAGAGAAAAGAGGGAGAAAAAGAAAGAGAAAACTCAAGCTTTTCAATCCAATTTTTCAAGGAAAAACCTAGTTTTTGTCCGTGAAACTTCGCACCGACTTGGATTCTGCTTGTTGGGCACGCATAGCATGCATTCCTAGGCTTATATCGCATCTAAGGTGAGAGAAAAATTCTAGATCTCAAAATGTCATTTTTGTGTTTTTGCGTATAAATGAAGATTGAACCGTTAGAATTGAAATCTGATGTTAGATTATTGCTCCTTGCATGCTAGGGATCATTATATACTAATACTACGAGTTTCTGTCGGATGTAGCATAATTTTTATTTTCCGGGTATTTAATTTTGATTAAAATGTTTAAAGTTGAATTAAATGAGTTGTGTTGATCGAAATCGATTGCCGTCGATTTCTAAATACTTGATAATTACGTGTTAGCGCTGTTGTAATGCCGAATTTTCGATTACATTGTTTGTGTGAAAATCCAGAAAATCCAGCCATGACATCTTAGGATTTTAGGGTTATCGGGCATGATTTGGAGGTGTTATGGTGGATTTCCAAGAAGGCTAATGTAGTAGGTTGAATGGGTGAGTGATAGGAACTGATTTGGCAATGTTTGGATTAGTAGATTGTAAGTTATGAATTTTAGAAGTTTAGGTTGTCATTCTTTAATTTCTTGAACGATGCCTTTAGATGGTTGGGTAGTGTTCGAGTGATGAATGGTGAGTTGTTGTTGAGTAATTTAGAGTTTAATTATGTATATTATGCATGTCCGGTTAGATGGCCTACTTTGTCATCTAACTACGTTGTTTGTTGTTTAATTTATTATTGATGTTATATTGATGTTATTGATTGATTATTATTGAGTTCGGGAATCGGGCACTTTTGTTGCTGATCTCCCAATTGTTTGATTGATGATTGATTTTTGATTGATGATTATGGAGTCTTGGTATGTGTGTGCCACCTCTCGGGCAGCATCGGGCTGTCGGGTTGATAACGGCATGACTGCCATAGGCTACCCCCAGCTCGCATGACGGAGGTGTCATGGAGGGAGGGGCTAGTGAGGTACCTCGGGTGCGTGAGTAATGGGAGTTATAAGAAGAACGGTTGAGATCGTGATGGCGTTTGGAGCTACACCAAATAGAGTATCCTTATTGATTGGTTATATAGTTATGTGATGATAGCATTATTTATGATTATTATTGTTGTTGTGTGTTTACTTGCTCAAAGGACTAAATCCAAGGAGCGTAGTGAATACTGTCGAGATCTATCGGATCCTCACTGAGCTTATGTATATAAGCTCACTCTCTATTATTGCATGTTTTCAGGTGTACTTTCATAAGATTACGGGTACGTGCCTCCTGAAGAGGAGAATGTGGAAAACGTGCCTTTCGTGGATGAGTCATATGTCCCTGAGTCTTATCCATGATTCTATGTTATTAAACGTCATGTATATTAGCTTAATAGACTTTTATATGCTTTACGGTTAAGTTGTTAGATGGGTCTCAACTTATTTTTGAAATGTAAAATAAAGTTGAGGTATTGTATGTTATGTTGGAACGGAGGCAGATAACGAAGACTGATTATTGTATACTACGGTTATGTTGTATGTTATTATGCTGTTAAGGAGTTGTTGTATGTATGGTTATGGAATTTTGAATGTTTAATGTTATTTACGAGGTTGGTTTAGAACCTCGGTAATCTATTTACTGTCGTTACTGCCGAAATTCCGTTGCGTCCTGACTGATCGTAGGTGGGGTCGAGTTGGGGCGTGACAGTTTAAGTGGTATCAGAGCTCATGTTAGTTGTCAGCCGGGGTATTCTCGGAATGTGGGTAATGGTCTTAGCATGGAATATGTATGAAAAGAAAGAAAAGTGAAATATGTGTTAATATGATTAAGTGATAAGTGATTATATGATTAAAGTGCTTATGTGATTATGTGATCAATTTGTTTATGTGTTTTATATGAGTTTGTTATTTATGTGTTAATAGTTGTTTATAACCTGTCTACGTGCTATAACTGTGCTAACTCTTTGATTAGTAGAATGGCCGGTCGACCGAGAACCAGAGGTAGGCCTGAGATGGCTGATGAGACTCCGAGTAACGTGGCACCGGGCCGTGACGGGGGTGATGACCGATTAGGAGCAGCTATGGAGCGGATTGCAGAGTTAGTGGCTAGTCAGGCACAGTTATTAGCAGGGCAGGCTGCCCAGAATCAGGCTATGCAGGCTCAGCTTCTGAATATTCAGGGTGGTAACCACGGGCGTGGTACCCTGAAGGAGTTTTTAGGATATCACCCACCGAGATTTCAGGGGGAGCCGGATGATAGGAAGGCGGAGGCATGGATTAGCAAGTTGGAGAAGATTTATGATCCACTTGACTATACTGATGAGCAGAAAGTCTCTTTTGCCGTGTATTTGTTAGATGACGAGGCAGAGGAGTGGTGGCGCACGGTAAGGACTAGCTGGGCGGCACAGGGTATTCCTTATGTTTGGGGTACCTTTCTGATGGCTTTCCGAGCAAAGTATGTCCCGAGGATTTGCAGGGAACGGAGAGAGGCCGAGTTTCTAGCCTTGGTCCAGGGAGATGCTACAGTGGCTCAATATGAGGCCACATTTACTCGATTGTCCCGGTATGCACCGGAGTATGTGGAAGACGAGGAGCGGAGGACTCGCAGGTTTATGTTGGGGTTGCGGCCCGAGATTCAGGATGTGATGGCTCTGAATCGATATGATATTTTCACTGAGGCTTTTGAGGCAGCTTTTAGGTTAGAGAAGAGGAAAGGGGATCAGATTGTCTCCAGTCAGCCTAGTAAGAGGCCGTATCAGCCACAGGGCCAGCAGGTTATATATAGGCCTCCAGTACAGCAGGTTGTCTACAGGCCACCAGCCCAGCAGGGTTCTTATAGGCCACAGGGTCAGCAGAGTTACTATCGGCCTCAGTTTCAGCAGAGGCCATATCAGGTTCAGACTCAGTATAGGCCAGCCCAGTCTCAGGGTTAGTATAGGCCTAGTGTGGTGAGACCTCAGCAGCAGGCTGTATCAGCTGCTTCATCAGCTTCTGGTTATTCTAGGGGCAGTGTTAGTGCCACATCATCGCAGTGTAATTACTGCAAGCGCCCAGGGCATGTAGAGTCCGACTGCAGGGCAAAGGCAGGGACATGTTTGGGTTGTGGTAGCATCGAGCATAGGGCGAAGGATTGCCCTAGATATGCGAGGACTGAGGGTCGGGCAGCGACTCAGGGTTACCAGGGTAGGCCTACGGGCAGTGTACCACAGCAGCAGCGGGTTCAGGCTCGGGCTTATGCAGTTGACTTAGAGGAGATGCCTGAGGAGACTGCAGTTGTGGAAGGTAACTTCCTTATACTTGATCAACTTGTTAAAGTATTGATTGATTCTGGTGCTACGCATTCTTTCATTACTCCTGCTTGTGTGCAACGTGTTAAATTGCAACCTGAAAGATTGCCTTATGTGGTTGAGATTAGTACCTCTTTGACTGATAAGTATATTACTGGCTTAGTATGTAAGGATTGTATAATACATGTTAAGGGGCATAATTTTCCTTCGGACCTTATTTTATTTCCTATCCGGGGGTATGATGTTATTCTGGGTATGGATTGGCTTTCTAAGTATGATGCCCAGTTGAACTGTAGAACCAAGGTAGTACTGTTTCGTTTGCCAGATCAGCCAGTAATTGAGGTAGCGGGTAACCGGGGTGCTAAGACGAGTTTTGTTATCTCAGCAACTAAAGCCGTTAAGTTGGTGAGTAAGGGGTGTTCGGGTTATCTAGCTTATTTGATCAACAAACCATCTGATAAGCTACAGCTAGAGGAAGTCCCTATTATCCGGGAATATCCTAATGTATTTCCCGAGGAGTTGCCAGGGTTGCCGCCTGAGAGGGATATAGAGTTTGTGATTAATCTTGTCCCCGGTACTCAACCTATTTCTAAATCGGCGTACCGGATGGCACCAGCTGAGTTGAAGGAGTTGAAGACTCAGTTACAGGAGTTATTGAAGAAAGGATTCATTCAGCAGAGTTCTTCACCTTGGGGAGCTCCAGTCTTATTTGTGAAGAAGAAGGATGGTACTTTGAGATTATGTATTGATTACCGTGGTTTGAATCAGGTGACCATCAAGAATAAATATCCTTTGCCACTGATTGATGAGTTGTTTGATCAACTTCAGGGAGCCAAAGTCTACTCTAAGTTTGATTTGAGGCAGGGGTATTATCAGCTTCGGATTCGTACGGAGGATGTTCCGAAGTCTGCCTTCAGAACTCGGTACGGGCATTATGAGTTTGTTGTTATGCCCTTTGGTTTGACTAATGCACCGGCAGCATTCATGGATCTTATGCATCGAGTTTTTCAGCCGTACTTGGACCAGTTCGTGGTGATTTTTATTGATGATATCTTGGTCTATTCTAAATCTGAATCGGAGCACGAGCAACATCTACGGCTTGTATTGGAGAAGTTGCAGGAGCATCAGTTGTTTGCAAAGTTCAGCAAATGTGAATTTTGGCTGCAACGGATTTCTTTTCTTGGCCATGTTATTACACAGAGCGGTATTTCTGTAGATCCCACTATGATTGAATCGGTGATGTCTTGGAAGCGGCCAGAGAGTGTTACTGATGTCCGTAGTTTTCTTGGCTTGGCGGGTTATTACCGTAGGTTTGTCAAGGACTTCTCAAAGATTGCGGGGCCACTATCTAAGTTGACTCAGAAACGGACTATCTTTAATTGGGACGAGAAGTGTGAGAGTGGGTTTCAGGAGTTGAAAAAGAGGTTGACTACCGCTCCAGTACTTGCTCTACCAGAGGGGACCGATAATATGGTCATTTACAGTGATGCGTCCAAGGAGGGCTTGGGATGTGTTCTTATGCAGGATGGCCGAGTTATTGCCTATGCTTCCAGGAAGTTGAAGCCTTATGAGGTGAATTATCCGACTCATGATCTTGAGTTGGCAGCAGTTGTCTTCGCACTGAAAAAGTGGCGTCATTATATGTGGGGCAGTAAGTTCGAGATTTTCACTGATCATAAGAGTCTAAAGTATTTATTCTCACAGAAAGAGTTGAATATGCGCCAGCGGAGGTGGATGGAGCTTCTTGGAGATTATAATTGTTCTATCAATTATCTGCCTGGCAAGGCCAATGTTGTAGCAGATGCTCTTAGTCGGAAGGCAAGTATTTCTTGTTTAGCTGTCAAGAAGTGGGAGGTTCTGGAGGAATTCACTTATTGGAGACCAGAGTTGACTCAGGTTGGCGTGATGTGTTCACATCTCCGTATTCAGCCTTTATTGTTGTCTCAGATCAGGGAAGCTCAGCAGCTTGATGTTAACCTTCAGAAGATCAAGGATCAGATTTCGGATGATCAGTCTGACTTTAAAGTGCATGAGGATGGTATTCTTCGGTTTCGGAACAGGGTTTGTGTTCCCGATGAACCGGGCTTGAGACGAGGTATTCTGGAGGAAGCTCATAATTCTAAATATACTATTCATCCCGGTGGAACCAAGATGTATCGGGATTTGAAACAGCATTACTGGTGGAACAACATGAAGAGGGAGGTTGCTCAGTTTGTGTCTAGATGTTTGACTTGTCAGAGGGTGAAAGCCGAGCATCAACGACCTGCAGGGTTGCTTCAGCCGTTGGCTATACCAGAGTGGAAATGGGAGCATATTACGATGGACTTCGTCACTGGTTTGCCTAGATCACCGAGGGGTAATGATGCAGTTTGGGTTGTCGTGGATCGTTTGACGAAGACAGCTCATTTTATTGCCATGAGGATGGGAGATGAGGTTACAAAGTTGACGGACCTCTATCTGGATCAGATTGTTAGACTTCACGGTATTCCATCTAGTATTGTCTCTGATCGAGATCCTCGATTTACTTCTCGTTTGTGGGAGAAACTTCAGGAGACCTTAGGTACTCAGTTGTACTTCAGTACCGCGTATCATCCACAGACCGACGGTCAGTCTGAGCGGACTATTCAGATTCTGGAAGATATGCTTAGGGCTTGTGTTCTGGACTTCGGGAAGAACTGGGAGAAACATCTACCACTTGCCGAGTTTGCCTATAACAATAGTTATCAAGCTACTATTGGGATGGCACCTTTCGCAGCTCTTTACGGTCGTAAGTGCCGTTCACCTTTATATTGGGACGAGGTAGGAGAGATGAAGACTATTGATCCGACTATTATGCCAGAACTTCTTGAGAAGATCGAGAATGTTCAGTTGATCAGGCAGAGAATGCTTACGGCGCAGAGTAGATTCAAGAGTTATGCTGATAAGCGTCGTCGAGACTTGGAGTTTGCAGTTGGAGATCGGGTTTTCTTGAGATTGTCTCCTCGAAAGGGGTTTGTTCGTTATGGTAAAGGTGGAAAGCTGAGTCCGAGATTTGTTGGGCCGTTTGAGATTACTGGCAGGGTTGGTAAGTTGGCATATCGGTTGGCTTTACCGGAGAACTTCTCTAATGTCCACGATGTGTTTCACGTGTCTAATTTGCGGAAATACAATCCGGATCCTTCTCATATTCTTGAGCCAGAGCCGTTACAGCTTCGAGAGAATTTGACTTATGACGAGCGTCCGATTCGTATTCTAGATCAGATGGACCGAGAGTTGAGGTCGAAGAGGATTCCGATGGTTAAGGTGTTGTGGAAGCATCACGGCATTGAGGAAGCTACGTGGGAGAGACGAGATCAGATGCAGCAGCAATACCCAGATCTATTCCGTACATCAAGTAAGAATTTAGAGGACGAAATTTCTATAAGGGGGGGAGAATGTGAAACCCCACTTTCTTGCTTATCTCGTTTTACGTGCTATACCTCGTTTTTCGTGCATATGACCTATTTATGTGCTATAGGACCTAGAAAGTTATAATTTTGATTTCAATACTCCTAATACGTGCTAAATGTGCATTCATGAAATTTTCATCAAAAACGGAGTCAGAAATTTTATCGTCGATTTTCAGTGAATAGTGTTTTCGAAACACGTCCGCTATAATTTTGAAACTGGTCTTTTTAACCCTTCTAGACCTAGTCCACGGACTTTAATAGACCTGTGTTTGATGAAAATGGTTTTAAAATCGGCTTAAGAATTTATTAGGGTTTTTACACCGACTTTTGCGAAAATCGAGTTTTAAGCCGACTCGGGTGAAATTGTTGGATTGTAAAACTTCTTGTCACCTAAAAATAATCCACTTGAGATATCTTGGGGGGTTGCATAATTATTTTAACTTGGTGAGCAATAAAATGCAATTAAAGTCATTAAAACACAAAAATACTAATTTAAATTAACTTTGACTTTAATTAATTATTTGACCTTATAAGCTAATGTCCTCAACACACACTCACACAACACAAAAACACCATCACACACACACACAAGGCCGAGAGAAAAGAGGGAGAAAAAGAAAGAGAAAACTCAAGCTTTTCAATCCAATTTTTTAAGGAAAAACCTAGTTTTTGTCCGTGAAACTTCGCACCGACTTGGATTCTGCTTGTTGGGCACGCATAGCACGCATTCCTAGGCTTATATCGCATCTAAGGTGAGAGAAAAATTCTAGATCTCAAAATGTCATTTTTGTGTTTTTGCGTATAAATGAAGATTGAACCGTTAGAATTGAAATCTGATGTTAGATTATTGCTCCTTGCATGCTAGGGATCATTATATACTAATACTACGAGTTTCTGTCGGATGTAGCATAATTTTTATTTTCCGGGTATTTAATTTTGATTAAAATGTTTAAAGTTGAATTAAATGAGTTGTGTTGATCGAAATCGATTGCCGTCGATTTCTAAATACTAGATAATTACGTGTTAGCGCTGTTGTAATGCCGAATTTTCGATTACATTGTTTGTGTGAAAATCCAGAAAATCCAGCCATGACATCTTAGGATTTTAGGGTTATCGGGCATGATTTGGAGGTGTTATGGTGGATTTCCAAGAAGGCTAATGTAGTAGGTTGAATGGGTGAGTGATAGGAACTGATTTGGCAATGTTTGGATTAGTAGATTGTAAGTTATGAATTTTAGAAGTTTAGGTTGTCATTCTTTAATTTCTTGAACGATGCCTTTAGATGGTTGGGTAGTGTTCGAGTGATGAATGGTGAGTTGTTGTTGAGTAATTTAGAGTTTAATTATGTATATTATGCATGTCCGGTTAGATGGCCTACTTTGTCATCTAACTACGTTGTTTGTTGTTTAATTTATTATTGATGTTATATTGATGTTATTGATTGATTATTATTGAGTTCGGGAATCGGGCACTTTTGTTGCTGA
Organism: Ehretia macrophylla; assembly: GCA_037974665.1. Classification (NCBI taxonomy): domain Eukaryota; kingdom Viridiplantae; phylum Streptophyta; class Magnoliopsida; order Boraginales; family Ehretiaceae; genus Ehretia; species Ehretia macrophylla. The sequence goes on from CM075777.1 coordinate 60,001,074, forward strand.
TCTCCCAATTGTTTGATTGATGATTGATTTTTGATTGATGATTATGGAGTCTTGGTATGTGTGTGCCACCTCTCGGGCAGCATCGGGCTGTCGGGTTGATAACGGCATGACTGCCATAGGCTACCCCCAGCTCGCATGACGGAGGTGTCATGGAGGGAGGGGCTAGTGAGGTACCTCGGGTGCGTGAGTAATGGGAGTTATAAGAAGAACGGTTGAGATCGTGATGGCGTTTGGAGCTACACCAAATAGAGTATCCTTATTGATTGGTTATATAGTTATGTGATGATAGCATTATTTATGATTATTATTGTTGTTGTGTGTTTACTTGCTCAAAGGACTAAATCCAAGGAGCGTAGTGAATACTGTCGAGATCTATCGGATCCTCACTGAGCTTATGTATATAAGCTCACTCTCTATTATTGCATGTTTTCAGGTGTACTTTCACAAGATTACGGGTACGTGCCTCCTGAAGAGGAGAATGTGGAAAACGTGCCTTTCGTGGATGAGTCATATGTCCCTGAGTCTTATCCATGATTCTATGTTATTAAACGTCATGTATATTAGCTTAATAGACTTTTATATGCTTTACGGTTAAGTTGTTAGATGGGTCTCAACTTATTTTTGAAATGTAAAATAAAGTTGAGGTATTGTATGTTATGTTGGAACGGAGGCAGATAACGAAGACTGATTATTGTATACTACGGTTATGTTGTATGTTGTTATGCTGTTAAGGAGTTGTTGTATGTATGGTTATGGAATTTTGAATGTTTAATGTTATTTACGAGGTTGGTTTAGAACCTCGGTAATCTATTTACTGTCGTTACTGCCGAAATTCCGTTGCGTCCTGACTGATCGTAGGTGGGGTCGAGTTGGGGTGTGACAGGCTGGGCCCGCAAACCTAGGGTGTAGGGCTTGGGACCAGGTCTCCGTGGCTCCGGTGCACATAACTTTTGATCCGTAAGGAGTTACGCGGTGCACAACATACCGTTGGAAAGCAGTCCGAGGGCTCTACGATGGGGGCAGTAAGCCTCCTCGACTGCGTCCATTTTCGGAGCCCTGAATCAAACGTTTTCTTCAATTTTGGGACTCTTTTTTGCTTTTGCACTGTTTTTCCGTCCCGGATCGTACGTCGTGAGCCGCGAAAAGGACGAGAACCTAATCCACCACATTTCTATTATCGAATCCCACAGCACCTTGGGCAAGACAACTTCGCCTAACGTAGAGGCGGGGCCCGTAAACCTAGGGTGTGGGGCTTGGGACCAGGTCTCCGTGGCTACGGTGCCCATAACTTTTGATTCGTAAGGATGTACGCGGCGCATCGCATATTGTTGGAAAGCTCTTCAAGAGTTCTATGACGGGGGCAGCAAGCCAGCTTTGCTGTGCCCATTTTCAGATCCCAAAATCGAACGTTTTCATCAATTTCGGGACAATTTTCATCTTTTGCGTTGTTTTTTCGTCCCGGATCGTACGTCGTGAGCCGCGAAAAGGACGACAACCTAATCCATCACATTTCTATTACCGAATCCCACGGGACCTTGGGCAAGACAACTTTGCCTCACGTAAAGGTTGGGCCCGTAAACCGAGGGTGTGGGGCTTGGGACCAGGTCTCTGTGGCTCATGTGCCTATAACTTTTGATCCGTAAGGAGTTACGCAGCACACAGTGTACCGTTGGAAAGCTCTCCGAGAGATCTACAACGGGGTAGCAAGCCAGCTCTGCTACGACCATTTTCGGAGCCCAAAATGGAATGTTTTCATCAGTTTCAGGACTCTTTTCTTCTTTTGCACTATTTTTCGGTCCTGGATCGTACGTCGTGAGCCGCGAAAAGGACGACAACCTAATCCACCACATTTCTATTACCGAATCCCACGACACCTTGGGCAAGACAACTTCGCCTCACGTAGAGGCTGGGCCCACAAACCGGGGGCGTGGGGCTTGGGACTAGGTCTCTGTCGCTCTGGTGCCCATAACTTTTGATCCCTAAGGAGTTACGCGGCACACAGAATACCGTTGGAAAGCTCTCCGAGAGCTCTACGACAGGGGCAGCAAGCCTGGTTGGCTGCGCCCATTTTCGGAGCCCAAAATCGAACGTTTTCATCAATTTCGGGACAATTTTCTTCTCTTGCGAGATTTTTCCATCCCAGATCGTACGTTGTGAGCCACGAAAAGGACAACAACCTAATCCATCACATTTCTATTACCGAATAACACGGTACCATAGGCAAGACTACTTCGCCTTACGTAGAGGCTGGGCTCGCAAACCGAGGGCGTTGGGCTTTGGACTAGGTCTCCATCTCTCCGGTGCCCATAACTTTTGATCCGTAATGAGTTACGTAGCGCACAGTATACCGTTGGAAAGCTCTCCGAGAGCTCTACGACGGGGGCAGCAAGCCTACATGGTTGCACCCATTTTTGGAGCCCAAAATCGAACATTTTCATTAGTTTCGGGACTCTTTTCTTCTTTTGCGCTGTTTTTTTTGTCCCGGATCGTACGTTGTGAGCCGCGAAAAGGACGACAACCTAATCCATCACATTTCTATTAACGAATCCCATGGTACCTTGGGTAAGGCAACTTTGCCTCACGTAGAGGCTGGGCCCGCAAACCGAGGGTGTGGGGCTTGGGACATGGTTTCCGTTGCTCTGGTGCCCATAACTTTTGATCCGTAAGGAGTTACACGGCGAATAGCAAACTGTAGGAAAGCTCTCCGAGAACTCTACGACGGGGGCAGCAAGTCGGCTCAGCTGTGCCCATTTCGGAGCCCAAAATCGAACATTTTCATCAGTTTCGGGATAATTTTCTTCTTTTGCGCTGTTTTTCCATCCCGGATCGTACGTTGTGAGCCGCGAAAAAGACAACAACCAAATCCACCACATTTCTATTACCGAATCCCACGGAACCTTGGGCAAGACAACTTCGCCTCACGTAGAGGCTGGGCCTGCAAACCGATGGCGTGGGGCTTGGGACCAGGTCTCCGTCGCTCCGGTGCCTATAACTTTTGATTCGTTAGGAGTTACGTGGTGCACAGCATACCGTTGGAAAGCTCTCCGAGAGCTCTACGACGGGGGTAGCAAGCCTGCTCGGCTGCGCCCATTTTTGGAGCCAAAAATCGAACGTTTTCATCAGGTTCGGGACTATTTTCTTCTTTTGCACTGTTTTTCAGTCCAGGATCGTGCGTCATGAGCCGCGAAAAGGACGACAACTAAATCCACCACATTTCTATTACCGAATCCCACGGCACCTTGGGCAAGACAACTTCGCCTCATGTAGAGGCTGGGCCTACAAACCGGTGAAGTGGGGCTTGGGACCAAGTCTTCGTCGCTCCGGTGCCCATAAATTTTGATCCGTAAGGAGTTACATGGCGCATAGCAAACGGTTGGAAAGCTCTCCGAGAGCTCTACGATGGGGGCAGCAAGTTGGCTTAGCTGTGCCCATTTTCGGAGCCCAAAATCGAACGTTTTCATCAGTTTCGGGATAATTTTCTTCTTTTGCGCTGGTTTTCGTCCCAGATCGTACGTCGTGAGCTGCGAAAAGGACGACAATCAAATCCACCACATTTCTATTACCGAATCCCATGGTACCTTGGGCAAGAAAACTTCACCTCAAGTAGAGGCTGGGCCCGCAAACCGGTGGCGTGGGGCTTGGGACCAGGTCTCCGTTGCTCCGGTGCCCATAACTTCTGATCCGTAAGGAGTTACGCGGCGCATAGCACATCGTTGGAAAGCTCTCTGAGAGCTCTACGACGGGGGAAGCAAGCCTGCTCTGCTGCGCCAATTTTCGGAGCTGAAAATCGAATGTTTTCATCAGTTTCAGGATAAATTTATTGTTTTGTGCTGTTTTTCCGTCCCGGATCGTACGTCGTGAGCCGTGAAAAGGACGACAACCTAATCCAACACATTTTTATTTCTAAATAACAAGGCACCTTGGCAAGATAAATTCGCCTTACGTGGAGGCTGGGCCAGCAAACCGAGGGCGTGGGACTTGGGACCAGGTCTCCGTCGCTCCAGTGCCCATAACTTTTGATCCGTAAGGAGTTACGCGGCGTACAACATACTGTTGGAAAGCTCTTCGAGAGCTCTACGATGGGGGCAATCGGCTAGTTTAGCTGCGGCCATTTTCGGAGCCCAAAATCAAAACTTTTCAATAGTTTCGTGATAATTTTCTTATTTTTTGCTATTTTTCCGTCCTGAATTTTACGTCGTGAGCCGCGAAAAGGACGACAACCTAATCCATCACATTTCTATTACCGAATAACACAGCACCTTGGGCAAGACAAGTTCGCCTCACATAGTGGCTGGGTCCACAAACCGAGGACGTGGGGCTTGGGACTACATCTCCGTCGCTTCGGTGCCCATAACTTTTGATCCGTAAGGAGTTACGCGGAGCATAGCATACCGTTGGAAAGACAACTACGACGGGGATAGCAAGTCTGCTCGGCTACGCCCATTTTCGGAGCCCAAAATCTAACATTTTCATCAGTTTCGGGACAATTTTCTTCTTATGCACTATTTTTCCGTCCCGGATCGTACGTCGTAAGCTGCGAAAAGAACTACAACCTAATCCATCACATTTCTATTACCGAATAACACGGCACCTTGGGCAAGACAACTTCGGCTCACGTAGAGGCTGCCCCACAAACTGAGGGCGTGGGGCTTGGGAACAGTTCTCCGTCGCTCTAAGATGGGAGTAGCAAGCCTGCTCAGTTGCGCTAGTTTTCGGACCCTAAAATCAAACATTTTCATCAGTTTCGGGACTCTTTTCTTCTTTTGCACTGTTTTTCCAGCCCGGATCATACGTCATGAGCCGCAAAAAGGACAACAACCTAATCCATCACATTTCTATTACCAAATCCCACGACACCTTGGGCAAGACAACTACGCCTCATGTCGAGGCTGGGCCCGTAAACCGAGGGCGTGGGGCTTGGGACCAGGTCTCCGTGGCTCCGGTGCTCATAACTTTTGATTCGTAAGGAGTTACGCGGTGCACAGTATACAGTTGAAAAGCTCTCCGAGAACTCTACGACAGGGGCAGCAAGCCAGCTTTGCTGCACCCATTTTCAGAGCCCAAAATTGAACGTTTTCATCAGTTTCGGGACACTTTTCTTCTTATGCATTGTTTTTCCGTCCCGGATCGTACGTCGTGAGCCGCGAAAAGGACAACAACCTAATCCAACACACGGCACCTTGAGCAAGACAACTTCACCTCACGTAAAGGCTGGGCCTACAAACCGAGGGCGCGGGGCATGGGACCAGGTCTTCGTCACTCCAATGCCCATAACTTTTGATCCGTAAGGAGTTACGCGACGCACAGCATACCGTTGGAAAGCTCTCCGAGAGCTCTACAACGAGGGTAGCAAGCCTGCTCAGTTGCGCCCATTTTTGGAGCCAAAATCGAACGTTTTCATCAATTTCGGAACTCTTTTCTTCTTTTACACTGTTTTTTCGTCCCGGATCGTACGTCGTGAGCTGCGAAAAAGACAACAACCTAATCCATCATAATTCTATTACCGAATAACATGGCACCTTGGCAAGACAACTTCGCTTCACGTAGAGGCTGGGCCGGCAAACCGAGGGTGTGGGGTTTGAGACCAAGTCTCCGTCGCTCCGGTGCCCATAACTTTTGATCCGTATGGAGTTACGCGGTGCACAGCATACCGTTGGAAAGCACTCCGAGAGCTCTACGATGGGGGTAGCAAGCCTGCTCGGCTGCGCCCATTTTCGGAGCCTAAAATTGAATGTTTTCATCAATTTCGGGACTCTTTTCTTCTTTTGCACTGTTTTTCCGTCCCAGATCGTACGTCGTGAGCCGCAGAAAGGACAACAACCTAATCCATCACATTTCTATTACCGAATAACAAGGCACCTTGGGCAAGACAACTTTAGCTCACGTAGAGGCTGCCCCGCAAATCGAGGGCGTGGGGCTTGGGACCAGGTCTCCGTGGCTCCGGTGCCCATAACTTTTGATCCATAAGGAGTTAAGCGGCGTACAACATACTGTTGGAAAGCTCTCTGAGAGCTCTACGACCCAGGCAGCAAGCTAGCTTTGCTGCACCCATTTTCGGAGCCCAAAATAGTACATTTTCGTCAGTTTTGGGACAATTTTCTTCTTTTCTGCTATTTTTCCGTCCCGGATCTTACGTCGTGAGTCGCGAAAAGGACGACAACCTAATCCATCACATTTCTATTACTGAATAACACAGCACCTTGGGCAAGACAAGTTCGCCTCACATAGTGGCTGGGTCCATAAACTGAGGGCGTGGGGCTTGGGACCATATCTTTGTCACTCCGGTGCCCATAACTTTTGATCTGTAAGGAGTTATGCGGCGCATAGCATACCGTTGGAAAGCTCTCCGAGAGCTTTACGACGGGGATAGCAAGTCTGCTCGGCTGCGCCCATTTTTGGAGCCCAAAATCTAACATTTTCATCAGTTTTGGGATAATTTTCTTCTTATGCACTGTTTTTATGTCCTGGATCGTACGTCGTGAGTCGCGAAAAGGACTACAACCTAATCCATCATATTTCTATTACCGAATAATACGGTACCTTGGGCAAGACAACTTCGGCTCACGTAGAGGCTGCCCCTTAAATAGAGGGCGTGGGGCTTGGGAACAGGTCTCCGTCGCTCCGGTGCCCATAACTTTTGATCCGTAAGGAGTTACATTGCGCAGAACATACCGTTGGAAAGCTCTTCGAGAGCTCTACGATGGGGGTAGCAATCTTGCTCTGTTACGCCCATTTTCGGAGCCCAAAATCAAATGTTTTCATCAGTTTCGGGACTCTTTTCTTCTTTTGCATTGTTTTTCCATCCTGGATCGTACGTTATGAGCTGCGAAAAGGACAACAACCTAATCCACCACATTTATTTTACTGAATCCCACGGCACCTTGGGAAAGACAACTTCGCCTCACGTCGAGGCTGGGCCCGTAAACTGAGGGCGTAGAGCTTGGGACAAGGTCTCCGTGGCTCCAGTGCCCATAACTTTTGATCCGTAAGGAGTTATGCGGTGCACAACATACAGTTGGAAAGCTCTCCAAGAGCTCTACGACGGGGGCAGCAAGCTAGCTTTGCTGCGCCCATTTTCAGAGCCCAAAATCGAATGTTTTCATCAGTTTCGGGCAATTTTCTTCTTATGCACTGTTTTTTCATCCCGGATCGTACGTCTTGAGCAGCGAAAAGGACAACAACCTAATCCATCACACGGCACCTTGGGCAAGACAACTTTACCTCACGTAGAGGCTGGTCCCGCAAACCGAAGGTGTGGGGCATGGGACCAGGTCTCTATCGCTACGGTTCCTATAACTTTTGATCCGTAAGGAGTTACGTGGCGCACAGCATACCGTTGGAAAGCTCTCCGAGAGCTCTACGACGAGGGTAGCAAGCCTGCTCGGTTGCGCCCATTTTCGGAGCCAAAATCGAACGTTTTCATCAATTTCGGAACTCTTTTCTTCTTTTACACTGTTTTTCCGTCCCGGATCGTACGTCGTGAGCCACGAAAAGGACAACAACCTAATCCATCATAGTTCTATTACCGAATAACACGGTACCTTGGGCAAGACAACTTCGCCTCGTGTAGAGGCTGGGCCGACAAACCGAGGGTATGGGGCTTGAGACCAGGTCTCCGTAGCTCCGGTGCCCATAAGTTTTGATCCGTAAGGAGTTACGCGGCGCACAGCATACTGTTGGAGAGCTCTCCAAGAGCTCTACGACGAGGGTAGCAAGCCTGCTCAGCTGCGCCCATTTTTTGAGCCCAAAATCGAACGTTTTCATCAGTTTCGGGATTCTTTTCTTCTTTTGCACTGTTTTTCCGTCCCAGATCGTACGTCGTGAGCCGTGAAAAGGACAACAACCTAATCCATCACATTTCTATTACCGAATAACAAGGCACCTTGGGCAAGACAACTTCAGCTCACATAGAGGCTACCCCGCAAACCGAGGGTGTGGGGCTTGGGACCAAGTCTCCATGGCTCCGGTGCCCATAACTTTTGATCCGTAAGGAGTTAAGTGGCGTACAGCATACCGTTGGAAAGGTCTCTGAGAGCTCTACGACCAGGGCAGCAAGCTAGCTTTGCTGCGCCCATTTTCGGAGCCCAAAATTGAACATTTTCATCAGTTTTGGGATAATTTTCTTCTTTTTCACTGTTTTTTCATCCCGGATCGTACGTCGTGAGCCGCGAAAAGGACGACAACCTAATCCATCATATTTCTATTTCCGAATAACACGGCACCTTGGGCAAGACAACTTCGCCTCACATATTGGTTGGGCCCGAAAACCGAGGGCGTGGGGCTTGGGACCGGGTCTCCGTCGCTCCGGTGCCCATAACTTTTGATCCGTAAGGAGTTACGCGGCGCACAGCATACCGTTGGAAAGCTCTCTGAGAGCTCTACGACGAGGGTAGCAAGCCTGCTCAGCTATGCCCATTTTGGGAGCCCAAAATTGAACATTTTCATAAGTTTCGGGTCTATTTTCTTCTTTTGCACTATTTTTTCATCCCGGATCGTACGTCGTGAGCCGCGAAAAGGACGACAACCTAATCCATCATATTTCTATTACCGAATAACAAGGTACCTTGGGCAAGACAACTTCGGCTTATGTAAAGGCTACCCCGCAAACCGAGGGCGTGGGGCGTGGGACCAGGTCTCCATCGCTCCGGTGCCCATAACTTTTGATCTGTAAGGACTTACGCGGCGCACAACATACCATTGGAAAGCTTTCCGAGAGTTCTACGATGGGGGCAGTAAGCCTGCTCGGTTGCGCCATTTTAGGAGCCCAAAATCAAACGTTTTCATCAGTTTTGCGACTCTTTTCTTCTTTTACACTATTTTTCCGTCTCGAATCGTATGTCTTGAGCCGCGAAAAGGACGACAACCTAATCCACCACATTTCTATTACCGAATCCCACGATACCTTGGGCAAGACAACTTTGACTCACGTCGAGGTTGGGCCCGCAAACCGAGGGCGTGGGGCTTGGGACCAGGTCTCCGTGGCTCCGTTGCCCATAACTTTTGATCCTTAAGGAGTTACGCTACGCACAACATACCGTTGGAAAGCTCTCCGAGAGCTCTACGATGAGGGCAGCAAGCCAGCTTTGTTGCGCTCATTTTCAGAGCCCAAAATTGAACACTTTCATCTATTTCGGGACAATTTTCTTCTTTTACGCTGTTTTTTCGTCCCGGATCGTACGTCCTGAGCCGCAAAAAGGACAACAACCTAATCCATCACATTTCTATTATCGAATAACACGACACCTTGGGCAAGCAAACTTCGCCTTACGTAGAGGCTGGGCCTGCAAACCGAGGGCGTGCGGCTTGAGACCAGGTCTCCGTCGCTCCGGTGCCCATAACTTTTGATCCGTAAGGCGTTACGCGGCGCACAACATACCGTTGGAAAGCTCTCCGAGAGCTCTTCGACGGGGGCATCAAGCAAGTTATGCTGCGCCCATTTTAGGAGCCCAAAATCTAACGTTTTCATCAGTTTTGGGATAATTTTCTTCTTTTGCGCTATTTTTCCATTCCGGATCGTACGTCGTGAGTCGCAAACCGAGGGCGTAGGGCTTGGGACCAGGTCTCTGTTGCTCCGGTGCCCATAACTTTTGATCCGTAAGGAGTTACGCGGCGTACAACATACCGTTGGAAAGCTCTCCGAGAGCTCTAGGACGGGGGTTGCAAGATTGCTCGGCTGCTCCCTTTTTTGGTGTCACGCTCCAACCCGACATGTATAGGTTAGACTAAGGTGTGATCTAATCCTTTATACCACTTCACATACTTAATCATTAGTTAAGATTTAAAACTTAACATTAGCCTAGAACTCCAAAAGATTTTGAAAAATCGGCAGTATAACGGCTATAATTGGGCTCTTTAGTTTGACCTAACTTTCTAAACGCCTCAAAACTTTCAATCTCAAATTCATTTCCAACTAAGATTACTATTTATCACCAATCGACGTGCCGACTGATTATCTCGAAGTCTCATTTTTATTAACAACCTAGCATGATAACTATTTCTCGTTTTTGTGTCAATTCCTGTTATGCAAGTACCTGTTGATCTTAGCCTACAAATGAGTACCTGCTTAAGATTGGATAGATTCATCTTACTTGATTCCTTGCCTAATATTTCATAAGCCTGTGATAATTAATAAACCAAGTAGCAAAACGAGCAAATAGGGTGTCTGTCTAGTTAATATCGGTACAAATCAAAATTAGACCCCAAATTACAACGGCGGTCATTTACAATAACGACAACAAGCAACATAAGAAATAGTCTTCAAAAGAACATATCGTTCACAAAACAGCGACAATCACGTAAGGCACGTAGGGCATGCAATCACTCCAAGCAGTCATCAATAGGCACGTTATCCACGGGTGCCTATTCTCGATCTTCTTCACCTGTGACGATAAAAGAGGGTGAGTCCTTATGAACTCAGCGAGGAGGAATGAGAAATACATTTTGAAACTCTTTTTCCGGTTCAACTTATGAAAAACCCTTTTTGAAAACATGACATATAACACAAGTAAGTTTATAATGTAATATAAAAGTAGAAGAACACAATTACCCGTCTTTCCTCCCCGAGGTCCTCTAGAACCAAGCGAGAGTACTTATGCACATAGTGAAAAGGATACCGTGAGCCTTTGCTCTTAATTCATTTCCAATAACAGTTGTTGCGGCCGACTTCAAATCATCCACCTATCACGCCAAATGGGTGTACTCTGGAAGTACCCCGAAATCCTACGACCCAACTCTCCGAGGAAGTCTAGCCTCAAGCGAGAGAGGGAATTGGACCATGGTAGTCACGGTTGCACCAGCAAGCCTGATGCCGCCTGGTGTGCGTGAACGATACCATGCCAAAATGAAAGGTTGCAACCTTGTATACAATGCACAATTATAACATTTAACATATCACATTAGGAGGACAACAAAGTAGGTTGCCTCCGAGCAGTTATAAGATCGCACTTTGGTAAATAAACATACGAGGCATGCTTTGATATTTAATTTCACTTGTAATACACATGGAGTTATACGAATATTAAACGGGCAGCCATGTAACACATGTAAATCAAGTCATATAACTCGTTTCGGGGTTCACGTAATCAAGTAATAAGTTTATACAAGCATGCAACGACGTCTACATGAGACCGGGTGCAAGAAAAGTCTACTTATCAACATGTAATCATTGGAATCACATTTCAAGCATACTTAACATTTATTTGGCAGCCCAGTAATAACACAATTAGACACAATAACCATAGGATCAACACTTAGCGAGTTTTCCTAGTCAATAGGGTTTCAATTCATGCTTACACGTGCGATTAAGCTGCAAGTTGTCACGTAATTAAACACAAGCCATGCATCGCTTAATTAAAACACCCTCAATCATCCAAAACAGTCCATACAACATCCAAGTGCCACAGTCCAAAGCATTCAATACCACAAGAGAAGTTACAATATTTTTCAAAGCATATCACTAAATAAAAACCTCACTGCAATGGTCTGTTTTCCCACAATCATTTAGACAAGCAAACAATCTCTAATTCCTGTGAACAAAGTGTCAATTTAAATCTTAATGAGTGATTTAAATCCAGAAACAAACCTCACCTCATTTGGGGTTCAGACTTAGGAGTTATGGCCAAAACCGTGAGACTACGCAAAACTGTCCAGTTTTAGATACATTACGATTTTTGCCAATTTTGAGGTTCTTAGATTCATAATTAGCCTTGGTCTATTTCTAACAAAAATGTCCAGAACTGAAAAATCTAGCAACCTACAAAATTTCATTTATTTTAAATATAATTTACTAGGTCAAAACTGTTTCGTTTTACAAGGACAGTCAACTGCCAAAAACCTGCTCCATTTTCCCAGATTTTCCAGATTTAGACACCTTTCTATGTTTTGCCATTTTCGAGACCTTAGAGTCAAAATTGGCCTTGGCCTATTTCTATGAGAAATTTTCAGAACTGGCAACACTAGTTACGTAGCAATTTTCACTCATTTTCAACATCATTTACTAGGTCAAATTCACTTCGCTCTAACAAGTCAGAAATCTGCCATTTTCGCGATTTAACCTATCTTCAAGTTCTAGCTAAATATCTTGCCATGCATGGTTACAAAAGCTCATGTACACACATATACCACAAGTACAGAGGTAAAAATAGACATATGAAGGCATGCATGTGGTTTTGAAAGCTTAAAAAAAAAGGATTAACCCTCACCTTAGCCTATTGATGATAAATGGTGCTCAAAATTCTTGAAGATGCACAAAAACGTCTTTTCTCCTTGCTTGGCCGAGAGATAGCTTGAGATTCTCTAATTCCTAGCTTAGTTACCATGTTCTTAGTATGTGCATGTGGCTAGAACAAAAGGAAATGAAATAGAAGCTATCAAACATACCTAAGCCGAAATGAAGGGTTCTTGTGTGCTTGCATGCGTTTTTGGCTTCTTGCTTGCTTGGCCGAGCTTCCTAGAGTCCTTGTGTGCCTAGGTGAACCTTAGGAGATGAGCTTAAGCTTTGGAGAGTCATGAAAGCAGAAAAGGCCGAGAGAGTGAGAGAAGATGAGAGAAAGAGAGAATGTTTTGAGGAAAATAAAATGTTGGTGTGTGTGTCGGCCCTATGCTCTCAAAATTCTGATTTGTGTTGTTATGTTGAGCAATTTGAATTGTGAGGGGACACAATGGTGAAGAGGCCAAGATGTGTAGCTTGGTGTTTAGCAAAAGGTGTCTTGGTGCAAGGAAAGATTTGTCATGGTGTGAGCTTTTTTTTTTTTTACTACGCATGCAAGATTTAAAATAATGGTTCAAACCTTGCTCAAGCCCTTAGTATGGCCGGCCATCTTGGCTCCAATTTCTGAATTTTTGTCATGCTTTAAGCTTTATTTAATTGAGTGTGCTTGGAATATGTAAAAGAATGAAAAATAAAAAATAAGAATTTTAGCTTTTGGTGAAATTTTGCCTTCTAGTGCATTGACTTAACAATTTAATATTAGTTAGTGGAGTTTGTAGGATTAGTTAATAATCTAGTGCTTCGTGTAAGATGCTTTCTTGATTAGCGTGCGGGCACGCTTACATAGGTCTAGGGCATGCACTACGAGATAAGGCACGAACTACGAGACCAATGCACGTATTCCAAGAAAATGCACGTACTTCTAAACGAATGCACGTAATTCAATGCAAGGCACATAAAACGAGACACGACTCTTAAACCTAGGTCAAAGCAAGCAATTCAAGGTTAGGACACGCGAAATGAGGTATCGCACGCAAATCGAGATCGGGCCTCATATTCAGAGCCCAAAATTGAACATTTTTATCAGTCTCGGGACTCTTTTCTTCTTTTGCTCTGTTTTTGGGTCCCGGATCGTACGTCGTGAGCCGCGAAAAGGATGACAACCTAATCCACCACATTTCTATTACCAAATCCCATGGTACCTTGGGCAAGACAACTTCGCCTCACGTTGAGGTTGGGCCCGCAAACCGAGGGCGTGGGGATTAGGACCAGGTCTCCGTCGCTCCGGTGTCCATAACTTTAGATCCGTAAGGAGTTATGCGGCGCACAGCATACCGTTGGAAAGCTCTCCAAGAGCTCTACGACAGGGGCAGCAGGCCTACTAGGCTGCGCCCATTTTCGGAGCCCAAAATCGAACGTTTTCATCAGTTTCTGGACAATTTTCTTCCTTTGCATTGTTTTTCCGTCCCGGATCGTACGTCATGAGCCGCGAAAAGGACGACAACCTAATCCATCATATTTCTATTACCGAATAAGAAGGCACCTTGGGCAAGACAACTTCACCTCACGTAGAGGCTGGGCCCACAAACTGAGGGTGTGGGGCTTGGGACCTGGTCTCCGTCACTCCGGTGCCCATAACTTTTGATCCGTAAGGAGTTACGCGGCGTACAGCATATCGTTGGAAAGTTCTCCGAGAGCTCTACGATGGGGGCAGCAAGCCTACTTAGTTGCGCCCATTTTCGGAGCCCAAAATCAAACATTTTCATCAGTTTCGGGACTCTTTTCTTCTTTTGCACTGTTTTTCCATCCCGGATCGTACGTCCTGAGCCCCGAAAAGGAAGACAACCTAATCCACCACATTTCTATTACCGAATCCCATGGCACCTTGGGCAAGACAACTTCGCCTCACGTCGAGGGTGAGCCCGTAAACCGAAGGCGTGGTGCTTGGGACCAGGTCTCCGTGGCTCCGGTGCTCATAACTGTTGATTCGTAAGGAATTACGCAGCGCACAGCATACCGTTGAAAAGCTCTCTGAGAACTCTACAATGGGGGCAGCGAGCCAGCTTGGCTCTGCCCATTTTCGGAGCCCAAAATCGAACGTTTTCATTAGTTTCGGGACTCTTTTCTTATTTTGCACTGTTTTTTCATCCCGGATCGTACATCGTGAGCCGCGAATTACCGAATAACACAGCACCTTGGGCAAGACAACTTCGCCTCACATAGAGGCTGGGCTCGAAAACTGAGGGAGTAGGGCTTGGGACCAGGTCTCCGTTGTCACGCCCCAACCCGACCTATAGAGGTTAGACTAGGGAGTGATCTAAACATTCAAGTCATTTCACGTACCTAATCGTTCATGAAGGTTTAACACTTAACGTTTTAGCCTAAACTCCACAAATTCTTTGGAAAATCGGCAGCATAACAGCTGTAATTGGGCTCTTTAGTTTGACCTAATTTCTAAAGGCCTCAAAACTTCAATCTCAATTTCATTTCCAACTAAGATTACTATTTATAACCAATCGAACGCCTACTAGTTATCTCAAAGTCTCGTTTGATTAATAACCTAGCATGATACTATGTCTCGTTTGTTTGTTAATCCTTGTTACAAAAGAACCTGTTGATCTTAGCCTACCAATGAGTACCTGCTTAAGATTGGATAGATTCATTTTACTTAATCCTTTACCTGATACTTCATAAGCCTGTGATAGATACTAACCAGTAGCGATAGCAAAAACGACCATAAGAGTGTCTATCTAGTTATGATCAGTACAACCCAAAATTAGACCCCAAATTACAACGGGGGTCATTTACAATACGACAACAAGCAACATAAGAAATAGTCTTCAAGCAACATATCGTTCACAAAATGGCCATAGTCAAGTAAGGCACGTAGGGCAAGCAATCATTCCAAGGAGTCATCAATAGGCACGTTGTCCTCGGGTACCTGTTCCTGGTCTTCTTCACCTGAGATAATAAAATAGGGTGAGTCCTTATGAACTTAGCGAGGGGATACGAGAAATAAGTTTTGAAACTCTTTTTCCGGTTCAACTTATAAAAACCCTTTTTGCAAGCATGACATATATCACAAGTGAATATATAATGTAATATAAGAGTAAAATAACACAATTACCCGTCTTTCCTCCCCAAGGTCCTCTAGGAACCAAGCGAGAGTACTTATACACATAGTGAAAAGGATACGGTGAGCTTTTGCTCTCAGTTTACTTCCAGTATCAGTTGTTGCGGCCGACTTCAAATCATCCACTTATCACGCCAAATGGGTATAATTCTACGACCCAACTCTCTGAGGAAGTCTAGCCCCCAAGCGAGAGAGGGAATTGGACAATGGTAGTCACGGTTGCACCGGCAAGCCCGATGCCGCCCGGTGTGCGTGAAACGCTACCACGCCAGAATGAAAGGTTGCAACCTTGTATGCAATGCACATTTATGACATTTAATATATCACATTAGGAGGACAACAAAGTAGGTTGCCTCCGAGCAGTCATAAGATTGCACATTGACAAGTAAACACGCGAGGCATGATATGATAGGAAATTTCACTTGTAAAGCACATGGAGTTATGTGAATATTAAACGGGCAGTCATGTAACGCATGTAAATCAAGTCATATAACTCATTTCGAAGTTCACGTAATCAAATAATAAGGTCATACAACATGCAACGACGTTTACGTGGGACCTGGTGCAAGAAAGGCCTACTTGTCAACATGTAATCATCGGAATCACATTTAGGGCTATAAGGGAAACTACGGGCAGCCTACTAATCATATAATTAAACATGATATCCATAGGATCAACACTTAGCAAGTTTTCCTAGTCACTAGGGTTTCAATTCATGCTTACCCATGCGATTAAGCCCCAAGTTGTCCTGTAATTAAACTCAAGCCATGCATCGATTAATTAAAACACCCTCAAGCATTCAAAACAGTCCACACAACATCCAAGAGCCACAATCCCAAGCATTTAATACAACCAGAGAAGTTACAATAATTTTCAAAGCATATCACTAAATGAAAACCTCACTGCAATGGTCTGTTTTCTCACAATCATTGAGACAAGCAAACAATATCCAACTCCAGTGAATAAAATTTCAAATTAAAGCTCAAGGAGTGAACTAAATTCAGAAACAAGCCTTGCATCATTTGGAGTTCGGGTTCAAGAGTTATAACCGAAACCGTGCGACTACGCAAAACTGTCCAGATTTGTACACATTTCAATACTTGTCATTTTTTAGGACCTTAGGGTCAGATTTAGCCTTAGTCTATTTCTGACAAAAATGTCCAGGACTGAAAAAATAGCAGCATACCAAATTTCATGCATTTTGGATATCATTTACTAATTCAAAACTGGTTCATTCTACAAGGACAGTGAATCTGCCAAAAACCTGCTTCATTTTACAGATTTTTCAGATTTAGACACCTTTCTATTTTTTGACATTTTGGGGACCTTAGAGTCAAAATTAGCTTTGTCCTATTTCTATGAAAAATGCTCAGGACCGGAAAAACTAGTCACCTACCAATTTTCACGCATTTTTAACATCATTTACCTGGTCAAAATCACTTCGCTCCAACAAGTCAGAAGACTGTCCATTTACGCGATTTCACCTATCTTCATGTACACACATATATCACAAGTACAGAGGTAAAAATAGACATTTAAAGGCATGCATGTGGTTTTGAAAAGCTTTTCAAGAGAGTTTTAGCCCTCACCTTAGCAAGACAACAATGAAGATGCGTAAAACTCTTGTTTACAAAAGCTCATGTACACACATATATCACAAGTACAGAGGTAAAAATAGACATTTAAAGGCATGCATGTGGTTTTGAAAAGCTTTTCAAGAGAGTTTTAGCCCTCACCTTAGCAAGACAACAATGAAGATGCACAAAACTCTTAATGAAGCACAAGATCGACTTTTCTTCTTGCTTAGCCGAGAGACAACTTGAGATTCTCTTATTCCTAGCTAAGTTACCATGTTCTTAGTAGGTGCATGTGGTTAGAACAAAAAGAAAATGAAATAGGAGCTATCAAACTTACCTGAGCCGAAATGAAGGTTCTATAAGCTTGCATGTATGTCTTTTTGCATTCTAGCTTGCTTGGTCGAGTTCCTTAGTAACTTGCATGTCTTGAAGAACCTTTGGATGATGAACTTAAGCTATGGAGTCTATAATTTCAGCTAGGGCTGAGAGAGAGAGAGAAGAAATGAGAGAAAGAATGAAAGAAAGAGAGAATGTGAGAAAGAATGAAAAGCTTGAGGAATTTTGATGTATGTGTCGGCCTAGTGCCTTGAAAATTCTGATTTTGTGTCTTCAAGAGCATAATTTTAATTGTCTAGCATGGGAAATTTGAGTGTGTTGAGAATGGTGGAGCTTTGGGTAGAGTTTTGAGTCATTTTTTTATGCTTTGTGTCATGAGCTTGTCATAGAATGTCTAGGTTTAATTTTGAATTATGCAAAGCAAGCACAAATGCAAGAGGTGGTCGGCCAAGGCTTGCAAAATTCTGAATTTCTGTCATCTTTTGAGCATTATTTAATTGTGTTTGGGATGTGCAAAAGAATAAGGAATAAAGAATAAGAATATCTAGCTTTTTGTGAGATTTCGTCTTCTAGTGAGTTGAATTAGCATTTTAATATTAATTAGTGGAGTTTGTAGGATTAATTAATGATCTAGTGCTTCGTGTAAGATGCTTTCTTGATTAGCGTGCGGGCACGCTTTCCTAAGTTTAGGGCACGCACTACGAGGTAAGGCACGAACTACGAGACTAATGCACGTTTTCCAAGTAAATGCACGCAACCCTAAATGAATGCATGTAATTCGATGCAAGGCACATAAAATGAGACACGACTCTTAAACCTAGGTCGAGGCACGCAAATCTAGGTTAGGGCACACGAAACGAGGTATCGCACGCAAATCAAGGTCAGGCCTCACATCAGTCGCTCCGGTGCCCATAAATTTTGATCCGTAAGAAGTTACGCGGTGCACAGCATACTGTTGGAAAGCTCTCCGAGAGCTCTACGACGGGAGTAGCAAGCCTGCTCGACTGTGCCTGTTTTCGGATACCAAAATCTAATGTTTTCATCAGTTTCAGGACTCTTTTCTTCTTTTGCATTGTTTTTCCTTCCCGGATCGCACGTTGTGAACCGCGAAAAGGACGACAACCTAATCCACCACATTTCTATTACCGAATCCCATGGCACCTTGGGCAAGACAACATAGCCTCCCGTAGAGGCTGGGCAAGCAAACCGAGGGCATGGGCCTTGGGACCAGGTCTCCGTCGCTCCGGTGCCCATAACTTTTGATCCGTAAGGAGTTACGCGGCGTACAGCATACCGTTGGAAAGCTCTCCGAGAGCTCTACGACGGAGGCAGCAAGCCTGCTTGACTGCGCCCATTTTCGGAGACCAAAATCAAATGTTTTCATCAGTTTTGGGATAATTTTCTTCTTTTGCGCTGTTTTTTCGTCCCGGATTGTACATTGTGAGCCGCAAAAAGGACAACAACCTAATCCATCACACTTCTATTACCGAATAACACAGCACCTTGGGCAAGACAACTTCGCCTCACGTAGAGGCTGGGTCCGCAAACCGAGAGCATGGGGCTTGGGACCAGGTCTCCGTCGTTCCGGTGCCCATAACTTTTGATCCGTAAGGAGTTACGCGGCACACAGCATATCGTTGGAAAGCTCTCCGAGAGCTCTACGACGGGGGCAGGCAACACAGATTTGCTGCGCCCATTTTCAGAGCCCAAAATCGAACGTTTTCATCAGTTTCTGGACAATTTTCTTCTTTTGCGCTATTTTTCCATCCTGGATCGTACGTTGTAAGCCGTGAAAAGGACGACAACCTAATCCATCACATTTCTATTACCGAATAACACGACACCTTGGGCAAGACAACTTCGCCTAAGAAAGAGGCTGGGCCCGAAAATCTAGGGCGTGGGGCTTGAGACCAGGTCTTCGTCGCTCCGCTGGCCATAACTTTTGATCCGTAAGGAGTTACGCGGCGCACAGCATACCGTTAGAAAGCTCTCCGAGAGATCTACGACGGGGGTAGCAAGCCTGCTCGGCTGCGCCTATTTTCGGAGCCCAAAATCAAATGTTTTCATCAGTTTCGGGACTCATTTCTTCTTTTGCACTGTTTTTCCGTCCCGGATCGTACGTCGTGAGCCGCGAAAAGGACGACAACCTAATCCACCACATTTCTATTACCGAATCCCACGGCACCTTGGGCAAGACAACTTTGCCTCCCGTAGAGGCTGGGCTCACAAACCGAGGGCGTGGGGCTTGGGGCTTGGGACCAGGTCTCCGTCACTCCTGTGCCCATAACTTTTGATCCGTATAGAGCTACGCGGCGCACAGCATACCGTTGGAAAGCTCTCCGAGAGCTCTACGACGGGGGCAGCGAGCTTGCTCGACTGCACCCATTTTTTAAGCCCAAAATTGAACATTTTCATCAGTTTCTGGACAATTTTCTTCTTTTGCCCTATTTTTTCGTCCCGGATCGTACGTCGTGAGTCGCGAAAAGGACAACAACCTAATCCATCACATTTCTATTACCGAATAATAAGGAGCCTTAGGCAAGACAACTTCGGTTCACGTAGAGGCTGGGCCCGCAAACCGAGGGCGTGGTGCTTGGGACCAGGTCTCCGTCGCTCCGGTGCACATAACTTTTGATCCGTAAGGAGTTACGCGATACACAGCATACCGTTGGAAAGCACTCTGAGAGCTCTACGATGAGGGCAGAAATCCTGCTCAGTTGTGCCCATTTTTGGAGCCTAAAATCAAACGTTTTCATCAGTTTCAGGACTCTTTTCTTCTTTCGCACTGTTTTTCCTTCCTGGATCGTACGTCATGGGTTGCGAAAAGGACGACAACCTAATCCACGACATTTCTATTACCGAATCCCACGACACCTTGGGCAAGACAACTTCGCCTCACGTCGAGGCTGGGCCCGGAAACCTAGGGCGTGGGGCTTAGGACCTGGTCTCTATGGCTCCGGTGCCCATAACTTTTTATCCGTAAGGAGTTATGCGGCGCACAACATACTGTTGGAAATCTCTCCGAGAGCTCTACTACGGGGGTAGCAAGCCTGCTCGGCTGCGCCCATTTTCGGAGCCCAAAATCGAACGTTTTCATCAGTTTCCGGACTCTTTTCTTCTTTTGCACTGTTTTTCCGTCCCGGATCATACGTCGTGAGCCGTGAAAAGGACAACAACCTAATCCATCACATTTCTATTACTGAGTAACAAGGCACCTTGGGCAAGACAACTTCGGTTCTCGTATAGGCTGGGCCCGCAAACCGAGGGCATGGGGCTTGGCACCAGGTCTCCGTCGCTCTGGTACACATAACTTTTGATTCGTAAGGAGTTACGCGGCGCACAACATACCGTTGGAAAGCTCTTCGAGAGCTCTACGATGGAGGCAGCAAGCCTGCTCGGTTGTGCCCATTTTTGGAGTCCAAAATCAAACATTTTCATCAGTTTCGGGACTCTTTTCTTCTTTTGCACTATTTTTTCGTTCCGGATCGTACGTCGTGGGCCGTGAAAAGGACGACAACCTAATCCACCACATTTCTATTACCAAATCCCAAGGAACCTTGGGCAAGACAACTTCGCCTCACATCGAGGCTGGGCCCGGAAACCTAGGGCGTAGGGCTTGGGACCTGGTCTTTGTGGCTCCGTTGCCCATAACTTTTGATCTGTAAGGAGTTATGCGGTGCACAGCATACCGTTGGAAAGCTCTCTGAGAGCTCTATGCCGGGGGCAGCAAGCCAGCAAAGCTGTGCCCATTTTCGGAGCCCAAAATCGAACGTTTTCATCAGTTTCAGGATAATTTTCTTCTTTTGCGCTGTTTTTCCATCCGGGATCGTACATCGTGAGCCGCGAAAAGGACAACAACCTAATCCATCACATTTCTATTACGGAATAACACAGTACCTTGAGCAAGACAACTTCACCTCACGTAGAGGCTGGGCCCACAAACCAACGGCATAGGGCTTAGGACCAGGTCTTCGTCGCTCCGGTGCCCATAACTTTTGATCTGTAAGGAGTTACGCAGTGCACATCATACCGTTAGAAAGCTCTCTGAGAGCTCTACGACGGAGGTAGCAAACCTACTCGGCTGCGCCCATTTTCGGAGCCCAAAATCTAACGTTTTCATCAGTTTCCGGACTCTTTTCTTCTTTTGCACTGTTTTTCCGTCCCATATCGTACGTCATGAGCCGCGAAAAGGACGACGACCTAATCCATCACATATCTATTATCCAATCCCACTGAACCTTGGGAAAGAAAACTTTGCTTCACATAGAGGCTGGGCCCGCAAACCGAGGGCGTAGGGCTTGGAACCAGGACTCTGTTGCTCCAGTGCCCATAACTTTTGATCCGTAAGGAGTTACGCGGCGCACAGCATACCGTTAGAAAGTTCTCTGAGGGTCCTACGACGGGGGCAACAAGCCTACTCTTCTGCGCCTGTTTTCGGAGCCTAAAATCGAACGTTTTCATCAGTTTTGGGACACTTTTCTTCTTTTGCGTTGTTTTTCCTTCCCGGATTATACGACGTGAGCCTAGAAAAGGACGACAACCCAATCCATCACATATCTATTATCGAATCCCACGGCACCTTCGGGAAGAAAACATCGCTTCACATAGAGGCTGGGCCCGCAAACCGAGGGCGTAGGGCTTGGGACCAGGACTCCGTCGCTCCAATGCCCATAACTTTTGATCTGTAAAGAGTTACGCGGCGCGCAGCATACCGTTGAAAAGCTCTCTGAGAGTCCTACGACGGGGGCAACAAGCCTGGTCAGCTGCGCCTATTTTTGGAGCCCAAAACCGAATGATTTCATCAGTTTTGGGACACTTTTCTTCTTTTGCGCTGTTTTTCCTTCCTGGATCGTACGTCGTCAGCTTAGAAAAGGACGACAACCCAATCCATCAAATTTCTATTATCGAATCCCATGGCACCGTGGGCAAGACAACTTCACTACACGTAGAGACTGGGCCCCCAAACTGAGGGCGTGGGGCTTGGGACCAGGTCTCCGTCGCTCCTTTGCCCATAACTTTTGATCCATAAGGAGTTACGCGGTGCACAACATACCGTAGGAAAGCTCTCCGAGAGCTCTACGACGGGGCAGCAAGCCTGCTAGGCTATGCCTATTTTTGTAGCCCAAAATCAAACGTTTTAATCAGTTTTGGGACACTTTTCCTCATTTGCGCTATTTTTTCGTCCCGGATCGTACGTCGTTAGCCGCGAAAAGGACGACAAACTAATCAATCACATTTCTATTATCGAATCCCACGATACCTTGGGCATGACAACTTCACTTCGCATAGAGGCTAGGCCCGCAAACCGAGGGCGTGGGGCTTGTGACCAGGTATCTGTCGCTCCGGTGCCGATAACTTTTGATCCGTAAGGAGTTACGTGGCGCACAACATACCGTTGGAAAGCTCTCCGAGAGCTCTACGACAGGGGCATCAATCCCGCTCGGCTGCGCCTGTTTTCAGGGCCAATGATTGAACGTTTTCATCAATTTTGTGACACTTTTCTTATTTTACGATATTTTTTTGTCTCAGATCGTACGTCATGAGCCGCGAAAAGGATGACAACCTAATCCATCACATTTATATTATTGAATCCCACAGCACCTTGGGCAAGACAACTTCGCTTCACGTAGAGGCTGGGCCCGCAAACCGAGGGCGTGGGGCTTAGGACCAGGTCCCCGTTGTTCCGGTGCCCATAACTTTCGATTCGTAAGGAGTTACGCGGCGCACAACATACCGTTGGAAAGCTCTCCGAGAGCTCTACGACAAGGGTTGCAAACCTGCTTTGCTGCACCAATTTTTAGAGCCCAAAATCGAACATTTTCAGCAGTTTCAGGACTCTTTTCTTCTTTTGCACTATTTTTCTGTCCCGGATCGTACGTTGTGAGCCGCGAAAAGGACAACAACCTAATCCACCACATTTATATTACTGAATCCCATAGCACCTTGGGCAAGACAACTTCGCCTCACGTCGAGGCTGGGCCCGCAAACTGAGGGCGTGGGGCTTGGCACCAGGTCTCCGTGGCTCCAGTGCCCATAACTTTTGATCCGTAAGGAGTTACACAACGCACATCATACCATTGGAAAGCAATCTGAGAGCTCTACGACGGGGGCAGCAAGCCAGCTAAGTTGCGCCCATTTTCGGAGCACAAAATCCAACATTTTCATAAGTTTTGGGACAATTTTCTTCTTTTTCGCTGTTTTTCTGTCCCGGATCGTACATCG
Source organism: Ehretia macrophylla (assembly GCA_037974665.1). Taxonomy (NCBI): domain Eukaryota; kingdom Viridiplantae; phylum Streptophyta; class Magnoliopsida; order Boraginales; family Ehretiaceae; genus Ehretia; species Ehretia macrophylla. Next base: position 60,024,550 of record CM075777.1, read on the forward strand.
TGAGCCGCGAAAAGGACGACAACCTAATCCATCACATTTCTATTACCGAAAAATATGACACCTTGGGCAACACAACTTCGCCTCACATAGTGGCGGGGCCCGCAAACCGAGGGCGTGGGGCTTGGAACCAAGTCTCCGTGGCTCTGGTGCCCATAACTTTTGATCCGTCATGAGTTACGCGGCGCACAGCATATCGTTGGAAAGCTCTCCGAGAGCTCTACTACGGAGATAACAAGCCTGCTCAGATGCACCCATTTTCATAACCCAAAATTGAACATTTTCATCAATTTCGGGACTCTTTTCTTCTTTTGCACTATTTTTTCGTCCCGGATCGTTCGTCGTGAGCCGCGGAAAGGACGATAACCTAATCCATAACATTTCTACTACCGAATAACAAGGCACCATGGGCAAGGCAACTTCGGCTCACGTAGAGGCTGCCCCGCAAACCGAGGGCGTAGGGGTTGGGACCAGGTCTCCGTCGCTCTGGTGCCCATAACTTTTGATCTGTAAGGAGTTATGTGGCACACAGCATACCGTTGAAAACCTCTTCGAGAGCTCTACATTGGGGGTAGCAAGCCTGCTCGGTTGCATCAATTTTTGGAGCCCAAAATCAAACATTTTCATCAGTTTCAGGACTCTTTCCTTCTTTTGCACTGTTTTTTCGTCCCGGATCGTACGTCGTGAGTCACGAAAAGGACAACAACCTAATCCACCACATTTCTATTACCGAATCCCAAGGCACCTTGGGAAAGACAACTTCGCCTCACGTTGAGGCTGGGCCTGCAAACCGAGGGCGTGGGGCTTCGGACTTGGTCTCCGTGGCTCTGGTGCCCATAACTTTTGATCTGTAAGGAGTTACGAGGCACACAGCATACTGTTGGAAAGCTCTCCGAGAGCTCTACGACGGGTCAGCAAGCCAGCTTAGCTGCGCCCATTTTTGGAGCCCAAAATCGAACGTTTTCATCAATTTCGGGACAATTTTCTTCTTTTGCGCTATTTTTTCATCCCGGATCGTACATCGTGAGCCGCGAAAAGGACAACAACCTAATCCATCACATTTCTATTATCGAATAACATGACACCTTGGGCAAGACAACTTCACCTCAAGTAGAGGCTGGGCCCGCAAACCGAGGGCGTGGGGCTTGGGACCAGGTCTCCGTCGCTCCGGTGCCCATAACTTTTGATCCTTAAGGAGTTACGCGGCGCACAGCATACCGTTGGAAAGCTCTCCGAGAGCTCTACGATGGGGGTAGCAAGCTTGCTCAGCTGCGCCCGTTTTTGGAGCCTAAAATCAAATGTTTTCATTAGTTTCGGGATAATTTTCTTCTTTTCTGCTATTTTTCCGTCCCGGATCGTACGTCGTGAGCCGCAAAAAGGACGACAACCTAATCCATCACATTTCTATTACTGAATAACATGGCTCCTTGGGAAAAACAATGCCTCACATAGTAGTTGGGCCCACAAACCGAGGGCGTGGGGCTTAGGACCAGGTCTCCGTCGCTCCGGTGCCCATAACTTTTGATCGGTAAGGAGTTACGCGGCGCACAACATACTATTTGAAAGCTCTCCGAAAGCTCTACGACGGGGCAGCAAGCCAGCTGAGCTGCGCCTATTTTCAGAGCCAAAAATCTAACATTTTCATCAGTTTCGGGATAATTTTCTTCTTTTACGCTATTTTTCTGTCCCGGATCGTAAGTCTTGAGCCGCGAAAAGGATAACAACCTAATCCATCATTTTTCTATTACCGAATAACACGGTACCTTGGGCAAGACAACTTCGCCTCACGTAGAGGCTGAGCCCGCAAACCAAGGGCATGGGGCTTGGGACTAGGTCTCCGTCGCTCCGGTGACCATAACTTTTGATCCGTAAGGAGGTACGTGGCGCACAACATACCGTTGGAAAGCTCTCTGAGAGCTCTACAACGGGGGTAGCAAGCCTACTCAGCTGCTCCTATTTTTGGTGTCACGAACCAACCCGAACTGTAGAGGTTAGACTACGGTGTAATCTAATCCTTTACACCATTTCACATACTTAATCATTCGTTAAGATTTAATACTTAACGTTAGCCTAGAACTCCAAAAGATTTTCAGAAAATCGGCAGCATAACAACAGTAATTAGGCTTTTTAGTTCGACCTAATTTTCTAAATGCCTCAAAACTTTCAATCTCAAATTCATTTCCAATTAAGATTACTATTTATCACCAATCGACGTGCCGACTGATTATCTCGAAGTCTCATTTTTATTAACAACCTAGCATGAAAACTATGTCTTGTTTATGTGTAAATTCCTGTTATGCAAGTACCTATTGATCTTAGCCTACAAATGAGTACCTGCTTAAGATTGGATAGATTCATCTTACTTGATTCATTGCCTAATAATTCATAAGCCTGTGATAATTACTAAACCAAGTAGCAAAATGAGCAAATAGGGTATCTGTCTAGTTAATATCGGTACAAATCAAAATTAGACCCCAAATTACAACGGGGGTCATTTACAATCATGACAACAAGCAACATAAGAAATAGTCTTCAAAACAACATATCGTTCCCAAAACAGCGACAATCACGTAAGGCACGTAGGGCATGCAATCACTCCAAGGAGTCATCAATAAGCATGTTATCCATGAGTGCCTGTTCTTGATCTTCTTCACCTGTGACTATAAAAGAGGGTGAGTCCTTATGAACTCAGCGAGGGAGAACGAGAAATATATTTTAAAACTCTTTTTCCGGTTCAACTTATGAAAAACCTCTTTTGAAAGCATGACATATAACACAAGTAAGTTTATAATGTAATATAAAAGTAGAAGAACTCAATTACCCGTCTTTCCTCCCCGAGGTCCTCTGGAACCAAGCGAGAGTACTTATACACATAGTGAAAAGTATACGATGAGCTTTTGCTCTTAATTCATTTCCAATAACAGTTGTTGCGGCCGACTTCAAATCATCCACCTATCATGCCAATTGGGTGTACTCCAAATGTACCCCGAAATCCTACGACCCAACTCTCCGAGGAAGTCTATCCCCCAAGCGAGAGAGGGAATTGGACCATGGTAGTCACGGTTGCACCGGCAAGCCCGATGCCGCCTGGTGTGCGTGAACGCTACTATGCCAAAATGAAAGGTTGCAACATTGTATGCAATACACATTTATAACTTTTAACATATAACATTAGGAGGACAAAAAAGTAGGTTGCCTCCGAGCAGTTATAAGATCGCACGTTGGCAAGTAAACATACGAGACATGCTTTGATATTTAATTTCACTTGTAATACACATGGAGTTATACGAATATTAAACGGGCAGCCATGTAACACATGTAAATCAAGTCATATAACTCGTTTCGGGGTTCACGTAATCAAATAATTAGTTTATGCAAGCATGCAACGACGTCTACATGAGACCGGGTGCAAGAAAAGTCTACTTATCAACATGTAATCATTGGAATCACATTTCAAGCATACTTAACATTTATTAGGCAGCCCACTAATCACACAATTAGACACAATAACAATAGGATCAATACTTAGCGAGTTTTCCTAGTCAATAGGGTTTCAATTCATGCTTACACGTGCGATTAAGCTGCAACTTATCACGTAATTAAACCCAAGTCATGCATCGCTTAATTAAAACATCCTCAATCATCCAAAACAGTCCATACAACATCCAAGTGCCACAGTCTAAAGCATTCAATACCACAAGAGAAGTTACAATATTTTTCAAAGCATATCACTAAATAAAAACCACACTGCAATGGTCTGTTTTCCCATAATCATTTAGACAAGCAAACAATCTCCAATTCCAGTAAAAAAAAATGTAAATTTAAAGCTTAATGAGTGATTTAAATCCAGAAATAGACCTCACCTCATTTGGGGTTCAAACTTAGGAGTTATGGCCAAAACAGTGAGACTATGCAAAACTGTCCAGTTTTAGATACATTACGATTTTTTCCAATTTTGAGGTTCTTAGAGTCATAATTAGCCTTGGTCTATTTCTGACAAAAATGTCCAGAACTGAAAAATCTAGTAACATAAAAAATTTAATGCATTTTAAATATCATTTAATAGGTCAAAACCATTTCGTTCTACAAGGACAGTGAACTGACAAAAATCTGCTCCATTTTCCCAGATTTTCCAGATTTAGACACCTTTCGATATTTTGTCATTTTGGAGGCCTTAGAGTCAAAATTGGCCTTGGCCTATTTCTACAAAAAATTCTCAGAACTGGAAAAACTGGTTACCTACCAATTTTCACTCATTTTCAACATCATTTACGAGGTCAAATTCACTTTGCTCTAACAAGTCAGAAATCTGTCATTTTCGCGATTTAACCTATCTTCAAGTTCTAGCTAAATATCTTGCCATGCATGGTTACAAAAGCTCATGTACACACATATACCACAAGTACAGAGGTAAAAATAGACATATGAAGGCATGCATGTGGTTTTGGAAGCTAAAAAAAAAGGATTAACCCTCACCTTAGCCTATTGATGCTAAATGGTGCTCAAAATTCTTGAAGATGCACAAAAACGTATTTTCTCCTTGCTTGACCGAGAGATAGCTTGAGATTATCTAATTCCTAGCTTAGTTACCATGTTCTTAGTATGTGCATGTGGCTAGAACAAAAGGAAATGAAATAGAAGCTATCAAACATACCTAAGCCGAAATAAAGGGTTCTTGTGTGCTTGCAAGCGTTTCTGGCTTCTTGCTTGCTTGGTCGAGCTTCCTAGAGTCCTTGTGTACCTAGGTAAACCTTAGGATATGAGCTTAAGCTTTGAAGAGTCATGAATGCAGCCAAGGCCAAGAGAGTGAGAGAAGATGAGAGAAAGAGAGAATGTTTTAAGGAAAATGAAATGATGGTGTGTGTGTCGGCCCTATGCTCTCAAAATTCTGATTTGTGTTGTTATGTTGAGCAATTTGAATTGTGAGGAGACACAATGGTGAAGAAGCTGAGATGTGTAGCTTGGTGTTTAGCAAAAGGTGTCTTGGTACAAGGAAAGATTTGTCATGGTGTGAGCTTTTCTTTTTTTTTTTTGACTAAGCATGCAAGATATAAAATAATGGTTCAAACCTTGCTCAAGCCCTTAGTATGGCTGGCCATCTTGGCTCCAATTTCTGAATTTTTGTCATGCTTTAAGCTTTATTTAATTGAGTGTGCTTGGAATATGCAAAAGAATGAAGAATAAAGAATAAGAATGTTTAGCTTTTGGTGAAATTTTGTCTTCTAGTGCATTGACTTAGCATTTTAATATTAGTTAGTGGAGTTTGTAGGATTAGTTAATAATCTAGTGCTTCGCGTAAGATGCTTTCTTGATTAGCGTGCAGGCACGCTTACCAAGGTCTAGGGCACGCACTACGAGGTAAGGCAAAAACTTTGAGAACAATGCACGTATTCCAAGAAAATTCACGTACTTTTAAATGAATGCACGTAATTCAATGCAAGGCACATAAAACGAGACACGACTCTTAAACCTAGGTCAAACCACGCAATTCGAGTTTAGGACACGCGAAACGAGGTATCGCACGAAAATTGAGATCGGGCCTCACATCCTCCCATCCTTAAAAGAATTTCGTCTCGAAATTCAATATTACCTTTGAAATAATACTGCATACTGTTGCTCCATCTGGTCTCGCCTTTCCCATGTTGCTTCTTCAACTCCATGGTGATCCCACAACACTTTCACCATCCGTATAGATTTGTTGCGCAACTCTCGATCTTGCTCGTCTAGGATCCGAATAGGCTTTTCTTAATAAGGAAAGTTCTCCCAAAGCTGCAACGGCTCTGGCTCCAAAATATGCGATGGATCAGGGTGATACTTTCGTAGCATTGAGTCATGGAAGACATCATGAATATTGGAGAGGTTTTGAGGTAGTTCCAGACGATACGCCAATTTGTCAACCTTCTCAATTATCCCAAATGGTCCTACAAACCTCGGGCTCAACTTTCTACGCTTGCCATGTTTAATTAGTCCTCTCCGAGGAGATAACTTCAAGAACACCTTGTCGCCGACCTCAAACTCTAGATTCCGTCTCCATCGATCTGCATAACTTTTATGCCTGCTTTTGGAGGTATGCATTTGTTTCCAGATGAGGTGGACATTTTCAACAATTTTCATAAGTTCAGGTAGAAGGGTAGGGTCAAAAGTCTTCGTCTCACCTACTTCATCCCAGTATATTGGGGATCGACACTTGCGCCCATATAATGCCTCAAATGGGGCCATCCCGATAGTGGCCTGATAGCTGTTATTATAAGCGAACTCCGCTAGGGGCAGATATTTCTCCCAACCTTTTTCGAAGTCTAAAACACACGCCCTCAGCATATCCTCCAGAATCTGAATAGTTCTCTCAGACTGTCTATCAGTCTGAGGGTGATAAGCTGTACTAAAACTCAACTTTGTCCCCAAAGCTTCATGTAATCTCTTCCAAAATCGAGAAGTAAAACGAGGATCCCTATCTGACACAATACTCACAGGCATCCTGTGCAACCTTACAATATCCGCCACATACATATCTCCCAGTTTCTCAGGACTATCCTTCTTGTTCATCGGTAAGAAGTGCGCTGACTTGGTCAATCTATCCACTATGACCCAAACGGCGTCATGACCCTTCTGTGACCTGGGTAGGTCCATGACAAAGTCCATAGTTATGTGTTTCCATTTCCATTGAGGAATTTCCAACGGTTGAAGTAAACTTGCTGGTCGTTGATGTTTTGCTTTGACTCTCTAGCAAGTCAAACATCGTGCCACAAACTCTGCGATCTCCTTCTTCATGTTATTCCACCAATAGTGTTGCTTCAAATCCCAGTACATCTTTGTCCCGCCTGGGTGAATAGTACATCTCGAGTTATGGGCTTCTTCAAGAATCTTCTTTTTCAACTGTGGGTTATTAGGAACCCAAATTGGACTCCTGAATCTCCAAATACTATCATCATGAAACTTGAAATTTGTATTGTTTTCCTTAATCTTCTAAAATTGTTGGTCCTTTTGTTAAGCCTCTCGTAATTCAGACAACAAGGTCGACTGAACTTGTGTAGTGGCAAATAGTAACCCTTTTTGAGTCAATTGTGGATTCAACAAAAATGCTTCCTCTAACTACTCCTGCACCTTAACTTCCAGTTTTGCCATGCTCGCCTTCCGGCTTAAGGCATCTGCGACTACATTTGCTTTACTGGGCACATAATTGATTGTGTAGTTATAATCATCCAAGATCTCCATCCACCGTCTTTGCCTCATGTTCAACTCATTTTGTGAGAACAAGTACTTCAAGCTCTTGTGATCAGTAAACACCTCAAACTTGTTACCCCATAGATAGTGCCTCCATTTCTTGAGGGCAAACACAATAGCCGCCAACTCCAAATCATGCGTCGGGTAATTCAATTCAAATGGCTTGGGCTTCCTAGAGGCGTACGCAATCACTCTACCATTCTGCATTAACACACAACCCAGTCCTTCCTTCGAAGCATTGCTATAGATTACAAAGCCTTGACTCCCTTCAGGCAATGCAAGAACAGGTGTGGTAGTCAATCTTTTTTTTCAATTCTTGAAAGCTGTTCTCACATTTGTCATCCCATGCGCACTTTGTTTTCTTTTGAGTGAGCTTTGTAAGCGGTCCTGCAATCTTTGAGAAATCTTTCACGAATCTCCGATAATAGCCGGCTAAACCAAGAAAACTTTGAACTTCCGTAACATTTTCTGGCTTCTTCCAAGACATCACCGCTTCTATCTTTGATGGGTCCACCGCTATTCCCTCTTGGGATATGATGTGCCCCAAGAATGCAATCTGCCACAACCAAAATTCGCATTTGCTAAACTTCGCATACAATTGATGCTCTCGAAGTTTCTACAATACCAATCGTAGATGTTGTTCATGCTCAGCCTCGAATTTCGAGTATACCAAAATATCATCAATAAAGATCACCACAAATTGGTCCAAGTAGGGTTGAAACACCTTGTGCATCAACTCCATAAAAGCTGCATGGGCATTAGTTAGCCCAAATGGCATCACAACAAATTCATAATGCCCATATCTCATCCTGAAAGCCGATTTAGGCACATCCTCCTTTTTGATCCGCAATTGATAGTACCCTTGCCTCAAGTCGAGTTTCGAATACACTTTAGCTCCTTAAAGTTGATCAAACAACTCATCGATCAGTGGAAGTGGGTATTTATTCTTGGCGGTCACTTCGTTCAATCCTCGGTAATCGATGCATGGCCTCAACGTTCCGTCTTTCTTCTTTACAAATAGGACCGGTGCGCCCCACGGAGAAGAACTTGGTTGATCAAACCCCTTCTTCAACAATCCCCTGCAATTGGTCCTTCAATTCTTGTAGCTCAGCTTATGCCATACAATAGGGAGCTTTAGATATTGGCTAGGTGCCAGGCAGTACTTCTATTACAAACTTGATTTCCCGATTCGGAGGCAAACCCGACAATTCTTCTGGAAATACATCCGCATAATCTTTAATCACTAGCATCTCCTCCAACTTAGCTTTATCTGATGGCTTGTTGACAAGGTAAGCTAAGTATCCACTACACCCTTTTCTCAAGGACTTCACTACTTTCGTAGATGAGTTGATGGAACTCCCGGTGAAATCCCTTCGACCCATTACCTCCAATATTGGTTGACCAGGTATCTAGAATGTTACAATCTTCGTCCGGCAATCTAGTTGGACATGATGCTTTGCCAACCAGTCCATCCCTAAGATGACTTCATAGTCTCGAAAGGGTAACACTATAAGATTGGCTGAGAATTCCCTATCCTTAATTTGGATTTTACATGCTTTACAAGCTGAGCTAGTAACAAGTTTAGAACCCATCGGAGTACCAACTTCTACTTCGTAAGGCAAACATTCAACTCGTAATTTCACACGTTGCACACATAAGGGAGTAATAAAGGAATGAGTAGCACCTGGTTCAATTAACACCCTAACAAGTTGATTCAGTATCAAGAATGTACCTTCAACAACAGCAGTCTCCTCAGGAAGCTCCTCGCACTCAATAGCATAAGCTCGAGACTGAACTCTAGGAACTGGAGTCTTGCCTCTACCAGCTGGTTTATGTTGATTTTCTCCTCCTTGCCATTTAGGACAATCCCTAATCTGAAGTTGATCACTGCCACACCGCACACATCGTCCCGTTTTCTTCCAGCACTGGGCCTCAGTGTGACCCTTCTTGTCACAATAGGAACAGTTGACAAACTGAGTAGCAGGTGAACTACCTGTGGATCCACTGGTGGAAAAGGCTGATGGTGCTTTAGTCGGGTCACGGTTATTGACTGGTCTGTTCTGGCTCTGGCCCTGACTGCGACTCTGAGTTTGGAATTTCCTCTGTTGTCCTGGAGGCTGATATGGTTTCTTGTTCGGCTGGCTTGAACCGGCTCTATCAAGTTTCCTCTTCTCAACTCGGGAGGCAGCATCAAGGAGAACAGAATAGGTAGTAAAGTCATGCAAAGCCAACTGATCCTGAAATTCTGGCCTCAACCTATTCGTAAATTTCCACATTTTTGCCTCAGGGGTACTGACCATGTATTGAGCATAACGGGACAATCTGTCAAAGCAAGCCTCATACTGAGCCACCGTCATGTTACCCTGGTTCAAGTGCATGAATTCTTCAATTTGCCTCTGCTTGGAAACTGCAGGTACATATTTCTCCTTGAATGCCTTAACAAAATTACCCCACAAGCGAGGTGTATGATCAGTTTCCCAAAGTGCCTCCACAGTGTGCCACCAATGCTCAACATCCCCGAGCAATAGAAACACAGCGAACTCAATCTTTTCTTCATCAGTATAGTCAAGTGGCCTGAAAATCCTTTCAATCTCAGATAGCCAAGCCTCTGCCTTTTCATCATCAGATTCCCCGTAGAATTTGGACCGGTGAAAGCCAATGAACTCCTGCATTCTGCTGTTTCTCCCATTGTTACCACCATTCCTGTTGTTGTTGTTGTTGTTGTTCGCTTCACGTGCATCTTGACGTTCCATTACTCGCGACACGCGATCCATAGCATTCGTTATCATGTTAAACATGGCCATGCCGGGATTAGTTTGATGAGCATCTCCTGCTTCTTGAGGCTCATCGCTCCTATTGGTATTGCGGGTACTAGGGCCAGCCATCTATAGGCACAGATTATGATGCACAATTTATTGGAATACGACAAGACAAGAGTTTAATGTATAAGGTATGCAACATATAATTTTACATAGATATACAATTCTCGAAACAGTTAAGACATGTTAATCACATAAGCACATAGAAACAGAGAAGACACAATTGATATTGTCACGCATTAACACACATAAACAACTCACCCCAATAACCTTAGGGCTTCTACCCATTGTCCAAGAGTTAAACCCGGTTTTAGCAATCTAAGCTCTGATACCATTAATATAGGGTATCACGCCCCAACCCGACCTGTAGATGTTAGACTAGGGTGTGATATAATCCTTTATACCGTTTCACATACTTAATCATTCGTTAAGATTTAATACTTAATGTTAGCCTAGAACTCCAAAAGATTTTCAAAAAATCGGTAGTATAACGGCTGTAATTGGGCTCTTTAGTTTGACCTAATTTTCTAAACGCCTCAAAACTTTCAATCTCAAATTCATTTCCAACTAAGATTACTATTTATCACCAATCGACGTGCCGACTGATTATCACGAAGTCTCATTTTTATTAACAACATAGCATGATAACTATGTCTCGTTTATGTGTCAATTCCTGTTACGCAAGTACCTGTTGATCTTAGCCTACAAATAAGTACTTGCTTAAGATTGGATAGATTCATCTTACTTGATTCATTGCCTAATATTTCATAAGCCTATGATAATTACAAAACCAAGTAGCAAAACAAGCAAATAGGGTGTCTGTCTAGTTAATATCGGTACAAATCAAAATTAGACCCCAAAATATAACGAGGGTCATTTACAATAACGACAACAAGCAATATAAGAAATAGTCTTCAAAACAACATATCGTTCACAAAACAGCCACAATCACGTAAGGCACGTAGGGCATGCAATCACTCCAAGGAGTCATCAATAGGCACGTTATCCACAGGTGCCTGTTCTTGATCTTCTTCACATGTGATGATAAAAGAGGGTGAGTCCTTATTAACTCAGCGAGGGGGAACGAGAAATACGTTTTGAAACTCTTTTTCCGGTTCAACTTATGAAAAAACCCTTTTTGAAAGCATGACATATAACACAAGTAAGTTTATAATGTAATATAAAAGTAGAAGAACACAATTACCCGTCTTTCCTCCATGAGGTCCTCTGGAACCAAGCGAGAGTACTTATACACATAGTGAAAAGGATACGGTGAGCTTTCGCTCTTAATTCATTTCCAATAACAGTTGTTGCGGCCGACTTCAAATCATCCACCTATCACGCCAAATGGGTGTACTCCAGATGTACCCCGAAATCCTACGACCTAACTCACCGAGTAAGTCTAGTCCCCAAGCGTGAGAGGGAATTGGACTATGGTAGTCACGGTTGCACCGGTAAGCCCGATGCTGCCCAGTGTGCGTGAACGCCACCATGCCAAAATGAAAGGTAGCAACCTTGTATGCAATGCACATTTATAACATTTAACATATCACATTAGTAGGACAACAAAGTAGGTTGCCTCCGAGCAGTTATAAGATCGCACGTTGGCAAGTAAACATACAAGGCATGCTTTGATATTTAATTTCACTTGCAATACACATGGAGTTATACGAATATTAAACGGGCAGCCATGTAACACCTGTAAATCAAGTCATATAACTCGTTTCGGGGTTCACGTAATCAAGTAATAAGTTTATACAAGCATGCAACGACGCCTACATGAGACTGGGTACAAGAAAAGTCTACTTATCAACATTTAATCATTGGAATCACATTTCAAGCATACTTAACATTTATTAGGCAGCCCACTAATCACACAATTAGACACAATAACCATAGGATCAACACTTAGCGAGTTTTCCTAGTCAATAGGGTTTCAATTCATGCTTACACGTGCGATTAAGCTACAAGTGGTCACGTAATTAAACTCAAGTTGTGCATCGCTTAATTAAAACATCCTCAATCATCCAAAACAGTCCATACAACATCCAAGTGCCACAGTCCAAAGCATTCAATACCACAAGAGAAGTTACAATATTTTTCAAAGCATATCACTAAATAAAAACCTCACTGCAATGGTCTATTTTCCCACAATCATTTAGACAAGCAAACAATCTCCAATTCCAGTAAACAAAATGTCAGTTTAAATCTTAATGAGTGATTTAAATCCGGAAACAAACCTCACCTCATTTGCGGTTCAGATTTAGGAGTTATGGCCAAAACCGTGAGACTACGCAAAACTGTCCAGTTTTAGATACATTGCGATTTTTTCCAATTTTGAGGTTCTTAGAGTCATAATTAGCCTTGGTCTATTTTTGAAAAAAATGTCCAGAACTGAAAAATCCAGCAACCTAAAAAATTTCATGCATTTTAAATATCATTTACTAGGTCAAAACTGTTTCGTTCTACAAGGACAGTGAACTGCCAAAAACCTGCTCCATTTTCCCAGATTTTCCAGATTTAGACACCTTTCGATAATTTACCATTTTGGAGACCTTAGAGTCAGAATTGGCCTTGGCCTATTTCTACGAAAAATTCTCAGAACTGGCAACACTTGTTTTCTACCAATTTTCACTCATTTTCAACATCATTTGCTAGGTCAAATTTACTTCAATCTAACTAGTCAGAAATCTGTCATTTTTCGCGATTTAACCTATCTTCAAGTTCTAGCTAAATATCTTGCCATGCATGGTTACAAAAGCTTATGTACACACATATACCACAAGTACAGAGGTAAAAATAGACATATGAAGGCATGCATGTGGTTTTGAAAGCTAAAAAAAAGGATTAACCCTCACCTTAGCCTATTGATGATAAATGGTGCTCAAAATTCTTGAAGATGCACAAAAATGTCTTTTCTCCTTGCTTGGCCGAGAGATAGCTTGAGATTCTCTAATTCCTAGCTTAGTTACCCTGTTCTTAGTATGTGCATGTGGCTAGAACAAAAGGAAATGAAATAGAAGCTATCAAACATACCTAAGCTGAAATAAAGGGTTCTTGTGTGCTTGCATACGTTTCTGGCTTCTTGCTTGCTTGGTCGAGCTTCCTAGAGTCCTTGTGTGCCTAGGTGAACCTTAGGAGATGAGCTTAAGCTTTGGAGAGTCATGAATGCAGCCAAGGCCGAGAGAGTGAGAGAAGATGAGAGAAAGAGAGAATGTTTTGAGGAAAATGAAATGTTGGTGTGTGTGTCGGCCCTATGCTCTCAAAATTCTGATTTGTGTTGTTATGTTGAGCAATTTGAATTGTGAGGAGACACAATGGTGAAGAGGCCGAGATGTGTAGCTTGGTGTTTAGCAAAAGGTGTCTTGGTGTAAGGAAAGATTTGTCATGGTGTGAGCTTTTCTTTTTTTTTTTTTTTTGACTAAGCATGCAAGATATAAAATAATGGTTCAAACCTTGCTCAAGCCCTTAGTATGGCCGGCCATCTTGGCTCCAATTTCTGAATTTTTGTCATGCTTTAAGCTTTATTTAATTGAGTGTGCTTGGAATATGCAAAAGAATGAAGAATAAAGAATAAGAATGTTTAGCTTTTGGTGAAATTTTGTCTTCTAGTGCATTGACTTAGCATTTTAATATTAGTTAGTGGAGTTTGTAGGATTAGTTAATAATCTAGTGCTTTGCGTAAGATGCTTTCTTGATTAGTGTGCGGGCACGCTTACCTAGCTCTAGGGCACGCACTACGAGGTAAGGCACGAACTACGAGACCAATGCACGTATTTCAAGAAAATGCACGTATTTCTAAACAAATGCACATAATTCAATGCAAGGCACATAAAACGAGACATGACTCTTAAACCTAGGTCAAATCACGCAATTCGAGGTTAGGACACGCGAAACGAGGTATCGCACGCAATTCGAGATCGGGCCTCACATCCTCCCTTCCTTAAAAGAATTTCATCTCAAAATTCAATATTACCATTGAAATAATGCTGGATACTGTTGCTCCATCTGGTCTTGCCTTTCCCGCGTTGCTTCTTCAACTCCATGGTGATCCCACAACACTTTCACCATCCGTATAGATTTGTTGCGCAACTCTTGATCTTGCTCGTCTAGGATCCGAATAAACTTTTGTTCATAAGACAAGTTCTCCCGAAGCTGCAACGGCTCTGGCTCCAAAATATGCGATGGATCAGGGTGATACTTTCGTAGCATTGAGACATAGAAGACATCATGAATATTGGAGAGGTTTTGAGGTAGTTCCAGACGATACGCCAATTTTCCAACCTTCTCAATTATCCCAAATGGTCCTACAAACCTCGGGCTCAACTTTCTACCATTGCCATGTTTAATCAGTCCCCTCTGAGGTGATAACTTCAAGAACACCTTGTCACCGACCTTAAACTCTAGATTCCGTCTCCGTCAATCAGCATAACGTTTCTGCCTGCTTTGGGCGGTAAGCATCTGTTTCCGAATGAGGTGGACATTTTCAACAGTCTTCATAAGTTCAGGTAGAAGGGTGGGGTCAAAAGTCTTCGTCTTACCTACTTCATCCTAGTATATTGGGGATTGACACTTGCGCCCATATAATGCCTCAAATGGGGCCATCCCGATAGTGGCCTGATAGCTGTTATTATAAGCGAATTCCGCTATGGGCAGATATTTCTCCCAAACTTTTTCGAAGTCTAAAACACACGCCCTCAGCATATCGTCCAGAATCTGAATAGTTCTCTCAGACTATCCATCAGTCTGAGGGTGATAAGCTGTACTAAAACTCAACTTCGTCCCCAAAGCTTCTTGTAATCTCTTCCAAAATTGGGAAGTCAAATGAGGATCCCTATCTGACACAATACTCATAGGCATCCCGTGCAACCTTACAATATCCGCCACATACATATCTCTCAGTTTCTCAGGACTATCCTCCTTGTTCATCGGTAAGAAGTGCGCTGACTTGGTCAATCTATCCACTATGACCCAAACGGCGTCATGACCCTTCTGTGACCTGGGTAGGTCCATGACAAAGTCCATAGTTATGTGTTTCCATTTCCATTGAGGAATTTCCAACAGCTGAAGTAAACCTGCTGGTCGTTGATGTTCTGCTTTGACTCTCTTGCAAGTCAAACATCGTGCCACAAACTCCGTGATCTCTCTCTTCATGTTATTCTACCAATAGTGTTGCTTCAACTCCCGGTACATCTTTGTCCCGTGGGGTGAATAGTGTATCTTGAGTTATGGGCTTCTTCAAGAATCTTATTTTTCAACTCCGGGTTATTAGGAACACAAATTCGACTCCTGAATCTCCAAATACCATCATCATGAAACTTGAAATCTGTATTGCTTTCCTTAATCTTCTGAAACTGTTGGTCCTTCTGTTGAGCCTCTCGTAATTCAGACAACAAGGTCGACTGAACTTGTGTAGTGGCAAATAGTAACCCTTTTTGAGTCAATCGTGGATTCCACAAAAATGCTTCCTCTAACAACTCCTGCACCTTAACTTCCAGTTTTGCCATGCTCGCCTTCCGGATTAAGGCATCTACAACTACATTTGCTTTACCGAGCACATAATTGATTGTGCAGTTATAATCATCCAAGAGCTCCATCCACCATCTTTGCCTCATGTTCAACTCTTTTTGTGAGAACAAGTACTTCAAGCTCTTGTGATCAGTAAACACCTCAAACTTGTTACCCCACAGATAGTGCCTCCATTTCTTGAGTGCAAACACAATAGCCGCCAACTCCAAATCATGAGTCAGGTAATTCAATTCATACGGCTTGGGCTTCTTAGAGGCATACGCAATCACTCTACCATTCTGCATTAACACACAACCCAGTCATTCCTTCGAAGCATCTCTATAGATTACAAAGCCTTGACTTCCTTCAGGCAAAATGCAAGAACAGGTGCGGTAGTCAATCTTTTCTTCAACTCTTGAAAGTTGTTCTCACACTTGTCATCCCACACGAACTTTGTTTTCTTTTGAGTGAGCTTTGTAAGCGGTCCTGCAATCTTTGAGAAATCCTTCACGAATCTCCGATAATAGCCGGCTAAACCAAGAAAACTCCGAATTTCGTAACATTTTTTGGCTTCTTCCAAGACATCACCGCTTCTATCTTTGCTGGGTCCACCGCTATTCCCTCTTGGGATATGATGTGCCCCAAGAATGCAATCTGCTACAACCAAAACTCGCATTTTCTAAACTTTGCATGCAATTGATGCTCTCGAAGTTTCTGCAATACCAATCGCAGATGTTGTTCATGCTCAGCCTCGGATTTCGAGTATACCAAAATATCATCAATAAAGATCACCACAAATTGGTCCAAGTAGGGTTGAAACACCATGTGCATCAACTCCATAAAAGCTGCAGGGGCATTAGTTAGCCCAAATGGCATCACGACAAATTCATAATGCCCATATCTCGTCCTGAAAGTCGATTTAGGCACATCCTCCTTTTTGATCCGCAATTGATAGTACCCTTGCCTCAAGTCGAGCTTCGAATACACTTTAGCTCCTTGGAGTTGATTAAACAACTCGTCGATCAGTGGAAGTGGGTATTTATTCTTAACGGTCACTTGGTTCAATCTTCGGTAATCGATGCATAGCCTCAATGTTCCGCCTTTCTTCTTTACAAATAGGACTAGTGCGCCCCACGGAGAAGAACTTGGTTGAACAAACCCCTTCTTCAACAATCCCTGCAATTAGTCCTTCAATTCTTGTAGCTCGGCTGGTGCCATACGATAGGGAGCTTTAGATATTGGCTGGGTGCCAGGCAGTACTTCTATTACAAACTCGATTTCCCGATCTAGAGGCAAACCTGACAATTCTTCAGGAAATACATCCGCATAATCTTTAATCACTGGCATCTCCTCCAACTTAGCTTTGTCTGATGACTTGTTGATAAGGTTAGCTAAGTATCCACCACACCCTTTTCTCAAGGACTTCACTACTTTCGTAGATGAGTTGATGGAACTCCCGGTGAAATCCCTTCGGCCCATGACCTCCAATATTGGTTGACCAGGTATCTAGAATGTTACAATCTTCGTCCGGCAATCTAGTTGGACATGATGCTTTGCCAACCAGTCCATCCCTAAGATGATTTCATAGTCTCGAAAGGGTAACACTATAAGCTTGGCTGACAATTCCCTATCCTTAATTAGGATTTTACATGCTTTACAAGCTGAGCTAGTAACAAGTTTAGAACCTATCGGAGTACCAACTTCTACTTCGTAAGGCAAACATTCAACTCATAATTTCACACGTTGTACACATAAGGAAGTAATAAAGGAATGAGTAGCACCTGGATCAATTTACACCCAACAGGTTGATTCAGTATCAAGAATGTACCTTCAACAACAGCAGTCTCCTCAGGAAGCTCCTTGCACTCAATAGCATAAGCTCGAGCCTGAACTCTAGGAACTGGAGTCTTGCCTCTACCAACTGGTTTATGTTGATTTTGTCATCTTTGCCATTTAGGACAATCCCTAATCTGATGCTGATCACTGCCACACCGCACAGATCGTCCTGACTTCTTCCAGCACTGGGCCTCAGTGTGACCCTTCTTGTCACAATAGGAACAATTAACAAACTGAGTTGCAGGTGAACTACCTGTGGATCCATGGGTGGAATAGGCTGATGGTACTTTAGTCGGGCCACGGTTATTGACTAGTATGTTCTGGCTCTGGCCCTGACTGCGACTCTGAGTCTGGAATTTTCTCTGTTGTCCTGGAGGCTGATATGGTTTCTTGTTCGGCTGGATCGAACATTTTTATAAGTTTCGGGACAATTTTCTTCTTTTGCGCTGTTTTTCCGTCCCGAATCATACGTCGTGAGACGCGAAAAGGACGACAACCTAATTCATCACATTTCTATTACAGAATAACTTGGCACCTTGGGCAAGACAACTTTGCCTCACGTAGAGCCTGGGCCCGCAAACCGAGGGCGTGGGGCTTGGGACAATGTCTCCGTTGCTTCGGTGCCTATAACTTTTGATCCGTAAGGAGTTACACGGTGCACAGCATACCGTTGGAAAGCTATCCGAGAGCTCTACGACGGGGGCAGCAAGCCTGCTTGGCAACGCCCATTTTTGGAGCCCAAAATCGAACATTTAAATCAATTTCGGGACAATTTTCTTCTTATGAACTGTTTTTCCGTCCCGGATCATACATCGTGTGCCGCGACAAGGATGACAACCTAATCCATCACATTTCTATTAAAGAATAACATGGCACCTTGGGCAAGACAACTTCACCTCACGTAGAGCCTGGGCCCGCAAACCGAGGGCGTGGGGATTGGGACAAGGTCTCCATCGCTCCGATGCCAATAACATTTGATCCGTAAGGAGTAACGTAGCGAACAACATACCGTTGAAAAGCTCTCTATGAGCTCTACGACGTGGGCAACAACCCTACTCGGCTGCGCCCATTATTGGTGCCCAAAATCGAACGTTTTCATAAGTTTTCGAACTCTTTTCTTCTTTTGCACTGTGTTTCCGTCCCGGATTGTACGTCGTGAGCCGCGAAAAGGATGACAACCTAATCCATCACATTTCTATTACCGAATAACATAGCACCTTGGGCAAGACAACTTCGCCTCACGTAGAGGCTGGGCCCGCAAACCGAGGGTGTGGGGCTTAAGTCCAGGTCTCCGTCGCGCCGGTGCCTATAACTTTTGATCCGTAATGACTTAAGCGGCGCATAGTATACAGTTGGAAAGCTCTCCGAGAGCTCTACGACGGGGGCAGCAAGCCTGCTAGGCTGCGTCCATTTTTGGAGCCCAAAATTGAACGTTTTTATCAATTTCGGGACAATTTTGTTCTTGTGCGCTGTTTTTCCATTCCGGATCGTATGTCGTGAACCGCGAAAAGGACGACAATCTAATCCATCACATTTCTATTACAGAATAACATGGCACCTTGGGCAAGATAACTTCGCCTCATGTAAAGGCTGGGCCCGCAAACCGAGGATATGGGGCTTGGGACAAGGTCTTCGTCGCTCCGGTGCCCATAAAATTTGATCTGTAAGGAGTATCGCAGCGAACAACATACCGTTGGAAAGCTTTTCGTGATCTCTACGACGTGGGCAACAACCCTGCTCTGCTGCGCCTATTATTGGTACCCAAAATCGAACGTTTTCATAAGTTTTTGGACTATTTTCTTCTTTTGCACTGTGTTTCCGTCCCGAATCGTACGTCGTGAGCCGCGAAAAGGACGACAACCTAATCCATCACATTTCTATTACCGAATAACATGGCACCTTGGGCAAGACAACTTCTCCTCACGTAGAGGCTGGGCCCGTAAACCGAGGGTGTGGGGCTTGGGTCCAGGTCTCCGTCGCGCCGGTGCCTATAACTTTTGATCCGTAAGGAGTTACGCGGCGCACAGCGTACCGTTGGAAAGCTCTCCGAGAGCTCTACGATGGGGGCAACAAGCCTGCTTTGCAGCGCCCATTTTTTGAGCCCAAAATTGAACATTTTAATCAGTTTCAGGACAATTTTCTTCTTTTGCGTTGTTTTTCAGTCCCGGATCATACGTCATGAGCCGCGAAAAGGACGACAACCTAATCCATCACATTTCTATTACCGAATAACACGGCACATTGGGCAAGACAACTTCGCCTCACGTAGAGGCTGGGCCTGCAAACCGTGGCCGCGGGCTTGGGACCAGGTCTCCTTCGCTGCGGTGCCCATAAATTTTGATCTGTAAGGAGTTACGCTGCGCACAGTATACCGTTGGAAAGCTCTCCAAGGGATCTACGACGGGGGCAGGAAGCCTGCTTTGCAGCGTCCATTTTTTGAGCCCAAAATCTAACATTTTAATCAGTTTCTGGACAATTTTATTGTTTTGCGCTATTTTTCCGTCTCGGATCATAAGTCATGAGCCACGAAAAGGACGACAACCTAATCCATCACATTTCTATTACAGAATAACATGGCACCTTGGGCAAGACAACTTCGCCTCACGTAGAGCCTGGGACCGCAAACCGAGGGCGTGGGGCTTGAGACAAGGTCTCCGTCGCTTCGATGCCCATAACATTTGATCCGTAAGGAGTAACACAACAAACAATATTCCGTTGGAAAGCTCTCCGTGAGCTCTACGACGTGGGAAATAGCCCTGCTCGGCTACGCCCTTCATTGGTTCCAAAATCGAACGTTTTCATAAGTTTTCGGACTCTTTTCTACTTTTGCACTGTGTTTCCGTCCTGGATTGTACGTCGTGAGCCGCGAAAAGGACGACAACCTAATCCATCACATTTCTATTACCGAATAACATGGCACTTTGGGCAAGACAACTTCGCCTCACGTAGAGGCTGGGCCCACAAATCGAGGGTGTGGGGCTTGGGTCCAGGTCTCTGTCACGCCGGTGCCTATAACTTTTGATCTGCAATGAGTTACGCGGCGCACAGCATACCGTTGGAAAGCTCTCCGACAGCTCTACGACAGGGGCAGCAAGCCTGCTCAGCAGCGCCCATTTTTGGAGCCCAAAATCGAACATTTTAATTAGTTTCGGGTCAATTTTCTTCTTTTGCGCTGTTTTTCCGTCCCGGATCATACGTCGTGAGCCGCAAAAAGGACGACAACCTAATCCATCACATTTCTATTATAGAATAACATGGCACCTTAGGCAAGACAACTTCGCCTCACGTAGAGGCTGGGCCCGCAAACCGAGGGCGTAGGGCTTGGGACAAGGTCTCCGTCGCTCCGGTGCCCATAACATTTGGTCCGTAAGGAGTAACACTACGAACAACATAACGTTGGAAAGCTCTCCGTGAGCTCTATGACGTGGGCAAAAACCCTGCTCGGCTGCGCCCATTATTGGTGCCCAAAATCGAATGTTTTCATAAGTTTCCGGAATATTTTCTTCTTTTGGACTGTGTTTCCGTCCCGGATCGTACGTCGTGAGCTGCGAAAAGGACGACAACCTAATCCATCACATTTCTATTACCAAATAACATGGCACCTTGGGCAAGACAACTTCTCCTCACGTAGAGGTTGGGCCCGCAAACCGAGGGTGTGGGGCTTGGGTCCAGGTCTCCGTCGCACCGGTGCCTATAAATTTTGATCCGTCAGGAGTTACGCGGCGCACAACATACCGTTGGAAAGCTCTCCAAGAGCTCTACGATGGGGACAGCAAGCCTGCTTTGCAGCGCCCATTTTTGGAGCCCAAAATCGAACATTTTAATCAGTTTCGGGATAATTTTCTTCTTTTGTGCTGTTTTTCCGTCACGGATCATACGTCGTGAGCCGCGAGAAGGACGACAACCTAATCCATCACATTTCTATTACCGAATAACACGGCACCGGCAAGACAACTTCGCCTCACGTAGAGGCTGGGCCTGCAAACCGAGGCCGTGGGCTTGGGACCAGGTCTCCGTTGCTACGGTGCCCATAACTTTTGATCCGTAAGGAGTTACACTGCGCACAGTATACCGTTGAAAAGCTCTCCGAGGGCTCTACGATGAGGGCAGGAAGCTTGCTCGGCTGCGCCGGATTTTTGAGCCCAAAATCGAAATTTTAATCAGTTTCGGGACAATTTTCTTCTTTTACGCTGTTTTTCCGTCTCGGATCATACGTCATGAGCCACGAAAATGACGACAACCTAATCCATCACATTTCTATTACCGAATAACACAGCACCTTGGGCAAGAAAACTTCGCCTCACATAGAGGCTGGGCCCGCAAACTGAGGGCATAGGGCTTGGGACCAGGTCTCCATCGCTCTGGTGCCCATAACTTTTGATCCGTAAGGAGTTACGCTGCGCACAGCATACCGTTGGAAAGTTCTCCGAGAGCTCTACGACGGGGGCAAAAAGCTTGCTCTACTGCACCCATTTCGAAGCCCAAAATTGAACATTTTTATCAGTTTCGGGATAATATTCTTCTTTTACACTGTTTTTCCGTCCCTGGTTGTACGTCGTGAGCCGCAAAAAGGACGACAATCTAATCCATCACATTTCTATTACCGAATAACATGGCACCTTGGGCAAGGAAACTTCGCCTCACGTAGAGGCTGGGCCAGCAAACCGAGGGCGTGGGGCTTGGGACCAGGTCTCCGTCACTCCAGTGCCCATAACTTTTTATCCGTAAGGAGTTACGCGGCGCATAGCATACCATTGGAAAGCTCTCTGTGAGCTCTACAATGTGGGCAACAAGCGTACTCGGCTGCGATCATTTTCGGAGCCCAAAATAGAACGTTTTCATCAGTTTAGGGACAATTTTCTTCTTTTGCGCTATTTTTCCGTCCCAGATCGTATGCCGTGAGCCGCGAAAAGGATGACAACCTAATCCATCACATTTCTATTACCGAATAACATGGCATCTTGGGCAAGACAACTTCGCCTCACGTAGAGGCTAGGCCTGCAAACCAAGGGCTTTGGGCTTGGGACCAGGTCTCCGTCGCTCTGGTGCCCATAACTTTTGATTAGTATGTAGTTACGCGACGCACAGCATACCGTTGGAAAGCTCTTCGTGAGCTCTACGACGGGGGCAGCAAGCTTGTTTTACTGCGCCCATTTTCTGAGCCCAAAATCGAATGTTTTCATCTGTTTCGGGATAATTTTCTTCTTTTGCACTATTTTTCCGTCATGGATCGCACGTCGTGAGCCGTAAAAAAGACGACAACCTAATCCATCACATTTATATTACCGAATAACAAGGCACATTAGGCAAGACAACTTCGCCTCACGTAGAGCCTGGGCCCGCAAACCGAGGGCGTAGGGCGTAGGGACCAGGTCTCCGTCGCTCCGGTGCCCATAACTTTTGATCCGTAAGGAGTTACGCGGCCCACAGCATACCGTTTGAAAGCTCTCCGATTGCTCTACGACGGGGCCAAAATGCCTGCTCGGCTGCGCCCATTTCAGAGCCCAAAATCAACATTTTTATCAGTTTTGAGATAATTTTCTTCTTTTGCACTGTTTTTCCGTCCCGGATCGTACATCGTGAGCCGTGAAAAGGACGACAACCTAATCCACCACATTTCTGTTACCGAATCCCACGACCCTGTGAGCAAGACAACTTCGTCTCATGTAGAGGCTGGGCCCGCAAACCAAGGGCGTGGGGCTTGGGTCCAGGTCTCTGTCGCTCTGGTGCCCATAACTTTTGATCTGTAAGGAGTTACGAGGCGCACAACATACCGTTGGAAAGCTCTCCGAGAGCTCTACTACGGGGGCAGCAAGCCTTCTCGGTTGCGCCCATTTCTGGAGCCAAAAATTGAACTTTTTCATTAGTTTTGGGACTCTTTTCTTCTTTTGCACTGTTTTGTCGTCCCTGATCGTACGTCGTGAGCCGCAAAAACAACAACAACCTAATCCACCACATTACTATTACCGAATCCCACGGCACCTTGGGCAAGACAACTTCGCCTCACGTAGAGGCTGGGCCTGCAAAACGAGGGCGTGGGGCTTGGGACCAAGTCTCTATCGCTCCGGTGCCCAAAACTTTTTATCTGTAAGGAGTTACGCGGCACACAGCATACCGTTGGAAATCTCTCTGAGAGCTCTACGACGAGGGCAGCAAGACTGCTCAGCTGTACCCATTTTTGGAGCCCAAAATCGAACGTTTTCATCAGTTTTGAAATAATTTTCTTCTTTTGCGCTGTTTCTCCGTCCCGGATCGTACGTCGTGAGCCGCGAAAAGGACGACAACCTAATCCATCACATTTCTATTACCTAATAACATGGCACCTTGGGCAAGACAACTTCGCCACACGTAGAGGCTGGGCCCGCAAACCGAGGGTATGGGGCTTGGGACCAGGTCTCTGTTGCTTCGGTGCCCATAAATTGTGATCCGAAAGGAGTTACGAGGCGCACATCATACTGTTAGAAAGCTCTCCGAGAGCTCTACGACGGAGGCAGCAAGCCTACATAGCTGCGTCCATTTTCGGAGCCCAAAATCGAACGTTATCATCAATTTTGGGACACTTTTCTTCTTTTGCGCTGTTTTACCGTCCCAGATCGTACGTCATGAGCCGCAAAAACGATGACAACCTAATCCATCACATTTCTATTACCGAATTTTCACGCCCAAACCCGGCCTACAAAGGTTAGACTAGGGTGTGATCTAACATTCAAGTCATATCACATACTTAACCATTTATGAAGGTTTAACACTTAACATTTTGGCATAAACTCCACAAATTTTCCAGAAAATCGGCAGCATATCGGCTGTAATTGGGCTCCTTAGTTTGACCTAATTCTCTAATCGCCTCAAAATTTACAATCTCAAATTCATTTCTAACTAAGATTACTATTTACCGTCAATTGAAACGCCTACTAGTTATCTCGATGTCTCGTTTGATTAATAACCTAGCATGATACTATGTCTCATTTGTTTGGTAATCCTCGTTACAAAAGTACTTGTTAACCTTAGCTTAACAATGGATACCTGCTTAAAATTGGATAGGTTCATTTTACTTAGTCCTTACCGGATACTTCATAATCCTATGATAGATACTAACAAGTAACGATAGAAAAAAGACCATAATAGTGTCTGTCTAGTTATTATCAGTACAAACCAAAATTAGACCCCAAATTACAACGATAGTCTTTTACATTACAAACATCAAGCAACATGAAAAGAAATAGTCTTCAAGCAGCATAGTGTTCACAAATGGCCATAATCAAGCAAAGCACATAGGACAGGCAATCATTCCAAGGAATCATCGTTAGGCACGTCGTCCTCGGGTACCTATTCTTGATCTTCTTCACCTGAGATGATAAAAGAGGGTGGGTCCTTATGAACTCAACGAGGGAGAAACGAGAAATAGGTTTTGAAACTCATTTTCCGGTTCAACTTATGAAAACTCTTTTTACAAGCATGAATATATCACAAATGAGTACATAACAAATAATATAAAAGTAAAGGAACACAATTACCCGTCTTTCTTCCCCGAGGTCCTCCAGGAACCAAGCGAGAGTACTTATACACATAGTGAAAAGGATACGGTGAGCTTTTGCTCTCAGTTCATTTCCAGTATCAGTTGTTGCGGCCGACTTCAAATCATCCCCTTATCACGCCAAATGGGTGTACTCCGGATGTACCCCGAAATCCTACGACGCAACTCTCTGAGGAAGTCTAGCCCCCAAGCGAGAGAGGAAATTGGACAATGGTAGTCACGGTTGCACCGGCAAGCCCGATGCCGCCCGGTGTGCGTGAATGCTACCACGCCAGAATGAAAGGTTGCAACCTTGTATGCAATGCACATTTATGACATTTAATATATCACAATAGGAGGACAACAAAGTAGCTTGCCTCCGAGCAGTCATAAGATTGCACATTGACAAGTAAACAAGCGAGGCACAATAAGACAAGTAATTTCACTTGAAAGGCACATGGAGTTATATGACCATTAAACGGGCAGCCATGTAACGCACGTAAATCAAGTCATATAACTCATTTCAAAGTTCACGTAATCAAATAACAAGATTATTAAACATGCAACGACATCTACGTGGGACCGGGTGCAAGAAAAGCCTACTTATCAACATGAAATCATCGAAATCATATTTAGGGCTACAAGGGAAACTACGGGCAGCCTACTAAACACATAATCCAACACAACATCCCAAGGATCAACACTTAGCAAATTCACCTAGTTACTAGGGTTCCAATTCGTGCTTACCCGTGCGATTAAGCCCCAAGTCATCTCAAAATAAAACGCAAGCCATGCATCGATTGATTCAAACACCCTCAAGTATTGAAAACAGTTCACACAACATCCCAATGCCACAATACCAAGCATTTAACACAACAAGAGAAGCTACAATAATTTTTCTAAGCATATCACTAAGTGAAACCCTCACTGCAATGGGCTGTATTCTCACAGTCATTAAAACAAGCAAACAATCTCCAAATCCAGTGAATAAGATGTCAAATTAAATCTTAAGAAGTGAACTAAATTCAGAAACAAACCTTGCATAATTTGGAGTTCGGGTTCAATAGTTATAGCCAAAACAGTGGGATTGCACAAAACTGTCCAGATTTGCACACATTTAAATACTTGTCATTGTTGAGGTCCTTAGGTTTAGATTTAGCCTTAGTCCATTTCTGACAAAAACGTCCAGAACTGAAAAATCTAGCAGCACACCAAATTTCATGCATTTTGGATGTCATTTACTAAGTAAAAACTTGTTCGTTCCACAATGTCAGTGAATCTGCCAAAACCTGCTTCATTTTTCCAGACTTTCCAGATTTGGACACATTTTAATAATTTGCCATTTTGAGGACCTTAGGGTTAAAATTAGCTTTGGCCTATTTCTGCGAAAAATGTTCCGAACTGGCAAAACGAGTTACCTACCAATTTTCACTCATTTTAAACATCATTTACCTAGCAAAAATCACCACGCACCAACAAGACCGAAAGCTGTCACATGCACGATTTCATCTAACATCACATTCTAGCCCAAAATCTTGCCATGCATGGTTGTAAAAGCTTATGAACACACATATATCTCAAGTACAGAAGCAAAGATAAACATTTAAGAGCATGCATGCGGGTTTTTTTGAAAGATTTTCAAGAAGTTTTAGCCCTCACCTTAGCAAAACAACAAGAAGATGCACAAGACTCTTGGTGAAGCACAAAGTTGATCTTCTTCCTTGCTTAGCTGAGACACCACCCTATTTTCTCTATTTTTCCTAGCTTAATGACCAAGTTCTTAGTAGATGCATGTGGTTAGAACAAGAAGAAAAGAAATGGAAGCTAGCAAACTCACCTAAGCCGAAATGGTTGTTCAAAGAGCTTGCATGTGAGTTTTCTTGCAACCTATCTTGCTTAGTCGAGTTCCCTACCTTCTTGCTTGCCTTGATTAACCATGGAGTGATGAAGATGAGCTATGGAGCATAGGAATTCAGCCAAATCCGAGAGAAAGAGAGAAGAATGAGAGGGAGAGAGAGAAATGTGAAGAAATGAGAGAAATGAAAGAAAAATAGAAGCTTGTGCAATTGTTGAGGCTTGTGTCGGCCTTGGGCATGTAAAAATCAGATTTGTGTCTTCAAGAAGCATGGTTTTTGAATTACCTAGCATGGGAAGGAGCTTATGTCGAGATTGGTGGAGTTTGGTAGAGTTTTGAGCTAGTTTTTTTATGCATTTGTGTCATAACTTGTCATAGAATTGTCTAGAATTAATTTTGAATTGAGCAAGCAAGCATAAATGCCACAAGGTGGTCGGCCAAGGCATGAAAACGCTGAATCTTTGTCATCTTTTGAGCATTAATTAATTGTATGTTTGAAAGTGCAAAAGAATAAGGAATAAAGAATAAGGAATGTCTAGCTTTTTTGAGATTTTGTCTTCTAGTGGGTTGAATTAGTAATTTAATATTAGTTAGTGGAATTTGTAGGATTAATTATTGATCTAGTGCTTCATGTAAGATGCTTTCTTGATTAACGTGAGGGCACGCTTTCCTAGGTCTAGGGCATGCACTACGAGGTAGATGTACATTTTCCAAGTAAATGCACGTAACCCTAAATGAATACACGTAATTCAATGCAAGGCACATAAAACGAAACACGATTCTTAAACCTAGGTCAAGGCACGCAAATCTAGGTTAGGACACACGAAACGAGGTATCGCACAAAAATCGAGGTCGGGCCTCACATCCTCCCCTCCTTAAAAAAATTTCGTCCCGAAATTCAATATTACCTTTGAAATAAAGCTGGATATTGTTGCTCCATCTGGTCTCGCCTTTCCCACGTTGCTTCTTCAATTCCATGATGATCCCACAACACTTTCACCATCGGTATAGTTTTGCTGCGCAACTCCCGATCTTGCTAGTCTAGGATCCGAATGGGCTTCTCCTCATAAGACAAGTTCTCCCGAAGCTGCAACGGCTCTGGCTCCAAGATATGCGATGGATCAGGGTGATACTTCCGCAGCATCGAAACATGAAAGACGTCGTGAATATTGGAGAGGTTTTGGGGTAGTTCCAGGCGATACGCCAATTTGCCAACCTTCTCAATTATCTCAAATGGTCCTACAAATCTCGGGCTCAACTTTCCACCCTTGCCGTGCTTAATCTGTCCCCTCCGGGGTGATATCTTCAAGAGCACCTTATCGCCAAACTCAAACTCTAGGCTCCGCCTCCGTCGGTCTGCATAACTTTTCTGCCTGCTTTGGGCGGTAAGCATCCATTTCTAGATGAGGTGAATATTATCAACAGTCTTCATAAGTTCAGGTAGAAGGGTCGGGTCAAAAGTCTTCGTTTCACCTACTTCATCCCAGTAAATTGGGGATCGACACTTACGTCCATACAACGCCTCAAATGGGGTCATCCCGGTAGTGGCCTGATAACTATTATTATAAGCGAACTCCGCTAGAGATAGATATTTCTCAGAACATTTTCCAAAATCTAAAACACACGCCCTCAGTATATCCTCCAGAATCTGAATAGTTTTCTCCGATTGTCCATCAGTCTGAGGGTGATAAGTCGTGCTGAAACTCAACTTCGTTCCCAAAGCTTCTTGCAATCTCTTCCAAAATCGGGAAGTAAAACGAGGATCCCTATCTGATACAATACTCACAGGCATCCCGTGCAATCTTACAATCTCCGCCACATACATATCTCCCAATTTCTCAAGACTATCCTCCTTGTTCATCGGAAAGAAGTGCGCTGACTTGGTCAATCTATCCACTATGACCTAAACGGCGTCATGACCCTTTTGTGACCTGGGTAGGTCCATAACAAAGTCCATAGTTATATGTTCCCATTTCCATTGAGGAATCTCCAACGGCTGAAGTAAACCTGCCGGTCGTTGATGTTCCACATTGACTCTCTGGCAAGTTAAACACCGTGCCACAAACTCCGCAATCTCTCTTTTCATGTTATTCTACCAATAGTGTTGCTTCAAATCCAGGTACATCTTTGTTCCGCTGGGGTGAATAGTATATCTTGAATTATGGGCTTCTTCAAGAATCTTTTTTTTCAGCTCTGGTTCATTAGGAACACAAATCCGATTCCTAAACCTCCAAATACCATCATCATGAAACTTGAAATTTGTGTTGCTTTCTTTAATCTTCTGGAATTGTTGGTCCTTCTGTTGAGCCTCTCGTAATTCAGACAACAAGGTCGATTGAACTTGTGTAATAGCAAAAAGTAACCCTTTTCGAGTCAATTGTGGTTTCCACAAAAATGCTTCCTCCAAAAACTCCTGCACCTTGACTTCCAGTTTTGCCGTGCTCGCTTTCCTACTTAAGGCATCTGCAACTACATTTGCTTTACCGGGCACATAATTGATTGTGCAGTTATAATCATCCAAAAGCTCCATCCACCGTCTTTGCCTCATATTCAACTCTTTTTGTGAGAACAAATATTTCAAGCTCTTGTGATCAGTAAACACCTCGAACTTGTTACCCCACAGATAGTGCCTCCATTTCTTGAGTGCAAACACAATAGCCGCTAACTCTAAATCATGCGTCGGGTAGTTCAATTCATACGGCTTTGGTTTCCTAGAAGCATACGCAATCACTCTACCATTTTGCATCAACACACAACCCAATCCTTCATTCGAAGCATCGCTATAGATTACCAAACCTTGACTCCCTTCAGGCAATACAAGAATAGGTGCGGTAGTCAATCTTTTCTTCAACTCTTGGAAGCTGTTCTCACACTTATCATCCCACAGGAATTTTGTTTTCTTTTGAGTGAGCTTTGTAAGTAGTCCTGCAATCTTAGAGAAATCCTTAACGAATCTCCGATAATAGCCAGCTAGACCAAGAAAACTCCGAACCTCCGTAACGTTTTTCAACTTCTTCCAAAACATCACTGCTTCTATCTTTGCTAGAGCCACTGCTATTCCCTCTTGGGATATGATATGCCCCAAAAATGCAATCTGCTGCAACCAAAATTCGCACTTGCTAAACTTTGCATACAACCGATGCTCTCGAAGTTTCTGCAGTACCAACCGCAGATGTTGTTCATGCTTAGCCTCGGATTTCGAGTATACCAAAATATCATCAATGAAGATCACCACAAATTGGTCCAAGTAGGGTTGAAACACCTTGTGCATCAAATCCATAAAAGCTGCAGGGGCATTAGTTAGTCCAAATGGCATCACCACATATTCATAATGCCCATATCTTGTCCTGAAAGCCATTTTAGGCACATCCTCCTTTTTGGTCCGCAACTGATAGTACCTTTGCCTCAAGTCGAGTTTCGAATACACTTTGGCTCCTTGAAGTTGATCAAACAACTCGTCGATCAGTGGAAGTGGGTATTTATTCTTGACAGTCACTTGGTTCAATCCTCGGTAATCAATGCATAGCCTCAACGTTCCGTCTTTCTTCTTTACAAATAGAACTGGTGCACCCCACGGAGAAGAACTTGGTTGAACAAACCTTTTCTTCAACAATCCTTGCAATTGGTCCTTCAATTCTTATAGCTCGGCTGGCACCATACGATAGGGAGCTTTAGATATCGGCTAGGTGCCAGGCAGTAACTCTATAATGAACTTGATCTCCCGATTTGGGGGTAAACCGGGCAATTCTTCTGGAAACACATCCGCATAGTCTTTGATCACTGGCATCTCCTCCAACTTAGCTTTGTCCGACGACTTGTTGATGAGGTAAGCTAAGTATCCACTACACCCTTTTCTCAAGGACTTCACTGCTTTCGTAGATGAAATGATGGAACTCCCGGTGAAATCTCTTCGACCCATGACTTCCAATATTGGTTGACCAGATACCTGGAACGTTACAATCTTCGTCCAGCAATCTAGTTGGGCATGATGCTTTGCCAACCAGTCCATCCCTAAGATGACTTCATAGTCTTGAAAAGGTAATACAATAAGATTGGCTGAGAATTCCCTATCCTTAATTTGGATTTTACATGCTTTACAAGCTGAGTTAATAACAAGTTTAGAACCCATCGGAGTACCAACTTCTACTTCGTAACGCAAACATACAACTTGTAGTTTCACACGTTGCACACATAAGGGAGTAATAAATGAATGAGTAGCACCCGGATCAATTAGCACCCTAACAGGTTGATTTAGTATGAAGAATGTACCTTCAACAACAGCGGTCTCCTCTGGAAGCTCCTCGCACTCGATAGCATAAGCTCGAGCCTGAACTCTAGGAACTGGAGTCTTGCCTCTACCAGCTGGTTTAACCTGATTTTGTCCTGCTTGCCATTTAGGGCAATCCTTGATCTGATGCTGATCACTGCCACACCGAACACATCGTCCTAACTTCTTCCAGCACTGGGCCTTGGTATGCCCCTTCTTGTCACAGTAAGAACAGTTGACAAACTGAGTAGCAGGTGAACTACCTGTGGATCCACGGGTGGAAGAGGCTGATGGCACTTGAGTCGGGCCACGGTTATTCACCGGTCTATTTTGGCTCTGGCCCTGACTACGACTCTAGCCCTGGAATTTCCTCTGTTGACCTGAAGGCTGGTATGGTTTCTTGTTCGGTTGACTCAAACCGGCTCTATCAAGTTTCCTCTTCTCAACTTGGGAAACAGCAGCAAAGAGAACAGAATAGGTATCGAAGTCATGCGAAGCCAACTGGTCCTGAATCCTTGGCCTCAATCCCGTAGTAAATTTCCACATCTTCGCCTCCGGAGTACTGACCATGTATTGAGCATAACGGGACAGTCGGTCAAAACGAGCCTCGTACTGGGCCACCGTCATGTTACCCTGGTTCAAGTGCATGAACTCCTCAATCCGCCTTTGCTTGGAAACTACATGTACATATTTCTCCTTGAATGCCTTAACGAAATTACCCCACAAGCGAGGTGTCTGATCAGTTTCCCACAGTGCCTCCACAGTGTGCCACCAATGTTCAGCATCCCCGTGCAACAGAAACACAGCAAACTCCACCTTTTCTTCATCAGTATAATCAAGTGGCCTAAAAATCCTCTCGATCTCAGACAGCCAAGCCTCTGCTTTCTCATCATCAGCTTTCCCGTGGAATTTGGATGGGCGAAAGTCAAGGAATTCCTTCATTCTGCTATGTCTCCCATGGTTACCATCATTCCTATTGTTATTGTTGTTGGCTTCACGTGCATCTTGACATTCCATCACTCGTGACAAGCGATCCATGGCATTCGCCATCATGTTAAACATAGCTATGCCGGGATTAGTTTGATAAGCATCTCCGGTCTCTTAGGGTTCACCGCTCCTATTAGTAGTACGGGTACTAGGGCCAGCCATCAATAGGCACATATTACGATGCATAATTTATTGAAATACGACAAACAAGAATTTAATGCATAAGATATGCAATATAATATAGATACACAATTCTAGAAACAATTAAGGCATGTTAATCACTTAAGCACATAGAACATAGAAGGCACAATTAACATTATCACACAATAACATATGGACAAGTCATCCTAATTATCTTAGGGCTCTACCCATGGTCCGAGAGTTAAACCTGGCTTAAGCAATCTAAGCTCTTATACCATTCTTTCCATAAGGTGTCATGCCCCAACCCCCGCCTATAAAGGTTAGACTAGGGTATGATCTAATATTCAAGTCATATCACATATTTAACCGTTTATGAAGGTTTAACACTTAACATTTTGGCCTAAACTCCACAAATTCTTCAAAAAACCGGCAGCATAACGACTGTAATTGGGCTCCTTAGTTTGACCTAATTCTCTAATAGCCTCAAAATTTACAATCTCAAATTCATTTCCAACTAAGATTACTATTTACCGTCAATTGAAACGCCTACTAGTTATCTCGATGTCTCGTTTGATTAATAACCTAGCATGATACTATCTCTCGTTTGTTTGGTAATCCTCGTTACAAAAGTACCTGTTGACCTTAGCTTAACAATGGGTACCTGCTTAAGATTGGATAGGTTTATTTTACTTAGTCCTTACCGGATATTTCATAATCCTATGATAGATACTAACCAGTAACGATAGGAAAACGACCATAATAGTGTCTGTGTAGTTATTATCAATACAAACCAAAATTAGACCCCAAATTACAATGGGAGTCTTTTACATTACAAACATCAAGCAACATGAAAAGAAATAGTCTTCAAGCAGCATAGTGTTCACAAATGGCCATAATCAAGCAAAGCACATAGGACAGGCAACCATTCCAAGGAATCATCGTTAGGCACGTCGT
The DNA here is from genome assembly GCA_037974665.1 of Ehretia macrophylla. Lineage (NCBI taxonomy): Eukaryota > Viridiplantae > Streptophyta > Magnoliopsida > Boraginales > Ehretiaceae > Ehretia > Ehretia macrophylla. The sequence continues at coordinate 60,057,648 of CM075777.1, forward strand.
CCTCGGGTACCTGTTCTTGATCTTCTTCACCTGAGATGATAAAAGAGGGTGAGTCCTTATGAACTCAGCGAGGGGGAAACGAGAAATAGGTTTTGAAACTCATTTTCCGGTTCAACTTATGAAAACCCGTTTTGCAAGCATGAATATATCACAAATGAGTACATAACAAATAATATAAAAGTAAAGGAACACAATTACCCGTCTTTCCTCCCCGAGGTCCTCCAAGAACCAAGCGAGAGTACTTATACACATAGTGAAAAGGATACGGTGAGCTTTTGCTCTCAGTTCATTTCCAGTATCAGTTGTTGCGGCCGACTTCAAATCATCCCCTTATCATGCCAAATGGGTGTACTCCGGATGTACCCCGAAATCCTACGACCCAACTCTCTGAGGAAGTTTGGCCCCCAAGCGAGAGAAGGAATTGGACAATGGTAGTCACGGTTGCACCGGCAAGCCCGATGCCGCCCGGTGTGCGTGAACGCTACTACGCCAGAATGAAAGGTTGCAACCTTGTATGCAATGCACATTTATGACATTTAATATATCACATTAGGAGGACAACAAAGTAGGTTGCCTCCGAGCAGTCATAAGATTGCACATTGACAAGTAAACAAGCGAGGCACGATAAGACAAGTAATTTCACTTGAAAGACACATGGAGTTATATGAACATTAAATGGGCATCCATGTAACGCACGTAAATCAAGTCATATAACTCATTTCAAAGTTCACGTAATCAAATAACAAGATTATTAAACATGCAACGACATCTACATGGGACCGAGTGCAAGAAAAGCCTACTTATCAACATGAAATCATCGAAATCATATTTAGGGCTACAAGGGCAACTACGGGCAGTCTACTAAACACATAATCCAACACAACATCCAAGGATCAACACTTAGCAAATTCATCTAGTTACTAGGGTTCCAATTCGTGCTTACCCGTGCGATTAAGCCCCAAGTCATCTCAAAATCAAACTCAAGCCATGCATCGATTGATTCAAACACCCTCATGTATTCAAAACAGTCCACACAACATGCCAATGCCACAATCCCAAGCATTTAACACAACAAGAGAAGCTACAATAATTTTTCTAAGCATATCACTAAGTGAAACCCTCACTGCAATGGGCTATTTTCTCACAGTCATTAAGACAAGCAAACAATCTCCAAATCCAGTGAATACGATGTCAAATTAAATCTTAAGAAGTGAACTAAATTTAGAAACAAACCTTGCATCATTTGGAGTTCGAGTTCAATAGTTATAGCCAAAACAGTGGGATTGCACACATTTCAATACTTGTCGTTGTTGAGGTCTTTAGGGTCAGATTTAGCGTTAGTCCATTTCTGACAAAAATGTCCAGAACTGAAAAATCTAGCAGTACACCAAATTTCATGCATTTTGGATGTCATTTACTAAGTAAAAACTGGTTCGTTCCACAAAGTCAGTGAATCTGCCAAAACCTGCTTCATTTTTCCAGACTTTCCAGATTTGGACACATTTTAATGATTTGCCATTTTGAGGACTTTAGAATCAAAATTAGCTTTGGCCTATTTCTGTGAAAACTGTTCAGAACTGGAAAAACTAGTTACCTATCAATTTTCACGCATTTTCAACATCATTTGCCTAGCCAAAATCACCTAGCACCAACAAGACAAAAAGCTGTCACATGCATGATTTCATCTAACATCACATTCTAGAAAATCTTGCCATGCATGGTTGTAAAAGCTTATGAACACACATATATCTGAAGTACAGAAGCAAAGATAAACATTTAAGAGCATGCATGTGGGTTTTTTTGAAAGATTTTCAAGAAGTTTTAGCCCTCACCTTAGCAAAACAACAAGAAGATGCACAAGACTCTTGGTGAAGCACAAAGTTGATCTTCTTCCTTGCTTAGCCGAGACACCACTCAATTTTCTCTCTTTTTCCTAGCTTAGTGACCAAGTTCTTAGTAGATGCATGTGGTTAGAACAAGAAGAAAAGAAATGGAAGCTAGCAAACTCACCTAAGCCAAAATGGTTGTTCAAAGAGCTTGCATGTGAGTTTTCTTGCAACCTAGCTTGCTTAGTCGAGTTCCCTACCTTCTTGCTTGCCTTGATTAACCATGGAAATGAAGATGAGCTATGGAGCATAGGAACTCAGCCAAAGCCGAGAGAAAGAGAGAAGAATGAGAGGGAGAGAGAGAAATGTGAGGAAATGAGAGAAATGAAAGAAAAATAGAAGCTTGTGCAATTGTTGAGGCTTGTGTCGGCCTTGGGCATGTAAAAATCAGATTTGTGTCTTCAGAAGCATGGTTTTTGAATTACCTAGCATGGCAAGGAGCTTATGTCAAGATTGGTGGAGTTTAGTAGAGTTTTGAGCTAGTTTTTTTATGCATTTGTGTCATAACTTGCCATAGAATTGTCTAGAATTAATTTTGAATTGAGCAAGCAAGCATAAATGCCACAAGGTGGTCGGCCAAGGCATGAAAATGCTGAATCTTTGTCATCTTTTGAGCATCAATTAATTGTATGTTTGAAAGTGCAAAAGAATAAGGAATAAAGAATAAGGAATGTCTAGCTTTTTGTGAAATCTTATCTTCTTGTGGGTTAAATTAGTAATTTAATATTAGTTAGTGGAATTTGTAGGATTAATTATTGATCTAGTGCTTCGTGTAAGATGCTTTCTTGATTAACGTGAGGGCACGCTTTCCTAGGTCTAGGGTACGTACTACGAGGTAGGGCATGAACTATGAGACGAATGCACGTTTTTCAAGTAAATGCACGTAATTCAATGCAAGGCACATAAAACGAAACACGATTCTTAAACCTAGGTCAAGGAACGCAAATCTAGGTTAGGGCACATGAAACGAGGTATCGCATGAAAATCGAGGTCAGGCCTCACACGAATAACATGCCGTCTTGGGCAAGACAACTTCGCCTCACGTAGAGGCTGGGCTCGTAAACCGAGGGCATGGGGCTTGGGACCAGGTCTCTGTGGCTCCGGTGCCCATAACATTTGATTCGTAAGGAGTTACGCGGCACACAGCATACCATTGGAAAGTTCTCCGAGAGCTCTACGACGGGGGCAGCACGCCAGCTTAGCTGCGCCCATTTTCGGAGCCCAAAATCGAACATTTTCATCAGTTTCGGGACAATTTTCTTCTTTTGCGCTATTTTTTCGCCCCGGATCATACGTCGTGAGCCGCGAAAAGGACGACAACCTAATCCATCACATTTCTATTACCAAATAACACGGTACCTTAGGCAAGACAACTTCGCATCACGTAGAGGCTGGGCCCGCAAACCGAGGGCATGGGGCATGAGACCTGGGACCAGGTCTCCGTCGCTCCGGTGCCCATAACTTTTTATCTGTAAGGAGTTACGCGGTGCACAGTATATCATTGGAAAGCTCTCCGAGAGCTCTACGACGGGGGTAACAAGCCTGCTTGGCTGTGCCTATTTTTGGAGCCCAAAATCGAACATTTTCATCAGTTTCGGGACTCTTTTCTTCTTTTGCACTGTTTTTTTTGTCCTGGATCGTATGTCGTGTGCCGCGAAAAGGACGACAACCTAATCCACCACATTTCTATTACCGAATCCCATGGCATCTTGGGCAAGGCAACTTCGCCTCTCGTAAAGGCAGGGCCCGCAAACCGAGGGCGTGGGACTTGGGACCAGGTCTCCGTCGCTCCGGTGCCCATAACTTTTGATCCGTAAGGAGTTACGCGGTGCACAGCATACCGTTGGAAAGCTCTCCTAGAGCTCTACGATGGGGGCAGCAAGCCTGCTTGAATGCACCCATTTTTCGAGCCCAAAATCGAATGTTTTCATTAGTTTTGGGATAATTTTCGTCTTTTGCGCTGTTTTTCGGTCCTGGATCGTACTTCGTGAGCCGCGAAAAGGACGACAACCTAATCCATCACATTTCTATTACCGAATAACAAGGAACCTTGGGCAAGACAACTTCGCCTCACGTAGAGGCTGGGCAGACAAACCAAGGGCGTGGGGCTTGAGACCAGGTCTCCGTCGCTTCGGTGTCCATAACTTTTGATCCGTAAGGAGTTACGCGACGCACAGCATATCGTTGGAAAGCTCTCCGACAGCTCTATGATGAGGGCAGCAAGCCTGCTTTGCTGCGCCCATTTTTGGAGCCCAAAATCAAACATTTTCATCATTTTCAGGACTTTTTTCTTCTTTTGGACTATTTTTCCGTCCCGGATCGTACGTCGTGAGCCGCAAAAAGGACGACAATCTAATCCACCACATTTCTATTAACGAATCCCATGGCACCTTGGGCAAGACAACTTCGCCTCACGTCGAGCCTGGGCCCACAAACCGAAGGCGTGGGGCTTGGGACCAGGTCTCCGTCGCTCCGGTGCCCATAACTTTTGATCCGAAAGGAGTTACGCGGTGCACAACATACCGTTTGAAAGCTCTCCGAGAGCTCTACGACGAGGGTGGTAAACCTGCTCGGCTACTGTGAGGCCCGACCTTGATTTGCGTGTGATACCTCATTTCGTGTGCCTAACCTAGATTTGCGTGCCTTGACCTAGGTTTAAGAATCGTATTTCATTTTGTGCGCCATGCATTGAATAACATGCATTCATTTAGGGTTGTGTGCATTTACTTGAGAAACGTGCATTCATCTCGTAGTTCGTGCCTTACCTCGTAGTGCGTGCCTAAAACCTAGAAAAGCGTGCCCTCACGCTAATCAAGAAAGCATCTTACACGAAGCACTAGGTCATTAATTAATCCTACAAATCCTACTAACTAATATTAAATTACTAATTCAACCCACTAGAAGACAAAATCTCACAAAAAGCTAGACATTCTTTATTCTTTATTCTTTATTCTTTGCATATCCCAAACACACAATAAAATAAGCCTTGAACAAGACAAAAAAATTCAGATTTTGCACAAGCCTTGGCCGACCACTAGGAGCTTTGTGCATGCAATCCAATTTCAAAATTTATTCCTCAAACATTCTATGACAATTTAATGACACAATGCATAAAAAAATGGCTCAAAAAAAAACTCTCCCCAATGCACCATTCTCGACCCATTCTCAATTGCCCATGCTAAGGATTCAAAAAATGCTCCTTGAAGACACAAAAATCTGAAATTGCAAGGCCCTAGGCCGACATATGCATCATTCTCTTCAAAGCCTTTCATTTTTTCTTTCATTCTTTCTTTCTTTCTCACATTTCTCTCTCTCCCTCTCATTCTTCTCTCTCTCTCGGCCCTAGCTGAGTATTGTAGACTCCATAGCTAAGTTCTTCATCCTAAGGCTCTTCAAGACTTCCAAGCAACCAAGGAACTCGACCAAGCAAAGCTAGAGTGCAAAAAACACACATGCAAGCTCTTTGAACCTCCATTTCGGCTTAGGTGAGTTTGCTAGCTTCCATTTCTTTTCTTCTTGTTCTAACCACATGCACCTACTAAGAACTTGGTTACTAAGCTAGGAAATTAGAGAAAATCGAGTGGTGTCTCGGCTAAGCAAGGAAAAGAGTCAATCTTGTGCAACCATCAAGAGTCTTGTGCATCTTCTTGTTGTTTTGCTAAGGTGAGGGCTAAAACTTCTTGAAAATCCTTCAAAAACCACATGCATGCCCTTAAATGTCTATCTTTACTTCTGTACTTGTGATTTATGTGTGTTCATGAGCTTTTGTAAACATGCATGGCAAGATATTTGGCTAGAATGTGATGATAGATGAAATCGGGTATGTGATAGCTTTCTACCTTGTTGGTGCGAGGTGATTTTGACCAGGTAAATGACTCAAAATGACTAATTATCAAAATGTGTCCAAATCTGGAAAGTTTGGAAAAATGAAGCAGGTTTTGGCATATTCACTGACCTTGTAAAACGAACAAGTTTTAACTTAGTAAATGACATCCAAAATGCATGAAATTTGGTGTGCTCCTAGATTTTTCAGTTCTGGACATTTTTTGTCAGAAATGGACCAAGGCTAAATCTGACCCTAAGACCTCAAAAACGACAAGAATTGAAATGTGTGCAAATCTGAATTTTTTTGTCTTGTTCAAGGCTTATTTTATTGTGTGTTTGGGATATGCAAAGAACAAAGAATAAAGAATAAAGAATGTCTAGCTTTTTGTGAGATTTTGTCTTATAGTGGGTTGAATTAGTAATTTAATATTAGTTAGTGGGATTTGTAGGATTAATTGATGACCTAGTGCTTCGTGTAAGATGCTTTCTTGATTAGCGTGAGGGCACGCTTTTTTAGGTTTTGGACACGTACTACGAGGTAAGGCACGAACTACGAGATGAATGCACATTTTTCAAGTAAATGCACGCAACTTTAAATGAATGCACGTAATTCAATGTATGACACACAAAACGAAATACGATTCTTAAACCTAGGTCAAGGCATGCAAATCTAGGTTAGGCACACGAAACGAGGTATCGCATGCAAATTGAGGTCGGACCTCACATCCTCCCCTCCTTAAAAGAATTTTGTCCCAAAATTCAATATTACCTTTGAAATAAAGCTGGATATTGTAGCTCCATCTGGTCTCGCCTTTTCCACGTTGCTTCTTCAACTCCATGATGATCCCACAACACTTTCACCATCGATATAGTTTTGTTGCGCAACTCCCGATCTTGCTGGTCTAGGATCCGAATGGGCTTCTCCTCATAAGACAAGTTCTCCCGAAGCTGCAACGACTCTGGCTCCAAGATATGCGATGGATAAGGGTGATACTTCCGTTGTATAGAAACATGAAAGACGTCGTGAATATTGGAGAGGTTTTGGAGTAGTTCTAGGCGATACGCCAACTTGCCAACCTTCTCAATTATCTCAAATGGTCCTACAAACCTCGAACTCAACTTTTCACCCTTGCCGTGTTTAATCAGTCCCCTCCGGGGTGATATCTTCAAGAACACCTTGTCGCCGACCTCAAACTCTAGGCTCCGTCTCCGTCGGTTTGCATAACTTTTTTGCCTGCTTTGGGCGGTAAGCATCCGTTTCCGGATGAGGTGGATATTATCAACAGTCTTCATAAGTTCAGGTAGAAGGGTCGGGTCAAAAGTCTTCGTCTCACCTACTTCATCCCAGTAAATTGGGGATCGACACTTACATCCATACAATGCCAAATGTGATATATTAAATGTCATAAATGTGCATTGCATACAAGGTTGCAACCTTTCATTCTAGCGTGGTAGCATTCACGCACACCGGGCGGCATTGGGCTTGCCGGTGCAACCGTGACTACCATTGTCCAATTCCCTCTCTCGCTTGAGTGCTAGACTTCCTCGAAGAGTTGGGTCGTAGGATTTCAGGGTACATCCGGAGTACACCCATTGGCGTGATAAGGGGATGATTTGAAGTCGGCCGCAACAACTGATACTGGAAATGAACCGAGAGCAAAAGCTCACTGTATCCTTTTCACTATGTGTATAAGTACTCTCGCTTGGTTCCTAGAGGACCTCGGGGAGGAAAGACGGGTAATTGTGTTCCTTTACTTTTATATTATGTTAGGTACTTACTTGTGATATATTCATGCCTGCAAAAAGGATTTTCATAAGTTGAACCGGAAAATGAGTTTCAAAACCTATTTCTCGTTCCCCCTCGTTGAGTTCATAAGGACTCACCCTCTTTTATCATCTCAGGTGAAGAAGATCAGGAACAGGTACCCGAGGACAACGTGCCTAACGAGGATTCCTTGGAATGATTGCTTGCCCTACATGCCTTACGTGACCATGGCCATTTTGTGAACAATATGTTGTTTGAAGACTATTTCTTTTATGTTGCTTGTTGTTGTAATGTTAAAGACCCCCGTTGTAATTTGGGGTCTAATTTTGGCCTATACTGATAATAACTAGATAGACACTACTATGGTCATTTTGCTATCGTTACTGGCTAGTATCTATCATAGGATTCTGGAAAGTCTGGAAAAATGAAGCAGGTTTTGGCAGATTCACTGACCTTATAGAACGAACCTGTTTTAACTTACTAAATGACATCCAAAATGCATAAAATTTGGTGTATTTCTAGATGTTTCAGTTCTGGACATTTTTGTCAGAAATGGACCAAGGATAAATCTGACCCTAAGGCCCTCAAAAACAACAAGCATTGAAATGTGTACAAATCTGGACAGTTTTGTGTAGTCTCACTGTTTTGGCTATAACTCTTGAACCCGAACTCCAAATAATGCGAGGTTTGTTTCTAAATTTAGTTCACTACTTAAGCTTTAATTTGAAATCTTATTCACTGGAATTGGAGATTGTTTGATTGTCTTAATGATTGTGAGAAAACAGTCCATTGCAGTGAGGGTTTCACTTAGTGATATGCTTAGAAACATTATTGTAGCTTCTCTCATTGTATTAAATGCTTGAGATTGTGGCATTGGATGTTTTGTGGACTATTCTGAATGCTTAAGGGTGTTTGAATTAATCAATGCGTGGCTTGTGTTTAATTACGAGATGACTTGGGGCTTAATTGCACGGGTAAGCACGAATTGAAACCCTAGTGACTAGGTAAATTCGCTAAGTTGTTGATTCTTTGGATATTGTGTTTGATTATGTGTTTAGTAGGCTGCCCGTAGTTGCCCTCATAGCCCTAAACATGATTTCGATGATTACATGTTGATATGTAGGCTTTTCTTGCAACCGGTCCCACGTATATGTCGTTGCATGATGAATAATCTTATTGTTTGATTACGTGAACTTTGAAATGAGTTATATGACTTGATTTACATGCGTTACATGGCTGCCCGTTTAATGTTCATACAACTCCATGTGCTTTTCAAGTGAATTTACTTGTCATATCGTGCCTCGCGTGTTTAACTATCAATGTGCAATCTTATGACTGCTCGGAGGCAACCTACTTTGTTGTCCTCCAAATGTGATATATTAAATGTCATAAATGTGCATTGCATACAAGGTTGCAACCTTTCATTCTGGCGTGGTAGCGTTCACGCACACCGGGCGGCATCGGGCTTACCGGTGCAACCGTGACTACCATTGTCCAATTCCCTCTCTCGCTTGGGGGCTAAACTTCCTCGGAGAGTTGGGTCGTGGGATTTTGGGGTACATCCGGAGTACACCCATTTGGCGTGATAAAGGGATGATTTGAAGTCAGCCGCAACAACTGATACTAGAAACGAACCGAGAGCAAAAGCTCACCGTATCCTTTTCACTATGTGTATAAGTACTCTCGCTTGGTTCCTAGAGGACCTCGGGGAGAAAAGGCGGTTAATTGTGTTCCTTTACTTTTATATTATGTTATGTACTTACTTGCGATATATTCATGCCTGCAAAAAGGGTTTTCATAAGTTGAACTGGAAAATGAGTTTCAAAACCTATTTCTCGTTCCCCCTCGCTGAGTTCATAAGGACTCACCCTCTTTTATCATCTCAGGTGATGAAGATCAGGAATAGGTACCCGAGGACAACGTGCCTAACGAGGATTCCTTGGAATGATTGCTTGCCCTACATGCCTTACGTGACCATGGCCATTTTGTGAACAATATGTTGTTTGAAGACTATTTCTTTTATGTTGCTTGTTGTTGTAATGTAAAAGACCCCCGTTGTAATTTGGGGTCTAATTTTGGCTTGTACTGATAATAATTAGATAGACACTACTATGGTCGTTTTGCTATCGTTACTGGCTAGTATCTATCATAGGATTTATGAAGTATCAAGTAAGGATTAAGTAAAATGAACCAATCCAATCTTAAGCAGGTACTCATTGTTAAGCTAAGATCAACATGTACTTTTGTAACGATGATTAATAAACAAACGAGACATAGTATCATGCTAGGTTATTAATCAAACGAGACTTCGAGATAACTAGTAGGCGTTTCGATTGATGGTAAATAGTAATCTTAGTTGGAAATGAAATTTGAGGCGTTTAGAGAACTAGGTCAAACTAAAGAGCCCAATTACAGCCGTTATGCTGCCGGTTTTCCAGAAAAATTGTGGAGTTTAGGCTAAACATTAAGTGTTAAACTTTCATGAACGATTGAGTACGAGACATGACTTGAATGTTTAGATCACACCCTAGTCTAACCTTTTAGGCCGGGTTGGGGCGTGACAGCTGCGCCCATTTTCAGAGCCCAAAATCGAACGTTTTTATCAGTTTTGGGATAATTTTCTTCTTTTGCGCTGTTTTTCCGTCCCGGATCGTATGTCGTGATCCGCGAAAAGGACGACAACCTAATCCATCACATTTCTATTACCGAATAACATGGCACATTGGGCAATACAACTTCGCCTCACGTAGAGGTCGGGCTCGTAAATCGAGGCGTGGGGCTTGGGACCAGGTCTCCGTCGCTCCGATGACCATAACTTTTGATCTGTAAGGAGTAACGCGACGTACGTCATACCGTTGGAAAGCTCTCCATGAGTTCTACAACGTGGGAAGCAAGCCAGCTCAGCTGTGCCCATTTTTGGAGAACAAAATCGAATGTTTTCATCAATTTCGGGATAATTTTCTTCTTTAGCGCTGTTTTTTCGTCCCGGATTGTACGTCGTGACCCGCGAAAAGGAGGACAACCTAATCCATCACATTTGTATTACCGAATAACAAGGAAGCTTGGGCAAGACAACTTCGCCTCACGTAGAGGCTGGGCCCGTAAACCGAGGGCGTGGGGCTTGGGACTAGGTCTCCGTCGCTCTGGTGCCCATAACTTTTGATCCGTAAGGAGTTACGCGGTGCACAGCATACCGTTGGAAAGCTTTTCGAGAGCTCTACGAAGGAGGTAGCAAGCCTGCTCGGCTGCACCCATTTTCGGAGACCAAAATCGAACGGTTTCATTAGTTTTTGGACTCTTTTCTTCTTTCGCACTGTTTTTCAGTTCTGGATCGTACGTCGTGAGCCGTGAAAAGGACGATAACCTAATCCATCACATTTCTATTACCGAATAACATTGCACCTTGGGCAAGACAACTTCGCCTCACGTAGAGGCTGGGCCTGCAAACCGAGGGCGTGGGGCTTGGGACCAAGTCTCCGTCGCTCCGGTGCCCATAACTTTTAATCCGTAAAGAGTTACGCGGCGCACAGCATACCGTTGGAAAGCTCTCTGAGAGCTCTACGACGAGGGTAGCAAGCCTGCTCAGCTGAACCTATTTTCGGAGAACAATATTGAACTTTTTCATCAGTTTTAGGACAATTTACTTATTTTGCGCTGTTTTTCCGTCCGGATCATATGTCGTGAGCCGCGAAAATGACGACAACCTAATCCATCACATTTCTATTACCGAATGACAATGCACCTTGGGCAAGACAACTTCGCCTCACTTAAAGGCTGGGCCCGTAAACCGAGGGCGTGGGGCTTAGGACTAGGTCTTGTCGCTCCGGTGCCCATAACTTTTCATTCGTAAGGAGTTACGCGGCGCACAACATACCGTTGGAAAGCTCTCCGAGAGTTCTACGACGGGGACAGCAAGCCAACATTGCTGCGCCCATTTTCAGAGCCCAAAATTGAACATTTTCATTAGTTTCGGGACTCTTTTCTTCTTTTGCACTGTTTTTTCATCCCGGATCGTACGTCGTGAGCCAAAAAAAGGACAACAACATAATCCATCACTTTTCTATTACCGAATCGCACGACACCTTGGGCAAGACAACTTCACCTCACATTGAGGCTGGGCCCGCAAACTGAGGGCGTGGGGCTTGGGACTAGGTCTCCGTCGCTCTGGTGCCTATAACTTTTGATCCGAAAGAAGTTACGCGGCGCACAACATACCATTGGAAAGCTCTCCGAGAGCTCTACGACTGGGGTAGCAAGCCTACTCGGCTGCTCCCGTTTTTGGTGTCACGCCCCAACCTGACATGTAGAGGTTAGACTAGGGTGTGATCTAATCCTTTATACCATTTCACATACTTAATCATTCGTTAAGATTTAATACTTAACGTTAGCCTAGAACTCCAAAAGATTTTTGAAAAACTGGTAGCATAACAGTTGTAATTGGGTTCTTTAGTTTGACCTAATTTTCTAAATGCCTCAAAACTTTCAATCTCAAATTCATTTCCAACTAAGATTACTATTTATCACCAATCGACGTGCCGACTGATTATCTCAAAGTCTCATTTTTATTAACAACCTAGCATAATAACTATGTCTCATTTATGTGTAAATTCCTGTTACGCAAGTACCTATTGATCTTAGCCTACAAATGAGTACCTACTTAAGATTGGATAGATTCATCTTACTTGATTCCTTGCCTAATATTTCATAAGCCTGTGATAATTACTAAACCAAGTAGCAAAATGAGCAAATAGGGTGTCTGTCTAGTTAATATCGATACAAATCAAAATTAGACTCCAAATTACAACGGGGGTCATTTACAATAACGACAACAAGCAACATAAGAAATAGTCTTCAAAACAACATATCGTTCAAAAAACAGCCACAATCACGTAAGGCACGTAGGGCATGCAATCACTCCAAGGAGTCATCAATAGGCATGTTATCCACGGGTGCCTGTTCTTGATCTTCTTCACCTGTGACGATAAAAGAGGATGAGTCCATATAAACTTAGCGAGGGGGAACGAGAAATACGTTTTGAAACTCTTTTTCCGGTTCAACTTATGAAAAACCCTTTTTGAAAGCATGACATATAACACAAGTAAGTTTATAATGTAATATAAAAGTAGAAGAACACAATTACCCGTCTTTCCTCCCCGAGGTCCTCTGGAACCAAGCGAGAGTACTTATACACATAGTGAAAAGGATACGGTGAGCTTTCGCTCTTAATTCATTTCCAATAACAGCTGTTGCGGCCGACTTCAAATCATCCACCTATAACGCCAATTGGGTGTACTCCAGATGTACCCCGAAATCCTACGACCCAACTCACCGAGGAAGTCTAGCCCCCAACGAGAGAGGGAATTGGACCATGATAGTCATGGTTACACCGGCAAGCCCGATGCCGCTCGGTGTGCATGAACGCTACCATGCCAAAATTAAAGGTTGCAACCTTGTATGCAATGCACATTTATAACATTTAACAAATCACATTAGGAGGACAACAAAGTAGGTTGCCTCCAAGCAGTTATAAGATCACACGTTGGCAAGTAAACCTACGGGGCATGGTTTGATATTTAATTTCATTTGTAATACACATGGATTTATACGAATATTAAACGGGCAGCCATGTAACACATGTGAATCAAGTCATATAACTCATTTCGGGGTTCACGTAATCTAATAATAAGTTTATACAAGCATGCAACGACGTCTACATGAGACCGGGTGAAGAAAAGTCTACTTATCAACATGTAATCATTGGAATCACATTTCAAGCATAATTAACATTTATTAGGCAGCCCACTAATCACACAATTAGACACAATAACCATAGGATCAACACTTAGCGAGTTTTCCTAGTCAATAGGGTTTCAATTCATGCTTACACGTGCGATTAAGCTACAAGTTGTCACGTAATTAAACCCAAGTCATGCATCATTTAATTAAAACATCCTCAATCATCCAAAACAGTCCATACAACATCCAAGTGCCACAGTCCAAAGCATTCAATACCACAAGAGAAGTTACAATATTTTTCAAAGCATATCACTAAATAAAAATCTCACTGCAATGGTCTGTTTTCCCACAATCATTTAGACAAGCAAAAAATCTATAATTCCAGTGAAAAAAATGTCAATTTAAAGCTTAATGGGTGATTTAAATCCAAAAACAAACCTCACCTCTTTTGGGGTTCAGACTTAGGAGTTATGGCCAAAACCGTGAGACTACGCAAAACTGTCCAGTTTTAGATACATTACGATTTTTGCCAAATTTGAGGTTCTTAGAGTCATAATTAACCTTGGTCTATTTCTGACAAAAATGTCCAGAACTTCAAAAATCTAGTACCCTACCAAATTTCATGCATTTTAAATATCATTTACTAGGTCAAAACTGTTTCGTTCTACAAGGATAGTGAACTGCCAAAAACCTGCTCCATTTTCCCAGATTTTCCAGATTTAGACACCTTTTGATGTTTTGCCATTTTGGAGACCTTAGAGTCAAAATTGGCCTTGGTCTATTTCTACAAAAAAAAATGCTCAGAACTAGGAACACTAGTTTCCTACCAATTTTCACTCATTTTCAACATCATTTACTAGGTCAAACTTACTTTGCTCTAACAAGCCAGTAATCTGCCATTTTTGCGATTTAACCTATCTTCAAGTTCTAGCTAAATATCTTGCCATGCATGGTTACAAAAGCTCATGTACACACATATACCACAAGTACAGAGGTAAAAATAGACATATTAAGGCATGCATGTGGTTTTGAAAGCTAAAAAAAAAGGATTAACCCTCACCTTAGCCTATTGATGATAAATAGTGCTCAAAATTCTTGAAGATGCACAAAAATGTCTTTTCTCCTTGCTTGGCCGAGAGATAGCTTGAGATTCTCTAATTCCTAGCTTAGTTACCATGTTCTTAGTATGTGCATATGGCTAGAACAAAAGGAAATGAAATAGAAGCTATCAAACATACCTAAGCCAAAATGAAGGGTTCTTGTGTGCTTGCATGCATTTCTGGCTTCTTGCTTTCTTGGTCGAGCTTCCTAGAGTCCTTGTGTGCCTAGGTGAACCTTAGGAGATGAGCTTAAGCTTTGGAGAGTCATGAATGCAGCCAAGGCCAAGAGAGTGAGAGAAGATGAGAGAAAGAGAGAATGTTTTGAGGAAAATGAAATGTTGGTGTGTGTGTCGGCCCTATGCTCTCAAAATTCTGATTTGTGTTGTTATGTTGAGCAATTTGAATTGTGAGGAGACACAATGGTGAAGAGGCCGAGATGTGTAGCTTGGTGTTTAGCAAAAGGTGTCTTGGTGCAACGAAAGATTTGTCATGGTGTAAGCTTTTTTTTTTTTTTTTGACTAAGCATGCAAGATATAAAATAATGGTTCAAACCTTGCTCAAGCCCTTAGTATGGCCGGCCATCTTGGCTCCAATTTCTGAATTTTTTTCATGCTTTAAGCTTTATTTAATTGAGTGTGCTTGGAATATGCAAAAGAACGAAGAATAAAGAATAAGAATGTTTAACTTTTGGGTAAATTTTGTCTTCTAGTGCATTGACTTAGCATTTTAATATTAGTTAGTGGAGTTTGTAGGATTAGTTAATAATCTAGTGCTTCATGTAAGATGCTTTCTTGATTAGCGTGCGGGCATGCTTGCCTAGGTCTAGGGCACGCACTACGAGGTAAGACACGAACTATGAGACCAATGCACGTATTCCAAGAAAATGCACGTACTTCTAAACGAATGCACGTAATTCAATGCAAGGCACATAAAACGAGACACGACTCTTAAACCTAGGTCAAACCATGCAATTCGAGATTAGGACACGCAAAACGAGGTATCGCACACAAATTGAGATCGGGCCTCACATCTTCCCCTCCTTAAAAGAATTTTGTCTCGAAATTCAATATTACCTTTGAAATAATGCTGGATACTGTTGCTCCATCGGGTCTCGCCTTTCCCACGTTGCTTCTTCAACTCCATGGTGATCCCACAACACTTTCACCATCGATATAGATTTGTTGCGCAACTCTTGATCTTGCTCGTCTAGGATCCGAATAGGCTTTTCTTCATAAGACAAGTTCTCCCGAAGCTGCAACGGCTCTAGCTCCAAAATATGCGATGGATCAGGGTGATACTTTTGTAGCATTGAGACATGGAAGACATTATGAATATTTGAGAGGTTTTGAGGTAGTTCCAGACGATATGCCAATTTGCCAACCTTCTCAATTATCCCAAATGGTCCTACAAACCTTGGGCTCAACTTTCTACCCTTGCCATGTTTAATCAGTCCCCTCCGAGGTGATAACTTCAAGAACACCTTGTCGCCGACCTCAAACTCTAGATTCCGTCTCCATCGATCTGCATAACTTTTCTGCCTGCTTTGGGCGGTAAGCATCCGTTTTCGGATAAGGTGGACATTTTCAACAGTCTTCATAAGTTCAGGTAGAAGGGTCGGGTCAAAAGTCTTCGTCTCACCTACTTCATCCCAGTATATTGAGGATCGACACTTGCGCCCATATAATGCCTCAAATGGGGCCATCCCGATAGTGGCCTGATAACTATTATTATAAGCGAACTCCGCTAGGGGCAGATATTTCTCCCAACCTTTTTCGAAGTCTAAAACACACGCCCTCAGCATATCCTCTAGAATCTGAATAGCTCTCTCAGACTGTACATCAGTCTGATGGTGATAAGCTGTACTAAAACTCAACTTCGTCCCCAAAGCTTCTTGTAATCTCTTCCAAAATTGAGAAGTAAAACGAGGATCCCTATCTGACACAATACTCACAGGCATCCCGTGCAACCTTACAATATCCGCCACATACATATCTCCCAGTTTCTCAGGACTATCATCCTAGTTCATCGGTAAGAAGTGTGCTGACTTGGTCAATCTATCCACTATGACCCAAACGGCGTCATGACCCTTTTGTGACCTGGGTAGGTCCATGACAAAGTCCATAGTTATGTGTTTCCATTTCCATTGAGGAATTTCCAATGGCTGAAGTAAACCTGCTGGTCGTTGATGTTATGCTTTGACTCTCTGGCAGGTCAAACATCGTGCCACAAACTCCGCGATCTCCTTCTTCATGTTATTCCACCAATAGTGTTGCTTCAAATCCCAGTACATCTTTGTCCCGCCGGGGTGAATAGTGCATCTCGAGTTATGGGCTTCTTCAAGAATCTTCTTTTTCAACTCTGGGTTATTAGGAACACAAATTCGACTCCTGAATCTCCAAATACCATCATCATGAAACTTGAAATCTGTATTGCTTTCCTTAATCTTCTGAAACTATTGGTCCTTCTATTGAGCCTCTCGTAATTCAGACAACAAGGTCGACTGAACTTGTGTAGTGGCAAATAGTAACCCTTTTTGAGTCAATTGTGGATTCAACAAAAATGCTTCCTCTAACTACTCCTGCACCTTAACTTCCAGTTTTGCCATGCTCGCCTTCCAGCTTAAGGCATTTGCGACTACATTTGCTTTACCGGGCACATAATTAATTGTGCAGTTATAATCAACCAAGATCTCCATCCACCGTCTTTGCCTCATGTTCAACTCTTTTTGTGAGAACAAGTACTTCAAGCTCTTGTGATCAGTAAACACCTCAAACTTGTTACCCCATAGATAGTGCCTCCATTTCTTGAGTGCAAACACAATAGCCGCCAACTCCAAATCATGCATCGGGTAATTCAATTTATACGGCTTGGGCTTCCTAGAGGCATACGCAATCACTCTACCATTCTGCATTAACACACAACCCAGTCCTTCATTCAAAGCATCGCTATAGATTACAAAGCCTTAACTCCCTTCAGGCAATGCAAGAACATGTGCGGTAGTCAATCTTTTCTTCAATTCTTGAAAGTTGTTCTCACACTTGTCATCCCACACACACTTTGTTTTCTTTTGACTGAGCTTTGTAAGCGGTCCTGCAATCTTTGAGAAATCATTCGCGAATCTCCGATAATAGCCGGCTAAACCAAGAAAACTTCGAACTTCCGTAACATTTTCTGGCTTCTTCCAAGATATCACCGCTTCTATCTTTGCTGGGTCTACCGCTATTCCTTCTTGGGATATGATGTTCCCTAAGAATGCAATCTGCCACAACCAAAATTCGCTTTTGCTAAACTTCGCATACAATTGATGCTCTTGAAGTTTTTGCAATACGAATCGCAGATGTTGTTCATGTTCAGCCTCGAATTTCGAGTATACCAAAATATCATCAATAAAGATCACCACAAATTGGTCCAAGTAGGGTTGAAACACCATGTGCATCAAGTCCATAAAAGCTGCATGGGCATTAGTTAGCCCAAATGGCATCACGACAAATTCATAATGCCCATATCTCGTCCTAAAAGTCGATTTAAGCACATCCTCCTTTTTGATCCGCAATTGATAGTACCCTTGCCTCAAGTCGAGCTTCGAATACACTTTAGCTCCTTGAAGTTGATCAAACATCTCGTCGATCAGTGGAAGCGGGTATTTATTCTTAACGGTCACTTGGTTCAATCCTCGGTAATCGATGCATAGCCTCAACGTTCCGTCTTTCTTCTTTACAAATAGGACCGGTGCGCCCCACTGAGAAGAACTTAGTTGAACAAACCCCTTCTTCAATAATCCCTGCAATTGGTCCTTCAATTCTTGTAGCTCAGCTGGTGCCATACGATAGGGAGCTTTAGATATTGGCTGGGTGCCAGACAGTACTTCTATTACAAACTCGATTTCCCGATCTGGAGGCAAACTCGGCAATTCTTCTGGAAACACATCCGCATAATCTTTAATCACTGGCATCTCCTCCAACTTAGCTTTGTCCTATGGCTTGTTGATAAGGTAAGCTAAGTATCCACTATACCCTTTTCTCAAGGACTTCACCGTGACGCCCGAGATTCTACCATACACATTTTTAAATGTTGCATCCATTAATTGCGCATTAAATTCTGTTCTTTACCTGTTGTCTTTCTTGGTCACTATTCATTCCATTTTTAAACTGCATTATATTAGTGAATTAGCAGTTTTATTAAATCATATTAATTGTTAAAGGAATGGGAAAAATGTGCAATTGAGCTAGGAGCGATAGGAGCACTCATTTAGAAAATATTTTAATGGTTCAATGAATAGTGTTACATAACATAACTTAGTAATTTAATTAACTAGCATATATTCTTCACCTTAGGCTCGTTTTAAGGTTATCAACGTTCATTTTAGTGGACCACTAAGCACCTAACTTGACCCCATTTAATATATATGCTCATACAACACCACCTAGCTCATAACTTAACAAAACACAAAAAAAAGAGAAGATGCAGGAATTATTATAGCAAATCCGAGAATAGCATAGGAGGAGAAATAGATATTTTTGCTCAACAAATTTTCAAGCCAAGCCAAGCCAAGCTAGGAGCAAGTAGTTTAGGGTGTTTTCTAGCCTCCCGAGAGTTCCTACGCGCATTGGTGAGGGATTTTGCAGCTTATTTTCACATTTTAAAATAGTTGCTATTTTCTTGATTTGTTAAAAATGTGACCAAATGCTAATGTATTGATTATCTATGCTATTATACCTTGTATATGAGTGCTAAAGAACATATTTGAGCCATTTTTTTGCTTTTTAAACGGTTAGAATCGTTAGTTGGATTTATGGGGTGAATAATGACGTTTTTCTAGGGTTTTGTGTAATTGCACATATTAGCTTGATTCAACACTCCTAATAGATGCTTTAGGTGCTAATAAAGATAGTCTAATAGCCCCGTGCACTTGAATTGCTCTAATATCGCATAAAACGTAAAATAGTCGACTTTAATAAAGGGGTTTCGGGGTTAAGGTGAATCCGGGTGGATTCGGGCTCTACTTTTAGTATTCTTAGGCTACCTAGGTGCTATAGAAGCTTTGATAACCCTTGTTTGAAGCCCGGATGAGGTACGTGTAGTTTAAAGCTATAAGAAGGAATTTGGGGCTTTCGGGGTAATTGCGGGTAATCGGACGTAATTGTGGGTTGAAAGGGTACCTTAGGGGTTAATTGAAGGATTGGTGTAGCTTCCCCTCGAATGTGAATCATTAATGTGAGTTTGGAAGAGAAATAGCTTGAATAACAAAGGGGTTTAGGTGCAATTTCGGTTGTTTCGCGCTTCTAAGACCTTGGCATGACTTCTTGAGTGTTTATATGTGGTTTCAAGTTGATTTGGAACGTTTGGTGTAATTCTAAATGTATCTTGTACATGCTCCTTTGTAAAACTGCTTATTTGCTTATATAATTGCTTCTACTCTAACTGCATCGAGGTCAACTTACTTTGTTGATCCTCCTACATGTTATTGCTTATATAATTGATATTAACTTGTCATTGTAAAGTGCATTGCATAGTGGTTGCGCAACCATAGTGTGAGTGACCGATGTGGCGAATATCGGCTCGTCGGCAGGGGGGTTGCCAGTGGAGATTCAACCTCTGTGCTCTATTTCCTCACTCGCTTGGTCTGGAGATTGCCAGGGGGTGTTGGGTCGTAGGATTATTGGGGCACATTCAGAGTACACCCACTGGAGTGTTTGGGGTTATGCCGGCTTATCGTGATCATGATCGTGGTTCGTGGATCGTGAATGAAGACCTAGTGAAGATTGGAGTATAGGGGTTATGTGAAATGTATCCTTTTAAATGTGTGGTTATTGAAGCTATCATTGTTTCTTGAATTGTTTAATTGCTATTGTTGTTTAACTGTATTACCTGTTGCATTGCACGCCCCGAGACCTTATCCCTCACTGGGCAACAGTGGTTGCTCATACCTCGCTAACATGTTTCAGGTGGCGTAGTTGGAGGAGTTGCATTAGTTGCTGTGTCTAGTTGCCTTAGGTGGAATATGTTTTTGTTGATGAGAGTAGGACTTGTTTTCTTTACTTTATGTTCTATTTTGTAACCTAAGTGATATGTGTATATTATATAGTTTGCAAATTGAGGGATAGATGTTGTAGTGGTAGATTTAGAACCATGGCATATAATAACTTATATTTATGCTATTAGCTTCTTCGCATGCTTGGGAGTGAATGACTGGTTGTTTTCAATTTCTAAGAATACTTAAAAGCTATTATGGAGTGGCATGATAAGCGGTTTTATAAATAAGTTAAGTTATGAATGCATTCTTGTCTGTATCTAAACTGTTTGTATGTCTTAAGGCTCGGATGGCCTTAAAGCTAAGATCTTTAGTTATAAATGAATGTCTTGTTATGTTGTGGCTTTATTGAGTGTTTACAGGTTTTCAGAATGTCCACGGTACAGGGGAGACTCTGTCCGTGTGTCGGGTCCGGACTTAACCATTAGGAAAAATTTTATGACCGGGCTTGGTATTGGGTTGAGAATAGCATGGTCATTAGAGCCTCCGGTCTCGTGAGGGATCGGGGCGTTACAGGTGGTATCAGAGCTTAGGTAGCTCTAAGCCGGGACAGGGTCCTTGGCCTGTCGGGTAGTAACCCTTGCGTGTGTGCTTGTTAAGAGTGTGTCTTGAAAGTGTATGCCTGCATGTGTGATTGTGTGTCTTGTATTGAATGTGTGCACCTATGTGATATAATTATGTGTTACGTGCTAAATGTGTGCTAAGTGAAGTAAAGTGGCTGGTTATGCATCAAATTGACCTCGTGAATTGTTAATTGCTTGAACTGTTGCTTGTAATGTGTGTATTCGAAAGTCTTTGATTGAGTTGTGTTATGATGGACTTGATTGTCATGCTTGAATGACTTTGATTATTACACTGTTTCATAAACTCTTATATAAACATGTTTGCATAATATTTTAAAACATATATGTGTAAATGTGATATCTTGGCATTCATACATGTCCCATTGAAATGATAAGAAAGACTTCTTCCTCCCCCTGAAGAGAAGTGATTAACAACAAGCCCTCCAAGTTGTGTGGATTAGCGGGAATGAGAATGTTGTAAGCGGAGCTCAGTTATTGGGATTTCTTCCAAGGCATTCTTCTACGTTCAGTAGTAAAAAATGAATGGCTTCCTTTGGGATTTCTATATGATCGTTCTCTCGGTTTTCTTATTGAGTATTCTCCTAGTATTTTCTTGCTGGTATTACTCGGAAGACTTAGTTTGGGATTCTAATCAGCCTTATTATATGGAATTATCTTCGGTATTTGTACTCTAAATTCTTATTGGTATTTTCTCGCCACTGTTAGTTGGGATTCTATTCTTCTATGGTATTCGTGCCAGCGGGATTCTTATTTGGATTTCGAAGTAGCATCTCTATTGGAGCCTTTATTTGGCCTTATTACATGTGGTTCGCGGGCAATACTACTGGGATTTCTTAATGAGCTCCCACGAGAGTTCGTATATGGTATTCTTGCTTAGCAACTGATGACGAGTAATCAGAGTTGGTTTTCAGTTGTTGTGGAGTTCCCTTGTGAAGAAGAATTGCGTAGACGCAATTTGTTTAAGGGGGAGATGATGTGACACGCGAGATTCTACCTTATACATTTTTAAATGTTGCATCCATTAATTGCGCAATAAATTCTATGCTTTACCTGTTGTCTTTCTTGGTCATTATTTATTCCATTTTTAAACTGCATTATATTTGTGAATTAGCATTTTTATTAAATCATATTAATTGTTAAAGGAATGGGAAAAATGTGCAATTGAGCTAGGAGCGATAGGAGCACTCGTTTAGAAAAGGTTTTAATGGTTCAATGAATAGTATTACGTAACATAACTTAGTAATTTAATTAGCTAGCATATATTCTTCACCTTAGGCTCGTTTTAAGGTTATGAACGTTCATTTTAGTGGACCACTAAGCACCTAACTTGACCCCATTTAATATATATGCTCATACAACACCATCTAGCTCATAACTTAACAAAACACAAAAAAAAAAAAAGAAGATGCAGGAATTACTCTAGCAAATCCGAGAATAGCATAGGAGGAGAAATAGAGATTTTTGCTCAACAAATCTTCAAGCCAAGCCAAGCCAAGCTAGGAGCAAGTAGTTTAGGGTGTTTTCTAGCCTCCCGAGAGTTCTTACGCGCATTGGTAAGGGATTTCACGGCTTATTTTTGCATTTTAAAATAATTGCTATTTTCTTGATTTGTTGAAAATGTGACCAAATGCTAATGTATTGATTATCTATGCTATTATACCTTGTATATGAGTGCTAAAGAACATATTTGAGCCATTGTTTCGCTTTTTAAACAGTTAGAATCGTTAGTTTGATTTATGATGTAAATAGTGACATTTTTTTAGGGTTTTGTGTAATTGCATGTATTAGATTGATTCAACACTCCTAATAGATGATTTAGGTGCTAATGAAGATAGTCTAATAGCCCCGTGGACTTGAATTGCTCTAATATCGCATAAAACGTAAAATAGTCGACTTTAATAAAGGGGTTTCGGGGTTAAGGCGAATCCGGGTGGATTCAGGCTTTACTTTTAGTATTCTTAGGCTACCTAGGTGCTATAGAAGCTTTGATAACCCTTGTTTGAAGCCCGGATGAGGTACGTGTAGTTTAAAGCTATAAGAGGGAATTTGGGGCTTTCGGGGTAATTGCGGGTAATCAAACGTAATTGTGGGTTGAAAGGGTACCTTAGGGGTTAATTGGAGGATTTGTGTAGCTTCCCCTCGAATGTGAATCATTAATGTGAGTTTGGAAGGGAAATAGCTTGAATAACAAAGGGGTTTAGGTGCAATTTCGGTTGTTTCGCGCTTCTAAGACCTTGGCATGACTTCTTGAGTGTTTATATGTGGTTTCAAGTTGATTTGGAACGTTTGGTGTAATTCTAAATGTATCTTGTACATGCTCCTTTGTAAAACTGCTTATTTGCTTATATAATTGCTTCTACTCTAACTGCATCGAGGTCAACTTACTTTGTTGATCCTCCTACATGTTATTGCTTATATCATTGATATTAACTTGTCATTGTAAAGTGCATTGCATAGTGGTTGCACAACCATAGTGTCAGGGACGGATGTGTTGAATATCGGCTGGGCGGCAGAGGGCTTACCAGTGGATATTCAAACTCTATGCTCTATTCCCTCACTCGCCTAGTCCGGAGATTGCCAGGGGGTGTTGGGTCGTAGGATTATCGGGGTACATCCAGAGTTCACCCACTGGAGTGTTTGGGGTTATGCCGGCTTATCGTGATCATGATCGTGGTTCGTGGATCGTGAATGAAGACCCAGTTAAGATTGGAGTATAGGGGTTATGTGAAATGTATCCTTTTAAATGTGTGGTTATTGAAGCTATCATTGTTTCTTGAATTGTTTAATTGCTATTGTTGTTTAATTGTATTACATGTTGCATTGCACGCCGCAGGACCTTATCCCTCACTGGGCAACAGTGGTTGCTCATACCTCGCTAACATGTTTCAGGTGGCGCAGTTGGAGGAGTTGCATTAGTTGCTGTGTCTAGTTGCCTGAGGTGGACTATGTTCTTGTTGATGAGAGTAGTACTTGTTTTCTTTACTTTATGTTCTATTTTGTAACCTAAGTAATATGTGTATATTATATAGTTTGCAAATTGAGGGATAGATGTTGTAGTGGTAGATTTAGAACCATGGCATATAATAACTTATATTTATGCTATTAGCTTCTTCGCATGCTTGGGAGTGAATGACTGGTTGTTTTCAATTTCTAAGAATACTTAAAAGCTATCATGGAGTGAAATGATAAGCGGTTTTGTAAAGAAGTTAAATTATGAATGCATTCTTGTCTGTATCTAAACTGTTTGTATGTCTTAAGGCTCGGATGGCCTTAAAGCTAAGATCTTTAGTTATAAATGAATGTCTTGTTATGTTGTGGCTTTATTGAGTGTTTACAGGTTTTTAGAATGTCGACGGTACAGGGGAGACTCTGTCCGTGTGTCAGGTCCGGACTTAACCATTAGGAAAAATTTTGTGACCGGGCTTGGTATTGGGTTGAGAATAGCATGGTCATTAGAGCCTCCGGTCTCGTGAGGGATCGGGGCGTTACAGGTGGTATCAGAGCTTAGTTAGCTCTAAGCCGGGACAGGGTCCTCGGCCTGTCGGGTAGTAACCCTTGCGTGTGTGCTTGTTAAGAGTGTGTCTTGAGAGTGTATACCTGCATGTGTGATTGTGTGTCTTATATTGAATGTGTGCACCTATGTGATATAATTATGTGTTACGTGCTAAATGTGTGCTAAGTGAAGTAAAGTGGCTGGTTATGCATCAAATTGACCTCGTGAATTGTTAATTGCTTGAACTGTTGCTTGTAATGTGTGTATTTGAAAGTCTTTGATTGAGTTGTGTTATGATGGACTTGATTGTCGTGCTTGAATGACTTTGATGATTACACTGTTTCATAAACTCTTATATAAACATGTTTGCATAATAGTTTAAAACATATATGTGTAAATGTGATATCTTGGCATTCATACATGTCCCGTTGAAATGGTAAGAAAGACTTCTTCCTCCCCCTGAAGAGAAGTGATTAGCAACAAGCCCTCCAAGTTGTGTGGATTAGCGGGAATGAGAATGTTGTAAGCCGAGCTCAGTTATTGGGATTTCTTCCAAGGCTTTCTTCTACGCTCAGTAGTAAAAAATGAATGGCTTCCTTTGGGATTTCTATATGACCGTTCTCTCGGTTTTCTTATTGAGTATTCTTCTAGTATTTTCTTGCTGGTATTACTCGGAAGACTTAGTTTGGGATTCTAATCAGCCTTATTATGTGGAATTATCTTCGGTATTTGTACTCTAAATTCTTTTTGGTATTTTCTCGCCACTGTTAGTTGGGATTCTATTCTTCTATGGTATTCGTGCCAGCGGGATTCTTATTTGGATTTCGAAGTAGCATCTCTATTGGAGCCTTTATTTGGCCTTATTACGTTAGGTTCGCAGGCAATACTACTGGGATTTCTTAATGAGCTCCCACGAGAGTTCGTATATGGTATTCTTGCTTAGCAACTGATGACAAGTAATCGGAGTTGGTTTTTAGTTGTTGTGGAGTTCCCTTGTGAAGAAGAATTGCGTGGACGCAATTTGTTTAAGGGGGAGAGGATGTGACGCCCGAGATTCTACCGTACACATTTTTAAATGTTGCATCCATTAATTGCGCATTAAATTCTGTGCTTTACCTGTTGTCTTTCTTGGTCACTATTCATTCCATTTTTAAACTGCATTATATTAGTGAATTAGCATTTTTATTAAATCATATTAATTGTTAAAGGAATGGGAAAAATGTGCAATTGAGCTAGGAGCGATAGGAGCACTCATTTAGAAAATGTTTTAATGGTTCAATGAATAGTATTACGTAACATAACTTAGTAATTTAATTAGCTAGCATATATTCTTCACCTTAGGCTCGTTTTAAGGTTATGAATGTTCATTTTAGTGGACCACTAAGCACCTAACTTGACCCCATTTAATATATATGCTCATACAATACCATCTAGCTCATAACTTAACAAAACACAAAAAAAAAAAAAAGAGAAGATGCAGGAATTACTGTAGCAAATCCGAGAATAGCATAGGAGGAGAAATAGAGATTTTTGCTCAACAAATCTTCAAGCCAAGCCAAGCCAAGCCAAGCTAGGAGCAAGTAGTTTAGGGTGTTTGCTAGCCTTCCGAGAGTTCCTACGCGCATTGGTGAGGGATTTCACGGCTTATTTTTGCATTTTAAAATAGTTGCTATTTTCTTGATTTGTTGAAAATGTGACCAAATGCTAATGTATTGATTATCTATGCTATTATACCTTGTATATGAGTGCTAAAGAACATATTTGAGCCATTGTTTCGCTTTTTAAACGGTTAGAATCGTTAGTTTGATTTATGAGGTGAATAGTGACATTTTTCTAGGGTTTTGTGTAATTGCACGTATTAGCTTGATTCAACACTCCTAATAGATGCTTTAGGTGCTAATGAAGATAGTCTAATAGCCCCGTGCACTTGAAATGCTCTAATATCGCATAAAACGTAAAATAGTCGACTTTAATAAAAGGGTTTCGGGGTTAAGGCGAATCCGGGTGGATTCGGGCTTTACTTTTAGTATTCTTAAGCTACCTAGGTACTATAGAAGCTTTGATAACCCTTATTTGAAGCCCGGATGAGGTACGTGTAGTTTAAAGCTATAAGAGAGAATTTGGGGCTTTCGGGGTAATTGCGGGTAATCGGACATAATTATGGGTTGAAAGGGTACCTTATTGGTTAATTGGAGGATTGGTGTAGCTTCCCCTCGAATGTGAATCATTAATGTGAGTTTGGAAGGGAAATAACTTGAATAACAAAGGGGTTTAGGTGCAATTTCGGTTGTTTCGCGCTTCTAAGACCTTGGCATGACTTCTTGAGTGTTTATATGTGGTTTCAAGTTGATTTGGAACGTTTGGTATAATTCTAAATGTATCTTGTACATGCTCCTTTGTAAAACTGCTTATTTGCTTACATAATTGCTTCTACTCTAATTGCATTGAGGTCAACTTATATTATTGATCCTCCTACATGTTATTGCTTATATCATTGATATTAACTTGTCATTGTAAAGTGCATTGCATAGTGGTTGCGCAACCATAGTGTCAGGGGCGGATGTGTTGAATATCAGCTGGGCGGCAGAGGGCTTGCCAGTGGATATTCAAACTCCGTGCTCTATTCCCTCACTCGCCTGGTCCGGAGATTGCCAGGGGGTGTTAGGTCATAGGATTATCGGAGTACATCTGGAGTACACCTACTAGAGTGTTTGCAGTTATGCCGGCTTATCGTGATCATGATCGTGGTTCGTGGATCGTGAATGAAGACCCAGTGAAGATTGGAGTATAGGGGTTATGTGAAATGCATTCTTTTAAATGTGTGGTTATTGAAGCTATCATTGTTTCTTGAATTGTTTAATTGCTATTGTTGTTTAACTGTATTACCTGTTGCATTGCACGCCCTGGGACCTTATCCCTTACTGGGCAACAGTGGTTGCTCATACCTCGCTAACATGTTTCTGGTGGCGCAGTTGGAGGAGTTGCATTAGTTGCTGTGTCTAGTTGCCTGAGGTGGACTATGTTCTTGTTGATGAGAGTAGGACTTGTTTTCTTTACTTTATGTTCTATTTTGTAACTTAAGTGATATGTGTATATTATATAGTTTGCAAATTGAGGGATAGATGTTGTAGTGGTAGATTTAGAACCATGGCATGTGATAACTTATATTTATGCTATTAGCTTCTTCGCATGCTTAGGAGTGAATGACTGGTTGTTTTCAATTTCTAAGAATACTTAAAAGCTATCATGGAGTGGCATGATAAGCGGTTTTGTAAAAAAGTTAAGTTATGAATGCATTCTTGTCTGTATCTAAACTGTTTGTATGTCTTAAGGCTCGGATGGCCTTAAAGCGAAGATCTTTAGTTATAAATGAATGTCTTGTTATGTTGTGGCTTTATTGAGTGTTTACAGGTTTTCAGAATGTCCACGGTACAGGGGAGACTATGTCCGTGTGTCGGGTCCGGACTTAACCATTAGGAAAAATTTTCTGACCGGGCTTGGTATTGGGTTGAGAATAGCATGGTCATTAGAGCCTCCGGTCTCGTGAGGGATCGGTGTCACGCCCCAACTCGACCCCACCTACGATCAGTCAGGACGCAACGGAATTTCGGCGGCATAACGACAGTAAACAGATTTCCGAGGTTCTAAACCAACCTCATTAAACATCATACATCCCGTAATTCCTCAATACAACAACAACATACAACACAACCATATTATACAATAAAACATCTTCGTTATACGCCTCCGTTCCAACATGACATACAATACCTCAACTTTATCATAAATTTCAAAAGTAAGTTGAGACACAACTACAATTTAACCATAGACAAAAGGAAACCGCTAAGTTAACATTATTTGGTTCATCATCTTTTCAATATCTATTACATTAAGAACCGTAAAGCATATAAAGTCTATTAAACTAATATACAAGACATTTAACAACATAGACTCATGGATAAGACTCAGGGACATATGACTCATCCACGAAAGGCACATTTTCCACATTCTCCTCTTCAGGAGGCACGTACCCGTAATCTTGTGAAAGTACACCTGAAACATGCATTAATAGAGAGTGAGCTTATATACATAAGCCCAGTGAGGATCCGATAGATCTCGACAGTATTCACTACGCTCCTTGGATTTAGTCCTTTGAGCAAGTAAACACACAACAACAATAATAACATAAATAAAGCTATCATCACATAACTATATGACCATTCAGTAAGGATACTCTATTTGGTGTAGCTCCAAACGCCATCACGATCTCAACCGTTCTTCTTATAACTCCCCATTACTCACGCACCCGAGGTACCTCACTATCCCCTTCCCTCCATGACATCTCCGTCATGCGAGCTGGGGGTAGCCTATGGCAGTCATGCCGTTATCAACCCGACAGCCCGACGCTGCCCGAGAGGTGGCACACACATACCAAGGCTCCATATTCATCAATCATCATGCAAGCATAAATCAATCAATCAATTGGGAGATCAGCAACAAGAGTGCCCGATTCCCGCATTCAATAATAATCAATCAATAACATCAATATAACATCAATATAACATCAATATAACATCAATATTAAATTAAATATCAAACAACGTAGTTAGATGACAAAGTAGGCCATCTAACCGGACATGCATAATATTCATAATTAAACTCTAAATTACTCAACAACAACTCACCATTCATCACTCGAACACTACCCAACCATCTAAGGCATCGTTCAAGAAATTAAAGAATGACAACCTAAACTTCTAAAATTCATAACTCACAATCTACTAATCCAAACATTGCCAAATCAGTTCCTATCACTCACCCATTCAACCTACTACATTAGCCCTCTCGGAAACCCACCATAACACCTCCAATTCATGCCCGATAACCCTAAAACCCTATGACATCATGGCTGGATTTTCCGGATTTTCACACAAACAATGTAATCGAAAATTCGGCATTACAACAGCGCTAACACGTAATTATCAAGTATTTAGAAATCGACGGCAATCGATTTCGAGCAACGCAACTCAATTAAATCAACTTTGAACATTTTAATCAAAATTAAATACCCGGAAAATAAAAATTATGCTATATCCGACAGAAACTCGTAGTATTAGTATATAATGATCCCTAGCATGCAAGGAGCAATAATCTAACATCAGATTACAATTCTAACGGTTCAATCTTCATTTATACGCAAAAACACAAAAATGACATTTTGAGATCTAGAATTTTTCTCTCACCTTAGATGCGATATAAGCCTAGGAATGCGTGCAATGCGTGCCCAACAAGCAGAATCCAAGTCGGTGCGAAGTTCTACGGACAAAAACTAGGTTTTTCTTTGAAAAATTGGATTGAAAGCTTAAGTTTTTCTCTTCTCTTTTCTCTCCTCAACCTCTCGGCAATGTGTGTGTGTGTGATGGTGTTTTTGTGTTGTGTGAGTGTGTGTTGAGGACATGAGCTTATAAGGTCAATTATTTAATTAAGGTCAAAGTTATTTTAATAGGCATTTTTGTATTTTTAAAGACTTTAATTGCATTTTAGTGCTCACCAAGTTAAAATTAATTATGCAACCCCCAAGATATCTCAAGTGAGTTATTTTTAGGTGACAAGAAGTTTTACATTCAAAGAATTCCACCCGAGTCGGCTTAAAACTCGATTTTCGCAAAAGTCGGTGTAAAAACCCTAATAAATTCTTAAGCCGATTTTAAAACCGTTTTCATCAAACACAGGTCTATTAAAGTCCGTGGACTAGGTCTAGAAGGGTTAAAAAGACCAGTTTCAAAATTATAGCGGACGTGTTTCGAAAACACTATTCACTGAAAATCGACGATAAAATTTCTGACTCCGTTTTTGATGAAAATTTCATGAATGCACATTTAGCACGTATTAGAAGTATTGAAATCAAAATTATAACTTTCTAGGTCCTATAGCACATAAACAGATCATATGCACGCAAAACGAGGTAAAACACGTAAAACGAGATAAGCAAGAAAGTGGGGTTTCACATTCTCCCCCCCTTATAGAAATTTCGTCCTCGAAATTCTTACTTGATGTACGGAAAAGATCTGGGTATTGCTGCTGCATCTGATCTCGTCTCTCCCACGTAGCTTCCTCAATGCCGTGATGCTTCCACAACACCTTAACCATCGGAATCCTCTTCGACCTCAACTCTCGGTCCATCTGATCTAGAATACGAATCGGACGCTCGTCATAAGTCAAATTCTCACGAAGCTGTAACGGCTCTGGCTCAAGAATATGAGAAGGATCCGGATTGTATTTCCGCAAATTAGACACGTGAAACACATCGTGGACATTAGAGAAGTTTTCCGGTAAAGCCAACCGATATGCCAACTTACCAACCCTGCCAGTAATCTCAAACGGCCCAACAAATCTCGGACTCAGCTTACCACCTTTACCATAACGAACAAACCCCTTTCGAGGAGACAATCTCAAGAAAACCCGATCTCCAACTGCAAACTCCAAGTCTCGACGACGCTTATCAGCATAACTCTTGAATCTACTCTGCGCCGTAAGCATTCTCTGCCTGATCAACTGGACATTCTCGATCTTCTCAAGAAGTTCTGGCATAATAGTCGGATCAATAGTCTTCATCTCTCCTACCTCGTCCCAATATAAAGGTGAACGGCACTTACGACCGTAAAGAGCTGCAAAAGGTGCCATCCCAATAGTAGCTTGATAACTATTGTTATAGGCAAACTCGGCAAGTGGTAGATGTTTCTCCCAGTTCTTCCCGAAGTCCAGAACACAAGCCCTAAGCATATCTTCCAGAATCTGAATAGTCCGCTCAGATTGACCGTCGGTCTGTGGATGATACGCTGTACTGAAGTTCAACTGAGTACCCAAAGTTTCCTGAAGTTTCTCCCACAAACGAGAAGTAAATCGAGGATCTCGATCAGAGACAATACTAGATGGAATACCGTGAAGTCTAACAATCTGATCCAGATAGAGATCCGTCAGCTTTGTAACCTCATCTCCTAACCTCATGGCAATAAAATGAGCTGTCTTCGTCAAACGATCCACGACAACCCAAACTGCATCATTACCCCTCGGTGATCTAGGCAAACCAGTGACGAAGTCCATCGTAATATGCTCCCATTTCCACTCTGGTATAGCCAACGGCTGAAGCAAACCTGCTGGTCGTTGATGCTCGGCTTTCACTCTCTGACAAGTCAAACATCTAGACACAAACTGAGCAACCTCCCTCTTCATGTTGTTCCACCAGTAATGCTGTTTCAAATCCCGATACATCTTGGTTCCACCGGGATGAATAGTATATTTAGAATTATGAGCTTCCTCCAGAATACCTCGTCTCAAGCCCGGTTCATCGGGAACACAAACCCTGTTCCGAAACCGAAGAATACCATCCTCATGCACTTTAAAGTCAGACTGATCATCCGAAATCTGATCCTTGATCTTCTGAAGGTTAACGTCAAGCTGCTGAGCTTCCCTGATCTGAGACAACAATAAAGGCTGAATACGGAGATGTGAACACATCACCCCAACCTGAGTGAACTCTGGTCTCCAATAACTAAACTCCTCAAGAACCTCCCACTTCTTGACAACCAAACAAGAAATACTAGCCTTCCGGCTGAGAGCATCTGCCACAACATTTGCCTTACCAGGCAGATAATTGATAGAACAATTATAATCTCCAAGAAGCTCCATCCACCTCCGCTGGCGCATATTCAACTCCTTCTGTGAGAATAAATACTTAAGACTCTTATGATCAGTGAAAATCTCGAACTTACTGCCCCACAGATAATGACGCCACTTTTTCAGTGCGAAGACAACTGCTGCCAACTCAAGATCATGAGTCGGATAATTCACCTCATAAGGCTTCAACTTCCTGGAAGCATAGGCAATAACTCGGCCATCCTGCATAAGAACACATCCCAAGCCCTCCTTGGACGCATCACTGTAAATGACCATATTATCGGTCCCCTCTGGTAGAGCAAGTACTGGAGCGGTAGTTAGCCTCTTTTTCAACTCCTGAAATCCACTCTCACACTTCTCGTCCCAATTAAAGATAGTCCGTTTCTGAGTCAACTTAGATAGTGGCCCCGCAATCTTTGAGAAGTCCTTGACAAACCTACGGTAATAACCCGCCAAGCCAAGAAAACTACGGACATCAGTAACACTCTCTGGCCGCTTCCAAGACATCACCGATTCAATCTTAGTGGGATCTACAGAAATACCACTCTGTGTAATAACATGGCCAAGAAAAGAAATCCGTTGCAGCCAAAATTCACATTTGCTGAACTTGGCAAACAACTGATGCTCCTGCAACTTCTCTAATACAAGCCGTAGATGTTGCTCGTGCTCCAATTCAGATTTAGAATAGACCAAGATATCATCAATAAAAATCACCACGAACTGGTCCAAGAACGGCTGAAAGACTCGATGCATAAGATCCATGAATGCTGCCGGTGCATTAGTCAAACCAAAGGGCATGACAACAAACTCATAATGCCCGTACCGAGTCCTGAAGGCAGACTTCGGAACATCCTCCGAACGAATCCGAAGCTGATAATACCCCTGCCTCAAATCAAACTTAGAGTAGACTTTGGCTCCCTGAAGTTGATCAAACAACTCATCAATCAGTGGCAAAGGATATTTATTCTTGATAGTCACCTGATTCAAACCACGGTAATCTATACATAACCTCAAGGTACCATCCTTCTTCTTCACAAACAAAACAGGAGCTCCCCAAGGTGAAGAACTCTGCTGAATAAATCCTTTCTCCAACAACTCCTGTAACTGAGTCTTCAACTCCTTCAACTCAGCTGGTGCCATCCGGTACGCCGATTTAGAAATAGGTTGAGTACCGGGAACAAGATTAATCACAAACTCGATATCCCTCTCAGGCGGCAACCCTGGCAACTCCTCGGGAAATACATTAGGATATTCCCGGATAATAGGGACTTCCTCTAGCTGTAGCTTAACAGATGGCTTGTTGATCAAATAAGCTAGATAACCCGAACACCCCTTACTCACCAACTTAACGGCTTTAGTTGCTGAGATAACAAAACTCGTCTTAGCACCTCGGTTACCCGCTACCTCAACTACTGGCTGATCTGGCAAACGAAACTGTACTACCTTGGTTCTACAGTTCAACTGGGCATCATACTTAGAAAGCCAATCCATACCCAAGATAACATCATACCCCCGGATAGGAAATAAAATAAGGTCCGAAGGAAAACTATGCTCCTTAACATGTATTAAACAATCCTTACATACTAAGCCAGTAACATACTTATCAGTCAAAGAGGTACTAATTTCAACCACATAAGGCAATCTTTCAGGTTGCAATTGAACACGTTGCACACAAGCAGGAGTAATGAAAGAATGCGTAGCACCAGAATCAATCAACACTTTAACAAGTTGATCAAGTATAAGAAAGTTACCTTCCACAACTGCAGTCTCCTCAGGCATCTCCTCTAAGTCAACTGCATAAGCCCGAGCCTGAACCCGCTGCTGCTGTGGTACACTGCCCGTAGGCCTACCCTGGTAACCCTGAGTCGCTGCCCGACCCTCAGTCCTCGTATACTTAGGGCAATCCCTCGCCCTATGATCGATGCTACCACAACCCAAACATGTTCCTGCCTTTACCCTGCAGTCGGACTCTACATGCCCTGAGCGCTTGCAGTAATTACACTGCGATGATGTGGCACTAGCACTGCCCCTAGAATAACCAGAAGCTGAAGAAGCAGCTGATACAGCCTGCTGCTGAGGTCTCACCACACTAGGCCTATACTGACCCTGAGACTGGGCTGGCCTAAACTGAGTCTGAACCTGATATGGCCTCTGCTGAAATTGGGGCCGATAGTAACTCTGCTGACCCTGTGGCCTATAAGAACCCTGCTGGGCAGGTGGCCTGTAGACAACCTGTTGTACTGGAGGCCTATATAAAACCTGCTGGCCCTGCGGCTGATACGGCCTCTTACTAGGCTGACTGGAGACAATCTGATCCCCTTTCCTCTTCTCCAATCTAGAAGCTGCATCAAAAGCCTCAGTGAAGATATCATAACGATTCAGAGCCATCACATCCTGAATCTCGGGCCGCAACCCCAACATAAACCTGCGAGTCCTCCGCTCCTCGTCTGCCACATACTCCGGTGCATACCGGGACAATCGAGTAAATGTGGCCTCATATTGAGCCACTGTAGCATCTCCCTGGACCAAGGCTAGAAACTCGGCCTCTCTCCGTTCCCTGCAAATCCTCGGGACATACTTTGCCCGGAAAGCCATCAGAAAGGTACCCCAAATATAAGGAATACCCTGTGCCGCCCAACTAGTCCTTACCGTGCGCCACCACTCTTCTGCCTCGTCATCTAACAAATACACGGCAAAAGAGACTTTCTGCTCATCAGTATAGCCAAGTGGATCATAAATCTTCTCCAACTTGCTAATCCATACCTCCGCCTTCCTATCATCCGGCTCCCCCTGAAATCTCGGTGGGTGATATCCTAAAAAGTCCTTCAGGGTACCACGCCCGTGGTTACCACCCTGAATATTCAGAAGCTGAGCCTGCATAGCCTGATTCTGGGCAGCCTGCCCTGCTAATAACTGTGCCTGACTAGCCACTAACTCTGCAATCCGCTCCATAGCTGCTCCAAATCGGTCATCACCCCCGTCACGGCCCGGTGCCACGTTACTCGGAGTCTCATCAGTCAACTCAGACCTACCTCTGGTTCTCGGTCGACCGGCCATTCTACTAATCAAAGAGTTAGCACAGTTATAGCACGTAGACAGGTTATAAACAACTATTAACACATAAATAACAAACTCATATAAAACACATAAACAAATTGACCACATAATCACATAAGCACTTAAATCACATAATCACTTAATCAATTAATCATACCAATACATATTTCATTTTTCTTTCCTTTCATACATATTTCATGCTAAGACCATTACCCACATTCCGAGAATACCCCGGCTGACAACTAACATGAGCTCTGATACCACTTAAACTGTCACGCCCCAACTCGACCCCACCTACGATCAGTCAGGACGCAACGGAATTTCGGCGGCATAACGACAGTAAACAGATTTCCGAGGTTCTAAACCAACCTCATTAAACATCATACATCCCGTAATTCCTCAATACAACAACAACATACAACACAACCATATTATACAATAAAACATCTTCGTTATACGCCTCCGTTCCAACATGACATACAATACCTCAACTTTATCATAAATTTCAAAAGTAAGTTGAGACACAACTACAATTTAACCATAGACAAAAGGAAACCGCTAAGTTAACATTATTTGGTTCATCATCTTTTCAATATCTATTACATTAAGAACCGTAAAGCATATAAAGTCTATTAAACTAATATACAAGACATTTAACAACATAGAATCATGGATAAGACTCAGGGACATATGACTCATCCACGAAAGGCACATTTTCCACATTCTCCTCTTCAGGAGGCACGTACCCGTAATCTTGTGAAAGTACACCTGAAACATGCATTAATAGAGAGTGAGCTTATATACATAAGCCCAGTGAGGATCCGATAGATCTCGACAGTATTCACTACGCTCCTTGGATTTAGTCCTTTGAGCAAGTAAACACACAACAACAATAATAACATAAATAAAGCTATCATCACATAACTATATGACCATTCAGTAAGGATACTCTATTTGGTGTAGCTCCAAACGCCATCACGATCTCAACCGTTCTTCTTATAACTCCCCATTACTCACGCACCCGAGGTACCTCACTATCCCCTTCCCTCCATGACATCTCCGTCATGCGAGCTGGGGGTAGCCTATGGCAGTCATGCCGTTATCAACCCGACAGCCCGACGCTGCCCGAGAGGTGGCACACACATACCAAG
The DNA here is from genome assembly GCA_037974665.1 of Ehretia macrophylla. Classification (NCBI taxonomy): domain Eukaryota; kingdom Viridiplantae; phylum Streptophyta; class Magnoliopsida; order Boraginales; family Ehretiaceae; genus Ehretia; species Ehretia macrophylla. Next base: position 60,093,953 of record CM075777.1, read on the forward strand.
GCTCCATATTCATCAATCATCATGCAAGCATAAATCAATCAATCAATTGGGAGATCAGCAACAAGAGTGCCCGATTCCCGCATTCAATAATAATCAATCAATAACATCAATATAACATCAATATAACATCAATATAACATCAATATTAAATTAAATATCAAACAACGTAGTTAGATGACAAAGTAGGCCATCTAACCGGACATGCATAATATTCATAATTAAACTCTAAATTACTCAACAACAACTCACCATTCATCACTCGAACACTACCCAACCATCTAAGGCATCGTTCAAGAAATTAAAGAATGACAACCTAAACTTCTAAAATTCATAACTCACAATCTACTAATCCAAACATTGCCAAATCAGTTCCTATCACTCACCCATTCAACCTACTACATTAGCCCTCTCGGAAACCCACCATAACACCTCCAATTCATGCCCGATAACCCTAAAACCCTATGACATCATGGCTGGATTTTCCGGATTTTCACACAAACAATGTAATCGAAAATTCGGCATTACAACAGCGCTAACACGTAATTATCAAGTATTTAGAAATCGACGGCAATCGATTTCGAGCAACGCAACTCAATTAAATCAACTTTGAACATTTTAATCAAAATTAAATACCCGGAAAATAAAAATTATGCTATATCCGACAGAAACTCGTAGTATTAGTATATAATGATCCCTAGCATGCAAGGAGCAATAATCTAACATCAGATTACAATTCTAACGGTTCAATCTTCATTTATACGCAAAAACACAAAAATGACATTTTGAGATCTAGAATTTTTCTCTCACCTTAGATGCGATATAAGCCTAGGAATGCGTGCAATGCGTGCCCAACAAGCAGAATCCAAGTCGGTGCGAAGTTCTACGGACAAAAACTAGGTTTTTCTTTGAAAAATTGGATTGAAAGCTTAAGTTTTTCTCTTCTCTTTTCTCTCCTCAACCTCTCGGCAATGTGTGTGTGTGTGATGGTGTTTTTGTGTTGTGTGAGTGTGTGTTGAGGACATGAGCTTATAAGGTCAATTATTTAATTAAGGTCAAAGTTATTTTAATAGGCATTTTTGTATTTTTAAAGACTTTAATTGCATTTTAGTGCTCACCAAGTTAAAATTAATTATGCAACCCCCAAGATATCTCAAGTGAGTTATTTTTAGGTGACAAGAAGTTTTACATTCAAAGAATTCCACCCGAGTCGGCTTAAAACTCGATTTTCGCAAAAGTCGGTGTAAAAACCCTAATAAATTCTTAAGCCGATTTTAAAACCGTTTTCATCAAACACAGGTCTATTAAAGTCCGTGGACTAGGTCTAGAAGGGTTAAAAAGACCAGTTTCAAAATTATAGCGGACGTGTTTCGAAAACACTATTCACTGAAAATCGACGATAAAATTTCTGACTCCGTTTTTGATGAAAATTTCATGAATGCACATTTAGCACGTATTAGAAGTATTGAAATCAAAATTATAACTTTCTAGGTCCTATAGCACATAAACAGATCATATGCACGCAAAACGAGGTAAAACACGTAAAACGAGATAAGCAAGAAAGTGGGGTTTCACAATCGGGGCGTTACATTCACTGCTTTCGTAGATGAGATGATGGAACTCCCAATGAAATCCCTTCGACCCATTACCTCCAATATTGGTTGACCAAGTATCTGGAATGTTACAATCTTCGTCCGGCAATCTAGTTGGACATGATGCTTTGCCAACCAGTCCATCCCTAAGATGACTTCATAGTCTCGAAAGGGTAACACTATAAGATTGGCTGAGAATTCTCTATCCTTAATTTGGATTTTACATGCTTTACAAGCTGAGCTAGTAACAAGTTTAGAACCCAACAGAGTACCAACTTCTACTTCGTAAGACAAACATTCAACTCGTAATTTCACACGTTGCACACATAAGTGAGTAATAAAGGAATAAGTAGCACCTGGATTAATTAACACCCTAACAAGTTGATTCAGTATCAAGAATGTACCTTCAACAACAGCAGTCTCCTCAGGAAGCTCATTGCACTCAATAGCATAAGCTCGAGACTGAACTCTAGGAACTGGAGTCTTGCCTCTACCAGCTGGTTTATGTTGATTTTGTCATCCTTGCCATTTAGGACAATCCCTAATCTGATGTTGATCACTGCCACACCGTACACATCATCCTGTCTTCTTCCAACACTGGGCCTCGGTGTGACCCTTCTTGTCACAATAGGAACAGTTGAGAAACTGAGTAGCAGGTGAACTACCTGTGGATCCACGGGTGGAAAAGGCTGATGGTGCTTTAGTCGGGTCACGGTTATTGACTGGTCTGTTCTGGCTCTGGCTCTAACTGCGACTCTGAGTCTGGAATTTCCTCCGTTGTCCTGGAGGCTGATATGGTTTCTTGTTCGGCTGGCTTGAACCGGCTCTATCAATTTTTCTTTTCTCAACTCGGGAGGCAGCAGCAAGGAGAGCAGAATAGGTAGTAAAGTCATGCGAAGCCAACTAATCCTGAAATTCTGGCCTCAACCTATTCGTAAATTTCCACATTTTCGCCTCAGGGGTATTGACCATGTATTGAGCATAACGGGATAGTCTGTCAAAGCGAGCCTTATACTGAGCCACCGTCATGTTACCCTGGTTCAAGTGCATGCATTCTTCAATTTGCCTCTGCCTGGAAACTGCAGGTATGTATTTCTCCTTGAATGCCTTAACGAAATTACCCCACAAGCGAGGTATATGATCAGTTTCCCAAAGTGCCTCCACAGTGTGCCACCAATGCTCAGCATCCCCGAGCAACAGAAACACAGCGAACTCAATCTTTTCTTCATCAGTATAGTCAAGTGGCCTGAAAATCCTTTCAATCTCAGAAAGCCAAGCCTCTGCCTTTTCATCATCAGCTTCCCCGTAGAATTTGGACGGGTGAAAGTCAAGGAACTACCGCATTCTGCTGTTTCTCCCATTATTACCACCATTCCTCTTGTTGTTGTTGTTGTTGTTCGCTTCACGTGCATCATGACGTTCCATTACTCGCGACACACGATCCATAGCAATCGCCATCATGTTAAACATGGCCATGCCGAGATTAGTTTGATGAGCATCTCCGGCTTCTTGAGGCTCATCGCTCCTATTGGTATTACGGGTACTAGGGTCAGCCATCTATAGGCACAGATTATAATGCACAATTGATTGGAATACGACAAGTCAAGAGTTTAATGTATAAGATATGCAACATACAATTTTACATAGACATACAATTCTCGAAACCGTTAAGACATGTTAATCACATAAGCACATAGAAACTGAGAAGACACAATTGATATTGTCACGCATTAACACACATAAACAAGTCATCCCAATAACCTTAGGGCTTCTACCCATGGTCCGAGAGTTAAACCCGGCTTAAGCAATCTAAGCTCTGATACCATTAATATAGGGTGTCACGCCCAACCCAACCTGTAGAGGTCAGACTAGGGTGTGATCTAATCCTTTATACCATTTCACATACTTAATCATTCGTTAAGATTTAATACTTAACGTTAGCCTAGAACTCCAAAAGATTTTCGAAAAATCGGCAGCATAACGGCTGTAATTGGGCTCTTTAGTTTGACCTAATTTTCTAAATGCCTCAAAACTTTCAATCTCAAATTCATTTCCAACTAAGATTACTATTTATTACCAATCGACGTGCCGACTGATTATCTCGAAGTCTTATTTTTATTAACAACCCAGCATGATAACTATGTCTCGTTTATGTGTCAATTCCTGTCACGCAAGTACCTGTTGATCTTAGCCTACAAATGAGTACCTGCTTAAGATTGTATAGATTCATCTTACTTGATTTCTTGCCTAATATTTCATAAGCCTGTGATAATTACTAAACCAAGTAGCAAAACGAGCAAATAGGGTATCTGTCTAGTTAATATCGGAACAAATCAAAATTAGACCCCAAATTACAATGGGGGTCATTTACAATAACGACAACAAGCAACATAAGAAATGGTCTTCAAAACAACAAATCATTCACAAAACAGCCACAATCACGTAAGGCACGTAGGGCATGCAATCACTCTAAGGAGTCATGAATAAGCAAGTTATCCACGGGTGCCTATTCTTGATCTTCTTCACTTGTGACGATAAAAGAGGGTGAGTCCTTATGAACTCAGAGAGGGGAAACGAGAAATACATTTTGAAACTCTTTTTCCCGTTGAACTTATGAAAAACCCTTTTTGAAAGCATGACATATAACACAAGTAAGTTTATAATGTAATATAAAAGTAGAAGAACCACAATTACCCATCTTTTATTCCCGAGGTCCTCTGGAACCAAGCGAGAGTACTTATACACATATTGAAAAGGATACGATGAGCTTTCGCTCTTAATTCATTTCCAATAACAGTTGTTGCGGCCGACTTCAAATCATCCACCTATCACGCCAAATGGGTGTACTCCGGATGTACCCCGAAATCCTACGACCCAACTCTCCGAGTAAGTCTAGCCCCCAAGCGAGAGAGGGAATTGGACCATAGTAATCACGGTTGCACCAACAAGCCCGATGCCGCCCGGTGTGCGTGAACGCTACCATGCCAAAATGAAAGGTAGCAACCTTGTATGCAATGCACATTTATAACATTCAACATATCACATTAGGAGGACAACAAAGTAGGTTGCCTCCGAGCAGTTATAAGATCGCACGTTGGCAAGTAAACATACGAGGCATGCTTTGATATTTAATTTCACTTGTAATACACATGGAGTTATATGAATATTAAATGGGAAGCCATGTAACACATGTAAATCAAGTCATATAACTCGTTTCGGGGTTCACGTAATCAAGTAATAAGTTTATACAAGCATGCAACGACGTCTACATGAGACCGGGTGCAAGAAAAGTCTACTTATGAACATGTAATCATTGGAATCACATTTCAAGCATACTTAAAATTTATTAGGCAGCCCACTAATCATACAATTAGACACAATAACCATAGGATCAACACTTAGCGAGTTTTCCTAGTCAATAGGGTTTCAATTCATGCTTACACGTGCGATTAAGCTGCAAGTTGTCACGTAATTAAACCCAAGCACTGCATCGCTTAATTAAAACATCCTCAATCATCCAAAACAGTCCATACAACATCCAAGTGCCACAGTCCAAAGCATTCAATACCACAAGAGAAGTTACAATATTTTTCAAAGCATATCACTAAATAAAAACCTCACTGCAATGGTCTGTTTTCCCACAATCATATCGACAAGCAAACAATCTCCAATTCCAGTGGAAAAAATGTCAATTTAAATCTTAATGAGTGATTTAAATCCAGAAACAAACCTCACCTCATTTGGGGTTCAGACTTAGGAGTTATGGCCAAAACCGTGAGACTACGCAAAACTGTCCAGTTTTAGATACATTACGATTTTTGCCAATTTTGAGGTTTTTAGAGTCATAATTAGCCTTGGTCTATTTCTGACAAAAATGTCCAGAACTGAAAAATCTAGCAACCTACCAAATTTTATGCATTTTAAATATCATTTACTAGGTCAAAACTGTTTCATTCTACAAGGACAGTGAACTGCCAATTAACCTGCTCCATTTTTCCAGATTTTCCAGATTTAGACACCTTTCGATGTTTTGCCATTTTGGAGACCTTAGAGTCAAATTTGGCCTTGGCCTATTTCTACGAAAGAGAGAATATTTTGAGGAAAATGAAATGTTGGTGTGTGTGTCGGCCCTATGCTCTCAAAATTCTGATTTGTGTTGTTATGTTGAGCAATTTGAATTGTGAGGAGACAAAATGGTGAAGAGGCCGAGATGTGTAGCTTGGTGTTTAGCAAAAGGTGTCTTGGTGCAAGGAAAGATTTGTCATGGTGTGAGCTTTTCTTTTTTTTTTTTTGACTAAGCATGCAAGATATAAAATAATGGTTCCAACCTTGCTCAAGCCCTTAGTATGGCTGGCCATCTTGGCTCCAATTTCTGAATTTTTTTCATGCTTTAAGCTTTATTTAATTGAGTGTGCTTGGAATATGCAAAAGAATGAATAATAAAGAATTAGAATTTTTAACTTTTGGTGAAATTTTGTCTTCTAGTGCATTGACTTAGCATTTTCATATTAGTTGGTGGAGTTTGTAGGATTAGTTAATAATCTAGTGTTTCATGTAAGATGTTTTCTTGATTAGCGTGTGGGCACGCTTACCTAGATCTAGGGCACGAACTACGAGACCAATGCACGTATTTTAAGAAAATGCACGTACTTCTAAACGAATGCACGTAATTCAATGCAAGGCACAGAAAACGAGACACGACTCTTAAACCTAGGTCAAACCACGCAATTCGAGGTTACGACACGCAAAATGAGGTATCGCACGCAAATCGAGATCGGGCCTCACATCCTCCCTTCCTTAAAAGAATTTCATCTCGAAATTCAATATTACCTTTGAAATAATGCTGGATATTGTTGCTCCATCTGGTCTCGCCTTTCCCACGTTGCTTCTTCAACTCCATGGTGATCCCACAACACTTTCACCATCGGTATAGATTTGTTGCGCAACTCTCGATCTTGCTCGTCTAGGATCCGAATAGGCTTTTCTTCATAAGACAAGTTCTCCCAAAGCTGCAACGGCTCTGGCTCCAAAATATGCGATGGATCAGGGTGATACTTTCGTAGCATTGAGACATAAAAGACATGATAAATATTGGAGAGGTTTTGAGGTAGTTCCAGACGATACGCCAATTTTCCAACCTTCTCAATTATTCCAAATGGTCCTACAAACCCCGGGCTCAACTTTCTACCCTTGCCATGTTTAATCAATCCCCTCCGAGGTGATAACTTCAAGAACACCTTGTCGCCGACCTCAAACTCTAGATTCCATCTCCGTCGATCTGCATAACTTTTCTGCATGCTTTGGGCGGTAAGCATCTATTTTCGGATGAGGTGGACATTTTCAACAGTCTTCATAAGTTCAGGTAGAAGGGTCGGGTCAAAAGTCTTCGTCTCATCTACTTCATCCCAGTATATTGGGGATCGACACTTGCGCCCATATAATGCCTCAAATGGGGCCATCCCGATAGTGGCCTGATAGCTGTTATTATAAGTGAACTCCGCTAGGGGTAGATATTTCTCCCAACCTTTTTCGAAGTCTAAAACACACGCCCTCAGCATATCCTCCAGAATCTGAATAGTTCTCTCAGACTGTCCATCAGTCTGAGGGTGATAAGCTGTACTAAAACTCAACTTCGTCCCCAAAGCTTCTTGTAATCTCTTCCAAAATCGGGAAGTAAAATGAGGATCCCTATCTGACACAATACTCATAGGCATCCCGTGCAACCTTACAATATCCGCCACATACATATCTCCCAGTTTCTCAGGACTATCCTCCTTGTTCGTCGGTAAGAAGTGCACTGACTTGGTCAATCTATCCACTATGACCCAAACGGCGTCATAACCCTTCTGTGACCTGGGTAGGTCCATGACAAAGTCCATAGTTATGTGTTTCCATTTCCATTGAGGAATTTCCAACGGCTGAAGTAAACCTGCTGCTCGTTGATGTTCTGCTTTGACTCTCTTGCAAGTCAAACATCGTGCCACAAACTCCGTGATCTCCCTCTTCATGTTATTCTACCAACAGTGTTGCTTCAAATCCCGGTACATCTTTGTCCCACCGGGGTGAATAGTGTATCTCGAGTTATGGGCTTCTTCAAGAATCTTATTTTTCAACTCTGGGTTATTAGGAACACAAATTCGACTCCTAAATCTCCAAATACCATCATCATGAAACTTGAAATCTGTATTGCTTTCCTTAATCTTCTAAAACTATTGGTCCTTCTGTTGAGCCTCTCGCAATTCAGACAACAAGGTTGACTGAACTTGTGTAGTGGCAAATAGTAACCCTTTTTGAGTCAATTGTGGATTCCACAAAAATGATTCCTCTAACAAGTCCTTCACCTTAACTTCCAGTTTTGCCATGCTCGCCTTCCGGCTTAAGGCATCTGCGACTACATTTTCTTTACCGGGCACATAATTGATTGTGCAGTTATAATCATCCAAGAGCTCCATCCACCGTCTTTGCCTCATGTTCAACTCTTTTTGTGAGAAAAAGTACTTCAAGCTCTTGTGATCAGTAAACACCTCAAACTTGTTACCCCACAGATAGTGCCTCCATTTCTTGAGTGCAAACACAATAGCCGCCAACTCCAAATCATGCGACGGGTAATTCAATTCATACAGCTTGGGCTTCCTAGAGGCATACGCAATCACTCTACCATTTTGCATTAACACACAACCCAATCCTTCATTCGAAACATCGCTATAGATTACAAAACCTTGACTCCCTTCAGGCAATGCAAGAACATGTGCGATAGTCAATCTTTTCTTCAATTCTTGAAAGTTGTTCTCACACTTGTCATCCTACACGAACTTTGTTTTCTTTTGAGTGAGCTTTGTAAGCGGTCCTGCAATCTTTGAGAAATCCTCCACGAATCTCTGATAATAGCCGGCTAAACCAAGAAAACTCCGAACTTCCGTAACATTTTCTGGCTTCTTCCAAGACATCACCGCTTCTATCTTTGCTGGGTCCACCGTTATTCCCTCTTGGGATATGATGTGCCCCAAGAATGCAATCTGCTGCAACCAAAATTCGCATTTGCTAAACTTCGCATACAATTGATGCTCTCGAAGTTTCTGCAATACCAATCGCAGATGTTGTTCATGCTCAGCCTCGGATTTCGAGTATACCAAAATATCATCAATAAAGATCACCACAAATTGGTCCAAGTAGGGTTGAAACACCCTGTGCATCAAGTCCATAAAAGCTGCAGGGGCATTAGTTATCCCAAATGGCATCACGACAAATTCATAATGCCCATATCTCGTCCTGAAAGCCGATTTAGGCACATCTTCCTTTTTGATCCGCAATTGATAGTACATTTGCCTCAAGTCGAGCTTTGAATACACTATAGCTCCTTGAAGTTGATCAAACAACTCATCGGTTAGTGGAAGTGGGTATTTATTCTTAACGGTCACTTGGTTCAATCCTCGGTAATCGATGCATCGCCTCAACGTTCCGTTTTTCTTCTTTACAAATAGGACCGGTGCGCCTCACGAAGAAGAACTTGGTTGAACAAACCCCTTCTTCAATAATCCCTGCAATTGGTCCTTCAATTATTGTAGCTCGGCTGGTGCCATACGATAGGGAGCTTTAGATATTGGCTAGGTGCCAAGCAGTACTTCTATTACAAACTCGATTTCCCGATCTGAAGGCAAACCTGGCAATTCTTCTAGAAATACATCTGCATAATCTTTAATCACTGGCATCTCCTCCAACTTAGCTTTGTCCGATGGCTTGTTGATAAGGTAAGCTAAGTATCCACTACACCCTTTTCTCAAGGACTTCACTACTTTCGTAGATGAGATGATGGAACACCCGATGAAATCCCTTCGACCCATTACCTTCAATATTGGTTGACCAGGTATCTGGAATGTTACAATCTTTGTCCGGCAATCTAGTTGGACATGATGCTTTGCCAACCAGTCCATCCCTAAGATGACTTCATAGTCTCGAAAGGGTAACACTATAAGATTGGCTGAGAATTCCCTATCCTTAATTTGGATTTTACATGCTTTACAAGCTGAGCTAGTAACAAGTTTAGAACCCATCAGAGTACCAACTTCTACTTCATAAGGCAAACATTCAACTCGTAATTTCACACGTTGCACACATAAGGGAGTAATAAAGGAATGAGTAGCACCTGGATCAATTAACACCCTAACAGGTTGATTCAGTATCAAGAATGTACCTTCAACAACAGCCGTCTCCTCAGGAAGCTCATCGCACTCAATAGCATAAGCTCGAGATTGAACTCTAGGAACTGGAGTCTTGCCTCTACCAGCTGGTTTATGTTGATTTTGTCCTCCATGCCATTTAGGACAATCCCTAATCTGATGTTGATCACTGCCACGCCGCACACATCGTCCCGACTTCTTCCAGCACTGGGCCTCGGTGTGACCCTTCTTGTCACAATAGGAACAATTGACAAATTGAGTAGCAGGTGAACTACCTGTGGATCCATAGGTAGAAGAGGCTGATGGTGCTTTAGTCGGGCCACGGTTATTGACTAGTCTGTTCTGGCTCTGGCCCTGACTGCGACACTAAGTCTGGAATTTCCTCTGTTGTCCTAGAGGCTGATATAGTTTCTTATTCGACTGGCTTGAACCGGCTCTATCAAGTTTCCTCTTCTCAACTCGGGAGGCAGCAGCAAGGAGATTAGAATAGGTAGTCAAGTCATACAAAGCCAACTGATCCTGAAATTCTGGCCTCAACCCATTCGTAAATTTCCACATTTTCGCCTCAGGGGTACTGACCCTGTATTGAGCATAATGGGACAGTCTGTCAAAGCGAGCCTCATACTGAGCCACCGTCATGTTACCCTGGTTCAAGTGCATGAATTCTTCAATTCGCCTCTGCCTGGAAACTGCAGGTACGTATTTCTCCTTGAATGCCTTAACAAAATTACCCCACAAGCGAGGTGTATGATTAGTTTTCCAAAGTCCCTCCACAGTGTGCCACAAATGCTCAGCATCCCCGTGCAACAGAAACACAGCGAATTCAATCTTTTCTTCATCAGTATAGTCAAGTGGCCTGAAAATCCTTTCAATCTCAGATAGCCAAGCCTCTTCCTTTTCATCATCAGCTTCCCTGTAGAATTTGGACGGGTGAAAGCCAAAGAACTCCCGCATTCTGTTGTTTCTCCCATTGTTACCACCATTCCTGTTGTTGTTGTTGTTGTTGTTGTTGTTGTTCACTTCACGTGTATCTTGACGTTCCATTACTCGCGACACGCGATCCATAGCACTCGCCATCATGTTAAACATGGCCATGTCGGGATTAGTTTGATGAGCATCTTCAACTTCTTGAGGCTCATCGCTCCTATTGGTATTGCGGGTACTAGGGCCAGCCATCTATAGACACAAATTATGATGCACAATTTATTGGAATACGACAAGACAAGAGTTTAATGTATAAGATATGCAACATACAATTTTACATAGACATACAATTCTCGAAACAATTAAGACATGTTAATCACAAAAGCACATAAAAACAGAGAAGACACAATTGATATTGTCACGCATTAATACACATAAACAAGTCATCCCAATAACCTTAAGGCTTCTACGCATGGTCCGAGAGTTAAACCCGGCTTAAGCAATCTAAGCTCTGATACCATTAATATAAGGTGTCACGCCCCAACCCGACCTGTAGAGGTTAGACTAGGGTGTGATCTAATCCTTTATACCATTTCACATACTTAATCATTCGTTAAGATTTAATACTTAACATTAGCCTAGAACTCCAAAAGATTTTCGAAAAATCGGTAGCATAACGGCTGTAATTGGGCTCTTTAGTTTGACCTAATTTTTTAAACGCCTCAAAACTTTCAATCTCAAATTCATTTCCAACTAAGATTACTATTTATTACCAATCGACGTGCCGACTGATTATCTCGAAGTCTCATTTTTATTAACAACCTAGCATAATAACTATGTCTCATTTATGTGTCAATTCCTGTTATGCAAGTACCTATTGATCTTAGCCTACAAATGAGTACCTGCTTAAGATTGTATAGATTCATCTTACTTGATTCCTTGCCTAATATTTCATAAGCCTGTGATAATTACTAAACCAAGTAGCAAAACGAGCAAATAAGGTGTCTGTCTAGTTAATATCGGTACAAATCAAAATTAGACCCCAAATTACAACAGGGGTCATTTACAATAACAACAACAACCAACATAAGAAATAGTCTTCAAAACAACATATCGTTCACAAAACAGCCACAATCACGTAAGGCACGTAGGGCATGCAATCACTCCAAGGAGTCATCAATAAGCACGTTATCCACGGGTGCCTGTTCTTGATCTTCTTCTCATGTGACGATAAAAGAGGGTGATTCCTTATGAACTCAGCGAGGGGGAACGAGAAATACGTTTTGAAACTCTTTTTCCGGTTCAACTTATGAAAAACTCTTTTTGAAAGCATGACATATAACACAAGTAAGTTTATAATGTAATATAAAAGTAGAAGAACACAATTACCCGTCTTTCCTCTCCTAGGTCCTCTAGAACCAAGCGAGAGTACTTATACATATAGTGAAAAGGATACGATGAGCTTTTGCTCTTAATTCATTTCCAATAACAGTTGTTGCAGCAGACTTCAAATCATCCACCTATCACACCAAATGGGTGTACTCCGGATGTACCCCGAAATCCTACGACCCAACTCTCCGAGGAAGTCTAGCCCCCAAGCGAGAGAGAGAATTGGACCATGGTAGTCACGGTTGCACCGGCAAGCCCGATGCCGCCCGGTGTGCGTAAACGCTACCATGCCAAAATGAAAGGTTGCAACCTTGTATGCAATGCACATTCATAAAATTTAACATATCACATTAGGAGGACAACAAAGTAGGTTGCCTCCGAGCATTTATAAGATCGCATGTTGGCAAGTAAACATACGAGGCATGCTTTGATATTTAATTTCACTTGTAATACACATGGAGTTATACGAATATTGAATGGGCAGCCATGTGACACATGTAAATCAAGTCATATAACTCGTTTCGGGGTTCACGTAATCAAGTAATAAATTTATACAAGCATGCAACGACGTCTACATAAGACCGGGTGCAAGAAAAGTCTACTTATCAACATGTAATCATTGGAATCACATTTCAAGCATACTTAACATTTATTAGGCAGCCCACTAATCACACAATTTGACACAATAACCATAGGATCAACACTTAGCGAGTTTTCCTAGTCAACAAGGTGTCAATTCATGCTTACACGTGCGATTAAGTTGCAAATTGTCACGTAATTAAACCCAAGCCATGCATCGCTTAATTAAAACATCCTCAATCATCCAAAACAGTCCATACAACATCCAAGTGCAACAGTCCAAAGCATTCAATACCACAAGAGAAGTTACAATATTTTTCAAAGCATATCACTAAATAAAAACCTCACTGCAATGGTCTGTTTTCCCACAATCATTTAGACAAGCAAACAATCTCCAATTCTAGTGAACAAAAGGTCAATTTAAATCTTAATGAGTGATTTAAATCCAGAAACAAACCTCACCTCATTTGGGGTTCAGACTTAGGAGTTATGGCCAAAACCGTGAGACTACGCAAAACTGTCCAGTTTTAGATACATTACGATATTTTCCAATTTTGAGGTTCTTAGAGTCATAATTAGCCTTGGTCTATTGCTGACAAAAATGTCCAGAACTGAAAAATCTAGCAACCTACCAAATTTCAAGCATTTTAAAGGTCATTTACTAGGTCAAAACTATTTCATTCTACAAGGACCTTTCGATGTTTTGCCATTTTGGAGATCTTAGAGTTAAAATTGGCCTTGACCTATTTCTATGAAAAATTCTCAGAACTGGCAAAACTGGTTACCTACCAATTTTCACTCATTTTCAACATCATTTACGAGGTCAAATTCACTTCGCTCTAACAAGTCAGAAATCTGCCATTTTCGCGATTTAACCTATCTTCAAGTTCTAGCTAAATATCTTGCCATGCATGGTTACAAAAGCTCATGTACACACATATACCACAAGTACAGAGGTAAAAATAGACATATGAAGGCATGCATGTGGTTTTGAAAGCTAAAAAAAAAGGATTAACCCTCACCTTAGCCTATTAATGATAAATGGTGCTCAAAATTCTTGAAGATGCACAAAAACGTCTTTTCTCCTTGCTTGGCCGAGAGATAGCTTGAGATTCTCTAATTCCTAGCTTAGTTACCATGTTGTTAGTATGTGCATGTGGCTAGAACAAAAGGAAATGAAATAGAATCTATCAAACATACCTAAGCCGAAATGAAGGTTTCTTGTGTGCTTGCATGCGTTTCTGGCTTCTTGCTTGATTGGTTGAGCTTCCTAGAGTCCTTGTGTGCCTAGGTGAACCTTAGGAGATGAGCTTAAGCTATGGAGAGTCATGAATGCAGCCAAGGCCGAGAGAGTGAGAGAAGATGAGAGAAAGAGAGAATGTTTTGAGGAAAATGAAATGTTGGTGTGTGTGTCGGCCCTATGCTCTCAAAATTCTGATTTGTGTTGTTATGTTGAGCAATTTGAATTGTGAGGAGACACAGTGGTAAAGAGGCCGAGATGTGTAGCTTGGTGTTTAGCAAAAGGTGTCTTGGTGCAAGGAAAGATTTGTCATGGTGTGAGCTTTTCTTTTTTGTTTGACTAAGCATGCAAGATATAAAATAATTGTTCAAACCTTGCTCAAGCCCTTAGTATGGCTGGCCATCTTGGCTCCAATTTCTGAATTTTTGTCATGCTTTAAGCTTTATTTAATTGAGTGTGCTTGGAATATGCAAAAGAATGAAGAATAAAGAATAAGAATGTTTAGCTTTTGGTAAAATTTTGTCTTCTAGTGCATTGACTTAGCATTTTAATATTAGTTAGTGGAGTTTGTAGGATTAGTTAATAATCTAGTGTTTCGTATAAGATGCTTTCTTGATTAGCGTGCAGGCACGCTTACCTAGGTCTAGGGCACGCACTACGAGGTAAGGTACGAACTACGAGACCAATGCACATATTCTAAAAAAATGCACGTACTTCTAAACGAATGCACATAATTCAATATAAGGCACATAAAACGAGACACGACTCTTAAACCTAGGTCAAAGCACGCAATTCGAGGTTAGGACACGTGAAACGAGGTATCGCTCGCAAATCGAGATCGGGCCTCACATTCAGAGCCCAAAATCGAACGTTTTCATTAGCCTCGGGACTGTTTTCTTCTTTTGCTCTGTTTTTCTGTCCCGGATCGTACGTCGTGAGCCGCGAAAAGGACGACAACCTAATCCACCACATTTCTATTACCAAATCCCACGGTACCTTGGGCAAGACAACTTCACCTCACGTAGAGGCTGGGACCGCAAACCGAGGCCGTGGGACTTGGGACCAGGTCTCCATCGCTCCAGTGCCCATAACTTTTGATTCGTAAGGAGTTATGCGGCACACAGCATACCGTTGGAAAGCTCTCCGAGAGCTCTACGACGGGGGCAGCAAACCTGCTAGACTGCGCCCATTTTCGGAGCCCAAAATCGAACGTTTTCATCAGTTTTTGAACAATTTTCTTCAATTGGACTATTTTTCCCGTCCCGGATCGTACGTCGTGAACCGCGAAAAGGACGACAACCTAATCCATTACATTTCTATTACCGAATAACATGGCACCTTGGGCAAGTCAACTTTGCCTCACCTAGAGGCTGGGCTCGCAAACCGAGGGCGTGGTGCTTGGGACCAGGTCTCCGTGTCTCCGGTGCCCATAACTTTTGATCCGTAAGGGGTTACGCGGCGCACAGCATATCGTTGGAAAGCTCTCCGAGAGCTCTACGACAGGGGCAGCAAGCTAGCGTTTCTACATCAATTTTCAGAGCCCAAAATCGAACGTTTTCATCAGTTTTGGGACTCTTTTCTTCTTTTACAATGTTTTTTCGTCCCGGATCGTACGTCGTGAGCCACGAAAAGGACGACAACCTAATCCATCATATTTCTATTACCGAATAACACGGCACCTTAGGCAAGACAACTTCGCCTCACATAGAGGTTGGGCCCGCAAACTGAGGGCATGGGGATTGGGACCAGCTCTCCGTCGCTCCGGTGCCCATTACTTTTGATCTGTAAGGAGTTACGCAGTGCACAACATACAGTTGGAAAGCTCTCCGAGAGCTCTACGACGGGGCCAGCAAGCTAGCGTTACTGCGCCCATTTTCGGAGCCCAAAATCGAACGTTTTCATCAGTTTCGGGACTCTTTTCTTCTTTTGCACTATTTTTCTGTCCCAGATCGTACATCGTGAGCCGCAAAAAGGACGACAACCTAATCCATCACATTTCTATTACCGAATAACACGGCACCTTGGGCAAGACAACTTCGCCTCACATAGAGGCTGGGCCCGCAAACCGAGGGCGTGGGGCTTGGGACCAGGTCTTCGTCGCGGTGCCCATAACTTTTGATCCGTAAGGAGTTACGCGGCGCACAGCATACCGTTGGAAAGCTCTCTGAGAGCTCTACGACCGGGGTAGCAAGCCTGCTCGGCTGCGCCCGTTTTCGGATCCCAAAATCGAACATTTTCATCAGTTTCAGGACTCTTTTCTTCTTTTGCATTGTTTTTCCTTCCCGGATTGTACGTCGTGAGCCGCGAAAAGGACGACAACCTAATCCACGACAGTTCTATTGCCAAATCTCACGGCACTTGGGCAAGACAAATTTGCCTCCTGTAGAGGCTGCGCAAGCAAACTAAGGGCATGGGCCTTGGGACCAAGTCTCCGTCGCTCCGGTGCCCATAACTTTTGATCCGTAAAGAGTTATGCGGCGCACAGCATACCATTGGAAAGCTCTCTGAGAGCTCTACGATGGGGGCAGCAAGCCTGCTCGACTGCGCCCATTTTCGGAGACCAAAATTGAATGTTTTCACCAGTTTCGGGATAATTTTCTTCTTTTGCGCTGTTTTTTCGTCCCGGATTGTACTTCGTGAGCCGCGGAAAGGACAACAACCTAATCCATCACATTTCTATTACCGAATAACATGGCACCTTGGGCAAGAAAACTTCGCCTCACGTAGAGGCTGGGCCCACAAACCGAGGGCATAAGGCTTGGGACCAGGTCTCCGTCGCTCCGGTACCAATAACTTTTGATCTATAAGGAGTTATGCGGCGCACAACTTACCATTGGAAAGCTCTCCTAGAGCTCTACGATTTGGGCAACAAGTCTGCTAGGTTGCGCCCAATTTCGGAGCCTAAAATCGAACGTTTCCATTAGTTTCGGGACTCTTTTCTTCTTTTGCATTGTTTTTTGGTCCCGGATCGTACATCGTGAGCCGCAAAAGGATGACAACCTAATCCACCACATTTCAATTACTGAATCCCATGGCACCTTGGGCAATACAACTTCGCCTCACGTCGAGGCTGGGCCCGCATACCGAGGGCATAGGGCTTGTGACCAGGTCTCTGTGGCTCCGGTGCCCATAACTTTTGATCCGTAGAGTTACGCGGCACACAGCATACCGTTGGAAAGCTCTCCGAGAGATCTACGACGGGGCCAGGAAGCCAGCTTGGTTGCACCCATTTTCAGAGACCAAAATCGAACGTTTACATCAATTTCGGGATAATTTTCCTCTTTTGCGCTGTTTTTTCGTCCCGGATCGTACGTCGTGAGCCGCGAAAAGGACGACAACCTAATCCATCACATTTCTATTACGGAATAACATGATACCTTGGGCAAGACAACTTCGCCTCAGATAGAGGCTGGGCCCGCAAACCGAGGGCGTGGGGCTTGGGACTAGGTCTCCGTCGCTCCGGTGCCTATAACTTTTGATCCGTAAGGAGTTACGTGGCGCACAGCATACCGTTGGAAAGCTCTCCGAGAGCTCTACAATGGGGGTACTTAACCTACTCGGCCGCGCTCCTTTTTCGAAGCCCAAAATCGAACATTTTCATTAGTTTCAGGATTCTTTTCTTCTTTTGCAGTGTTTTTCCATCCCTGATCGTATGTCGTGAGCCGCGAAAAGGACAACAACCTAATCCACCACATTTCTATTACTGAATCCCACGGCACCTTGGGCAAGACAACTTCGCCTCCCGTAGAGGCTGGCCCTGCAAACAGAGGCCGTGCGGCTTGGGACCAGGTCTCCGTCGCTCCGGTGCCCATAACTTTTGATCCGTAAGGAGTTACGCGGTGCACATCATACTGTTGGAAAGCTCTCCAAGAGCTCTACAATGGGGCCATCAAGCCAGCTTGGCTACACCCATTTTCAGAGACCAAAATCGAACGTTTCATCAGTTTTGAGATAATTTTCCTTTTTTGCGCTATTTTCTCATCCCGGATCGTACGTCGTGAGCCGCGAAAAGGACGACAATCTAATCCATCACATTTCTATTACCGAATAACATGATACCTTGGGCAAGACAACTTTACCTCAGATAGAGCCTGGGCTCGCAAACCGAGGGCGTGGGGCTTGGGACCAGGTCTCCGTCGCTCCGGTGCCCATAACTTTTGATCCGTAAGAAGTTACGTGGCGCATAGCATACCGTTGGAAAGCTCTCCGAGAGCTCTACGATGATGGTAGCTAGCCTGCTCGGCTGCGCCCATTTTCGGAGCCCAAAATCGAACGTTTTCATCAATTTCGGGACTCTTTTCTTCCTTTGCACTGTTTTTCCGTCCCTGATCGTACGTCGTGAGCCGCGAAAAGGACGACAACCTAATCCACCACATTTCTATTACTGAATCCCACGGCACCTTGGGTAAGACAACTTCGCCTCCCATAAATACTGGTCCTGCAAACCGAGGGCGTAGGGCTTGGGACTAGGTCTCCGTTGCTCCGGTGGCCATAACTTTTGATCCGTAAGGAGTTACGCGGCACACAGCATACCGTTGGAAAGCTCTCCGAGAACTCTACGACGGGGGCAGCAAGCCTGCACGGTTGGGCCCAATTTTGATGCCTAAAATTGAACGTTTTAATCAGTTTCAGGATAATTTTCTTTTTTTGCGTTATATTTTCATCCCGGATAGTACGTCGTGAGCTGCGAAAAGGACAACAACCTAATCCATCACATTTCTATTATCGAATAACAAGGCACCTTGGGCAAGACAACTTCAGTTCAAGTAGAGGTTGGGCCCGCAAACCGAAGGCGTGGGGCTTGGGACTAGGTTTACGTCGCTCCGGTGCACATAACTTTTGATCCGTAATGAGTTATGTGGCGCGCAGCATACCGTTGGAAAGCTCTCCGAGAGTTCTACGATGGGAGCAGCGAGCCTGCTCAGTTGTGCCCATTTTTGGAGCCCAAAATCAAACGTTTTCATCAGTTTTGGGACTCTGTTCTTCTCTTGAACAGTTTTTCCGTCCCGGATCGTAGGTCGTGGGCCGCGAAAAGGACGACAACCCACCACATTTCTATTACCGAATCCCATGGCACCTTAGGCAAGACAACTTCACCTCACGTCGAGGCTGGGCCCACAAACCGTGGGCGTGGGGCTTGGGACTTGGTCTCTGTGGCTCCGGTGCCCATAACTTTTGATCCGTAAGGAGTTACGCGGCGCACAGCATACCGTTGGAAAGCTCTCTGATAGCCCTACGACAGGGGCCGCTAGCTAAAGTTGCGACCATTTTTTGAGGCCAAAATCGAACGTTTTCAACAATTTCGGGATAATTTTCTTCTTTTGCACAGTTTTTCCGTCCCGGATCATACGTCGTGAGCCGCAAAAAGGACAACAATCTAATCCATCACATTTCTATTACCGAATAGCACGGCACCTCAGGCAAGACAACTTCGCCTCACGTAGAGGCTGGGCTCGCAAACCGAGGGCGTGGGGCTTGGGACCAGGTCTCTATCGCTCCGGTGCCCATAACTTTTGATCCGTAATGAGTTACGCAGCGCACAGCATACCGTTGGAAAGCTCTCCGAGAGCTATACGACAGGGGCAGCAAGCCTGCTCGGCCGTGCCAATTTTCATAGCCCAAAGTCGAACGTTTTCATCATTTTCTTGACAATTTTCTTCTTTTTCCCTATTTTTTCGTCCCGGATCGTACGTCGTGAGCCGCAAAAAGCACAACCTAATCCATCACATTTCTATTACCGAATAACAAGGCACCTTGGGCATGACAACTTCGGTTCACGTAGAGGCTGGGCTCGCAAACCGAGGGCGTGGGGCTTGGGACTAGGTCTCCGTCGCTCTGGTGAACATAACTTTTGATCCGTAAGGAGTAACACAGCGCACAACTTACCGTTGGAAAGCTCTCCTAGCGTTCTACGATGGGGGCAGCAAGCCTGCTCATTTGTGCCCATTTTCGGAGCCCAAAATCAAACGTTTTCATCAGTTTCGGGACTTTTTTCTTCTTTTGCACTATTTTTCCGTCCCGGATCGTACGTCATGGGTTGCGAAAATGACGACAACCTAATCCACCACATTTCTATTAACAAATAACATGGCACCTTGCAAGACAACTTCGCCTCACGTAGAGGCTGGGCCCGCAAACCGAGGGCGTGGGGCTTGGGACCAGGTCTCCGTCATTCCGGTGCCCATAACTTTTGATCCGTAAAGAGTTATGCGATGCACAGCATACCGTTGGAAAGCTCTCCGAGAGCTCTACAACGGGGACAACAAGCCTACTCGGCTGCGCCCAATTTCGGAGCCCAAAATCGAACATTTTAATCAGTTTCTGGATAATTTTCTTCTTTTGTGCTGTTTTTTCGTCCCGGATCGTACGTCATGAGCCGCAAAAAGGACAACAACCTAATCCATCACATTTATATTACCGAATAACAAGGCACCTTGGGCAAGACAACTTCGGTTCAAGTAGAGGCTGGGCCCGCAAACCGAGGGCGAGGGGCTTAGGACCAGGTCTATGTCGCTCCGGTGCACATAACTTTTGATCCGTAAGGAGTTACGTGGTGCACAACATACCGTTGGAAAGCTCTCCGAGAGTTCTACAATGGTAGCAGCAAGCCTACTCGGTTGTGCCCATTTTTGGAGTCCAAAATCATACGTTTTCATCAGTTTCGGGACTCTGTTATTCTTTTGCACTGTTTTTTCGTCCCGGATCGTACGTCGTGGGCTGCAAAAAGGACGACAACCTAATCTACCACATTTCTATTACCGAATCCCATGGCACCTTGGGCAAGACAACTTCACCTCACGTCGAGGCTGGGCCCGCAAACCGAGGGCGTGGGGCTTGGAACTTGGTCTTTGTGTCTCCGGTGCCCATAACTTTTGATCCGTAAGGAGTTACGCGGCGCACAGCATACCAATTTTTGGCGCCCAAAATTGAACGTTTTCATTAGTTTCTTAACAATTTTCTTCTTTTGTCCTGTTTTTTCGTCCCGGATCGTACGTCGTTAGCCGCGGAAAGGACAACAACCTAATCCATCACATTTCTATTATCGAATAACAAGGCACCTTGGGCATGACATGTCACACCCCAACCCGACCTATAGAGGTTAGACTAGGGTGTGATCTAAACGTTCATCTCATTTCATGTACTTAATCGTTCATTAAGGTTTAACGCTTAACGTTAGCCTAGAACTCCAAAATTTTTCGGAAAACCGGCAGCATAACGGCTGTAATTGGCTCCTTAGTTTGACCTAATTTTTAAACGCCTCAATTAATCCAATCAATAATCCAATTCCATTAAGGACTCCTATTTTGTCACCAACCGATTTGCCTACTAGTTTATCTTGAAAGTCTCGTTTGGTTAATAAGCCTAACATGATAACTATGTCCTGTTTATTTGTCAACTTCCTATCATGCAAGTACCTATTATCCTTTAGCTTGTGCATGATCACTAGGTGAGATTAAGTAGAGTTACATTATTTACTTCTTCACCTAACGATTCAAACGCCTACGATAACTACTAATTAAATGACGAAAGTAAACGACCAAATAAAGAGTTCGTCCGGCTACAATCAGTACAAGCCAAAATTAGACCCAAATTACAACGGGGTCATTTACATCAATAAAATGAACAGTTTGCAATCAAACACAATATCCATATAGCAACCACTTTTAGGCAAAGCACAAAAGCACGTAGTCACTCCCAGGAATCATCAACAAGCACATTTACTTCGGGTACTTATTCCAAATCTGCTGCACCTGTGACAAAAAAGAGGGTGAGTCCTTATGAACTCAGCGAGGGGGAACGAGAAATAAGTTTTGAAACTCATTTTTTCGGTTCAACTTATGAAAAATCCTTTTTGCAAGCATGAATATGTCACAAGTAAGTACATAACGTAATGTAAAAGTAAAGGAACACAATTACCCGTCTTTCCTCCCCGAGGTCCTCTAGGAACCAAGCGAGAGTACTTATACACATAGTGAAAAGGATACGGTGAGCTTTTGCTCTCAGTTGTTGCGGCCGACTTCAAATCATCCCCTCATCACGCCAAGTGGGTGTACTCCGGATGTACCCCGAAATCCTACGACCCAACTCTCCGAGGAAGTCTAGCCCCCAATAGAGAGAGGGAATTGGACCATGATAGTCACGGTTGCACCGGCAAGCCCAATGCTGCCCGGTGTGCGTGAACGCTACTATGCCAGAATGAAAGGTTGCAACCTTGTATGCAATGCACATTTATGACATTTAATATATCACATTAGGAGGACAACAAAGTAGGTTACCTCCGGACAGTCATAAGATTGCACATTGACAAGTAAACAAGCGTGGCACGATAAGACAAGTAATTTCACTTGAAAGGCATAAGGAGTTATATGAACATTAAACGGGCAGCCATGTAACGCACCTAAATCAAGTAATATAACTCATTTCAACGTCCACGTAATCAAATAATAAGGTTATTCAACATGCGACAACAATCTACGTGGTTCGGATGCAAGAAAGGCCTATTTGTCAACATGCAACGAATCAATATCACATTTAGGGCTATAAGGCAACTACGGGCAGCCTACTAAACATATAATTACACTCAATATTCAAAGGATCAACACTTAGCAAGTTCGCCTAGTCAATAGGGTTTCCATTTTGTGCTTACCCGTGCAATTAAGCCCCAAGTCAACTCAAAATCAATCTCAAGCCAAGCATCAATTAATCCAAACATCCCCAAGTACTCAAAACAGTCCACACAACATCCCAATGCCACAATCCAAAGCAATTAATACCACAAGAGATGTTACAACAAATTTCTAAGCATATAACTAAGTGAAATCCTCACTGCAATAGGCTGTTTTCTCACAATCATTGAGTAAAGCAAACAATCTCCAATTCCAGTAAATAAGATGTCAAATTAAAGCTTAAGAAGTGAACTAAAATTAGAAACAAACCTTGCATCATTTGGAGTTCGAGATCAATAGTTATGGCCAAAACAGTGGGATTGCAGAAAACTGTCCAGATTTGCACACATTTCAATAATTGTCGTTTTTGAGGTCCTTAGGGTCAGATTTAGCCTTAGTCCATTTCTGAAAAAAAATGTCCATAACTGAAAAATATAGCAGCACACCAAATGTCATGCATTTTGGACATCATTTACTAAGTCAAAACTAGTTCGTTCCACAAGGTCAGTGCATCTGCCAAAACCTGCTTCATTTTTCCAGACTTCCAGATTTGGACAGCTTTTAATGATTTGCCATTTTGAGGACCTTAGAGTCAAAATTAGCTTTGGCCTATTTCTTCGAAAAATGTTCAAAACTGGCAAACCTAGTCACCTACCAATTTTCATGCATTTTAAACATCATTTTCCTAGCCAAACTCATCTCGCAATAAGAAGTCAGAGAGCTGTCAACAAACCCGATTTCATCTATCATCAACTTCAACCCAAAATCTTGCCATGCATGGTTGTAAAAGCTTATGAACACACACATAACTCAAGTACAGAAGCAAAGACATACATTTAAGAGCATGCATGTGGATTTTTGAAGGATTTTCAAAAGGTTTTAGCCCTCACCTTAGCAAAACAACAAGAAGATGCACAAGACTTTGATGAAGCACAAGATTTGTTCTTTTCCTTGCTTAGCCAAGACTCCACCCGTTTTTTTCTCAATTTTCCTAGCATAGTGACAATGTTCTTAGTAGGTGCATGAGGTTAGAACAAGAAGAAAAGAAATGGAAGCTAGGAAACTCACCTAAACCGAAATGGAAGTTCAAAGAGCTTGCATGTGTGTTTCTTGCATCCTAGCTTGTTTAATCGAGTTTCTTTGCTTCTAGCTTGCCTTCATGAACCATGGAATGATGAAGATGAGCTATGGAGTGTATGAACTCAGCCAAAACCGAGATTGAGAGAGAAGAATGAGAGGGAGAGAGAGAAATGTGAGGAGAGTGAGAGAAATGAGAGAAAATAGAAGCCTTTGCAATTGTTGATGCAAATGTTGGCCTTGGGCATGCAAAAAGCAGATTTGTGTCTCCATGAAGCACAATTTGAATCATCCTAGCATGGGCATATGCATGTGTCGAGATTTTGGGTGCATTGGGTAGGGTTTTGGGTTAATTTTTATGCATTTGTGTCATAGAATTGTCATAGGAATGTTGGGAATTTAGGGAATCTAGGTAGAATAAAATATAGGAATGTTTGTTGATGATAATAGAATAATAGATAGTGGGAAATGTAGGAATAGTTTAGTATTATTTTATTGTTAGTGGAGTTTGTAGAGAATTTGAATTAGGAATATAATATTGGTTAGTGGATTGTGTATGATTATTTTAGTGTCTAGTGCTTTGTGTAGGATTCTTTCTTGATTAACGTGGTGGCACGGATTCCTAGGTCTAGGGCGCGAATTACGAGGTAGACACGAACTACAAGGTAAGACACGAACTTCAAGACTAATGCACGTACTTCAAGATAAATGCACGAATTCCAATGCAAATGCACACAACCCTAGGTAAATGTACGTAAACCAATACAAGGCACGTAATTCAATGCAATACACATAAATCGAGGTACGACTCTTAAGCCTAGGTTAGGACACGCAATTCAAGGTAAGGGCGCACGAAATGAGATAACGCACGCAATTCGAAGTCGGGGCACGTAAGTCGAGGATTAGGGCACATAATTCTAGGTCAAGGCACGAATGACGAGACATGCACAAAAACCAAGACAGGACACGTAATCCAAGGTCAGTCATATCATTCTTGGTCTATGGCACGCAAATCAAGGTAACACACGTTATTCGCGGTCGGGCCTCACATCTTCCCCTCCTTAAAAGAATTTCGTCCCGAAATTCATTCTTGCCTATTGAGGTCATTTAGACGGATTTCGACCATTGTTATTTTCCAACTCCGGGTTGTCCTTTGCTCTGTGATCTCTCTTACCACAATGAATTCACTTCCTAGCTTTCTCCAATCATTTAATTCGGTGTGACCCCTACATTTACAGTTCGTTCCTTTGAACAACTCTATTTTCTCCAATTGATCTTAAGGTCAAGTTCATTAACTAAGGTTAGAATCTCCAAACATAGTCATCAAAGCTGCATTGGTATTCTAACAATATAACTATAACTCCAAAATCATGACTCATGTTGTATCAATCTTGCATTCATACCTCAAAAGGAATATCACAATAATACCATGATTCTATGGTGACATACACCAATTTCAAGATGATAGGTCTATATCCGATTTATATATCTTACCAACTAGTTTCAAAATTGTTAACACGTAGGACATACACATGTTATGGATTATTTCCACAATACGACCCTATTTTCAAGTTGAACTCACCAAACAAATTAATCCATCTCAAGTCGTCATCTATTGGTAGTATCATAGTTCTTATCTTGAAGGTACATTGGATTAATAAATCTTCTAATGACTAGTCTCCCGGTTACAGGCTCCTATTCACTAACATCCTTTCCCAGCTTCGTTAACCTCCACGCTCGTAATCAAGGAGAAAGACCGTTGAGATTCATTAAACTCGAATTCTAAGGTTTATTAAGTACCATCAACAAATGCCATTGAAATTGCATGGGTAAACTGATCATGTCGCACTAGTTCAACTCTTACAAGTAAATTCATCAACTCGTAATCCACGATTTATTTCCTTATTCAAATCCCTATCTTCAAGTCACGAGGCTTCAGAATTTCTTTAATCTTAACCAAGACTCCTAAGGCGAATAGTTTCAATCTCAAATAAATTTCACTCACCTCAATCCAAGGTTACGTCATACTTAAGAAGATAGTGGTCCTACTCACTTAGCGACCTAGTCATTCCTTCGAACACTTAATGCCTGCCAATATATCTTCAACATTAATGTTACTCAGCTAGGGCCATAGCCATGTAAGTGATATCAATGCTCCACTAGGTTATCGGCCAAACAACAACAATCCTAGGACTATAAATGGTACTGAAATGACCGAGCTCATAAAATACTTACACGAGATAACTTCAAGGTTGTATCAATATAAGAATTATGACCACGAGGCATCCTTCAACATAACCTAATAGAACTTCAAAAGTAATCAACCACTTATTTAACTATCACTACAAGATTCACCCCTCTTATTCAACGACCACAATTCGAAGTCTACCAATCGCTAGTTTCTAGATGTGAAACGGTGCACATAGATACGGTGGTCTAACAATAGTCTCTTGGGTCATTATGACTCTAATTCATCTATATCTTAACTCTATAAAATCTTACTCTTCTCATTTACATGTTCAACTAGCTAAGAGCATCAAGACTCATCGACCTTAGGTCCTAGGGTTCACCATGAATCATCATGCATACTCACTATTAGATATTTAGGATTACTAATCATACCCTAACGACTCCACTTTGTAACCGAATGCTTTAATCTCATTTCTATGATTTATATATTAGGTCCATCGGTAATACTTAGGGATATATGCTTCCTAATATCCTTTAGGGTATCCAAATAACGAGTGTATAGAATGACTTACTTTGCATAATTACAACTAAATCCGAGAGGCACCAAATTAATACCATGATTCTAAATATCACCGATATCCAACTTAGGACCTTTAGCAATGTTAGTCATCTAATGCATAATTCAATTCCTTACACTTCTATCCGACCTAACATTTTAGGTACAGTTTTCCGAACACGAGTTCTAGTTACGTGAATTCCACAATTCCAACATCCCCATATCTTGTTATACTAAGGATTCATCAACCTTGTTAAACTTAGTCTCCAGAGTTTCCTACATGTCTTGAGGTTATCCATTGTTAAGTTACTTAAACACACTATTCATGCCTTAATAATCTAACCCCTATCGTCAATTTTCACGAATTCATCTCTTAATTTCTAAGTCACGATCTTACCATTGAGTGAACTTGAAACTCGCTAGTATACACCTTATTAGGTTCAACGATGCTTAATTCCAATCAAGTAAGGATTCAATCATATAAATAGTCTATTATACCATTTTAAGATATAAGAATTTGATTCAAAAGCAACTCCTAAGTCAAACTTCCATTATAAGCATATGCACATATATATACTACTCCACATGTCCAATAGTATATTCTTATATCTAAGGAAAGTTGTATGTCCTTAACATTTATTCTTGAACCACAATGAGAAGAACGGTTTAACGGAATCAAAACTTCATAGCCATAAAATTGATAACTTAATCATAGGTATGAGTATTCCAAAGATAAGGGGATAACTTTACCTCAACATTTATACATGTGCTACGCATTTTATATATGTATATCCAATAATACATACGATCCACCGAGTACCTGTGAAGATGCGAGAAATCTCTAACCGAGCCTTTTCGTTCGTCCTGCACAAATTCACTTCCCTGAAAGTCCTAATCCTAACTATCTATGTGCATAAACAGTCATTCACGGTTATATAACATGCACATGTATCAAGGAAGGAGTATAAAAGAATGCATGCATTATCGAGGTCACTAACGTGTCGGTGTGCATGACACATAATACATATGGTCCTCAAAAGCACATAATATTCAATGCTCAAAGCAATTAAAGCACATTAGCACACATTAACACACATAAACAAGATATCATAATTACCTTAGGGCTTCTACCTATGGTCCGAGAGTTGAACCCGACTAATGCCTAGTTACTAAACTAAGCTCTGATACCATTCTAATATAAGGTGTCATGCCCCAACCCGACCTATAGAGGTTAGACTAGGGTGTGATCTAAACGTTCATATCATTTCACATACATAATCGTTCATTAAGGTTTAATGCTTAACGTTAGCCTAGAACTCCAAAATTTTCTGGAAAACTGGCAGCATAACGGCTGTAATTGGCTCCTTAGTTTGACCTAATTTCTAAACGCCTCAATTATTCCAATCATTAATCCAATTCCATTAAGGACTCCTATTTTGTCACCAACCGATTTGCCTACTAGTTGATCTTAAAAGTCTCGTTTGGTTAATAAGCCTAACATGATAACTATGTCCTGTTTATTTGTCAATTTCCTATCATGCAAGTACCTATTATCCTTTAGCTTGTGCATGATCACTAGGTGAGATTAAGTAGAGTTACATTATTTACTTCTTCACCTAGCGGTTCAAACGCCTACGATAACTACTAATTAAATGACGAAAGTAAACGACCAAATAAAGAGTTCGTCCGGCTACAATCAGTACAAGCCAAAATTAGACCCAAATTACAACGGGGTCATTTACATCAATAAAATGAACAGTTTGCAATCAAACACAATATCCATATAGCAACCACTTTTAGGCAAAGCACAAAAGCACGTAGTCACTCCCAGGAATCATCAACAAGCACATTTACTTCGGGTACTTGTTCCAAATCTGCTGCACCTGTGACAAAAAAGAGGGTGAGTCCTTATGAACTCAGCGAGGGGGAACGAGAAATAAGTTTTGAAACTCATTTTTCTGGTTCAACTTATGAAAAATCCTTTTTGCAAGCATGAATATGTCACAAGTAAGTACATAACGTAATGTAAAAGTAAAGGAACACAATTACCCGTCTTTCCTCCCCGAGGTCCTCTAGGAACCAAGCAAGAGTACTTATACACATAGTGAAAAGGATACGGTAAGCTTTTGCTCTCAGTTGTTGCGGCCGACTTCAAATCATCCCCTCATCACGCCAAGTGGGAGTACTCCGGATGTACCCCGAAATCCTACGACCCAACTCTCCGAGGAAGTCTAGCCCCCAAGCGAGAGAGGGAATTGGACCATGGTAGTCACGGTTGCACAGGCAAGCCCGATGCCGCCCGGTGTGCATGAACGCTACCATGCCAAAATGAAAGGTTGCAACCTTGTATGCAATGCACATTTATGACATTTAATATATCACATTAGCAGGACAACAAAGTAGATTGCCTCCAGACAGTCATAAGATTGCCCATTGACAAGTAAACAAGCGAGGCACGATAAGACAAGTAATTTCACTTGAAAGGCATAAAGAGTTATATGAACATTAAATGGGCAGCCATGTAACGCACGTAAATCAAGTCATATAACTCATTTCAACGTCCACGTAATCAAATAATAAGGTTATTCAACATGCGACAACAATCTACGTGGTTCGGATGCAAGAAAGGCCTATTTGTCAACATGCAACGAATCAATATCACATTTAGGGCTATAAGGCAACTACGGGCAGCCTACTAAAAATATATTACACTCAATATTCAAAGGATCAACACTTAGCAAGTTCGCCTAGTCACTAGGGTTTCCATTTTGTGCTTACCCGTGCAATTAAGCCCCAAGTCAACTCAAAATCAATCTCAAGCCAAGCATCAATTAATCCAAACATCCCCAAGTACTCAAAACAGTCCACACAACATCCCAATGCCACAATCCAAAGCAATTAATACCACAAGAGATGTTACAACAAATTTCTAAGCATATAACTAAGTGAAACCCTCACTGCAATAGGCTGTTTTCTCACAATCATTGAGTCAAGAAAAAAATCTCCAATTCTAGTAAATAAGATGTCAAATTAAATCTTAAGAAGTGAACTAAAATCAGAAACAAACCTTGCATCATTTGGAGTTCGAGATCAATAGTTATGGCCAAAACAGTGGGATTGCAGAAAACTGTCCAGATTTGCACACATTTCAATAATTGTCGTTTTTTAGGTTCATAGGGTCAGATTTAGCCTTAGTCCATTTCTGACAAAAATGTCCAGAACTGAAAAATCTACCAGGATACCAAATTTCATACATTTTGTACATTATGTACTAAGTTAAAACTTGTTCGTTCCACAAGGTCAGTGCATCTGCCAAAACCTGTTTCATTTTTCCAGACTTCCAGATTTGGACACCTTTTAATGATTTGCCATTTTGAGGACTTTAGAGTCAAAATTAGCTTTGGCCTATTTCTGTGAAAAATGTTTAAAACTGGCCAAAATAGTCACCTACCAATTTTCATGCATTTTAAACATCATTTTCCTAGCAAAACTCACCTCGCAACAACAAGTCAGAGAGCTGTCAACAAACCCGATTTCATCTATCATCAACTTCAACCCAAAATCTTGCCATGCATGGTTGTAAAAGCTTATGAACACACATATAACTCAATTACAGAAGCAAAGACATACATTTAAGAGAATGCATGTGGATTTTTGAAGGATTTTCAAAAGGTTTTAGCCCTCACCTTAGCAAAACAACAAGAAGATGCACAAGACTTTGATGAAGCACAAGATTTGTTCTTTTCCTTGCTTAGCCAAGACTCCACCCGTTTTTTTCTCAATTTTCCTAGCTTAGTGACAAAGTTCTTAGTAGGTGCATGAGGTTAGAATAAGAAGAAAAGAAATGGAAGCTAGGAAACTCACCTAAACCGAAATGGAAGTTCAAAGAGCTTGCATGTGTGTTTCTTGCATCCTAGCTTGTTTAATCGAGTTTCTTAGCTTCTAGCTTGCCTTGATGAACCATGGAATGATGAAGATGAGCTATGGAGTGTATGAACTCAGCCAAAACCGAGATTGAGAGAGAAGAATGAGAGGGAGAGAGAGAAATGTGAGGAGAGTAATAGAAATGAGAGAAAATAGAAGCTTTTGCAATTGTTGATGCAAATGTTGGCCTTGGGCATGCAAAAATCAGATTTGTGTCTCCGAGAAGCACAATTTGAATCATCCTAGCATGGGCATATACATGTGTCGAGATTTTTGGTGCATTGGGTAGGTTTTTGGGTTAATTTTTATGCATTTGTGTCATAGAATTGTCATAGGAATGTTGGGAATTTAGGGAATCTAGGTAGAATAAAATATAAGAATGTTTGTTGATGAGTTGAATTATGAATAGAATAATAGATAGTGGGAAATGTAGGAATAGTTTAGTATTATTTTATTGT
Source organism: Ehretia macrophylla (assembly GCA_037974665.1). Lineage (NCBI taxonomy): Eukaryota > Viridiplantae > Streptophyta > Magnoliopsida > Boraginales > Ehretiaceae > Ehretia > Ehretia macrophylla. The sequence goes on from CM075777.1 coordinate 60,124,722, forward strand.
TAGTGGAGTTTGTAGAGAATTTGAATTAGGAATATAATATTGGTTAGTAGATTGTGTAGGATTATTTTAGTGTCTAGTGCTTTGTGTAGGATTCTTTCTGGATTAACGTGGTGGCACGAATTCCTAGGTCTAGGGTGCGAATTACGAGGTAGACACGAACTACAAGGTAAGACACGAACTTCAAGACTAATGCACGTACTTCAAGATAAATGCACGGATTCTAATACAAATGCACGCAACCCTAGGTAAATGTACGTAAACCAATACAAGGCACATAAATCAATGCAATGCACGTAAATCGAGGTACGACTGTTAAACCTAGGTTAGGACATGCAATTCAAGGTCAGGGCACACAAAACGAGATAACGCACGCAATTCGAAGTCGGGGCACGTAAGTCAAGGATTAGGGCACATAATTCTAGGTCAAGGCACGAATGACGAGACATGCACATATCTAAGGTCAGTCATATCATTCTTGGTCTATGGCACGCAAATCAAGGTAACACACCTTATTTGGGGTCGGGCCTCACATGACAACTTCGGTTCACGTAGAGGCTAGGCTCGCAAACCGAGGGCGTGGGGCTTGGTACCAGGTCTCCGTCGCTCCGGTGCACATAACTTTTGATCCGCAAGGAGTTACGCGACGCACAGCATACCGTTTGAAAGCTCTCCGAGAGTTCTACGATGGGGGTAGCAAGCCTGCTCGATTGTCCCCATTTTCGGAGCCCAAAATCAAACATTTTCATCAGTTTCGGGACTCTTTTCTTCTTTTGCACTGTTTTTCTGTCCTGGATCGTACGTCGTGGGCTGCAAAAACGACGACAACCTAATCCACCACATTTCTATTAACGAATAACACGGCACCTTGGGCAAGACAACTTCGCCTCACGTAGAGGCTGGGCCCGCAAACCAAGGGCGTGGGGCCTGGGACCAGGTCTCCGTCGCTCCGTGCCCATAACTTTTGATCCGTAAAGAGTTACGCGGCACACAGCATACCGTTGGAAAGCTCTTCGAGAGCTCTACGACAGGGGCAACAAGCCTGCTCTGTTGTGCCCAATTTCGGAGCCCAAAATCGAACGTTTTAATCAGTTTATGGATAATTTTCTTCTTTTGCGTTGTTTTTTCGTCCCGGATCGTATGTCATGAGCCGCGAAAAGGAAAACAACCTAATCCATCACATTTCTATTATCGAATAACAAGGCACCTTGGGCAAGACAACTTCGGTTCAAGTAGAGGCTGGGCCCGTAAACCGAGGGCGTGGGGATTGGGACTAGGTCTACGTCGCTCCGGTGCACATAACTTTTGATCCGTAAGGAGTTAAGCGGTGCACAGCATACCGTTGGAAAGCTCTCCGAGAGTTCTACGATGGAATCAGCAAGCCTGCTCGGTTGTGCCCATTTTCAGAGCCTAAAATCAAATGTTTTCATCAGTTTCGGTACTCTGTTCTTCTTTTGAACTATTTTTCCGTCCCGGATCGTACGTCGCCTTCCGCGAAAAGGACGACAACCTAATCCACCACATTTCTATTACCGAATCACACGGCACCGTGGGCAAGATAACTTCACCTCACGTCGAGGCTGGGCCCGCAAACCGAGGGCGTGGGGCTTGGGACTTGGTCTCTATGGCTCTGGTGCCCATAACTTTTGATCCGTAAGGAGTTACGCGGCGCACAGCATACCGTTGAAAAGCTCTTCGAGAGCTCTACGACGGGGGCAGCTAGCCAGAATAGCTGCGACCATTTTCGGAGGCCAAAATCTAACGTTTTCATCAGTTTCTGGATAATTTTCTTATTTTGCGCTGTTTTTCCGTCCCGGATCATACGTCGTGAGCCGCGAAAAGGACAACAACCTAATCCATCACATTTCTATTGCCGAATAATACAGCACCTTGGGCAAGAAAACTTCGCCTCACGTAGAGGCTAGGCCCGCAAACCGAGGGCGTGGGGCTTGGGACTAGGTCTCTATGGCTCCGGTGCCCATAACTTTTCATCCGTAAGGAGTTACGCGGCGCACAGTATACCGTTGGAAAGCTCTCCGAGAGCTCTACGACGGGGGCAGCAAGCCTGCTCGGCCGTGCCAATTTTTGAAGCCTAAAATCGAACATTTTCATCAGTTTCTTGACAATTTTTTTCTTTTGCCCTGTTTTTTCATCCCGGATCGTACGTCGTGAGCCACGAAAAGGACAACAACCTAATCCATCACATTTTTATTACCGAATAACAAGGCACCTTGGGCATGACAACTTCGGTTCACGTAGAGGCTGGGCTCGCAAACCGAGGGCGTAGGGCTTGGGACCAGGTCTCCGTCGCTCCGGTGCATATAACTTTTGATCCGTAAGGAGTTACGTGGCGCACAGCATACCGTTGGAAAGCTCTCCGATAGTTCTACGATGGGAGCAGCAAGCCTACTTGGTTGTTGTGAGACCCGACCCCGAATAACGTGTGTTATCTTGATTTGCGTGGCATAGACCCCTAATTATATGACCGACCTTGGATTACGTGTCTTGTCTTGGTTTTCATGCATACCTTGTCATACGTGCCTTGACCTAGAATAGTGTGCCCTAATCCCCGACTGACGTGCGATACCTAGATATACGTGCCCTAACCTCGATGTATGTGCGTTACCTCATTTCGTATGCCCTAATCTAGATTTGCGTGCCTTGACCTAGGTTTAAGAATTGTGTTCATTTTATGTGCCATGCATTGAATTACGTGCATTCATTTAGGGTTGCGTGCATTTACTTGAAAAACGTACGTTCGTCTCGTAGTTTGTGTCCTACCTCGTAGTGCGTGCCCTATACCTAAGAAAGCGTGCCCTCACGCTAATCAAGAAAACATCTTACACGGAGCACTAGGCTATTAAATAATCCTACAAACTCCACTATCAATATTATAATTCTAATTCAACTCACTAGAAGACAAAAATTCACTAAACACTAAACATTCTCCATTCTTTATTCCTTATTCTTTTTGCACTTTCAAGACACAATTAAATAATGATCAAAAGTTGACAAAATTCAGCATTTTTAGTAGCCTTGGCCGACCACTAGGTGGTGTTTTTGCATGCTTATTCAATTCAACTTAATTCCTAGACATACTATGACATTCTATGACACAAATGCTTAAAAAAATTGCTCAAAACCACCTCAATTTCTTCACCTTGCTCGACCAAACAACCATTTCCCATGCTAGCAATTTAAAATCACATCTTGGAGACACAAAATCAGGAATTTTGGGCTGCCCAAGGCCGACCATATGTATGAAGAAATGTAAAAGCTTGTCATTCCTTGTCATTTCTTCATTTTCCTTTCATCTTCCCTCTCTCCCTCTCATTTTTCTCTCTCTCTCTCAGCCTTGGCTGAGTTCTCACCATCCATAGCTCATCTTCATCACACCATAGTTGTTCAAGGCAAACAACAAGCAAGAAATTCGAGCAAGCTAGCTAGGATGCAAGAATCATACATGCATGTCCTTTGAAGTTTCTATTCGGCCCTAGGTAAGTTTCTTGGCTTCCATTTCTTTTCTTCTTCTTCTAACCTCATGCATGTACTAAGAGCTTGGTCACTAAGCTAGGAAAAATAAGGAAATCTAGTTGGAACCTCGGCTAGGCAAAGGAGAAGAAGAAAGTTGTGCTTCAACAAGTTTTGTGCATATTCTTGGTTGATTGCTAAGGTGAGGGCTAAAACCTTTTGAAAATCCTTCAAAAATCCACATGCATGCTCATAAATGTATGTCTTTGCTTCTGTTCTTGAGTTATATGTTCGTTCATAAGCTTTTGCAACCATGCATGGCAAGATCTTGGCTTGAAAGTGATGATAGGTGAAGTCGGATTGTTGACAGCTCTCTGACCAGTTTGTTTCTAGGTAAGTTTAGCTAGGCAAATGATGTTTAAAATGCATGAAAATTGGTAGGTTACTAGTTTGGCCAGTTTTGAACATTTTTCGTAGACATAGGCCAAAGCTAATTTCTACTCTAAGGTCCTCAAAATGGAAAATCTTTAAAATGTGTCCAAATCTGAAAATCTGGAAAAATGAAGCAGGTTTTGGCAGATGCACTGACCTTGTAGAACGAACCCAATTTGACTTAGTAAATAATGTCCAAAATGCATGAAATTTGGTGTACTGCTAGATTTTTCAGTTATAGACATTTTTGTCAGAAATGGACTAAGGCTAAATCTGACCCTAAGGACCTCAAAAATGTCAATTATCGAAATGTGTGCAAATCTGGACAGTTTTGTGCTATCCCACTGTTTCGGCTATATCTAATGATCCCGAACTCCAAATGATGCAAGGTTTGTTGCTGATTTTATTTGACTTCTTAAGCTTTAATTTGACATCTTATTCACTGGAATTGGAGTTTGTTTGCCTATCTTAATTATTGTGAGAATACAGCCTACTGCAGTAAGGGTTTCACTTAATGTCATGCTTAGAAAATTGTTGTAACTTCTCTTGTTGAAATAAATGCTTGGGATTGTAGCCTTTGTCACGCCCCAACCCAGCCTATAAAGGTTAGACTGGGGTATGATCTAAACATTCAAGTCACGTCTCGTACTTAACCGTTCATGAAGATTTAACACTTAACGTCTTGGCCTAAACTCCAAAATTTTTCGGTAAACCGGCAGCATAACGGCTGTAATTGGACTCTTTGGTTTGACCTAATTCTCTAAACGCCACAATTATTCCAATCATTAATCCAATTCCATTAAGGACTCCTATTTGTCACCTACCGATTTGCCTACTAGTTTATCTTGAAAGTCTCGTTTGGCTAATAAGCCTAACATGATAACTATGTCCTATTTATTTGTCAATTTCCTATCATACAAGTACCTATTATCCTTTAGTTTGCAAATGAGCACCTCGGTGAAATTAGATAGAATTAACTTAGTTGATTGTTCATCTAGTGGTTTGATTGCCTACGACAACTACTAATCAAGAAAACGAAAGCAAACAACCAAATAAAAGTTCATCCGGTTATAGATAGTACAATCCCAGAATTAGACCCAAATTACAACGGGGTCATTTACATCAATAAACAACGAGCAACATAAAAGAAATAGTCTTCAAGTAGCATAGTTCACAAATAGCCAAAATCACGCAAAGCACACAAGACAGGCAATCACTCCAAGGAATCATCGTTAGGCACATCATCCTCGGATACCTGTTCTTGATCTTCTTCACCTGATATGATAAAAGAGGGTGAGTCCTTATGAACTCAGTGAGGGGGAACGAGAAATAAGTTTTGAAACTCATTTTCCGGTTCAACTTATGAAAATCCTTTTGCAAGCATGAATATAACAATAATACAAGTACAGGAACAGAAATACCAGTCTTTCCTCCCCGAGGTTCTCTAGGAACCAAGCGAGAGTACTTATACAGATAGTAAAAAGGATACAGTGAGCTTTTGCTCTCAGATCAGTTTTAGAATCAGAAGTTGCGGCCGACTTCAAATCATCCCCCAAACACGCCAGGTGGGTGTACTCCGGATGTACCCCAAAATTCTACGACCTAACTCTCTGAGGAAGTCTAGCCCCCAAGCGAGAGAGGGAATGGGACCATGGTAGTCACGGGTGCACCGACAAGCCCGATGCCGCCCGGTGTGCGTGATCGCTACCATGCCAACAGGAAAGGTTGCAACCTTGTATGCAATGCACATTCATGATAGGTAATATATCACAGTAGGAGGACAACAAAGTAGGTTGCCTCCGGACAGTCATAAGATTGCACATTAACAGGTAGACAAGCAAGGCACGATAAGACAGGAAAATTTCACTTGAAGGCATATAGAGTTATATGAAAATTAAACGAGCAGCCATGTAACACATGTAAAACAGGCCATATAACTCATTAAGAATTCCACGTGATCAAGTGATAAGATTATTCAACATGCAATGACATCAATCATGGGTTTGGGTCCAAGAAAAGCTTATTTGTCAACATGCAATGGTCAAAATCACATTTGAAGTTATAAGACATTAACGGGCATCCCACTAAGCATATAATTCCCACACAATATCCAATTGATCAATACTTAGGAAAACTACCTAGTCATTAGGGTTTCCATTTCATGTATATTCGTGCAATTTGGGCCTCAACCCAACTCAAGGTCAATCTCAAACCATGCATCATTTAATTCAACATCCTCAAACATTCAAAACAGTCCACACAACATCCCGTAGCTACAATCCCAAGCATCTAATTCAACAAGAGGAGTCACAACAATATTTCCAAGCACAACATTAAGTGAAACCCTTACTGCAATAGGCTGTCTTCTTACAATCAATCGGATAAGAAAAAAATCTCCAAATTCAGTGAATAAGATGTCAAATTAAAGCTTAAGAAGTTAACTAAAATCAGAAACAAACCTTGCATAAATTGGAGTTCGGAATCATTAGTTATAGCCGAAACAGTGAGGTAGCACAAAACTGTCCAGATTTGCACACTTTTCAGAAATTGACGTTTTTGAGGTCCTTAGGGTCAGTTTTAGCCTTGGTCCATTTCTGACAAAATTGTCCAGAACTGAAAAATATAGAAGTAATACAAATTTCATGCATTTTTGACATCATTTACTAAGTCAAATATGGTTCGTTCCACAAGGTCAGTGCATCTGCCAAAACCTGCTTCATTTTTCCAGATTTCCAGATTTGGTCACATTTTAGAGATTTTCCATTTTGAGGACCTTAGAGTCAAAATTAGCTTCTGCCTATTTTTGGGAAAAATGTTCAAAACTGTCCAAACTAGTCACCTACCAATTTTTATGCATTTTCAACATCATTTTCCTAGCTAAACTTACCTCGAACAGACTGGTCAGAGAGCTGTCAACAATTTCAACTTCACCTAGCATCATTTTCAAGCCAAGATCTTGCCATGCATGGTTGTTTAAGCTTATGAACGACCATATAGCTCAACTACAGAAGCAAATACACACATTTATTAGCATGCATGTGGATTTTTGAAGAGTTTTCAAAAGGTTTTAGCCCTCACCTTTGCAATCAACCCAAAAAATGCTCAAAACCTTGTTGAAGCTCAAATCTCTTCTTCTTCTTTCTTAGCCGAGATTCCAACTAGCTTTTCTCTATTTTTCCTAGCTTAGTGATCAATCTCTTAGCACATGCATGAGGTTAGAACAAGAAGAAAATAAATGGAAGCTTAAAAACTCACCAAGGCCGAAAATGGTGACTCAAAATGCTTGCATGTGTGTTTCTTGCATCCTAGCTTGCTTGAGTGAGTTTCTTTGATTGTGGTTTGTCTTGATGCACCATAGGATGATGAAGATGAGCTAAGAGGTGGAGAGAACTCAGCCAAAAACTGAAATGGAGAGAGAGTGTGAGAGGGAGAGAGAGAAAATGTGAGGAAAGTGAGAGAAATGAGAGAAAAATGAGGCTTTTGCAAAAGTTGATGCATATGTTGGCCTTGGGCATGCAAAAATTCAGATTTGTGTCATCTTTTGAATTGTTTTAACATGTGTAAGAGAATGTTGGGTATTTAGGGATTTTAGGTAGAATAGAATATAGGATATGTTTAGAGGTTTGTGAGATTTTGTCTTGTAGTGAGTTTAAAATATAATATTTAGGTGTTAGTGGATTTTGTAGAGATTTGAATTAGGATTATAATAATAGTTAGTGGTGTTTGTAGGATTATTTTATAGTCTAGTACTTTGTGTAGGATTCTTTATTGATTAGCGTGGTGGCACGGATTCCTAGGTCTAGGGCACGAATTACGAGGTAGACACGAACTACGAGGTAAGACACGAACTTCAAAACTAATGCACGTACTTCAAGATAAATGCACGGATTCTAATGCAAATGCACGCAAATCAAGGCATAACTCTATATCTAGGTTAAGGTACGCAGTTCAAGGTTAGGGCACATGAAACGAGATAACGCACGTACATCGAGGTCAGGGCACGAATTTTTAGGTACCACACGTGAGTCGGGAATTAGGGCACACTATTCTAGGTCAAGGCACATATGACGAGGTATGCACGAAAATCAAGACAGGACACGTAATCCAAGGTTGGTCATTTAATTTTAGGTCTAAGGCGCGCAAATCGAGGTAGGACACGTTATTCGAGGTCGGGCCTCACAGCCTTGGGATGTTGTGTGGACTGTTTTGAATGTTTGAGGATATTGAATTATATGATGCATGGCTTGAGATTGACTCTGAGTTGGTTTTGGGCTCAAATTGCGCAGATATGCACGAAATGGAAACCCTAATGACTTGATAGGCTTGCTAAGTATTGATCATTTGGATATTGTGTGGAATTATACGCTTAGTAGGCTGCCCGTAGTTGCCCTTATAACCTTAAATGTAATTTTGATCATTGCATGTTGACAAATAGGCTTTTCTTGCATCCGAACCCACGTAGATGTTGTTGCATGTTGAATAATCCTATCACCTGATTACGTGTACTTCGAAATGAGTTATATGGCTTGATTTACATGTGTTACATGGCTGCCCGTTTAATGTTCATATAACTCTATATGCCTTTCAAGTGAAATTACTTGTCTTATCGTGCCCTGCCTGTTTACTTGTCAATGTGCAGTCATATGACTGTCCGAAGGCAACCTACTTTGTTGTCCTCCTAATGTGATATGTTAATGTCATAAATGTGCACTGCATACAAGGTTGCAACCTTTCCTGTCGGCATGGTAGCGATCACGCACACCGGGCGGCATCGGGCTTGCCGGTGCACCCGTGACTACCATGGTCCCATTCCCTCTCTCGCTTGGGGGCTAGACTTCTTCGGAGAGTTGGGTCATAGGATTTCGGGGTACATCCGGAGTATACCCACCTAGCGTGTTTGGGGAATGATTTGAAGTCGGCCGCAATAACTGATTCTGGAACTGATCTGAGAGCAAAAGCTCACTGTATCCTTTTTACTATGTGTATAAGTACTCTCGCTTGGTTCCTAGAGAACCTCGGGGAGGAAAGACTGGTATTTCTGTTCCTGTACTTATATTATTGTTATATTCATGCTTGCAAAAGGATTTCATAAGTTGAACCGGAAAATGAGTTTCAAAACTTATTTCTCGTTCCCCATCGCTGAGTTCATAAGGACTCACCCTCTTTTATCATCTCAGGTGAAGAAGATCAAGAACAGGTACCCGAGGACGATGTGCCTAACGACGATTCCTTGAAGTGATTGCCTGTCCTGTGTGCTTTGCTTGATTTATGGCCATTTATGAAAACTATGCTACTTGAAGACTGTTTCTTTCATGTTACTTAATGTTATAATGTAAAAGACCCCCGTTGTAATTTGGGGTCTAATTTTGGTTTGTACTGATATTGCTAGACAGACACTAGACACTACTATGATCGTTTTGCTATTATTACCGCTAGTATCTATCATAGGTTACGACGTATTAGTTAAGGACTAAGTAAATGAACCTATCTAATCTTAAACAGGTACTCGCTATTAAGCTAAGATCAACAGGTACTTTTGTAACGAGGATAAACAAACAAACGAGACATAGTATCATGCTATATTATAAATCAAACGAGACATCGAGATAACCAATAGGTATTTCAATTGATATTAAATAGTAATCCTAGTTGGAAATGAAACTTGAGAATAGAAAATTTTGAGGCGTTTAGAGAATTAGGCCAAACCAAAGAGTCCAATTACAGCCGTCATGCTACCGGTTTTCCAAAAAATTTTAGAGTTTAGGCCAAAACGTCAAGTGTTAAATCTTCAGGAATGGTTAAGTACGAGACGAGACTTGAGTGTTTAGATCACACCCTAGTCTAACCTTTATAGGCCGGGTTGGGGCGTGACAGTTGTGCCCATTTTCGGAGCCCAAAATCAAATGTTTTCATCAATTTCGGGACGCTTTTCTTCTTTTGCACTGTTTTTCCGTCCCGGATCGTACGTCGTGGGCTGCGAAAACGACGACAACCTAATCCATCATATTTCTATTAACAAATAACATGGCACCTTGGGCAAGACAACTTCGCCTCACGTAGAGGCTGGGCCCGCAAACCAAGGGCATGGGGCTTAGGACCAGGTCTCCGTCGCTCCAGTGCCCATAACTTTTGATCCGTAATGAGTTACGCAGCGCACAGCATACCGTTGAAAAGCTCTCCGAGAGCTCTACGATGGGGGCAGCACGCCTGCTCGGCTGCCCCTATTTTCGGAGCCCAAAATCGAACGTTTTCATCAGTTTCTGGACAATTTTCTTTTTTTGCACTGTTTTTCGTCCCGGATCGTACGTCGTGAGCCGCGAAAAGGACAACAACCTAATCCATCACATTTATATTACCGAATAACAAGGCACCTTGGGCATGACAACTTCGGTTCACGTAGAGGCTGGGCCCGCAAACCGAGGGCGTAGGGCTTGGGACTAGGTCTACGTCGCTCCGATGCACATAACTTTTGATCCGTAAGGAGTTACGCGGCGCACAGCATACCGTTGGAAAGCTCTCCGAGAGTTCTACGATGGGGACGGCAATCCTGCTCGATTGTGCCCATTTTCGGAGCCCAAAATCAAATGTTTTCATCAGTTTCGGGACTCTTTTCCTCTTTTGCACTGTTTTTCCGTCCCGGATCGTACATCGTGGGCCGTGAAAACGACAACAACCTAATCCACCACATTTTTATTACTGAATAACACGGCACCTTGGGCAAGACAACTTCGCCTCACGTAGAGGTTGGGCTCGCAAACCGAGGGCGTGGGGCATGGGACCAGGTCTCCGTCGCTCTGGTGCCCATAACTTTTGATCCGTAATGAGTTACGCGGTGCACAGCATACCGTTGGAAAGCTCTCCGAGAGCTCTACAACGGGGGCAGCAAGCTGGCTTGGCTGGGCCCATTTTTGGAGCCCAAAATCGAACGTTTTCATCAGTTTCGGGATAATTTTGTTCTTTTACGCTATTTTTCCGTCCCGGATCGTACGTAGTGAGTCGCGAAAATGACAACAACCTAATCCATCACATTTCTATTACCGAATAACACATCACCTTGGGCAAGACAACTTCGCCTCACGTAGAGGCTGGGCCCGCAAATCGAGGGCATGGGGCTTGGGACCAGTCTCCGTCGCTCTGGTGCCCATAACTTTTGATCCGTAAGGAGTTACGCGGCGCACAACATACCGTTGAAAAGCTCTCTGACAGCTCAACGACAGGGGCAGAAAGCCTGTGTGGCTGCGCCTGTTTTCGGAGCCCAAAATCGAATGTTTTCATTAGTTTTCGGACTCTTTTCTTCTTTTGCACTGTTTTTTCATCCCGGATCGTACGTTGTGAGCCGCAAAAAGGACAACAATCGAATCCACCACATTTCTATTACCGAATCCCATGATACCTTGAGCAAGACAACTTCACCTCACGTAGAGGCTGGGCCTGCAAACCGAGGGCGTGGGGCTTGGGACCAGGTCCCCGTCGCTCCGCTGCCCATAACTTTTGATCCGTAAGGAGTTCCGCGGCGCACAGTATACCGTTGGAAAGCTCTCCAAGAGCTCTATGATGGGAGAAGCCAGCTTGCTAGGCTGCCCCTATTTTCAGAGCCCAAAATCGAACGTTTTCATCAGTTTCTTGACAATTTTCTTTCTTTGCGTTGTTTTTCCGTCCCGGATCGTATGTCGTGAGCCGCGAAAAGGACGACAACCTAATCCATCACATTTATATTACCGAATAACAAGGCACCTTAAGCAAGACTACTTCGTCTCACATAGAGGATGGGACCGCAAACCAAGGTCGTGGGGCTTGGGACCAGGTCTCCGTCGCTCTGGTGCCCATAACTTTCGATCCGTATGGAGTTACGCGGCACACAGCATACCGTTTGATAGCTCTCCGAGACCTCTACGGTGGGGGCAGCAAGCCTGCTCGGTTGCGCCCGTGTTCGGAGCCCAAAATCAAACACTTTCATCAGTTTCGGGACTCTTTTCTTCTTTTACACTGTTTTTTGGTCCGAGATCTTACGTCGTGAGCCGCAAAAATTACGACAACCTAATCCACCACATTTCTATTACCGAATAACACGGCACCTTGGCCTAGACAACTTCGCCTCACTTAGAGGTTGGCCCCACAAACCGAGGGCGTGGGGCTTGGGACCAGGTCTCTGTCGCTCCGGTGCCCATAACTTTTGATCCGTAAGGAGTTACGCGGCACACAGCATACCGTTGAAAAGTTCTCCGACAGCTCTATGACTGGGGTAGCAAGCCTGCTTTACTGTGCCCATTTTCGGAGCCCAAAATCAAACGTTTTCATCAGTTTCCGGACTCTTTTTTTCTTTTGCACTATTTTCCCGTCCCGGATCGTACATCGTGAGACGCGAAAAGGACGACAACCTAATCCACCACATTTCAATTACCGAATCCCATGGTACCTTGAGCAAAACAACTTTGCCTCACGTAGAGGCTGGGCCTGCAAACCGAGGGCGTGGGGCTTGGGACAAGGTCCCCGTCGCTCCGCTGCCCATAACTTTTGATCCGTAAGGAGTTACGAGGTGCACAGCATACCGTTGGAAAGCTCTCCAAGAGCTCTACGATGGGAGAAGCTAGCTTGCTAGGCTGCGCCCATTTTTGGAGCCCAAAATCGAACGTTTTCATCAGTTTCTAGAAAATTTTCTTTTTTGCGTTATTTTTCCATCCCGGATCGTATTTCGTGAGCCGCGAAAAGGACGATAACCTAATCCATCACATTTTTATTACCGAATAACAAGGCACCTTGTACAAGACTACTTCGTCTCACGTAGAGGCTGGGCCCGCAAACCAAGGTCGTAGGGCTTGGGACCAGGTCTCCGTCGCTCCGGTGCCCATAACTTTTGATAGGTAAGGTGTTACGCGGCGCACAGCATACCGTTGGAAAGCTCTCCGAGAGCTATACGATAGGGGGAGCAAGCCTGCTTGGTTGTGCCCGTGTTCGGAGCCCAAAATCAAACTCTTTCATCAGTTTCGGGACACTTTTCTTCTTTTGAACTATTTTTCCGTCCCAGATTGTACGTCGTGAGTCGCAAAAATACCAACAACCTAATCCACTACATTTCTATTACCGAATCCAACGACACCTTCGGCAAGACAACTTTGCCTCACGTGGAGGCTGGGCCTGCAAACCGAGGACGTGGGGCTTGGGACCAAGTCTCTATGGCTCCGATGCCCATAACTTTTGATCCGTAAGGAGTTACACGGGGCATAACATACCATTGGAAAGCTCTCCGAGAGCTCTACGACGGTGGCAGCAAGCTAGCTTTGCTGCGCCCATTTTTGGAGACGAAAATGGAACATTTTCATCAGTTTCAGAATAATTTTCTTCTTTCGCGCTATTTTTCCGTCCCGGATCGTTCGTCGAGAGCTGCGAAAAGGACAACAACCTAATCCATCACATTTCTATTGTTGAATAACATGGCACCTTAGGCAAGACAACTTCGCCTCACGTCGACGCTGGGCCTGCAAACCGAGGGCGTGGGGCTTGGGACCAGGTCTCTGTGGCTCCGGTTCCCATAACTTTTGATCCGTAAGGAGTTACGTGGCGCACAACATACCGTTGGAAAGCTCTCCGAGGGCTTTACGACGGGGGCAGCAAGCTAGCATTGCTGCGCCCATTTTCAGAGCCCAAAATCGAACGTTTTCATCAATTTTGGGATAATTTTCTTCTTTTGCGTTATTTTTTTGTCCTGGATCGTACGTCATGAGCCACGAAAAGGACAACAACCTAATTCATCACATTTCTATTATCGAATAACACAGCACCTTGGGCAAGACAACTTCGACTCACGTAGAGGCTGGGCCCGCAAACCGAGAGCGTGGGGCTTGGGACCAGGTCTCCATCGCTCCGGTGCCCATAACTTTTGATCTGTAAGGAGTTACGCGGCGCACAGCATACCGTTGGAAAGCTCCCCGAGAGCTCTACGACGGGGGTAGCAAGCCTACTCGGCTATGCCTATTTTCGAAGCCCAAAATCAAACGTTTTCATCAGTTTCGGGACTCTTTTCTTCTTTTGCATTGTTTTTCCGTCCCGGATCGTACGTCGTGAGCCGCGAAAAGGATGACAACGTAATCCAGCTCATTTCTATTACTGAATCCCACAGTACCTTGGGCAAGACAACTTCGCCTCACGTAGAGGCTGGGCCAGCAAACCGAGGGCGTTGGGCTTGGGACAAGGTCCACGTCGTTTCGCTGCCCATAACTTTTGATCCGTTAGGAGTTATGTGGCGCACAACATACCGTTGGAAAGCTCTCCGAGTGCTCTACGATGGGGGTAGCAAGCCTGCTCGGTTGCGCCCATTTTCGAAGCCTAAAATTAAACGTTTTCATTAGTTTCGGGACTCTTTTCTTCTTTTGCACTATTTTTCCATCCCAGATCGAATGTCGTGAGCCGCAAAAATAACGACAACCTAATCCACCACATTTCTATTACCAAATCCCATGGCACCTTGGGCAAGACAACATCGCCTCACGTCAAGGCTGGGCCCGCAAACCAAGGGCATGGTGCTTGGGACTAGGTCTCCGTCGCTCCGGTGCCCATAACTTTTCATTTATAAGGCGTTACGCGGCGTAAAGGATACCGTTGGAAAGCTCTCTGAGAGCTCTACGACTGGGGCAACAAGCTAGCTAGCATGCGCCCATTTTCGGAGCCCAAAATCAAACGTTCTTATCAGTTTCAGGACAATTTTCTTCTTATGCGCTATTTTTTCGTCCCGAATCGTACTTCGTGAGCTGCGAAAAGGACGATAACCTAATCCATCATATTTCTATTACCAAATAACACGGCACCTAGAGCAAGACAACTTCGGTTAACATAGAGGCTGGCGTGGGGCTTGGGACCTGGTCTCCGTCGCTCTAGTGCCCATAACTTTTGATCCGTAAGAAGTTTCACGGTGCACATCATACCATTGAAAAGCTCTCCGAGAGCTCTACGATGGGGGTAGCAAGCCAGCTCTGTTGTGCCTATTTTCGGAGCCCAAAATTGAATGTTTTCATTAGTTTCGGTATTCTTTTCTTCTTTTGCATTGTTTTTCCATCCCGGATCGTACATCGTGAGCCGCGAAAAGGACGACAACCTAATCCACCACATTTCTATTACCGAATCCCATGGTACCTTGGGCAAGACAAATTCGCCACACGTCGAGGCTGGGTCCGCAAACCGAGGGCGTGGGGCTTGGGACTAGGTCTCTATCGCTCCGGTGCCCAGAACTTTTGATCCGAAAGGAGTTACGCAGCGCATAGCATAACATTGGAAAGCTCTCCGAGAGCTCTACGACGGGGGCAGCAAGCCAGCAAAGCTGCGACCATTTTCGGTGCCCAAAATCGAATGTTTTCATCAGTTTTGAGACAATTTTGTTCTTTTGCGCTGTTTTTTCATCTTGGATCGTACGTCGTGAGCCGCGAAAAGGACGACAACCTAATTAGTCAAATTTCTATTACTGTATAACAAGTAACCTTGGGCAAGACAACTTCGCCTCACGTAGAGGCTTGTCCCGCAAACCGAGTGCTTGGGGCTTGGGACCAGGTCTCCTTCGCTCCGGTGCCCATAACTTTTGATCTGTAAGGAGTAACGCGGTGCACAGCATACCGTTGGAAAGCTCTTCGTGAGCTCTACGACGTGGGCAGCAAGCCTGCTCTGCTACGCCCATTTTCAGAGCCCAAAATCGAACGTTTTCATCAGTTTCGGGACTTTTTTCTTCTTTTGCATTGTTTTTTCGCTCCGGATCGTACGTCGTGAGCCACAAAAAGGACGACAACCTAATCAATCACATTTTTATTACTGAATAACACGGCACCTTGGGAAAGACAACTTCGCCTCACGTAGAGGCTGGGCCCGCCAACCGAGGGCGTGGGACTTGGGACCAGGTTTCCGTCGCTCCGGTGCCTATAACTTTTGATCCGTAAGGATTTACGCGGTGCACAGCATACCGTTGGAAAGCTCTCCGAGTGCTCTACGACGGGGGCAGCAAGCCAGCATTACTGCGCCCATTTTCAGAGTCCAAAATCGAACGTTTTCATCAATTTTGGGACAATTTTCTTCTTTTGCGCAATTTTTCCGTCCCGGATCGAACGTCGTGAGCCGCGAAAAGGACAACAACCTTTGTCACCACATTTCTATTATCGAATAACACGGAACCTTGGGCAAGACAACTTCGCCTCAAGAAGAGGCTGGGCCCGCAAACCGAGGGCGTAGGGCTTAGGACCAGGTCTCCGTCGCTCCGGTACCCATAACTTTTGATCCGTAAGGAGTTTCGCTGCACATAGCATACTCTTAGAAAGCTCTCCGAGAGCTCTACGATGAGGGTAGCCGGCCTGCTCAGCAGTGCCCATTTCCCAAGCCTAAAATTGAACGTTTTCATCAATTTTTGGACAATTTTCTTCCTTTGCGCTGTTTTTCGGTATCGGATCATACGTCGTGAGCCGCGAAAAGGATGACAACCTAATTCATCACATTTCTATTACCGAATAACAAGGAACCTTGGTCAAGACAACTTCGTCTCACATAGAGGCTGGGCCCGCAAACCGAGGGCGTGGGGCTTGGGACCAGGTCTCTATCGCTCCGGTGCCCATAACTTTTGATCCATAAAGAGTTACGCGGCGCACTGCATACCGTTGGAAAGCTCTCCGAGAGCTCTACAATGGGTGCAGCAAGCCTGCTCGGTTGCACTCATTTTCGGATATCAATATCAAACTTTTTCATCAGTTTTGGGACTCTTTTCTCCTTTTGCATTATTTTTCTGTCCCGGATCTTACGTCGTGAACCACGAAAAGGACGCCATCCTAATCCACCACATTTCTATTACCGAATCCCACAGCACCTTGGGCAAGACAACTTCGCCACACGTAGAGATTCGGCCCGCAAACTGAGGGCATGGGCCTTGGGACCAGGTCTCCGTCGCTCCGGTGCCCATAACTTTTGATCCGTAAGGAGTTACGCGGCGCACAGCATACCGTTGGAAATCTATCCGAGAGCTCTACGACGGAGGCAGCAAACTTGCTCAGCTGCGCCGATTTTTGGAGCCCAAAATTGAATGTTTTCATCAGTTTCAGGAAAATTTTCTTCTTTTGCGCTATTTTTCCGTCCCAGATTGTACGTCGTGAGCCGTGAAAATGACGACAACCTAATCCATCACATTTCTATTACCGAATAACACGGTACCTTGGGCAAGACAACTTCACCTCACGTAGAGGCTGGGCCCGCAAACCGAGGACGTGGGGCTTAGGACCAGGTCTCCGTCGCTCCGGCGCCCATAAGTTTTGATCCGTTAGGAGTTATGCGGCCCACAGCATACCGTTGGAAAGCTCTGCGAGAGCTTTACGACGTGGGCAGTAAACTTGCTCCGCTGCACCCAATTTCGGAGCTCAAAATCAAACGTTTCATCAGTTTTTGGACAATTTTCTTCTTTCGCGCAATTTTTTCATACTGGATCGTACGTCGTGAGCTGCGAATAAGACGACAACCTAATCCATCAGATTTCTAATACCGAATAACATGGCACCTTCGGCAATACAACTTCGCCACACGTAGAGGCTCGGCCCGCAAACCGAGGGCGTGGGGCTTGTGACCAAGTCTCCGTCGCTCCGGTGCCCATAACTTTTGATCCGTAAGGAGTTATGCGGCGCATAGATTACCGTTAGAAAGCTCTCCTAGAGCTCTACGACGGGGGAAGCAAGCTTTCTCAGTTGCGACCATTTTCCAAGACCAAAATCAAAAGTTTTCATCAGTTTCGGGACAATTTACTTCTTTTGCGCTGTTTTTCTGTCCCGGATCATACATCGTGGGCCGCGGAAAGGACGACAAGCGAATCCATCACATTTCTATTACCGAATAACATGGCACCTTGGGCAAGACAACTTCGCCTCACGTAGAGGCTGGGCCAGCAAACCGAAGGCGTGGGGCTTGGGACCAGGTCTTAGTCACTACAGTGCCCCATAACTTTTGATCCGTAAGGAGTTACGCATTGCATAGCATACCGATGGAAAGCTCCCCGAGAGCTATACGACGAGGGAAACAAGCCTGCTCAGCTACGCCTATTTTCAGAGCCCAAAATTGAATGTTTTCATCAGTTTCGGGATAATTTACTATATTTGCGCTGTTTTTCCGTCCCGGATCATTCACCGTGAGCCGCAAAAATGACAACAACCTAATCCATCACATTTCTATTACAGAATAATACGGCACCTTGGGCAAGACAACTTCACCTCACAAAGAGGCTGGGCCAGCAAACCGAGGGTGTGGGGCTTGGGACCAGGTGTCTGTCGCTCCGATGCCCATAACTTTTGATCCGTAAGGAGTTACTTGGCGCACAGCATACCATTGGAAAGCTCTCTGAGAGCTCTACAACGGGGGCAGCAAGCCTGCTTGGATGGGCCCATTTTCGGAGTCCTAAATCGAACATTTTCATCAGTTTCAGGACTCTTTTCTTTTGTTGCACTATTTTTCCGTCCCAGATCTTACGTCGTGAGCCGCGAAAAGGACGACAACCTAATCCACCACATTTCTATTACCAAATCCCATGGCACCTTTGGCAAGACAACTTTGCCACACGTAGAGGCTCAGCTCGCAAACCGAGGGCGTGGGGCTTAGGACTAGGTCTCCGTCGCTCCGGTGCCCAAAACTTTTGATCTGTAAGGAGTTACGCGGTGCATAGCATAACGTTCGAAAGCTCTCTGAGAGCTCTACGACGAGGGCAGCAAGCCTGCGCAGCGGCGCCTATTTTCGGAGCCCAAAATCGAATGTTTTCATCAGCTTCGGGATAATTTTCTTCTTTTGCCCTATTTTTTCGACCCGGATCGTTTGTCGTGAGCCGCGAAAAGGACGACAACCTAATCCATCACATTTATATTACCGAATAACACGGCACCTTGGGCAAGACAACCTCGCCTCACGTAGAGGCTGGGCCTACAAACCGAGGGCGTGGGGCTCGGGACCTGGTCTCCATCGCTCCGGTGCCCATAACTTTTGATCCGTATAAAGTTACGCGACGCACATCATACCGTTGAAAAGCTCTCCGAGAGCTCTACGACGGGGGCAGCTAGCCTGCTCAATTGTGCCTATTTTTGGAGCCTGAAATCAAACGTTTTCATCAGTTTCGGGATAATTTACTTCTTTCGTGTTGTTTTTTCGTCCAAGATTATACGCCGTGAGTCATGAAAAGGACGACAACCTAATCCATCACATTTCTATTAACGAATAACACGGCACCTTGGGAAAGACAACTTCGCCTCACGTAGAGGTTGGGCCCGCAAACTGAGGATGTGGGGCTTGGGACCAGGTCTCCGTCGCTTCGGTGCCCATAACTTTTGATCCGTAAGGAGTTACGCGGTGCACAGCATACCGTTCGAAAGCTCTCCGAGAGCTCTACGACGTGGGCAGTAAGCTTGCTCGGCTGCGCCCAATTTCGGAGCCCAAACCCAAATGTATTCATCAGATTCGAGATAATTTTCTTCTTTTACGCTATTTTTTCGTCCCGGATCGTACGTTGTGAGCTGCGAAAAGGACGACAACTTAATCCATCATATTTCTATTACCAAAGAACATGGCGCCTTGGGAAATACCACTTCACCTCACGTAGAGGCTAGGCCCGAAAACCGAGGGCGTGGGGCTTGGGACCAGGTCTCCGTCGCTCCGGTGCCCATAACTTTTGATCCGTAAAAAGTTACGTGGCACACAGCATACCGTTGGAAAGCTATCCAAGAGCTCTACGATGGGGACAGCAAGCTTGCTCGGCTGCGCCCATTTTCGGAGACAAAAATTGAAAGTTTTCATCAGTTTCGGGATAATTTACTTATTTTGCTATGTTTTTCCGTCCCGGATCATATGTCGTGAGCCGAGAAAAGGACGATAACGTAATCCATCACATTTCTATTACCGAATAACATGGCACGTTGGGCAAGACAACTTCACCTCACGTAGAGGCTGGGCCAGCAAACGGAGGGCGTGGGTCTTGGGACCAGGTCTCCGTCACTCCGGTGCCCATAACTTTTGATCTGTAAGGATTTACGCGGCGCACACAATACCGATGGAAAGCTCCCCGAGAGCTCTACGATGAGGGCAACAAGCCTGCTCAGCTACGCCTATTTTCAGAGCCCAAAATTGAATAGTTTCATCAGTTTCGGGACAATTTACTATATTTGCGCTATTTATCCGTCCCAGATCATTCGTCGTGAGCCACGAAAATGACGACAACCTAATCCATTACATTTCTATTACAGAAAAATACGGTACCTTGGGCAAGACAACTTTGCCTCACGTAGAGGTTGGGCCCGCAAACCGAGGGCGTGGAGCTTGGGACCAGGTCTCCGTCGCTCCGGTGCCCATAACTTTTGATCCGTAAGGAGTTGCGTGGCGCACAACATACCGTTGGAAAGCTCTCCGAGAGCTCTACGACGGGGGCAGCAAGCTTGTCAGCTGCACCCATTTTCAGATCCCAAAATCGAACGTTTTCATCAGTTTTGGGACTCTTTTCTTCTTTTGCAATATTTTTCAGTCCCGGATCTTACGTCGTGAACCGCGAAAATGACGACATCCTAATCCACCACATTTCTATTACCGAATCCCACGGCACCTTGGGCAAGACAACTTTGCCACACGTAGAGATTCAACCCGCAAATTGAGGGTGTGGGGCTTGGGACCAGGTCTCCGTCGCACTCGTGCCTATGACTTTTGATCCGTAAGGAGTTACGCGGCGCACAGCATACCGTTGCAAATCTCTCCGAGAGCTCTACGACCGGGGCAGTAAGCCTGCTCAGCTGTGCCCATTTCCAGAGGCCAAAATCGAATGTTTTCATCAATTTTAGAACAATTTTCTTCTTTTGTGCTGTTTTTCCGTCCCGAATCGTACGTCGTGAGCAGTGAAAAGGACGACAACCTAATCCATTACATTTCTATTACCGAATAACACGGCACCTTGGGCAAGACAACTTCACCTCACGTAGAGGCTGGGCCTGTAAACCGAGGACGTGGGGCTTGGGACTAGGTCTCCGTCACTCCGGTGCCCATAAGTTTGGATCCGTAAGGAGTTACGCGGCGCACAGCATACCGTTGAAAAGCTCTACGAGAGCTCTACGACGTGGGCAGTAAACTTGCTCGTCTGCGCCAAATTTCGGAGCCCAAAATCAAACGTTTTCATCAGTTTTAGGACAATTTTCTTCTTTTGCGCTATTTTTTCATCCCGGATCGTACGTCGTGAGCCGCGAAAAGGACGACAACCTAATCCAACACATTTATATTACCGAATTACATGGTACCTTGGGCAATACAACTTCGCCACACGTAGAGGCTTGGCCAGCAAACCGAGGGCGTGGGGCTTAGGACCAGGTCTCCGTCGCTCTAGTGCCCATAACTTTTGATCTGTAAGGAGTTACGCGGTTCACAGTTTACCGTTGGAAAGCTCTCCGAGAGCTCTACGACGGGGAAAGCAAGCTTTCTCGGCTGCGACCATTTTCGGAGACCAAAATTGAAAGTGTTCATCAGTTTAGAGACAATTTACTTCTTTTGCGCAATTTTTCTGTCCCGGATCATACGTCGTGGGCCGCGAAAAGAACGACAAGGTAATCCATCACATTTCTATTACCGAATAACATGGCACCTTGGGCAAGACAACTTCGCCTCACGTAGAGGCTCGGCTAGCAAACCGACGGCGTGGGGCTTGGGACCAGGTCTCCGTCACTCCGGTGCCCATAACTTTTGATCCGTAAGGAGTTACGTAGTGCACAGCATACCGTTGGAATGATCTCTGAGAGCTCTACGACGGGGAAAGCAAGCTTTCTCGGCTGCGACCATTTTCGGAGCCCAAAATTAAAAAATTTTATCAATTTTGGTACAATTTACTACATTTGCGCTTTTTTTTCGTCCCGGATCATGAGTCGTGAGACGCGAAAATGATGACAACCTAATCCATCACATTTCTATTATCGAATAATATGGCACCTTGGGCAAGACAATTTCGCCTCACGTAGAGACTGGGCCCGCAAACCGAGGGCGTGGGGCTTGGGACCAGGTCTCCGTCGCTCCGGTGCCCATAACTTTTGATCCGTAAGGAGTTACGCGGGGCACAGCATACTGTTGGAAAGATCTTTGAGAGCTCTACGACGAGGGCGGCAAGCCTGCTGGGCTACGCCCATTTTTGGAACCAAAAATCGAACGTTTTTATCCGTTTCGGGATAATTTTCTTCTTTTGCGCTGTTTTTCCTTCATGGATCGTACGTCGTGAGCCGCGAAATGGACGACAACCAAATCCATGACATTTCTATTACCGAATAACATGGCATCTTAGGCAAGACAACTTCGCCTCACGTAGTAGCTGGGCCCGCAAACCGAGGGCGTGGGGCTTGGGACCAGGTCTCCGTCGCTCCGGTGCCCAAAACTTTTGATCTATTTGGAGTAACGCTGCGCACAGCATACCGTTGGAAAGCTTTGCGTGAGCTCTACGACGTGGGAAGCAAGCCGCCTCGACTGCATCCATTTTTGCACCATAAAATCGAACGTTTTCATCAGTTTTGGCACTCGTTTCTTCTTCTGTGCTGTTTTTTCATCCTGGATCGTACGTCGTGAGCCGCGAAAAGGACGATAACTTATTCCATCATATTTTTCTTACCGAATAACAATGCACCTTGGGCAAGGCAACTTCGCCTCACGTAGAGGCTGGGCCCGAAAACCGAGGGTATGGGGCATAAGACCAGGTCTCTATCGCTCCGTTGCGCATAACTTTTGATCCGTAAGGAGTTACGCGGCGCACAGCATACTGTTGGAAAGCACTCCGAGAGCTCTACGACGGGGGCAGCAACCTTGCTCAGCTGCGCTTATTTTCAGAGCCCAAAATCAAACATTTTCATCAGTTTTTGGATAATTTTCTTCTTTTGCGTTGTTTTTTTGTCCCGGATCGTACGTCGTGAGTAGCAAAAAGGACGACAAGTTAATCCATCACATTTCTATTACCGAATAACATAGCACCTTGGACAAGACAACTTCGCCTCACGTAGAGGCTGGGCCCGGAAACCGAGGGCGTGGGGCTTGGGACCAGGTCTCCGTCGCTCTGGTACCCATAACTTTTGATCCGTAAGGAGTTACGCAGCGCACATCATACTATTGGAAATCTCTCTGAGAGCTCTACGACGAAGGTAGCAAGCTTGCTCAACTGCGGCTATTTTCGGAGCCCAAAATCGAACGTTATCATCAGTTTCGGGATAATTTTCTTCTTTTGCTTCGTTTTTCAGTCTCGGATCGTACGTCGTGAACCGCGAAAAGGACAACAATCTAATCCATCACATTTCTATTACTGAATGACACGGCACCTTGGGCAAGACAACTTCACCTCACGTAGAGGCTTGGCCCGCAAACCGAGGGCGTGGGGCTTGGGACCAGGTCTCCGTCGCTCCGGTGCCCATAACTTTTGATCCATAAGGAGTTACGTAGGGCACAACATACCGTTGGAAAGCTCTACGAGAGCTTTATGACGGGCACAGCAAGTCTGCTTGGCTGCGCCCATTTTTGGAGATCAAAATCAAAGTTTTCATCAGTTTCGTGATAATTTTCTTCTTTTGCGTTGTTTTTCAATCCCGGATCGTACGTCGTGAGCCGCCAAAAGGACGACTACCTAATCCATCACATTTCTATTGCCGAATAACATGGCACCTTAGGCAAGACAATTTCACCTCACGTAGAGGCTGGGCCAGCAAACCGATGGCGTGGGGCTCGGGACCAGGTCTCGATCGCTCCGGTGCCCATAACTTTTGATCCGTAAGAAGTTACGCGGCACACAGCATACCATTGGAAAACACTCCGAGAGCTCTTCGACGGGGGCAGCAAGCCTGTTCAGCTGCGCCCATTTTCGGTGCCTAAAATCGAACATTTTCATCTGTTTCAGGACAATTTTCTTCTTCTGCGCTATTTTTCCATTTCGGATCGTACGTCGTGAGCCGCGAAAAGGACGACAACCTAATCCATCACATTTCTATTACCGAATAACACGGAACCTTGGGCAAGACAACTTCGCCTCATGTAGAGGCTGGGCCCGCAAACCGTGGACGTGGGGCTTGGGACCAGGTCTCCGTCGCTCTGGTGCCCATAACTTTTGATCCGTAAGGAGTTACGCGGTGCACAGCATACCGTTGGAAAGCTCTCCTAGAGCTCTACGATGTGGGCAGTAATCTTGCTTGGCTGCGCCTAATTTCAGAGCCTAAACCCAAATGTTTTCATCAAATTCGGGATAATTTTCTTCTTCTGCGCTATTTTTTCATCCCGGATCGTACGTCGTGGGCGGCGAAAAGGACTACAACCTAATCCATCACATTTCTATTATCGAATAACATGGCACCTTGGGCAATACAACTTCGCCACATGTAGAGGCTCGGCCCGTAAACCGAGGGCGTGGGGCTTGGGACCAAGTCTCCGTCACTCCGGTGCCCATAACTTTTGATTCGTAAGGAGTTACCGACGCACACCTTACCATTGGAAAGCACTCCGAGAGCTCTACGACGGGGGAAGCAAGCTTTCTCGGCTGCGACCATTTTGGGAGACCAAAATCGAAAGTTTTCATCAGTTTCGGGACAGTTTACTTCTTTTGCGCTGTTTTTCTATCCCGTATCATACGTCGTGGGCTGCGAAGAGGACGACAAGCTAATCCATCACATTTCTATTACCGAATAACATGTCACCTTGGGCAAGACAACTTCACCTCACGTAGAGGTTGGGCCAGCAAACTGAGGGTGTGGGGCTTGGGACCAGGTCTCCGTCACTCCGGTGCCCATAACTTTTGATCCGTAAGGAGTTACACGGCGCACAACATACCGATCGAAAGCTCCCCGAGAGCTCTACTACGTGGGCAACAAGCCTGCTCAGCTACGCCTACTTTCAGAGCCCAAAATTGAATGTTTTCATCAGTTTTGGGACAATTTACTGCATTTGCGCTGTTTTTCCTTCCCGGATCATTCGTCGTGTGCCGCGAAAATGACGACAACCTAATCCATCACATTTCTATTACAGAATAATACGGCACCTTGGGCAAGACAACTTCGCCTCACGTAGAGGCAGGGACTGCAAACCGATGGCGTGGGGCTTGGGACCAGGTCTCCATCGCTCCGGTGCCCATAACTTTTGATCCTTAAGGAGTTACTTGGCGCACAGCATACCATTGGAAACCTCTCCGAGAGCTTTACGACGGGGGCAGCAAGCCTACTCGGATGGGCCCATTTTCGGAGCCCAAAATCGAATGTTTTCATCAATTTTGGGACTCTTTTCTTCCGTTGCACTATTTTTCCGTCCGGGATCTTACGTCGTGAGCTGCGAAAAGGACGACAACCTAATCCACCACATTTCTGTTACCGAATCCCATGGCACCTCTGGCAAGCCAACTTCGTCACACGTAGAGGCTCGGCCCATAAACCGAGGGCGTGGGGCTTGGGACTAGGTCTTCGTCGCTCCGGTGCCCATAACTTTTGATCTGTAAGGAGTTACGCGGCGCACAGCATACCGTTGGAAAGGGCAGCAAGCCTGCGTAGCTGCGCCTATTTTCGGAGCCCAAAATCAAATGTTTTCATCAGTTTTGGGACAATTTTCTTCTTTTGCCCTATTTTTTGAACCCGGATCGTTCGTCGTGAGCCGCGAAAAGGACGTCAACCTAATCCATCACATTTATATTATCGAATAACACGACACCTTGGGCAAGACAACTTCGCCTCACATAGAGGCTGGGCCTACAAACCGAGGGCGTAGGGCTTAGGACCAGGTCTCCGTCGCTCCGGTGCCCATAACTTTTGATCCATAAGGAGTTACGCGGCACATAACATACCGTTGGAAAGCTCTCGGAGAGCTCTACGACGGGGGCAACTAGCCTGCTCAGTTGTGCCTATTTTCGGAGCCCAAAATCAAACGTTTTCATCAGTTTTGGGACAATTTACTTCTTTTGCGCTATTTTTTCATCCCGGATCATACGTCGTGAGCCGTGAAAAGGACGACAACCTAATCCATCACATTTCTATTACCGAATAACATGGCACCTTGGGCAAGACTACTTCGCCTCACATAAAGGCTGGGTCCGCAAACCGAGGACGTGGGGCTTGGGACCAGGTCTCCGTCGCTTCGGTGCCCATAACTTTTGATTCGTAAGGAGTTATGTGGCGCACAGCATACCGTTGGAAAGCTCTCCGAGAGCTCTACGATGTGGGCAGTAAGCTTGCTCGGCTACGCCCAATTTCGGAGCCCAAACCCAAACGTTTTCATCAGATTTGGGATAATTTTCTTCTTTTATGCTATTTTTTCATCCCGGATCGTACGTCGTGAGCTGCGAAAAGGAAGACATCCTAATCCATCATATTTCTATTACTGAAGAACATGTTACCTTGGGCAATACTTCTTCACCTCACGTAGAGGCTGGGCCTGCAAACCGAGGGCGTGGGGCTTGGGACCAGGTCTCCATCGCTCTGGTGCCCATAACTTTTGATCCGTAATGAGTTACGCAGCGCACAGTATAGCGTTGGAAAGCTCTCCGAGAGCTCTACGACGAGGGCCACACGCCTACTCAGCTGCGCCTATTTTTGAAGTCCAAAATTGAAAATTTTCATCAGTTTCGAGACAATTTACTTCATTTGAGCTGTTTTTCCGTCCCGGATCATACGTCGTGAGCCGCTAAAATGCTGACAACCTAATCCCCCATATTTATTTTACCGAATAATACGGCACCTTGGGCAAGACAACTTCGCCTCACGTAGAGGTTGGGCCCGCAAACCAAGGGCGTGGGGCTTGGGACAAGGTCTCCGTCGCTCCGGTGCCCATAACTTTTGATCCGTAAGGAGTTACGTGGCGCACAACATACCGTTGGAAAGCTCTCTGAGAGCTCTACGATGGGGGCAATAAGCCTACAAGGCGGCGTCCATTTTCAGAGCCCAAAATCGAACGTTTTCATCAGTTTCAAGACATTTTTCTTCTTTTGCACTGTTTTTTCGTCCTGGATCTTATGTCGTGAACCGCGAAAAGGACGACATCCTAATCCATCACAATTCTATTACCGAATCCCACGGCACCTTAGGCAAGACAACTTCGCCATATGTAGAGATTTGGCCCGCAAACCGAGGGCGTGGGGCTTGGGACCAGGTCTTCGTCGCTCTGATGCCCATAACTTTTGATCCATAAGGAGTTACGCGGCGCACAACATACCGTTAGAAATCTCTCTGAGAGCTCTACGACTGGGGCAGCAAGTCTGCTTAGCTGTGCCCATTTTCAGAGCCCAAAATCGAACGCTTTCATCAATTTCTGGACAATTTTCTTCTTTTGCACTGTTTTTCTGTCCCGGATCGTACGTCGTGAGACATGAAAAGGACGACAACCTAATCCATCACATTTCTATTACCGATAACACGGCACCTCGGGCAAGACAACTTCGCCTCACGTAGAGGCTGGGCTTGCAAACCGAGGACGTGGGGCTTGGGACCAGGTCTCCGTCGTTCCGGTGCCCATAAGTTTTGATCCGTAAGGAGTAACGCGGCGTAAAGCATACCGTTGGAAAGCTCTACGAGAGCTTTACGACGTGGGCAGTAAACTTGCCCGGCTGCGCCCAATTTCGGAGCCCAAAATCAAATGTTTTCATCAGTTTTGGGATAATTTTCTTCTTTTGCGCTATTTTTTCATACCGAATCGTACGTCATGAGCCGCGAATAGGACGACAACCTAATCCATCACATTTCTATTACCGAATAACATGGCACATTGGGCAATACAACTTCGCCACACGTAGAGGCTCGGCCCGCAAACCGAGGGCGTGGGGCTTAGGACCAGGTCTCCATCGCTCCAGTGCCCATAACTTTTGATCCGTAAGGAGTTACGCGGCGCACAACTTACCGTTGGAAAGCTCTCCAGGAGCTCTATGACGGGGGAAGCAAGCTTTCTCTGTTGCGACCATTTTTGTAGACCAAAATCAAAAGTTTTCATCAGTTTCGGGACAATTTACTTCTTTTGCGCTATTTTTATGTCCCGGATCATACGTCATGGGCTGCGAAAAGGAAAAACAAGCTAATCCATTACATTTTTATTTCCGAATAACATGGCACCTTGGGCAAGAAAACTTTGCCTCACGTAAAGGCTGGGCCAGCAAACCGAGGGCGTGGGGCTTGGGACCAGGTCTCCGTCACTCCAATGCCCATAACTTTTGCTCCGTAAGGAGTTACACGGCACACAACATACCGTTGGAAAGCTCTCCGAGAGCTCTACGACGAGGGCAACAAGCCTGCTCAGCTACGCCTATTTTTGGAGCCCAAAATTGAATGTTTTCATCAATTTCGGGACTCTTTTCTTCCTTTGCACTGTTTTTCCGTCCCGGATCTTATGTCGTGAGCCACGAAAAAGACGACAACCTAATCCACCACATTTCTATTACCGAATCCTATGGCACCTTTGGCAAGACAACTTCGCCACACGTAGAGTATGAGGCCCGACCCCGAATAACGTTTGTTACCTTGATTTGCGTGCCATAGACCAAGAATGATATGACTGACCTTGGATTACGTGCCCTGTCTTGGTTTTCGTGCATGCCTCGTCATTCGTGCCTTGACCTAGAATTATGTACCCTAATCCTCGACTTACGTGCCCCGACTTTGAATTGCGTGCGTTATCTCATTTCGTGTGTCCTGACCTTGAATTACGTGTCCTAACCTAGGTTTAAGAGTCATACCTCGATTTACGTGCATTGCATTGAATTACGTGCCTTTTATTGGTTTACGTACATTTACCTAGGATTGTGTGCATTTGCATTGAAATCCGTGCATTTATCTTGAAGTACATGCATTAGTCTTGAAGTTCGTGTCTTACCTCGTAGTTCGTGTCTATCTCGTAATTCTCGCCCTAGACCTAGGAATCCGTGCCACCACGTTAATCAAGAAAGAATTCTACACAAAGCACTAGACACTAAAATAATCCTACACAATCCACTAACCAATATTATATTCCTAATTCAAATTCTCTACAAACTCCACTAACAATAAAATAATACTAACCTATTCCTACATTTCCCACTATCTATTATTCTATTCATAATTTAACTCATCAACAAACATTCCTATATTTTATTCTACCTAGATTCCCTAAATTTCCAACATTCCTATGACAATTCTATGACACAAATGCATAAAAATTAACCCAAAACCCTACCCAATACACCCAAAATCTCGACACATGCATATGCCCATGCTAGGATGATTCAAATTGTGCTTCTTGGAGACACAAATCTGATTTTTGCATGCCCAAGGCCAACATTTGCATCAACAATTGCAAAAGCTTCTATTTTCTCTCGTTTCTCTCACTCTCCTCACATTTCTCTCTCTCCCTCTCATTCTTCTCTCTCAATCTCGGTTTTGGCTGAGTTCATACACTCCATAGCTTATCTTCATCATTCCATGGTTCATCAAGGCAAGCTAGAAGCTAAGAAACTCGATTAAACAAGCTAGGATGCAAGAAACACACATGCAAGCTCTTTGAACTTCCATTTCGGTTTAGGTGAGTTTCCTAGCTTCCATTTCTTTTCTTCTTGTTCTAACCTCATGCACCTACTAAGAACTTTGTCACTAAGCTAGGAAAATTGAGAAAAAAACGGGTGGAGTCTTGGCTAAGCAAGGAAAAGAACAAATCTTGTGCTTCATCAAAGTCTTGTACATCTTCTTGTTGCTTTGCTAAGGTGAGGGCTAAAACCTTTTGAAAATCCTTCAAAAATCCACATGCATGCTCTTACATGTATGTCTTTGCTTCTGTACTTGAGTTATATGTGTGTTCATAAGCTTTTACAACCATGCATGGCAAGATTTTGGCTTGAAGTTGATGATAGATGAAATCGGGTTTGTTGACAGCTCTCTGACTTGTTGTTGCGAGGTGAGTTTGGCTAGGCAAATGATGTTGAAAATGCATAAAAATTGGTAGGTGACTAGTTTTGCCAGTTTTGAACATGTTTCACAGAAATATGCCAAAGCTAATTTTGACTCTAAGGTCCTCAAAATGGCAAATCATTAAAAGGTTTCCAAATCTGGAAGTCGGGAAAAATGAAGCAGGTTTTGGCAGATGCACTGACCTTGTGGAACGAACCAGTTTTTACTTAGTAAATGATGTCGAAAATGCATGAAATTTGGTTTGCAGCTAGAATTTTCAGTTCTGGACATTTTGGTCAGAAATAGACTAAGGCTAAATCAGAACCTAAGGACCTCAAAAATGACAATTATTGAAATGTGTGCAAATCTGGACAGTTTTGTGCAATCCCACTGTTTTGGCCATAACTATTGATCTCGAACTCCAAATGATGCAAGGTGTGTTTCTGATTTTAGTTCACTTCTTAAGATTTAATTTGACATCTTATTTACTGGAATTGGAAATTGTTTGCTTGACTCAATGATTGTGAGAATACAGCCTATTGCAGTGAGGGTTTCACTTAGTTATATGCTTAGAAATTTGTTGTAACATCTCTTGTGGTATTAATTGCTTTGGATTGTGGCATTGGGATGTTGTGTGGACTGTTTTGAGTACTTGGGGATGTTTGGATTAATTGATGCTTGTCTTGAGATTGAATTTGAGTTGACTTGGGGCTTAATTGCATGGGTAAGCACGAAATG
Organism: Ehretia macrophylla; assembly: GCA_037974665.1. Classification (NCBI taxonomy): domain Eukaryota; kingdom Viridiplantae; phylum Streptophyta; class Magnoliopsida; order Boraginales; family Ehretiaceae; genus Ehretia; species Ehretia macrophylla. The sequence goes on from CM075777.1 coordinate 60,155,222, forward strand.
GAAACCCTAGTGACTAGGCGAACTTGCTAAGTGTTGATCCTTTGAATATTGAGTGTAATTATATGTTTAGTAGGCTGCCCGTAGTTGCCTTATAGCCCTAAATGTGATATTGATTCGTTGCATGTTGACAAATAGGTCTTTCTTGCATCCGAACCACGTAGATTGTTGTTGCATGTTGAATAACCTTATTATTTGATTACGTGGACGTTGAAATGAGTTATATGACTTGATTTATGTGCGTTACATGGCTGCCCGTTTAATGTTCATATAATTCCTTATGCCTTTCGAGTGAAATTACTTGTCTTATCGTGCCTCGCTTGTTTACTTGTCAATGTGCAATCTTATGACTGTCCAGAGGCAACCTACTTTGTTGTCCTCCTAATGTGATATATTAAATGTCATAAATGTGCATTGCATACAAGGTTGCAACCTTTCATTCTAGCATGGTAGCGTTCACGCACACCGGGCGGCATCGGGCTTGCCGGTGCAACCGTGACTACCATGGTCCAATTCCCTCTCTCGCTTGGGGGCTAGACTTCCTCGGAGAGTTGGGTCGTAGGATTTTGGGGTACATCCGAAGTACACCCACTTGGCGTGACGAGGGGATGATTTGAAGTCGGCCGCAACAACTGAGAGCAAAAGCTCACCGTATCCTTTTCACTATGTGTATAAGTACTCTCGCTTGGTTCCTAGAGGACCTCGGGGAGGAAAGACGGGTAATTGTGTTCCTTTACTTTTACATTACGTTATATACTTACTTGTGACATATTCATGCTTGCAAAAAGGATTTTTCATAAGTTGAACCGGAAAAATGAGTTTCAAAACTCATTTCTCGTTCCTCCTCGCTGAGTTCATAAGGACTCACCCTCGTTTTTGTCACAGGTGCAGCAGATTTGGAACAAGTACCCGAAGTAAATGTGCTTATTGATGATTCCTGGGAGTGACTACGTCTTTTGTGCTTTGCCTGAAAGTGGTTGCTATATGGATATTGTGTTTGATTGCAAACTGTTCATTTTTTTTTATGTAAATAACCCCGTTGTAATTTAGGTCTAATTTTGGCTTGTACTGATTGTAGCCGGACGAACTCTTTATTTGGTCGTTTACTTTCATCATTTAATTAGTAGTTATCGTAGGCGTTTGAACCGCTAGGTGAAGAAGTAAATAATGTAACTCTACTTCATCTCACCTAGTGATCATGCACAAGCTAAAGGATAATAGATACTTGTATGATAGGAAATTGACAAATAAACAGGACATAGTTATCATGTTAGGCTTATTAACCAAACGAGACTTTCAAGATAAACTAATAGGCAAATCGGTTGGTGACAAAATAGGAGTCCTTAATGGAATTGGATTAATGATTGGAATAATTGAGGCGCTTAGAAATTTGGTCAAACTAAGGAGCCAATTACAGCCGTTATGCTGCCGGTTTTCCGAAAAATTTTGGAGTTCTAGGCTAACGTTAAGCGTTAAACCTTAATGAACGATTAAGTACGTGAAATGATATGAACGTTTAGATCACACCCTAGTCTAACCTCTATAGGTCGGGTTGGGGCGTGACATAGAGGCTTGGTCCGCAAACCGAGGTCGTGGGGTTTGGGACCAGGTCTCCGTCGCTCCGGTGCCCATAACTTTTGATTTGTAAGGAGTTACGCGGCGCACAGCATACCGTTGGAAAGCTATCCGAGAGCTCTACGACAGGGGCAGCAAGCCTGCTCAGATGCGCCCATTTTCGGAGCCCAAAATTGAACGTTTTCATCAGTTTCGGGACTCTTTTCTTCCTTTGCACTGTTTTTTCGTCCCGGATCTTACGTCGTGAGTTGTGAAAAGGAGGACAACCTAATCCACCACATTTCTATTACCGAATCCCACGGCACCTTTGGCAAGACAACTTCGCCACACGTAGAGGCTTGGCCCGCAAACCGAGGGCGTGAGGCTTGGAACCAGGTCTCCGTCGCTCCGGTGCCCATAACTTTTTATCTGTAAGGAGTTACACGGCGCACAGCATACCGTTGGAAAGCTCTCCGAGAGCTTTACGTCGCGGGCAGCAAGCCGGCTCGGCTGCGCCCATTTTCAGAGCCCAAAATCAAATGTTTTCATCAGTTTTGGGAGAATTTTCTTCTTTTGTGCGCTTTTTTCATCCCGGATCGTACGTCGTGAGCCGCGAATAGGACGACAACCAAATCCATCATATTTCTATTACCGAATAACATGGCACCTTGGGCAAGACAACTTCGCCTCACGTAGAGGCTGGGCCTGCAAACCGAGGGTGTGGGGCTTGGGACCAGGTCTCCGTCGCTCTAGTGCCCATAACTTTTGATCCGTAAGGAGTTACGCGGCGCACAACATACCGTTGGAAAGCTCTCCGAAAGCTCCATGACAGGGGCAGCAATCCTCCTCAGCTGCGCCTATTTTCGGAGCCCAAAGTCAAACATTTTCATCAATTTTGGGATAATTTACTTCTTTTGCGCTATTTTTTCGTCCCGGATCATACGTCGTGAGCCGCGAAAAGGACGAAAACCTAATCCATCACATTTCTATTACTGAATAACAATGCACCTTGGGCAAGACAACTTCGCCTCACGTAGAGCCGGGGCCCACAAACCGAGGGCGTGGGGCTTGGGACCAGGTCTTTGTCGCTCCGGTGTCTATAACTTTTGATCCGTAAGGAGTTACGCGGCGCACAACATACCGTTGGAAAGCTCTCCGAGAGCTCTACATCACGGGCAACAAGCCTGCTTAGCTGCGCCTATTTTCGAAGCCTAAAATCGAACGTTTTCATTAGTTTCGGGACAATTTTATTCTTTTGCGCTATTTTTTCGACCCGGATCGTTCGTCGTGAGCCGCGAAAAGGTCGACAAAGAATAAGGAATGTCTAGCTTTTTGTGAGAAGTTGTCTTCTAGTGGGTTGATTTAGGATTATAATATTGATAGTGGATTTTGTAGGATTAATTAATGGCCTAGTGCCTCGTGTAAGATGCTTTCTTGATTAGCGTGAGGGCACGCTTTCCTAGGTTTTAGGGCACGCACTACGAGGTAGGACACGAACTATGAGACAAACGCACATTTTTCAAGTAAATGCACGCAACCCTAAATGAATGCACATAATTCAATGCATGGCACATAAAACGAACACAATTCTCAAACCTAGGTCAAGGTACCCAAATCTAGGTTAGGGCACACGAAACGAGGTAACGCACGTAATTCGAAGTCAGGGCACGTAAGTCAAGGATTAGGGCATATAATTCTAGGTCAAGGCACGTATAACGAAGCATGCATGAAAACCAAAACAGGGCACGCAATCCAAGATCAGTCATATAATTCTAGGTCTAAGGCACGTAAATTGAGGTAACACACGTTATTCGGGGTCGGGCCTCACATCCTCCCCTCCTTAAAAGAATTTCGTCCCGAAATTCATTCTTGCCTATTAAGGTCATTTAGACGGGTTCTGACCCTTGTTATTCTTCCTACTCCAGTTCGTCCCGTGTTTGGTGATCTCTTACCACAACCAATTCACTTCCTATGTTTCTCCACTCATTTAGTTCGGTGTGACCTCTACATTTATAGTTCTTTCCTTTGAATAACTCTATTCTCCATTTGATCTTAAGGTCATGTTCATTAACTAAAGTTAGAGTCTTCAAACATAGTCATCAAAGTTGTATCGGTATTCTAACAATAGAACTATAACTCCAAAATCATGACTCATGTTGTATCAATCTCGCATTCATACCTCAAAAGGAATATCACAATAATTCCATGATCCTAGGATGACATACGCTAATTTCAAGATGATAGGTCTATATCCGATTTATATATCCTATCTACTAGCTTCAAAATTGTTAGCACGTAGGACATACACATGTTATGGATTATTTCCACAATATGACCCTATCTTCAAGAAGAACTCACCAAACAAACTAATCCATCTCAAATCGTCATCTATCGATAGTATCATAGTCCTTATCTTGTAGGTACATTAGACTAGGAAATCTTCTAATGACTAGTCTCCCGATTACAGGCTCCTATTCATTGACATTCTTCCCCAGCTTCATTAACCCTCAAGCTCGAAATCAAGAAGAAAGACCGTCGAGATTCGTTCAACTCAAACTCTAAGGTTTATTAGGTACCACCGACAAATTGCCATTGAAATTGCATGGGTAAACTAATCTTGTTGCACTAGTTCAACTCTTACAAGTAAATTCATCAACTCGTAATTCACAGTTTATTTCCTTATTCAAATCTCCATCTTCAAGTCACGAAGCTTCATAATTTTCTTTTAATCTTATCCAAAACTCCTACGGCGAATAGTTTCAACCTCAAATAAATTCCACTCACCTCAATCCAAGGTTACGTCATACTTAAGAAGACAATGGTCCTACTCACTTAGCAACCTAGTCATTCCTTCGAACACTTAATGCCCGCCGATATATATCTTCAACATTAGTGTTACTAAGCTGGGTTCATCGCCATGTAAGCAATATCAATACTCCACTAGGTTACCAACCGTTCAACAACAGTCTTAGGACTATAAATGGGTATCGAAATGATCGAGCTCATAAGATACTTACACGAGATAACTTCAAGGTTGTATCAACATAAGAATTATGACCACGAGGCATCTTTCAACATAACCTAATAGAACTTTAAAAGTAATTAACCACTTATTTAACTATCACTACAAGATTCACCCTCTATTCAATAGCCACGATTCGAAGTCTACCAACCGCTAGTTTCTAGACGTGAAATGGTGCACTTAAATACGGTTGTCTAACAACAGTCTCTTGGGTTATCATGACTCTAATCCATATCTACCTTAACTATATGGAATTTTACTCTCCTCATTTACATGTTCAATTAGCTATGAGCATCAAGACTCATTGACCTTACGTCCAAGGGTTTACTATAAATCATCATGCTCGTGTTTTACTTCCGTTATATAAAGCAACCTCTTTACTTGTATGACAATACTTTGTTTCTAAGGAAATGCACATAAAGGACGGATGATACTGAGGTCAAGTAATATTTTTCCTATAGGTTTAATAGGTAAGTTTACCTTCAACCGTGGTTACTGCTTGCAACCTGGACACGATTCTTTTGCCACTTTGGACAGTTCTTGACGCGATGTTGATCACTCCACATCTTTTGCATCTACCAGACCTCTTCCAACATTGGGCTTCCGTGTGCCCCCTCTTGTTGCAATAGTTACATGTATCAGGATGGGGTTTAACCGAGCCTCTCGATGTGACATGACTAAATTGGTTGACTATGGTACCCGACTGTAATCTGTTAGTAGCTGCCTTTCCCGAATTTTGGCCTTGACCTTGGGTACTCCCTCTCGTAGTCTGTCCTTGCACCCTCTATCATTTTGGGCATTTCTCTACATGCATAGTGAGTACAACATGGGATTAGAGTAGTAGTAACACCTCCATAAGGGCCTCGAGCTACAGGAATATCTAAACCACCTTGGCAAACTTTCTTAACAGGTAGCTGCTCCAGGCTCTGTACTTGACTTGGTTGACTCGACCCTACCACTTCCTGACTCTTTCCTCTCTCAGCTTTTATTGCCTCTAAAAGAACTTCACCATAGGTGAGAAACTGAAAATGAGCCAAGCTATTTTGAATCTCGAATCTCAGCCCTTGAATAAATCTCTGGATCTTTTTCTCAGTAGTCTGTACCATTTCAGGAGCATACTGGGATAGCTGATTCAATCGGGTTTCGTACTGTGCAACCGTCAAATCCCCTTATTTGAAGGTCACAAACTCATTCCTTTGAAGTCTCCCTCTATTTCCAAGAACTCTTCCGACCATTCTAAAAGAGGTAGCCCCAAATATGACATATGTTTGTATATACAATTATGTTACACGAGAAGCAAAGGTGTACTTATACAATCATACTACATAAGAACAACCATATCTTAATACATAAGATTGTATAATAGAACATTAACAACTAGTATACAGCCTAGCATACAAGAACCCACTGTAACATAATAAACACTTAAGCATACGGTGCACTTGAATCACATAGGCATGTTGAGCACCTAAAAATATTGTTCACATTGGTTCACAAAAGTACATAATATTCAATGCTCAAAGCAATTAAAGCACATTAGCACACATTAACACATATAAATAAGACATCATAATTACCTTAGGGCTTCTACCCATGGTCCGAGAGTTGAACCCGACTAACGCCTAGTTAGTAAACTAAGCTCTGATACCATTTCAATATAAGGTGTCACGTCCCAACCTAGCCTATAAAGGTTAGACTAGGGTGTGATCTAAACATTCAAGTCACGTCTCGTACTTAACCGCTCATGAAGATTTAACACTTAACGTTTTGGCCTAAACTCCAAAATTTTTCGGAAAACCGGCAGCATAACGGCTGTAATTGGGCTCTTTGGTTTGACCTAATTCTCTAAACGCCTCAAAATTTTCCAATCTCAATTTCGTTTCCAACTAGGATTACCATTTAACATCAATTGAATTGCCTATTGGTTATTTCGATGTCTTGTTTGATTTATAACCTAGCATGATGCTATGTCTCGTTTGTTTGTTTGTCCTCATTACAAAAGTACCTATTGATCTTAGCTTAATAGCGAGAACCTGTTTAAGGTTTGGATGGTTCATCTTACTTCGCCCTTACCTAATGCTTCATAATCCTATTATAGCTACTAGCGATAATAAAAGCAAAACGACTGTAGCAGTATCTAGTGTCTGTCTAGAAATATCAGTACAAATCCAAAATTAGACCCCAAATTACAACGGGGGTCTTTTACATTACAACATTAGCAACATGAAAGAAACAGTCTTCAAGTAGCATAGTTTTCACAAATGGCCATAAATCAAGCAAAGCACACAAACAGGCAATCACTCCAAGGATTCATCGTTAGGCACACCGTCCTCGGGTACCTATTCTGGATCTTCTTCACCTGAGATGATAAAAGAGGGTAAGTCCTTATGAACTCAGCGAGGGGGAACGAGAAATAGGTTTTAAAACTCATTTTCCGGTTCAACTTATGAAAATCATTTTGCCAGCATGAATATAACAATAATATAAAGTAAAGGAACAGAAATACCAGTCTTTCTTCCCCGAGGTTCTCTAGGAACCAAGCGAGAGTACTTATACACATAGTAAAAATGATACAGTGAGCTTTTGCTCTCAGATCAGTTCCAGAATCAATTGTTGCGGCCGACTTTAAATCATCCCCTTAACACACCAAGTGGGTGTACTCCGGATGTACCCCAAAATCCTATGACCCAACTCTCCGAGGAAGTCTAGCCTCCAAGCGAGAGAGGGAATGAAACAGTGGTAGTCACGAGTGCACCGGCAAGCCCGATGCCGCCCGGTGTGCGTGATCGCTACCACACCACAGACTGAAAGGTTGCAACCTCGTATGCAATGCACATTTATGACATTTAATATATCACATTAGGAGGACAACAAAGTAGGTTGCCTCCGGACAGTCATAAGATTGCACATTGACAAGTAAACAAGCGAGGCACGAATAGACAAGTAATTTCACTTGAAAAGCATATGGAGTTATATGAACATTAAACGGGCAGCCATGTAACACATGTAAATCAAGTCATATAACTCATTTCAAAGTCCACGTAATCAAATATTAAGATTATTCAACATGCAACAACATCTACGTGGGCTCGGATGCAAGAAAGGCATATTTGTCAACAGGCAATGATCAAAATCACATTTAAGGCTATAAGGGCATCTACGGGCAGCCTACTAAGATATAATTCCACACAATATCCAAATGATCAACACTTAGAAAGACTATCTAGTCATTAGGGTTTCCATTTCATGCATATCCGTGCAATTTAAGCCCCAAACCAATTCAAAATCAATCTCAAGCCATGCATCATTTAATTCAACATCCTCGAACATTCAAAACAGTCCACACAACATCCCAAAGCTACAATCCCAAGCATTTATTTCAACAAGAGAAGTTACAACAATTTTTCTAAGCATAACACTAAGTGAAACCCTTACTGAAATAGGATATTTTCTCACAATCAATAAGATGAGCAAACAATCTCCAATTCCAGTGAATAAGATGTCAAATTAAATCTTAAGAAGTGAACTAAAATCAGAAACAAACCTTGCATCATTTGGAGTTCGGGATCATTAGTTATAGCCGAAACAGTGGGATAGCACAAAACTGTCCAGATTTGCACACATTTCAATGATTGTCGTTTTTGAGGTCCTTAGGGTCAGATTTAGCCTTGGTCCATTTCTGACAAAACTGTCAAGAACTGGAAAATATAGCAGCATACCAAATTTAATGCATTTTGGACATCATTTACTAAGTCAAATCCGGTTCATTCTACAAGGTCAGTGCATCTGCCAAAACCTGCTTCATTTTTTCAGATTTCCAGATTTGGACACATTTTAATGATTTGCCATTTTGAGGCCCTTAGATTCAAAATTAGCTTTTCCCTATTTCTGTCAAAAGTGTTCAAAACTGGAAAAACTAGTCACCTACCAATTTTCATGTATTTTAAAAATCATTTTCCTAGCCAAACTCACCTCGAAACAACTGGTCAGAGAGCTGTCACATAATCCGACTTCACCTATCATCACTTTCAAGCCAAGATCTTGCCATGCATGGTTGTAAAAGCTTATGAACGAACATATAACTCAAGTACAGAAGCAAAGACATACATTTAAGAGCATGCATGTGGATTTTTGAAGGATTTTCAAAAGGTTTTAGCCCTCACCTTAGCAATCAACCAAGAAGATGCACAAAAACTTGTTGAAGCACAATCTTCTTCTTCTCCTTTGCCTAGCCGAGATTCCAACTAGATTTTCTCTATTTTTCCTAGCTTAGTGACCAAGATCTTAGTACATGCATTTGGTTAGAACAAGAAGAAAAGAAATGGAAGCTTAAAAACTCACCTAGGGCCGAAATGAAGACTCAAAGGACATGCATGTGTGATTCTTGCATCCTAGCTAGCTTGCTTGAGTTTCTTTGATGGTTGCTTGACTTGATCAACTATGGCGTGAAGAAGATGAGCTATGGAAGGTGAGAAACTCAGCCAAGGCCGAGAGAGAGAGAGAAAAATGAGAGGGAGAGAGAGAAGTTGAGAGGAAATGAGAGAATATGAAAAAGAATAAAGCTTTTGCAAGTTTGATGCATATGGTCGGCCTTGGGCAGCAAAATTCAGTATTTTTGTGTCTTCAAGGAGTATTTTGAAATTGCTAGCATGGGCATGAAGTGTTTGGTCGAGCAAGGTGGAGATTTGAGGAGAATTTGAGCAATTTTTTATGCATTTGTGTCATAGAATGTCATAGTATGTCTAGGATTATAAATAAATTATGCAATGCTAGATTAAATGCACATAGTGGTCGGCCAAAGCTAGCTTCAGTTCTGAATTTTTGTCATCTTTGAGCATTATTTTAATTGTGTCTTGAAAGTGCAAAAAGAATAAGGAATGCCTAGCTTTTTGTGAGATTTTGTTTTCTAGTGGGTTGATTTAGGATTATAATATTGATAGTGGATTTTGTAGGATTAATTAATGGCCTAGTGCCTCGTGTAAGATGCTTTCTTGATTAGCGTGAGGGCACGCTTTCCTAGGTTTTGGGGCACGCACTACGAGGTAGGACACAAACTACGAGACGAATGCACGTTTTTCAAGTAAATACACGCAACCCTAAATGAATGCACATAATTCAATGCATGGCACATAAAACGAACACAATTCTCAAACCTAGGTCAAGGCACCCAAATCTAGGTTAGGGCACACGAAACGAGGTAACGCACGCAATTCAAAGTCAGGGCACGTAAGTCGAGGATTAGGGCACATAATTCTAGGTCAAGGCACGTATGACGAAGCATGCACGAAAACCAAGACAGGGCACGCAATCCAAGATCAGTCATATAATTCTAGGTCTAAGGCACGTAAATCGAGATAATACACGTTATTTGGGGTCGGGCCTCACATCGGGACTGTTTTATTCTTTTGCACTATTTTTCCTTCTCGGATCGTACGTTATGAGCCGCGAAAAAGTCGACAACCTAATCCACTACATTTTTATTACCGAATCCCACGCAACCTTGGGCAATTCTACTTCGCCTCACGTAGAGGCTAGGCCTGCAAACCGAGGGCGTGGGGCTTAGGACCAGGTTTTTGTCACTCCGGTGCCCATAACTTTTGATCTATAAGGAGTTACGCGGCGCACAACATACCGTTGGAAAGCTCTCCGAGAGCTCTACGACGGAGGCAGCGAGCTTGCTCGGTTGCACCTATTATCGGAGCCCAAAATCGAACATTTTCATCAATTTTGGGCTAATTTTCTTATTTAGCGCTATTTTTTCGTCCCGGATCGTATGTCGTGAGCCAAGAAATGGACGACTACCTAATCCTTCACATTTCTATTACCGAATAACATGGCACCTTGTGTGAGGCCCGACCCCGAATAACGTGTGTTACCTCGATTTACGTACCTTAGACCTAGAATTATATGACTGATCTTGGATTGCGTGCCCTGTCTTGGTTTCGTGCATGCTTCGTCATACGTGCCTTGACTTAGAATTATGTGCCCTAATCTAGATTTGCGTGCCTTGACCTAGGTTTAAGAATTGTGTTCATTTTGTGTGCCATGCATTGAATTGCGTGCATTCATTTAGGGTTGTGTGCATTTACTTGGAAAACGTGCATTCGTCTCGTAGTTCGTGTCCTACCTCGTAGTGCGTGCCCTAGACCTAGGAAAGCGTGCCCTTACGCTAAACAAGAAATCATCTTACACGAAGCACTAGGTCATTAATTAATCCTACAAAATCCACTAACTATTATTAAATTACTAATTCAACCCACTAGAAGACAAAATCTCACAAAAAGCTAGACATTCCTCATTTTTTATTCCTTATTCTTTTTGCACTTCCAACACACAATTAAATAATGATCAAAAGTTGACAAAATTCAGCATTTTTACATGCCTTGGCCGACCACTATGTGGTGTTTTTGCATGCTTACTCAATTCAAAATTAACTCTAGACAACTTATGACAATTCTATGACACAAATGCATAAAAATTTGCTGAAAACCTTCTCAAAACTCCACCTTGCTCGACCAAACACTCCTTGCCCATGCTAGGAATTTCAAATTACATCTTGAAGACACAAAAAGGCTAAAATTTGGCTGCCCAAGGCCGAACATGCTTCATCAAATTACAAGGCCTTTGTCTTTTTTTTCATTTCACTCATTTTCCTCTCAAACTTCTCTCTCTCCCTCTCATTTTTCTCTCTCTCTCTCGGCCTTGGCTGAATCTCTTCACCTCTTAGCTCATCTTCATCATCCTATGGTTAATCAAGGCAAGCCACAAGCAAAGGAACTCAACCAAGCTAGCTAGGTTGCAAGAAAACTCACATGCAAGCTCTTGAGTCTCCATTTTTGGCCTAGGTGAGTTTCTTAGCTTCCATTTCTTTTCTTCTTGTTCTAACCACATGCATGTACTAAGAGCTTGGTCACTAAGCTAGGAAAAAAAGAGAAAATCAAGTTGGAATCTCGGCTAAGCAAAGAAGAAGAAGAAATTTGTGTTTCAACAAGTTTTGTGCATCTTCTTGTTGATTTGCTAAGGTGAGGGCTAAAACCTTTTGAGAATCCTTCAAAAATACACATGCATGCTCTTAAATGTATGTCTTTGCTTCTGTACTTGAGTTATTTGTGTGTTCATAAGCTTTTACAACCATGCATGGCAAGATTTTGGCTTGAAGTTGATGATAGATGAAGTCGGGTTTGTTGACAGCTCTCTGACTTGTTGTTGCGAGGTGATTTTGGCTAGGAAAATGAAGTTGAAAATGAATGAAAATTGGTAGGTGACTAGTTTTTCCAGTTTTGAACATTTTTCGTAGAAATAGACCGAGGCTAATTTTGAATCTAAGGTCCTCAAAATGGAAAATCATTAAAATGTGTCCAAATCTGGAAGTCTGGAAAAATGATGCAGGTTTTGGCAGATGCACTGACCTTGTGGAACGAACCAGTTTTGACTTAGTCAATGATGTCCAAAATGTATTCAATTTTGTGTGCTAATAGGTTTTTCAGTTCTGGACATTTTTGTCAGAAATGGACTAAGGCTAAATATGACCCTAAGGACCTCAAAAACGACAATTATTAAAATGTGTGCAAATCTGGACAGTTTTGTGCAATCCCACTGTTTTGGCCATAACTATTGATCTCGAACTCCAAATGATGCAAGGTTTGTTTCTGATTTTAGTTCACTTCTTAAGATTTAATTTGACATCTTATTCACTGGAATTGGAGATTCTTTGCTTGTCTTAATGATTGTGAGAAAACAACCTATTGCATTGAGGGTTTCACTTAGTTATATGCTTAGAAATTTGTTGTAACTTCTCTTGTGATATTAATTGCTTTGGATTGTGGCATTGAGATGTTGTGTGGACTGTTTTGAGTACCTGGGGATGTTGAATTAATTGATGCATGGCTTGAGATTGATTCTGAGTTGACTTGGGGCTTAATTGCACGGGTAAGCACGAAATGGAAACCCTAGTGACTAGGCGAACTTGCTAAGTGTTGATCCTTTGAATATTGAGTGTAATTACATGTTTAGTAGGCTGCCCGTAGTTGCCTTATCAAATTGTCATCTATCGATAGTATCATAGTCCTTATCTCGTAGGTGCATAAGATTAGCAAATCTTCTAATGACTAGTCTCCCGGTTACAGGCTCCTATTCATTAACATTCTTCCCCAGCTTCGTTATCCTTCAAGCTCGTAATCAAGAAGAAAGACCGTTGAGATTCGTTAAACTCAAACTCTAAGGTTTATTAGGTACCACCAACAAATTGCTATCGAAATTGCAAGAGTAAACTAATCATGTAGTACTAGTTTAACTTTTCAAGTAAGCTTCATCAGCTTGTGATCTACAATTTATTTCCTTATTCAAGTATCTATTTTCACGTCTCGAGGCTTCAGAATTTCTTTCAATCTTAACCAAGACTCCTAAGACGAATAGTTTCAACCTCAAATAAATTCCACTCACCTCAATCCAAGGTTATGTCATACTTAAGAAGGCAATGGTCCTACTCACTTAGCGACTTAGTCATTCCTTCGAATACTTAATGCCCGCCAATATATCTTCGACATTAATGTTACTAAGATGGGTTCATCGCCATGTAAGTGATATCAATGCTCTACTAGGTTACCGGCCGTACAACAACAATCCTAGGACTATAAATGGGTACCGAAACGACCGGGCTCATAAAATACTTAAACGAGATAACTTCAAGGTTGTATCAATATAAGAATCATGACCACGAGGCATCTTTCAACATAACCTAATAGAACTTCAAAAGTAATCAACCACTTATTTAACTATCACTACAAGATTCACCCCTCTTATTCAACGACCACAATTCGAAGTCTACCGATCACTAGTTTCTAGATGTGAAACGGTGCACATAGATACAGTGGTCTAACAATAGTCTCTTGGGTCATTATGACTCTAATTCATCTCTATCTTAACTCTATGAAATCTTACTCTTCTCATTTACATGTTCAACAAGCTAAGAGCATCAAGACTCATCGACCTTAGGTCTTAGGGTTCACCATGAATCATCATGCATACTCACTATTAGCTATTTAGGATTACTAATCATACCCTAACGACTCCACTTTGTAACCGAATGCTTTAATCTCATTTCCATGGTTTATATAATAGGTCCATCGGTCTTACTTAAGGATATATGCTTTCCAACATCCTCTAGGGTATCTAAACAACAGTGCATAGAATGACTTACTTGCATAATCACAACTAAATCTGAGAGGCACCAAATTAATACCATGATTCTAAATATCACCGATATCCAACTTAGGACCTTTAGCAACGTTAGTCATCTAATGCATAATTCAATTCCTTACACTTCTATCCGACCTAACATTTTAGGTGCAGTTTTCCGAACACGAGTTCTAGTTATGTGAATTCCTCGATTCCAACATCCCCATATCTTGTTATACTAAAGATTCATCAACCTTGTTAAACTCAGTCTCCATAGCTACCTACATGTCTTGAGGTTATCCATTGTTAACTCACTTAAATACGCTATCCATGACTTAATAATCTAACCCCTCAAAGTAAACTATTGTCAACTTCCACGAATTCACCTCTTAATTTCTAGGTCATGATCTTAACACTTAGTGAACTTGAAACTCACTAGTATACATCACATCAGATTCATCGATGTTTAATTCCAAACAAGTAAGTATTCAATCGTACGAGTATATCGCTAACTTCTTAGATAGTCTATCAAGCCAATTTTAAGATGTGAGAAATGGATTCAAAGATACCTCCAAGTCAACTTCCACTATCAGCACATGAGAATATATACTACTCTACATATTTAATAGTATGTTCTTATATCTTAAGCGAAGTTGTATGTCATTAAACTTTATACTTGAACCATAATTAGAAGAATGGTTTAACGGAATCAATAACTTCATAGCTATAAAATTGACAACTTAATCACAGGTATAGGTATTCCAAAAATAAGGAGATAAATTTACCTCAACAATTATACCCGTGCTACGCATTTTATACATATGCATATCCAGTAATACATACTATCCATCGAGTACCTGTGAAGATGCGAGAAATCTCCAACCGAGACTTTCCGTTCTTTCTGCATAAATTCACTTCCCTGATAGTTCTAGTCCTAACTATCTATGTGTATAAATAGTCATTAATGGTTATGTAACATCCACATGTATCAAGGAAGGAGTATAAAAGCATGCATGCATTATTGAGGACGTGTCGGTGTGCATGACACATAATACATATAGTCCACAAAGGCACATAGTATTCAATTCTCAAAGCAATTAAAGCACATTAGCACACATTAACACATATAAACAAGACATCATAATTACCTTAGGGCTTCTACCCATGGTCCGAGAGTTGAACCCGACTAATGCCTAGTTACTAAACTAAGCTCTGATACCATTATACTTATAAGGTGTCATGCCCCAACCCGGCCTATAAGGTTAGACTAGGGTGTGATCTAAACATTAAAGTCATATCACATACTTAACCGTTTATGAAGATTACACACTTAACGTTTTTGGCCTAAACTCCAAAATTTTTCGGTAAACCGGCAGCATAACGGCTGTAATTGGGCTCTTTGGTTTGACCTAATTCTCTAAACGCCTCAATTATTCCAATCATTAATCCAATTCCATTAAGGACTCCTATTTGTCACCAACCGATTTGCCTACTAGTTTATCTTGAAAGTCTCGTTTGGTTAATAAGCCTAACATGATAACTATATCCCGTTTATTTGTCAATTTCCTATCATGCAAGTACCTATTATCCTTTAGTTTGCAAATGAGCACCTAACTGAAATTAGATAGAACTAACTTAGTTGATTGTTCATCTAGTGGTTTGAATGCCTACGATAACTACTAATTAAGAAAAAGAAAGCAAACAACCAAATAAAAGTTCGTCCGGTTATAGATAGTACAATCCCAGAATTAGACCCAAATTACAACGGGGTCATTTACATCAATAAACAACAAGCAACATAAAAGAAATAGTCTTCAAGTAGCATAGTTCACAAATATCCATAGTCACGCAAAGCACACAAGACAGGCAATCACTCCAAGGAATCATCGTTAGGCACATCGTCCTCGGGTACCTGTTCTTGATCTTCTTCACCTGAGATGATAAAAGAGGATGAGTCCTTATGAACTCAGCGAGGGGGAACGAGAAATAAGTTTTGAAACTCATTTTCCGGTTCAACTTATGAAAATCCTTTTGCAAGCATGAATATAACAAAAATATAAGTACAGAAATAGAAATACCAGTCTTTCCTCCCTGAGGTTCTCTAGGAACGAAGCGAGAGTACTTATACACATAGTAAAAAGGATACAGTGAGCTTTTGCTCTCAGATCAGTTTCAGAATCAGAAGTTGTGACCGACTTCAAATTATCCCCCAAAACACGGCAGGTGGGTGTACTCCGGATGTACCCCAAAATCCTACGACCCAACTCTCTGAGGAAGTCTAGCCCCCAAGCGAGAGAGGGAATGGGACCATGGTAGTCACGGGTGCACCAGCAAGCCCGATGCCGCCCGATGTGCGTGATCGCTACCATGCCAACAGGAAAGGTTGCAACATTGTATGCAATGCACATTTATGACAGGTAATATATCACAGTAGGAGGACAACAAAGTAGGTTACCTCCGGACAGTCATAAGATTTCACATTGACCAAGTAAATAGGCAGGGCACGATAAAACAGGTAATTTCACTTGAAAGGCATATAGAGTTATATGAAAATTAAATGGGCAGCCATGTAACACATGCAAAACAGGCCATATAACTCATTACGAAGCCCACGTGATTAAGTGATAAGATTATTCAACATGCAATGACATCAACATGGGTTTCGGGTGCAAGAAAAGCTTATTTGTCAACATGCAATGGCCAAAATCACATTTGAAGTTATAAGACATTTACGGGCAGCCCACTAAGCATATAATTCCCACACAATGTCCAATTGATCAATATTTAGCAAAACTACCTAGTCATTAGGGTTTCCATTTCATGTATATTCATGCAATTTGAGCCTCAACCCAACTCAAAGTCAATCTCAAACCATGCATCATTTAATTCAACATCCTCAAACATTCAAAACAGTCCACACAACATCCCGTAGCTATAATCCCAAGCATTTAATTCAACAAAAGGAGTCACAACAATTTTACTAAGCACAACATTAAGTGAAACCCTTACTGCAATAGGCTGTCTTCTCACAATCAATCGGATAAGCAAACAATCTCCAAATTCAGTGAATAAGATGTCAAATTAAAGCTTAAGAAGTAAACTAAAATCAGAAACAAACCTTGCATCAATTGGAGTTCGGGATCATTAGATATAGCCGAAACAGTGGAATAGCACAAAGCTGTCCAGATTTGCACACTTTTCAGAAATTGATGTTTTTGAGGTCCTTAGGGTCCGTTTTAGCCTTGGTCCATTTCTGATAAAATTTTCCAGAACTGAAAAATATAGCAGAACACCAAATTTCATGCATTTTGGACATCATTTACTAAGTCAAATATGATTCGTTCCATAAGGTGAGTGCATCTGCCAAAACCTGCTTCATTTTTTCCAGATTTCCAGATTTGGTCACATTTTAAAGATTTGCCGTTTTGAGGACCTTAGAGTCAGAATTTGCTTCAGCCTATTTCTGGGAAAAATGTTCAAAACTGCCCAAAATAGTCACCTACCAATTTTTAAGCATTTTCAACATCCTTTTCCTATCTAAACTTACCTCGGACATACTGGTCAGAGAGCTGTCAACAATTTCGACTTCACCTAGCATCATTTTCAAGCCAAGATCTTGCCATGCATGGTAGTTTAAGCTTATGAACGACCATATAGCTCAAGTACAGAAGCAAACACACACATTTATGAGCATGCATGTGAATTTTTGAAGAGTTTTCAAAAGGTTTTAACCCTCACCTTAGCAATCAACCACAAAGATGCACAAAAAACTTGTTGAAGCTTCAAATCTCTTCTTCTTCTTGCTTAGCCGAGATTCCAACTTGGTTTCTCTATTTTTCCTAGCCTAGTGATCAATATCTTAGCACATGCATGAGGTTAGAACAAGAAGAAAAGAAATGGAAGCCAAGAAAACTTACCTAGGCCAAAAATGGTGACTCAAAATGCTTGCATGTGTGTTTCTTGCATCCTAGCTTGCTTGGGTGAGTTTCTTTGCTTGTGGTTTGTCTTGATGCACCTTAGGATGATGAAGATGAGCTAAGAGGTGGAGAGAACTCAGCCAAAACCGAAATGGAGAGAGAAAATGAGAGGGAAGTGAGCGAAATTGAGAGAAAATGAGAGAATATGACAAAAGTGATGGCTTTGCAATTTTTTTGAGCATATGGTCAGCCTTGGGCATACAAATTCAGACTTTTTGTGTCTTCAAGGAGTATTTTGAAATGGCTAGCATGGGCATGGAGCACTTGGTCGAAAATGGTGGAGATTTGAGGAGAATTTGAGCAATTTTTTATGCATTGTGTTAAGTGTTTTGTCATAGTTTGTCTAGGACTAATTTTTTTTATGCATTTGTATCATTAGAATTGTCATAGGAATGTTGGGGAATGAGGGAATCTAGGTAGAATAAAATATAGGAATGTTTGTTGATGAGTTGAATTATGAGGAGGTATGCACGAAAACCAAGACATGACACGTAATCCAAGGCCGGTCATTTAATTTTAGGTTTAAGGCGTGCAAATCGAGGTAGGACACGTTATTCGGGGTCGGGCCTCACACTGCGCCCATTTTTGCAGCCCAAAATCGAATGTCTTCATCAATTTCGGGACATTGTTCTTCTTTTGCATTGTTTTTCCGTCCCGGATCATACGTCGTGAGTCGCGAAAAGGATGACAACCTAATCCATGACATTTCTATTACCGAATAACACGACAACTTGGGCAGGACAACTTCGCCTCACGTAGAGGCTGGGCCCGCAAACCGAGGGCGTGGGGCTTGGGACCAGGTCTCCGTCGCTCCGGTGCCCATAACTTTTGATCCGTAAGGAGTTACACGGCGCACAACATACCGTTGGAAAGCTCTCCGAGAGCTCTACGACGGGGGCAGCAAGCCTGCTAGACTGCGCCCATTTTTGGTTACCAAAATTGAACATTTTCATCAGTTTCGGGATAATTTTCTTCTTTTGCGCTATTTTTCTGTCCCGGATCATACGTCGTGAGCCACAAAAAGGACGACAACCTAATCCATCACATTTCTATTACCGCATAACACTGAACCTTGGGCTAGACAACTTCGCATCACGTAGAGGCTGGGCCCGCAAACCGGGGGCATGGGGCTTGGGACCATGTCTCTGTCGCTCCGGTGCCCATAACTTTTGATCCGTAAGGAGTTTCGCGGTGCACAGCATACCGTTGGAAAGCTCTCCGAGAGCTTTACGACGGGGGCAGCAAGCGTACTCGACTGCGCCAATTTTTGGATACCAAAATTGAACATTTTCATCAGTTTCGGGACAATTTTATTCTTTTGCGCTTTTTTTCTGTCCCGGATCATACGTCGTGAGCCACGAAAAGGACGACAACCTAATCCAACACATTTCTATTACCGCACAACACGTCACCTTGGGCAAGACAACTTCGCCTCACGTACGCAAACCGAGGGCGTGGGGCTTGGGACCAGGTCTCAGTCGCTCTAGTGCCCATGACTTTTGATCCTTAAGGAGTTATGCAGCGTACAGCATACCGTTGGAAAGCTCTTTGAGAGATCTACGACGGCGGCAACAAGTCGGCTCGTCTGCGCCCATTTTGGAGCCCAAAATTGAACATTTTTATTAGTTTCGGAACAATTTTCTTCTTGTGCACTGTTTTTTCATCCCGGATCGTCCGTCGTGAGCCGCGAAAAGGACGACAACCTAATCCATCACATTTCTATTACCGAATAACATGGTACCTTGGGCAAGACAACTTCGCCTCACGTAGAGGCTGGGTCACCAAACTGAGGGCGTAGGGCTTGGGACTAGGTCTCCGTCGCTCCGGTGCCCATAACTTTTGATCCGTAAGGAGTTACGCGGCGCACAGCATACCGTTGGAAAGCTCTCCGAGAGCTCTTTGATGGGGACAGCGAGCCTACTCGACTGTGCCCATTTTCGGAGCCCATAATCGAACGTTTTCAGTAGTTTTGGGACAATTTTCTTCTTTTGCGCTGTTTTTTCGTCCTGGATCGTTCGTCGTGAGCCGCGAAAAGGACGACAACCTAATCCATCACATTTTTATTACCGAATCCCACGCAACCTTGGGCAAGAATACTTCGCCTCACGTAGAGGCTGGGCCCGCACACCGAGGGCGTGGGGCTTGGGACCAAGTCTCCGTCGCTCCGGTGCCCATAACTTTTGATCCGTAAGGAGTTACGCGGCGCACAACATACCGTTGGAAAGCTCTCCGAGAGCTCTACGAAGGGGGCAGCAAGCCTGCTAGACTGCACCCATTTTTGGTTACCAAAATTGAACATTTTCATTAGTTTCGGGATAATTTTCTTCTTTTACGCTATTTTTCTATCCCGGATCATACGTCGTGAGCTGCGAAAAGAACAACAACCTAATCCATCACATTTCTATTACCGAATAACATGGCACCTTGGGCAAGACAACTTCGTTTCACGTAGAGGCTGGGCCCGTGTAAGGCCCGACATCGATTTACGTGCGATACCTCGTTTCGTGTGCCCTAATCTAGATTTGCATGCCTTGACCTAGGTTTAAGAATTGTGTTCGGTTTGTGTGCTATGCATTGAATTACGTGCATTCATTTAGGGTTGCGTGCATTTACTTGGAAAACGTGCGTCCGTCTCGTAGTTCGTGTCCCATCTCGTAGTGTGTGCCCTAAGACCTAAGAAAGCGTGCCCTCACGCTAAACAAGAAAGCATCTTACACGAAACACTAGGTCATTAATTAATCCTACAAAATTCACTAACTATTATTAAATTACTAATTCAACTCACTAGAAGATAAAATTTCACTAAACACTAAGCATTCTTTATTCTTTATTCCTTATTCTTTTTGCACTTTCAACACAAAAATAAACAATGCACAAAAAATGACAAAATTCAGCATTTTTACATGCCTTGGCCGACCACTCTGTGGCATTTGTGCTTGCTTGTTCAAATTCAACTTAATTCCTAGACAAACTATGACATTCTATGACACAAATGCATAAAAAATTGCTCAAAAATCTCCTCAAAACCCCACCCTACTCGACCAAACATTCCTTGCCCATGCTAGGAATTTCAAAATACTCCTTGAAGTCACAAAAAGGCTGAATTTTTGCTGCCCAAGGCCGAGCATACTCATCAATTGCAAGACTTTTGTTTTCTTCTTCATTTCTCTCATTTTCCTCTCAACTTCTCTCTCTCCCTCTCATTTTCTCTCTCTCTCTCTCGGCCTTGGCTGAGTTTACTCTTGCCTTTGCTCATCTTCATCAATTCATGGTGCATCAAGACAAGCAACAATCAAAGAAACTCAAGCAAGCTAGCTAGGATGCAAGAATCACACATGCATGTCCTTTGAGTCTTCATTTCGGCCCTAGGTGAGTTTCTTAGCTTCCATCTCTTTTCTCCTTGTTCTAACCACATGCATGTACTAAGAGCTTGGTCACTAAGCTAGGAAAAATAGAGAAAACCAAGTTGGAACCTCGGCTAGGCAAAGAAGAAGAAGAAATTTGTGCTTCAACAAGTTTTTGTGCATCTTCTTGTTGATTTGCTAAGGTGAGGGCTAAAACCTTTTGAAAATCCTTCAAAAATCCACATTCATGCTCTTAAATGTATGTCTTTGCTTCTGTACTTGAGTTATATGTTCGTTCATAAGCTTCTTCAACCATGCATGGCAAGATTTTGGCTTGAAAGTGATGATAGGTGAAGTCGGATTATGTGACAGCTCTCTGACCTGTTGTTTCGAGGTGATTTTGGCTAGGCAAATGATGTTGAAAATGCATGAAAATTGGTAGGTGACTATTTTGTCCAGCTTTGAACATTTTTCACAGAAATAGGCCAAAGCTAATTTTGACTCTGAGGTCCTCAAAATGGCAAATCTTTGAAATGTGTCCAAATCTGGAAATCTGGA
The DNA here is from genome assembly GCA_037974665.1 of Ehretia macrophylla. Classification (NCBI taxonomy): domain Eukaryota; kingdom Viridiplantae; phylum Streptophyta; class Magnoliopsida; order Boraginales; family Ehretiaceae; genus Ehretia; species Ehretia macrophylla. The sequence goes on from CM075777.1 coordinate 60,176,851, forward strand.
AAAATGAAGCAGGTTTTGGCAGATGCACTGACCTTGTAGAACGAACCATATTTGACTTAGTAAATAATGTCAAAAATGCATGAAATTTGGTGTTCAGATATATTTTTCAGTTCTGGACATTTTTGTCAGAAATGGTCTAAGGCTAAAACTGACCCTAAGGACCTCAAAAACGTCAATTATTGAAATGTGTGCAAATCTGGACAGTTTTGTGCTATCCCACTATTTCGGCTATAACAAATGATCCCGAACTCCAAATGATGCAAGGTTTATTTCTGATTTTAGTTCACTTCTTAAGATTTAATGTGACATCTTATTCAATGAAATTGGAAATTGTTTGCTTGTCCTAATGATTGTGAGAATACAGCCTATTGCAGTAAGGATTTCACTTAGTTATATGCTTGGTAAAATTGTTGTAACTTCCCTTGTTGAATTAAATGCTTGGGATTGTGGCTTTGGGTTGTTGTGTGGACTGTTTTGAATACTTGGGGATGTTTGAATTAATTGATGTATGGCTTAAGGATGATTTTGGGTTGACTTGAGGTTTAATCACACGGGTAAGCACGAAATGGAAACCCTAATGACTAGGTAGTCTTGCTAAGTGTTGATTATTTGGATATTGTGTGGAATTATATGCTTAGTAGGCTGCCCGTAGATGCCCTTATAGTCCTAAATGTGATTTTGATCATTGCATGTTGACAAATAGGCTTTTCTTGCATCCGAGCCCACATAGATGTTGTTGCATGTTATATAATCTTATTATTTGATTACGTGGACTTTGAATTGAGTTATATGACTTGATTTATGTGCGTTACATGGCTGCCCATTTAATGTTCATATAACTCCATGAGCTTTTCAAGTAAAATTACTTGTCTATCCATGCCTCGCTTGTTTACTTGTCAATGTGCAATCTTATGACTATCCGTAGGCAACCTACTTTGTTGTCCTCCTAATGTGATATTTTAAATGTCATAAATGTGCATTGCATACAAGGTTGCAACCTTTCATTTCGGCATGGTAGCGATCACGCACACCGGGCGGCATCGGGCTTTCCGGTGCACCCGTGACTACCATGGTCCCATTCCCTCTCTCGCTTGGGGGCTAGACTTCCTCAGAGAGTTGGGTCGTAGGATTTCGGGGTACATCCGGAGTACACCCACTTGGCGTGATATAGGGATGAATTGAGGCCGGCCGCAACAACTGATACTGGAATTGATCTGAGAGCAAAAGCTCACCGTATCCTTTTTACTATGTGTATAAGTACTCTCGTTTGGTCCCTAGAGGACCTCGGGGAGGAAAGACTGGTAATTGCGTTCTTTAATATTATATTACGTTATGTACTTGCTTGTGATACACATCATGCTTGCAAAAGGGTTTTCATAAGATTGAACCATAAAATGAGTTTCAAAACCTATTTCTCGTTCCCCCTCGCTGAGTTCATAAGGACTCACCCTCTTTTATCATCTCAGGTGAAGAAGATCAAGAATAGGTACCCGAGGACGATGTGTCTAATGACGATTCCTTGGAGTGATTGCCTGTCCTGTGTGCTTTGCTTGATTTATGGCCATTTGTGAAAACTAGGCTACTTGAAGACTGTTTCTTTCATGTTGCTAATGTTGTAATGTAAAATACCCCCGTTGTAATTTGGGGTCTAATTTTGGTTTGTACTAATATTTCTAGACAGACACTAGATACTGCTATGGTCATTTTGCTTTTATTATCGCTAGCAGCTATAATAGGATTATGAAGTATTAGGTAAGGGCGAAGTAAGATGAACCATCCAAACCTTAAACCGGTTCTCGCTATTAAGTTAAGATCAACAGGTACTTTTGTAACGAGGATAAACAAACAAATGAGACATAGCATCATGCTAGGTTATAAATCAAACGAGACGTCGAAATAACCAATAGGCAATTCAATTGATGTTAAATGGTAATCCTAGTTGGAAACGAAATTGAGATTGGAAAAAAATTGAGGTGTTTAGAGAATTAGGCCAAACCAAAGAGCCCAATTACAGCCGTTATGCTGCCGGTTTTCCAGAAAATTTTGGAGTTTAGGCCAAAACGTTAAGTGTAAATCTTCATGAACGGTTAAGTACGAGACATGACTTGAATGTTTAGATCACACCCTAGTCTAACCTTTATAGGCCGGGTTGGGGCGTGACAGCCCGCAAACTGAGGGCGTGGGGCTTGGGACCAAGTCTACTTCACTACGGTACCCATAACTTTTGATCTGTAAAGAGTTACGCGGCGCACAGCATACCGTTGGAAAGCTCTCCGAGAGCTCTACAACGGGGGCAGAAAGCCTCCTCGACTGCGCCCATTTTTTGATACCAAAATTGAACATTTTCATCAGTTTCGGGACAATTTTCTTCTTTTGCACTATTTTTCTTTCCCGGATCATACATCGTGAGCCGCGAAAAGGACGACAACCTAATCCATCACATTTCTATTACCGAATAACACGGCACCTTGGGCAAGACAACTTCGACTCACGTAGAGGCTGGGCCCACAAACCGGGGGAGTGGGGCTTGGGACCAAGTCTCCGTCGCTCCGGTGCCCATAGCTTTTCATCCGTAAGGAGTTACGCGGCGTACAACATACCGTTTGAGAGCTCTCTGAGAGCTCTACGACGGGGGCAGCAAGCCAGCTCAGCAGCGCCCATTTTCGGAGACAAAATCGAACGTTTTCATCAATTTCGGAACAATTTTCTTCTTTTGCGCTGTTTTTCCGTCGCGGATCGTACATCGTGAGCCGCTAAAAGGACGACAACCTAATCCATCACATTTCTATTACCGAATAACATGGCACCTTGGGCAAGACAACTTCGCCTCACGTAGAGGCTGGGCTCGCAAACCGTGGGCGTGGGGCTTGGGACCAAGTCTCCGTCGCTCCGGTGCTCATAACTTTTGATCTGTAAGGAGTTACACGGCACACAGTATATCGTTGGAAAGCTCTCCGAGAGCTCTACAACGGGGGCAGCAAGCCTGCTCGACTGTGCCCATTTTCGGAGTCCAAAATTGAACTCTTTCATCAGTTTCGGGATACTTTTCTTCTTTTGCGCAGTTTTTTCGTCCCACATCGTACGTCGTGAGACGCTAAAAGGACGACAACGTAATCCACAACATTTCTATTACCGAATAACATGGCACCTTGGGCAAGATAACTTCGCCACACGTAGAGGCTGGGCCCGCAAACCGAGGGCATAGGGCTTGGGACCAGGTCTTCATCGCTCCGGTGCCTATAACTTTTGATCCGCAAGGAATTACGCGGCGCACAACATATCGTTGGAAAGCTCTCAGATAGCTCTACGATGGGGGTAGCAAGCTTGCTCGGCTGTACCCCTTTTCGGAGCCCAAAATTGAATGTTTTCATCAGTTTCGGGACTTTTTTCTTCATTTGCACTATTTTTTCGTCTCGGATCGTACGTCGTGAGCCGCAAAAAGGACGCCTACCTAATCCACAACATTTCTATTACTGAATAACATGGCACCATGGACAAGACAACTTCGCCTCACATAGAGGCTGGGCCCGCAAACTGAGGTCGTGGGGCTTATGACCAGTTCTCCGTCGCTCCGGTGCCCATTACTTTTGATTCGTAAGGAGTTACGCGTCACACAGCATACCGTTGGAAATCTCTCTGAGAGCTGTATGACGGGGGGCAGCAAGCCTGCTAGGCTGTGCCAATTTTTTCAGCCCAAAATTGAACGTCTTCATCAATTTCGGGACATTGTTCTTCTTTTGCATTGTTTTTCCGTCCCGGATCATACATCGTGAGCTGCGAAAAGGATGACAACCTAATCCACCACATTTCTATTACCGAATAACACGGCACCATGGGCAAGACATCTTCGCCTCACGTAGAGGCTGGGCCCGCAAACCGAGGGCGTGGGGCTTGGGACCAGGTCTCCGTCGCTCCGGTGCCTATAACTTTTGTCCGTAAGGAGTTACGCGGCGCACAGCATACCGTTGGAAAGCTCTGTGAGAGGTCTACGATGGGGGCAGCAAGCCAGCTTAGCTGTGTCCATTTTCGGAGCCCAAAATTGAACGCTTTCATCAGTTTCGGGACACTTTTCTTCTTTTACGCTGTTTTTCCGTCTCAGATCGTACGTCGTGAGGCGCGAAAAGGACGACAACCTAATACATCACATTTCTATTACCGAATAACATGGTACCTTGGGCAAGACAACTTCGCCTCACGTAGAGGCTGGGCCAGCAAACTAAGGGCGTAGGGCTTGGGACTAGGTCTTCATCGCTCCGATGCCCATAACTTTTGATCCGTAAGGAGTTACGCGGCGCACAACATACCGTTGGAAAGCTCTCCAAGAGCTCTTTGATGGGGACAGCGAGCTTGCTCAACTGTGCCCATTTTCGCAGCCCATAATCGAACGTTTTCAATAGTTTCGGGACAATTTTCTACTTTTGAGCTATTTTTCCGTCTCGGATCGTTCGTCGTGAGCCGCGAAAATGACGACAACCTAATCCATCACATTTTTATTACCGAATCCCACGCAACCTTGGGCAAGACAACTTCGCCAGACGTAGAGGCTGGGCCCGCAAACCGGGGGCGTGGGGCATGGGACTAGGTCTCCGTCGCTCCGGTGCCCATAACATTTGATCCGTAAGGAGTTACACGGCGTACAGCATGCCGTTGGAAAGCTCTCCTAGAGCTCTACGACGGGGGCAGCAAGCCTGCTCGACTGCGAACATTTTCATAGTGGAAAATCGAACGCTTTTATCAGTTTCAGGACACTTTTCTTCTTTTGCGTTGTTTTTCCGTCCCAGATCGTACGTCGTGAGCAGCTAAAAGGACGACAACCTAATCCATCACATTTCTATTACCGAATAACACGGCACCTTGGGCAGGACAACTTCGCCTCACTTAGAGGCTGGGCCCGCAAACCGAGGGCGTGGGGCTTGGGACCAGGTCTCCGTCGCTCCGGTGCCTATTACTTTTGATCCGTAAGGAGTTACGCAACGCACAACATACCGTTGGAAAGCTCTCCGAGAGCTCTACGATGGGGGCAGCAAGCCTGCTAGACTGCGCCCATTTTTGCATACCAAAATCGAACATTTTCATCAATTTCAGGACAATTTTCTTCTTTTGCGCTATTTTTCTGTCTTGGATCATACGTTGTGAGTCACGAAAAAGACGACAACCTAATCCATCACATTTCTATTACCGCATAACACGGCACCTTGGGCAAGACAACTTCGCATCACGTAGAGGCTGGGCCCGCAAACCGGGGCGTGGGGCTTGGGACCAGGTCTCCGTCGCTCCGGTGCCCATAACTTTTGATTCGTAAGGAGTTTCGCGGCGCACAGCATAGCGTTGGAAAGCTCTCCGAGAGCTCTACGACCGGGGCAGCAAGCCTACTCGACTGCGCCGATTTTTGGATACCAAAATCGAACATTTTCATCAGTTTCGGGACAATTTTCTTCTTTTGCGCTATTTTTCTGTCCCGGATCATTCGTCGTGAGCCACGAAAATGACGACAACCTAATCTAACACATTTCTATTACCGCACAACATGTCACATTGGGAAAGACAACTTCGCCTCACGTAGAAGCTGGTTCCGCAAACCGAGGGCGTGGGGCTTGGGACCAGGTCTCAGTCGCTCCGGTGCCTATAACTTTTGATCCTTAAGGAGTTATGCAGCGTACAACATGCCGTTGGAAAGCTCTCTTAGAGCTCTACGACAGGGGCAACATGCCGGCTCGTCTGTGCCCATTTTTAGAGCCAAAAATTGAACATTTCCATCAGTTTCGGAACAATTTTCTTCTTGTGTACTGCTTTTTCGTCCCGGATCGTCCGTTAGGAGCCGCGAAAAGGACGACAGCTTAATCCATCACATTTCTATTACCGAATAATATGGCACCTTGGGCAAGACAACTTCGCCTCACGTAGAGGCTGGGCCCGCAAACCGGGGGCGTGGGGCTTGGGACTAGGTCTCCGTCGCTCTGGTGCCCATAACTTTTGATCCATAAGGAGTTACACGGCGTACAGCATACTGTTGGAAAGCTCTCCGAGAGCTCTACGATGGGGGTAGTAAGCCTGCTCGACTGTGAACATTTTCGGAGTCCAAAATTGAACACTTTCATCAGTTTCAGGACACTTTTCTTCTTTTGCGCTGTTTTTCCGTCCCAGATCGTACGTCGTGAGCAACTAAAAGGACGACAACTTAATCCATCACATTTCTATTACCGAATAACACGACACCTTGGGCAGGACAACTTCGCCTCACGTAAAGGCTGGGCCCGCAAACCAAGGGTGTGGGGCTTGGGACCAGGTCTCCGTCGCTCCGGTGCCCATAACTTTTGATCCGTAAGGAGTTACGCGTCGCACAGCATACCGTTGGAAAGCTCTCTGAGAGCTCTACGACGAGGGTAGCAAGCCTGCTCGACTGTGCCCAATTTCGGAGTCCAAAATCGAATGCTTTCATTAGTTTCGGGACACTTTTCTTCTTTTGCGCTGTTTTTCCGTCCCAGATCGTACGTCGTAAGCTGCTAAAAGGACAACAACCTAATCCATCACATTTCTAGTTCCAAATAACATGGTACCTTGGGCAAGATAACTTCGCCAAACATAGAGGCTGGGCCCGCAAACCGAGGGCGTGGGGCTTGGGACCAGGTCTCCGTCGCTCCGGTGCCCATAACTTTTGATCCGTAAGGAATTACACAGCGCACAGCCTAGCGTTGGAAAGCTCTCTGACAGCTCTACGATGGGGGCAGCAAGCTTGCTCGGCTGCACTAGTTTTCGGAGCCCAAAATCGAATATTTTCAACAGTTTCTGGACTCTTTTCTTCATTTGTACTGTTTTTTCATCTCGGATCGTACGTCGTGAGCCGCAAAAAGGACGACAACCTAATCCACAACATTTCTATTACCGAATAACATGGCACCTTGGGTAAGACAACTTCGCCTCACGTAGAGGCTGGGCCCTCAAACCGAGGTTGTGGGGCTTGGGACCAGGTCTCCGTCGCTCAGGTGCCCATTACTTTTGATCCGTAAGGAGTTACGCGGTGCACAGCATACCGTTGGAAAGCTCTCCGAGAGCTCTACGACGGGGGCAGCAACCTTGCTAGGCTGCGCATATTTTTGCAGCCCAAAATCAAACTTCTTCATCAGTTTCGGGACATTGTTCTTCTTTTCTACTGTTTTTTGACCCGGATCATACGTCGTGAGCCGTGAAAAGGACGACAACCTAATCCATCACATTTCCATTACTGAATAACACGGCACCATGGGCAAGACATATTCGCCTCACGTAGAGGCTGGGCCCACAAACCTAGGGCGTGGGGCTTGGGACCAGGTCTCCGTCGCTCAGGTGCCTATTACTTTTGATCCGTGATGAGTTACGCGGCGCACAACATACCATTGGAAAGCTCTCCAAGAGCTCTTTGACGGGGGCAACAAGCTTGCTCGATTGTGCCCATTTTTTGAGCCCAAAATCAAACGTTTTCAGTAGTTTTGGGATAATTTTCTACTTTTGCGCTGTTTTTCTGTCCCGGATAGTACGTCGTGGGCCACGAAAAGGACGATAACCTAATCATCACATTTCTATTACCGAATCCCATGCAACCTTTGGCAAGACAACTTCGCCTCACGTGGAGGCTGGGCCCGCAAACCGAGGGCGTGGGGCTTGGGACCAGGTCTCCGTCGCTCCGGTGCCCATAACTTTTGATCCGCAAGGAATTACGCGGCGCACAGCATACCGTTGGAAAGCTCTGCGAGAGCTCTACGACTGGGGCAGCAAGCCTGCTCGACTGCGTCCATTTTCGGAGCCTAAAATCGAACGCTTTCATCAGTTTTGGGATATTTTTCTTCTTTTGCGCTGTTTTTCCGTCTCAGATTGTATGTCGTGAGTCGCGAAAAGGATTACAACCTAATACATCACATTTCTATTACCGAATAACATAGTACCTTGGGCAGGACATCTTCGCCTCACGTAGAGGCTGGGCTAGCAAACCGAGGGCATGGGGCTTGGGACCAAGTCTCCGTCGCTCCGGTGCCCATAACTTTTGATCGGTAAGGAGTTATGCGACGCACAGCATACCGTTGGAAAGCTCTTCGAGAGCTCTTTGACGGGGGCAGTGAGCTTGCTCAACTGTGCCCATTGTCGGGGCCTAAAATCAAACATTTTCAGTAGTTTCGGGATAATTTTCTACTTTTGCGCTGTTTTTCCATCCCGGATCGTACGTCGTGAGCCGCGAAAAGGACGACAATCTAATCCATCACAATTCTATTACCGAATCCCATGCAACCTTGGGCAAGACAACTTCGCCTCACGTAGAGGCTAGGCTCAGAAACCGAGGGCGTGGGGCTTGGGACCAGGTCTCCGTCGCTCTGGTGCCCATAACTTTTGATCCGCAAGGAGTTACGCGGCGCACATCATAACGTTGGAAAGCTCTTCGAGAGCTCTAAGATAGGGGCATCAAGCTTGCTCGGCTGCACCCATTTTCAGAGCCTAAAATCAAACTTTTTCTTCAGTTTTGGGACAATTTTCTTTTTTTATGCTGTTTTTCCGTCCCAAATCATACTTCGTGAGCCGCAAAAAGAACAACAACATAATCCATCACATTTCTATTACTGAATAACACGGCACCTTGGGCAAGACAACTTCGCCTCACGTAGTGGCTGGGCCCGCAAACCGAGGGCGTGGGGCTTGGGACCAGGTCTACTTCACTCCAGTACCCATAACTTTTGATCCGTAAGGAGTTATGCAGCGTACAGCATACCGTTGGAAAGCTCTCCGAGAGCTCTTCGACGGGGGCAGCAAGACTGCTCAACTGCGCCCATTTTTGTATACCAAAATCGAACATTTTCATTAGTTTCGGGACAATTTTCTTCTTTTGCGCTATTTTTTTGTCCCGGATCATACGTCGTGAGCCGCGAAAAGGACGACAACCTAATCCATCACATTTTTATTATCGCATAACATGGCACCTTGGGCAAGACTACTTTGCCTCACGTAGAGGCTGGGCCTGCAAACCGGGGGCGTGGGGCTTGGGACTAGGTCTCCGTCGCTCTGGTGCCCATAACTTTTGATCCATAAGGAGTTACACGGCGTACAGCATACTGTTGGAAAGCTCTCCGAGAGCTCTACGATGGGGGTAGTAAGCCTGCTCGACTGTGAACATTTTCGGAGTCCAAAATTGAACACTTTCATCAGTTTCAGGACACTTTTCTTCTTTTGCGCTGTTTTTCCGTCCCAGATCGTACGTCGTGAGCAACTAAAAGGACGACAACTTAATCCATCACATTTCTATTACCGAATAACACGACACCTTGGGCAGGACAACTTCGCCTCACGTAAAGGCTGGGCCCGCAAACCAAGGGTGTGGGGCTTGGGACCAGGTCTCCGTCGCTCCGGTGCCCATAACTTTTGATCCGTAAGGAGTTACGCGTCGCACAGCATACCGTTGGAAAGCTCTCTGAGAGCTCTACGACGAGGGTAGCAAGCCTGCTCGACTGTGCCCAATTTCGGAGTCCAAAATCGAATGCTTTCATTAGTTTCGGGACACTTTTCTTCTTTTGCGCTGTTTTTCCGTCCCAGATCGTACGTCGTAAGCTGCTAAAAGGACAACAACCTAATCCATCACATTTCTAGTTCCAAATAACATGGTACCTTGGGCAAGATAACTTCGCCAAACATAGAGGCTGGGCCCGCAAACCGAGGGCGTGGGGCTTGGGACCAGGTCTCCGACGCTCCGGTGCCCATAACTTTTGATCCGTAAGGAATTACACAGCGCACAGCCTAGCGTTGGAAAGCTCTCTGACAGCTCTACGATGGGGGCAGCAAGCTTGCTCGGCTGCACTAGTTTTCGGAGCCCAAAATCGAATATTTTCAACAGTTTCTGGACTCTTTTCTTCATTTGTACTGTTTTTTCATCTCGGATCGTACGTCGTGAGCCGCAAAAAGGACGACAACCTAATCCACAACATTTCTATTACCGAATAACATGGCACCTTGGGTAAGACAACTTCGCCTCACGTAGAGGCTGGGCCCTCAAACCGAGGTTGTGGGGCTTGGGACCAGGTCTCCGTCGCTCAGGTGCCCATTACTTTTGATCCGTAAGGAGTTACGCGGTGCACAGCATACCGTTGGAAAGCTCTCTAAGAGCTCTACGACGGGGGCAGCAACCTTGCTAGGCTGCGCATATTTTTGCAGCCCAAAATCAAACTTCTTCATCAGTTTCGGGACATTGTTCTTCTTTTCTACTGTTTTTTGACCCGGATCATACGTTGTGAGCCGTGAAAAGGACGACAACCTAATCCATCACATTTCCATTACTGAATAACACGGCACCATGGGCAAGACATATTCGCCTCACGTAGAGGCTGGGCCCACAAACCTAGGGCGTGGGGCTTGGGACCAGGTCTCCGTCGCTCCGGTGCCTATTACTTTTGATCCGTGATGAGTTACGCGGCGCACAACATACCATTGGAAAGCTCTCCAAGAGCTCTTTGACGGGGGCAACAAGCTTGCTCGATTGTGCCCATTTTTTGAGCCCAAAATCAAACGTTTTCAGTAGTTTTGGGATAATTTTCTACTTTTGCGCTGTTTTTCTGTCCCGGATAGTACGTCGTGGGCCACGAAAAGGACGATAACCTAATCATCACATTTCTATTACCGAATCCCATGCAACCTTTGGCAAGACAACTTCGCCTCACGTGGAGGCTGGGCCCGCAAACCGAGGGCGTGGGGCTTGGGACCAGGTCTCCGTCGCTCCGGTGCCCATAACTTTTGATCCGCAAGGAATTACGCGGCGCACAGCATACCGTTGGAAAGCTCTGCGAGAGCTCTACGACTGGGGCAGCAAGCCTGCTCGACTGCGTCCATTTTCGGAGCCTAAAATCGAACGCTTTCATCAGTTTTGGGATATTTTTCTTCTTTTGCGCTGTTTTTCCGTCTCAGATTGTATGTCGTGAGCCGCGAAAAGGATTACAACCTAATACATCACATTTCTATTACCGAATAACATAGTACCTTGGGCAGGACATCTTCGCCTCACGTAGAGGCTGGGCTAGCAAACCGAGGGCATGGGGCTTGGGACCAAGTCTCCGTCGCTCCGGTGCCCATAACTTTTGATCGGTAAGGAGTTATGCGACGCACAGCATACCGTTGGAAAGCTCTTCGAGAGCTCTTTGACGGGGGCAGTGAGCTTGCTCAACTGTGCCCATTGTCGGGGCCTAAAATCAAACATTTTCAGTAGTTTCGGGATAATTTTCTACTTTTGCGCTGTTTTTCCATCCCGGATCGTACGTCGTGAGCCGCGAAAAGGACGACAATCTAATCCATCACATTTCTATTACCGAATCCCATGCAACCTTGGGCAAGACAACTTCGCCTCACGTAGAGGCTAGGCTCAGAAACCGAGGGCGTGGGGCTTGGGACCAGGTCTCCGTCGCTCTGGTGCCCATAACTTTTGATCCGCAAGGAGTTACGCGGCGCACATCATAACGTTGGAAAGCTCTTCGAGAGCTCTAAGATAGGGGCATCAAGCTTGCTCGGCTGCACCCATTTTCAGAGCCTAAAATCAAACTTTTTCTTCAGTTTTGGGACAATTTTCTTTTTTTATGCTGTTTTTCCGTCCCAAATCATACTTCGTGAGCCGCAAAAAGAACAACAACATAATCCATCACATTTCTATTACTGAATAACACGGCACCTTGGGCAAGACAACTTCGCCTCACGTAGTGGCTGGGCCCGCAAACCGAGGGCGTGGGGCTTGGGACCAGGTCTACTTCACTCCGGTACCCATAACTTTTGATCCGTAAGGAGTTATGCAGCGTACAGCATACCGTTGGAAAGCTCTCCGAGAGCTCTTCGACGGGGGCAGCAAGACTGCTCAACTGCGCCCATTTTTGTATACCAAAATCGAACATTTTCATTAGTTTCGGGACAATTTTCTTCTTTTGCGCTATTTTTTTGTCCCGGATCATACGTCGTGAGCCGCGAAAAGGACGACAACCTAATCCATCACATTTTTATTATCGCATAACATGGCACCTTGGGCAAGACTACTTTGCCTCACGTAGAGGCTGGGCCTGCAAACCGGGGGCGTGGGGCTTGGGACTAGGTCTCCGTCGCTCTGGTGCCCATAACTTTTGATCCATAAGGAGTTACACGGCGTACAGCATACTGTTGGAAAGCTCTCCGAGAGCTCTACGATGGGGGTAGTAAGCCTGCTCGACTACATCCATTTTCGGAGGCCAAAATCGAACGTTTTCATCAGTTTTGGAATAATTTTCTTTTTTTGCGCTATTTTTTCATCCCGGATCGTACGTCGTGAGCCGCGAAAAGGACGACAACCTAATCCATCACATTTCTATTACCGAATAACATGGCACCTTGGGCAAGACAACTTCGCCTCACGTAGAGGCTGGGCTCGCAAACCGAGGGCGTGGGGCTTGGGACCAGGTCTCCGTTGCTCCGGTGCCCATAACTTTTGATCCCTAAGGAGTTAAGAGGTGCACAGCATACCGTTGGAAAGCTCTCCGAGAGCTCTACGACGGGGGCAGCAAGCCTGCTTAACTGCTCCAAGTTTCGGAGTCCAAAATCAAATGCTTTCATCAGTTTTGAGATAATTTTCTTCTTTTGCGCTATTTTTCTGTCCCGGATTATACGTCGTGAGCCGCGAAAAGGACAACCTAATCCATCACATTTCTATTACCTAATAACAATGTACCTTGGGCAAGACAACTTTGCCTCACGTAGACAATCCATCATTCCTGTTGTTATTGTTGTTTGCTTCACGTGCATCTTGACGTTCCATCACTCGTGACACGCGATCCATGGCATTCGCCATCATATTAAACATAGCCATGTCGGGATTAGTTTGATAGGCATCTCCGGTCTCTTGGGGCTCACCGCTCCTATTAGTAGTGCGGGTACTAGGGCCAACCATCTATAGGCACAGATTACGATGCACAATTTATTGAAATACGACGAACAAGAATTTAATGCATAAGATATGCAACATAATATAGATACACAATTCCAGAAACAATTAAGACATGTTAATCACTTAAGCACATAGAACATAGAAGGCACATTTAACATTATCACACAATAACATATAGACAAGTCATCCTAATTACCTTAGGGCTCTACCCATGGTCCGAGAGTTAAACCCGGCTTAAGTAATCTAAGCTCTGATACCATTTCTTCCTATAAAGTGTCACGCCCCAACCCGGCCTATAAAGGTTAGACTAGGGTGTGATCTAAACATTCAAGTCATGTCTCGTACTCAATCGTTCATGAAAGTTTAACACTTAACGTTTAGCCTAGACTCCATAATTTTTTCAGAAAACCGACTACATAACGGCTGTAATTGGACTCTTTAGTTTGACCTAGTTACTATCTCAATTTCATTTCCAACAAAGATTACTATTCATCAATTGAAACGCTACTAGTTGTCTCGAAGTCTCGTTTGATTAATAACCTAGCATGATACTATGTCTCGTTTGTTTGTTATTCCTTGTTACAAACGTACCTGTTGATCTTAGCTTATCAATGAGTACCTGCTTAAGATTGGATGGGTTCATTTTATTTAATTCCTACCTGATACTTTATAATCTTATGATAGGTACTAGCCAATAACCATAGTAAAACGACCATAGTAGTGTCTATCTAGTTATTATCAGTACAAATCAAAATTAGACCCCAAATTACAACGGGGGTCTTTTACATTACAACAATAAGCAACATAAAAGAAATAGTCTTCAAGCAACATATTGTTCACAAAATGGCCATAGTCACGTAAGGCACGTAGGGCAAGCAATCATTCCAAGGAATCATCATTAGGCACGTCATCCTAGGGTACCTGTTCTTGGTCTTCTTCACCTGAGATGATAAAAGAGGGTGAGTCCTTATGAACTCAGCGAGGGGGAATGAGAAATAAGTTTTGAAACTCATTTTCCGGTTCAACTTATGAAAACCCTTTTTGCAAGCATGAATATATCACAAGTAAGTACATAACGTAATATCAAAGTAAAGGAACACTATTACCCGTCTTTCCTCCCCGAGGTCCTCTAGGAACCAAGCGAGAGTACTCATACACATAGTGAAAAGACTACGGTGAGCTTTTGCTCTCAATTCATGTCAGTATCAATTGTTGTGGCCGGCTTCAAATCATCCCCTTATCACGCCAAATGGGTGTACTCCGGATGTACCCCGAAATCCTACGACCCAACTCTCCGAGGAAGTCTAGCCCCCAAGCGAGAGAGGGAATTGGACAATGGTAGTCACGGTTGCACCAGCAAGCCCGATGTCGCCCGGTGTGCGTGAACGCTACCACGCCAGAATGAAAGGTTGCAACCTTGTATGCAATGCACATTTATGACATTTAATATATCACATTAGGAGGACAACAAAGTAGGTTGCCTCCGAGCAGTCATAAGATTGCACATTGACAAGTAAACAAGCGAGGCACGATAAGACCAGTAATTTCACTTGAAAGGCACATGGAGTTATATGAACATTAAACGGACAGCCATGTAACGCATGTAAATTAAGACATATAACTTATTTCGAAGTTCACGTAATCAAATAATAAGATTATTCATCATGCAACGACATCTAAGTGGGACCGAGTGCAAGAAAGGCCTACTTGTCAACATGTAATCATCAAAATCACATTTAGGGCTACAAGGGCAACTACGGGCAGCCTACTAAACATATAATTAAACATGATATTCATAGGATCAACACTTAGCAAGTTTACCTAGTTACTAGGGTTCTAATTCGTGCTTACCCATGCGATTAAGCCCCAAGTCATCTCGTAATTAAGCTCAAGCTGCGCATTGATTAGTTCATACACCCTCAAGCATTAAAAATAGTCCACACAACATCCAAATGCCACAATCTCAAGCATTTAATACAACAAGAGAAGCTACAATAATTTTTCTAAGCATATCACTATGTGAAACCCTTACTGCAATGGACTGTTTTCTCACAATCATTACGACAAGCAAACAATCTCCAATTCTAGTGAATAAGATGTAAAATTAAATCTTAAGGGGTGAACTAAATTCAGAAACAAACCTCGCATCATTTGGAGTTCGGGTTCAACAGTTATAGCCAAAACAGTGAGACTACACAAAACTGTCCAGATTTGCACACATTTCAATACTTGTCGTTTTTTAGGGCTTTAGGGTCACATTTAGCCTTAGTCCATTTCTGACAAAAATGTCCAGAACCGAAAAATCTAGCTGAACACCAAATTTAATGTATTTTGGATATCATTTACTAAGTCAAAACTGCTTTGTTCTACAAGGTCAGTGAATCTGCCAAAACCTGCTTCATTTTTCCAGACTTTCCAGATTTGGACACATTTTGATAATTAGCCATTTTGAGGACCTTTGAGTCAAAATTAACTTTGGCTATTTGTGCAAAAAGTGTTCAGAACTGGCAAAACTAGTTACCTACCAATTTTCACGCATTTTCAACATCATTTACCTAACCAAAACCGTCTCGCACCAACAAGACGGAAGGCTGTCACATACACGATTTCATCTATCATCACATTCTAGCCAAAAATCTTGCCATGCATGTTTACAAAACCTCATGGACACACATATATCTCAAGTACAAAAGTAAAGGTAGACATTTAAGGGCATGCATGTGGTTTTTTGAAAGATTTTCAAGAAGTTTTAGCCTTCACCTTAGCAAAAGAACAAGAAGATGCACAAGACTCTTGATGGTTGCACAAGATTGAATATTTTCCTTGCTTAGCCGAGACACCACTCGATTTTTCTCAAATTTCCTAGCTTAGTAACCAAGTTCTTAGTAGGTGCATGTGGTTAGAACAAGAAGAAAAGAAATGGAAGCTAGCAAACTCACCTAAACCGAAATGGAAGTGCTAAAGGCTTGCATGTGCATTTCTTTGCTCCTAGCTTTGCTTGGTTGAGTTCCTTGGTTGCTTGGAAGTCTTGAAGAGCCTTAGGATGAAGAACTTAGCTATGGAGAGTAGAAACTCAGCCAAGGCCGAGAGAGAGAGAAGAAGAATGAGAGGAAATGAGAGAAATGAAAGAAAAATAAATGCCTTGCAAATGTTGAAGCTTGTGTCGGCCTAGAGCATGTAAATTTCAGACTTTTGTGTCTTCAAGAAGCATTTTGAATTACCTAGCATGGGCAAGGAGCTTGTGTCGAAATGGTGGAGCTTTGGATAGAGTTTTGAGCCAATTTTTTATGCATTGTGTCATTAAATTGTCATAGAATGTTTGAGGAATAAATTTTGAAATTGGATTGCATGCACAAAGCTCCTAGTGGTTGGCCAAAGAGGTGTTCAAATCTGAATTTTTTGTCTTGTTCAAGGATTATTTTATTGTGTGTTTGGGATATGCAAAGAATAAAGAATAAAGAATATCTAGCTTTTTGTGAGATTTTGTCTTCTAGTGGGTTGAATTAGTAATTTAATATTAGTTAGTGGGATTTGTAGGATTAATTAATGACCTAGTGCTTCGTGTAAGATGCTTTCTTGATTAGCGTGAGGGCACGCTTTCCTAGGTTTTGGACACGCACTACGAGACAAGGCACGAACTACGAGACGAATGCACATTTCTCAAGTAAATGCACGTAACCCTAAATGAATGCACATAATTCAATGCAAGGCACACAAAACAAAACACAATTCTTAAATCTAGGTCAAGGCATACAAATCTAGGTTAGGCACACGAAATGAGGTATCGCACGCAAATCGAGGTCGGGCCTCACATCCTCCCCTCCTTAAAAGAATTTCGTCCCGAAATTCAATATTACCTTTGAAATAAAGCTGGATATTGTGGCTCCATCTGGTCTCGCCTTTCCCACGTTGCTTCTTCAACTCCATGATGATCCCACAACACTTTCACCATCGGTATAGATTTGTTGCGCAACTCCCGATCTTGCTGGTCTAGAATCCGAATGGGCTTCTCTTCATAAGACAAGTTCTCCCGAAGCTGCAACGGCTTTGGCTCCAAGATATGCGATGGATCAGGGTGATACTTCCGTAGCATAGAAACATGAAAGACGTCGTGAATATTGGAGAGGTTTTGGGGTAGTTCCAGGCGGTACGCCAACTTGCCAACCTTCTCAATTATTTCAAATGGTCCTACAAACCTCGGGCTCAACTTTCCACCCTTGCTGTGTTTAATCAGTCCTCTCCGAGGTGATATCTTCAAGAACACCTTATCGCCGACCTCAAACTCTAGGCTCCGTCTCCGTCGGTCTGCATAACTTTTCTGCCTGCTCTGGGCGGTAAGCATCCGTTTTCGGATGAGGTGGATATTATCAACAGTCTTCATAAGTTCAGGTAGAAGGGTCGGGTCAAAAGTCTTCGTTTCACCTACTTCATCCCAGTAAATTGGGGACCGACACTTACGTCCATACAACGCCTCAAATGTGGCCATCCTAATAGTGGCCTGATAACTATTATTATAAGCGAACTCCGCTAGAAACATATATTTCTCCCAACCTTTCCCAAAGTCTAAAACACACGCCCTCAGCATATCCTCCAGAATCTGAATAGTTCTCTCCGATTGTCCATCAGTCTGAGGGTGATAAGCCGTGCTGAAACTCAACTTCGTTCCCAAAGCTTCTTGCAATCTTTTCCAAAATCGGGAGGTAAAACGAGGATCCCTATCCGATACAATACTCATAGGCATCCCGTGCAATCTTACAATCTCCGCCACATACATATCTCCCAACTTCTCAGGACTATCCTCCTTGTTCATCGACAAGAAATGCGCTGACTTAGTCAATCTATCCACTATGACCTAAACGGCGTCATGACCCTTTTGTGACCTGGGCAGGTCCATAACAAAGTCCATAGTTATATGTTCCCATTTCCATTGAGGGATCTCCAACGGCTGAAGTAAACCTGCTGGTCGTTGATGTTCCGCTTTGACTCTCTGGCAAGTCAAGCACCGTGCCACAAATTCCGCAATCTTTATTTTCATGTTATTCTGCCAATAGTATTGCTTCAAATCCCGGTACATCTTCGTTCTGCCAGGGTAAATAGTGTATCTTGAGTTATGGGCTTCTTCAAGAATCTTCTTTTTCAACTCTGGATCATTAGGAACACAAATCCGATTCCTAAACCTCCAAATACCATCATCATGAAACTTGAAATATGTGTTGCTTTCTTTAATCTTCTGAAACTATTGGTCCTTCTATTGAGCCTCTAGTAATTCAAACAACAAGGTTGATTGAACCTGTGTAGTGTCAAAAAGTAAATCTTTTTGAGTCAATTGTAGTTTCCACAAGAATGCTTCCTCTAACAACTCCTGAACCTTGACTTCCAGTTTTGCCATGCTTGCTTTCCTACTTAAGGCATCTGCAACTACATTTGCTTTACCGGGCACATAATTGATTGTGCAGTTATAGTCATCCAAAAGCTCCATCCACCGTGTGAAACCCCAAATTTTTGACCTTATCTCGCTTTGCGTGTTTTATTCTCGTTTTGCATGAATTGACCTGTCTATATGCTACATGACTTAGAATGTGATAATTTTGATATCAATACTCTTAGAACATGCTAAATGTGCATTCATGAAATTATCATAAAAAATGGAGTCAGAAATTTTATCGTCGATTTTCAGTGAATAGTATTTTCGAAACACGTCCGCTAAAATTTTGAAACTGGTCTTTTTAACCCTTCTAGATAGGATGGACTTTAATAGACCTGTGTTTGATGAAAACGGTTTTAAAATAGGCTTAGGAATTTATTAGGATTTTTATACCGACTTTTGCGAAAATCGAGTTTTAAGCCGACTCGGGTAAAACTATTTTAATATAAAACTCTTTGTCACCTAAAATATATTGTCTAGAATTAATTTAGGTGTTAATTTATTAGTTGAGCAAGAAATAGTCAATAAAATGAATTAAAAGACTAGAAAATATAATTAAAAGACTAAATATATCAACTTTGACTTTGCTATTTTGTTGACTTTGCATATAAAATCTCTACACACACTAAAAGCAAAGAAAACACCACAAAAACACATACATTGCAGCCGTGAGTTTCTTGGCATTTTTTAGAGTTTTTCAACTTATTTTACAAAACAATTTTGCCTTAGAAAACTTAGTTTTAGTCCGAATCTTTTCAAACCGGGCTGGATTCCGCTTGTTGGGCACCTATTGCACGCATTCCTAGCTTTACTTCGGATCAAAGGTGAGAGAAAAATTCTAGATCTCAAAATGTCATTTTTATGTTTTTGCGTATAAATGAAGATTGAACCGTTAGAATTGTAATCTGATGTTAGATTATTGCTCCTTGCATGCTAGGGATCATTCAGTGGTAATACTACGAGTTTCTGTCGGATGTAGCTTAATTTTTATTTTTCGGGTATTAAATTTTGATTAAATTGTTCAATGTTGAATTAATTGAGTTGCGTTGATCGAAATCGATTGCCGTCGATTTCTAAATACTTGATAATTACGTGGTAGCGCCGTTGTAATGCCGAATTTTCGATTGTGATGTCCGTGCCAAAATTTGAAAATTTCAGCCATGATGCACTAGGGTTTTAGGGTTACTGGGCATGATTTGGATGTGTTTTGGTTTGTTTCCGAGGGGGTTAATGTAGTTGATTGAACGGGTGAGTGTTTGAAACTGATTTGGAGTTGTTTGGATTAGTAAAATGTAAGATATGATTATTTGAAGTTTAGGTTGTCTTTCTTTAAATTGTTGAATTGAGCCTTTAGATGATTGGGTGGTATTTGAGTGATTGAATTGTGAGTTGTTAATGGTTAGACTAGGATTAGATTACGTGTTTCATGCATGTGAAGTTGGATGGCCTACTTTGTCATCTAACTTAGTTATTTGTTGTTTAATTAAATATTGATGTTATATTGATGTTATATTGATTATTATTGAGTACGGGATCGGGCACTTTTGTTGCTGATCTCCCAGATTATTGATTGATTATTGATTATGGGAATCGGGCACTTTTGTTGCTGATCTCCTTGTTTATTTATTTATTATTGAGTATGGGAATCGGGCACTTTTGTTGCTGATCTCCCAGTTTATTTATTGATTATTGATTACGAGAATCGGGCACTTTTGTTGCTGATCTCTCAGATTATGGATTGATTATTGATTACGGGAATCGGGCACTTTTGTTGCTAATCTCTCGGTTTATTTATGTTAAGTCTCATTGTTGTGAGCTTTGATAATGTTGTGTCACCTTGGGAGGCATCCTGGGCTGCGGGCACAATTATCATGGCTAATCCCTATCTCGCATGGACGAAGAGGCCATGGGGTGTGGGTCTAGGTCAAGGTACCTCAGGATTGTGTCATTGAGTTTGGAGGAGTTGTTGAGCATGGAATTGGTGTATGGGGCTTCATCAGCAAATGTATCGTATCCTTATTGTGTGTTTACAGTTATTGCTATTGTTGCATTTATAATGATTATTGATGTTCATTGTGTGTTTACTGACTCAAAGGATTATTCCAAGGAGTTTAGTAGACCTTGCTCGAGATCTATTGGATCCTCGCTGGGCTTATTTTATATAAGCTCACTCTCTATTATTGCATGCATACAGGTGTACTATCGCAGGATTACGGGTACGTGCCTCCTGAAGAGGAGAATGTGGAAAATGTGCCTTACGTGGATGAGTCTTATGTTCTGGAGTCTTATCCTTGATGTTGTATTGTCTTACTATCTTGTATATTAACTTAGTAGACTTTTATATGCTTTGTAGTTCATTATGTTAAAGATGTTGAAAAGATAATGAATTAGTTGATGCTGTCTTAGTAGCCTTTCTTTGGTCTTTGATTAGGTTGCTAGATTGGCTCAATATGTTTTGTAATGTATATTAAGGTTTATGTATTATGTTGGAATGGAGGCGTATAACGAGAGATGATTATTGTATAATATGGTTATGATGTATGTTATTATTTTATTGAGGAGTTGTTAGATGTATGATGTTCTGTTGAGGTTGGTTTAGAGCCTTGGAGTCCTATATACTATCGTTATACTGCCAAAATTCCGTTGCGTCCTGACTGATTATAGGAGGGGTCGAGTTGTGGCGTGACACAACGCCTTTGCCTCATATTCAACTCTTTTTGTGAGAACAAGTATTTCAAGCTCTTGTGATCAGTAAACACCTCGAACTTGTTACCCCACAGATAGTGCCTCCATTTCTTGAGTGCAAACACAATAGCCGCTAACTCCAAATCATGCGTCGGGTAGTTCAATTCATACGGCTTCGGTTTCCTAGAAGCATACGCAATCATTCTACCATTTTACATCAACACACAACCTAGACCTTCCTTCGAAGCATCGCTATAGATTACAAAACCTTGGCTCCCTTCAGGTAATGCAAGAACAAGTGCGGTAGTCAATCTTTTCTTCAATTCTTGGAAGCTGTTCTCACACTTGTCATCCCATACGAACTTTGTTTTCTTTTGAGTGAGCTTTGTAAGCAGTCCTACAATCTTAGAGAAATCCTTCACGAACCTCCGATAATAGCCGGCTAGACCAAGAAAACTCCGAACCTCCGTAATATTTTCCGGCTTCTTCCGAGACATCACCGCTTCTATCTTTGCTGGGTCCACTGCTATTCCTTCTTGGGATATGATATGCCACAAAAATGCAATCTGCTGCAACCAAAATTCACACTTGCTAAACTTTGCATACAATTGATGCTCTCGAAGTTTCTGCAATACCAATTGCAGATGTTGTTTATGCTCAGCCTTAGATTCGAGTATACCAAAATATCATCAATGAAGATCACCACAAATTGGTCCAAGTAGGGTTGAAACACCCTGTGCATCAAGTCCAAGCAGGGGCATTAGTTAGTCCAAATGGCATCACCACATATTCATAATGCCCATATCTTGTCCTGAAAGCCGTTTTAGGCACATCCTCCTTTTTGATCCGCAACCAATAGTACCCTTGCCTCAAGTCGAGCTTCGAATATACTTTGGCTCCTTGAAGTTGATCAAATAACTCATCAATCAGTGGAAGTGGGTATTTATTCTTGACAGTCACTTGGTTCAATCCTCGGTAATCGATGCATAGCCTCAACGTTCCGTCTTTCTTCTTTACAAATAGGACTGGCGCACCCCATGGAGAAGAACTCGGTTGAACAAACCCCTTCTTCAACAATCCTTGCAATTGGTCCTTCAATTCTTGTAGCTCGGCCAGTGCCATACGATAGGGAGCTTTAGATATCAGATGGGCGCCAGGCAGTAACTCTATAATGAACTCGATCTCCCAATTTGGGGGTAAACCGGGCAATTCTTCTAGAAACACATCCGTATAGTCTTTGATCACTAGCATCTCCTCCAACTTAGCTTTGTCCGACGACTTGTTGATGAGGTAAGCTAAATATCTACTACACCATTTTCTCAAGGACTTCACTGCTTTCGTAGATGAAATGATGGAACTCCGGTGAAATTTCTTCGACCCATTACCTCCAGTATTGGTTGACCAGGTACCTGGAACATTACAATCTTCGTCCGGCAATCTAGTTGGGCATGATGCTTTGCCAACCAGTCCATCCCCAAGATGACCTCATAGTCTTGAAAAGGTAATACAATAAGATTGGCCGAGAATTCCCTATCTTTAATTTGGATTTTACATGCTTTACAAGTTGAGCTAGTAACAAGTTTAGAACCCATCGGAGTACCAACTTCTACTTCGTAAGGAAAAAATACAACTCGTAGTTTCACACGTTGCACATATAAGGGAGTAATAAATGAATGAGTAGCACATGGGCCAATTAGCACCCTAACAGGTTGATTCAGTATGAAGAATGTACCTTCAACAATAGCGGTGTCCTGTGGAAGCTCCTCGCACTTTATAGCATAAGCTTGAGCCTGAACTCTAGGAACTGGAGTCTTTCCTCTACCAGCTGGTTTAACCTGATTTTGACCCACTTGCCATTTAGGGCAATCCTTGATCTGATGCTGATCACTGCCACACCGCACAGATCGTCCTGACTTCTTCCAGCACTGGGCCTCGGTATGCCCTTTCTTGTCATAGTAAGAACAGTTGACAGACTGAGTAGCAGGTGAACTACCTGTGGATCCGCCGATGGAAGAGGCTGATGGCGTTTTAGTCGGGCCACGGTTATTCACTGGTCTGTTCTAGCTCTGGCCCTGACTACGACTCTGGCTCTGGAATTTCCTCTATTGACCTGGAGGCTGGTACGGTTTCTTGTTCTGCTGACTTGAACCGGCTCTATCAAGTTTTCTCTTCTCAACTCGGGAAGCAGCAACAAAGAGAGCAGAATAGGTATCGAAGTCATGCGAAGCCAACTGGTCCTGAATCTCCGGCCTCAATCCAGTCATAAATTTTCACATCTTTGCCTCCAGAGTACTGACCATGTATTGAGCATAGCGGGACAATCGGTCAAAACGAGCCTCGTACTGGGCCACCGTCATGTTACCTTGGTTCAAGTGCATGAATTCCTCAATCCTCCTCTGCCTGGAAACTGCAGGTACATTTTCTCCTTGAATGCCTTAACGAAATTACCCCACAAGTGAGGTGTATGATCAGTTTCCCACAGTGCCTCCACAGTGTGCCACCAATGGTCCGCATCTCCGTGCAACATAAACACAGCAAACTCCACCTTTTCTTCATCAGTATAGTCAAGTGGCCTGAAGATCCTCTCAATCTTAGACAGCCAAGCCTCTGCTTTCTCATCATCAGCTTTCTCGTGGAATTTAGACGGGCAAAAGTCAAGGAACTCCCTCATTCTGCTATGTCTCTCATGTTTACCATCATTCCTGTTGTTGTTGTAGTTTGCTTCACGTGCATCTTGACGTTCCATCACTCGTGACACGCGATCCATGGCATTCGCCATCATATTAAACATAGCCATGCCGGGATTAGCTTGATAGGCATCTCCGGTCTCTTGGGGCTCACCGCTCCTATTAGTAGTGCGGGTACTAGGGCCAGCCATCTATAGGCACAAATTACGATGCACAATTTATTGATATACGATGAACAAGAATTTAATGCATAACATATGCAACATAATATAGATACACAATTCCAGAAACAATTAAGACATGTTAATCACTTAAGCACATAGAACATAGAAGGCACATTTAACATTGTCACACAATAACATATAGACAACTCATCCTAATTACCTGAGAGCTCTACCCATGGTCCGAGAGTTAAACCCAGCTTAAGCAATCTAAGCTTTGATACCATTTCTTCCTATAAGGTGTCACGCCCCAACCTGGCCTATAAAGGTTAGACTAGGGTGTGATCTAAACATTCAAGTCATGTCTCGTACTCAATCGTTATTAAAAGTTTGACACTTAGCGTTTAATGCAGACTCCACAATTTTTCCAAAAAACCGGCAACATAACGGCTGTAATTGGGCTCTTTAGTTTGACCTAGTTCTCTAAACGCCTCAAAATTTCCAATCTCAATTTCATTTCCAACAAAGATTACTATTCATCAATTGAAACGCTACTAGTTGTCTCGAAGTCTCGTTTGATTAATAACCTAGCATGATACTATGTCTCGTTTGTTTGTTAATCCTTGTTACAAACGTACCTGTTGATCTTAGCTTATCAATGAGTACCTGCTTAAGATTGGATTGGTTCATTTTACTTAATTCCTACCTGATACTTCATAATCCTATGATAGGTACTAGCCAATAACGATAGCAAAACGACCACAGTAGTGTCTATTTAGTTATTATCAGTACAAACCAAAATTAGACGCCAAATTACAACGGGGGTCTCTTACATTACAACAACAAGCAACATAAAAGATATAGTCTTCAAGCAACATATTGTTCACAAAATGGCCATAGTCACGTAAGGCACGTAGGGCAAGCAATCATTCCAAGGAATCATCATTAGGGACGTCGTCCTCGGGTACCTGTTCTTGGTCTTCTTCACCTGAGATGATAAAAGAGGGTGAGTCCTTATGAACTCAGCGAGGGGGAACGAGAAATAAGTTTTGAAACTCATTTTCCGGTTTAACTTATGAAAACCCTTTTTGCAAGCATGAATATATCACAAGTAAGTACATAACATAATATCAAAGTAAAGGAACACAATTACCCGTCTTTCCTCCCCGAGGTCCTCTAAGAACCAAGCGATCAGTTGTTACGGCCGGCTTCAAATCATCCCCTTATCACGCCAAATGGGTGTACTCCGGATGTACCCCGAAATCCTACGACCCAACTCTCCGAGGAAGTCTAACCCCCAAGCGAGAGAGGGACTTGGACAATGGTAGTCACTGTTGCACCGGCAAGCCTGATGCTACCCGGTGTGCGTGAACGCTACCATGCCAGAATGAAAGGTTGCAACCTTGTATGCAATGCACATTTATGACATTTAATATATCACATTAGGAGGACAACAAAGTAGGTTGCCTCCGAGCAGTCATAAGATTGTACATTGACAAGTAAACAAGCGAGGCACGATAAGACAAGTAATTTCACTTGAAAGGCACATGGAGTTATATGAACATTAAACGGACAGCCATGTAACGCATGTAAATTAAGTCATATAACTTATTTCGAAGTTCACGTAATCAAATAATAAGATTATTCATCATGCAACGACATCTACGTGGGACCGGGTGCAAGAAAGGCCTACTTATCAACATGTAATCATCAAAATCACATTTAGGGCTACAAGGGAAACTACGGGCAGCATACTAAACATATAATTAAACATGATATTCATAGGATCAACACTTAGCAAATTTACCTAGTTACTAGGGTTCCAATTCGTGCTTACCCGTGCGATTAAGCCCCAAGTCATCTCGTAATTAAACTCAAGCCACGCATTGATTAGTTCATACACCCTCAAGCATTCAAAATAGTCCACACAACATCCAAATGCCATAATCTCAAGCATTTAATACAACAAGAGAAGCTACAATAATTTTTCTAAGCATATCACTAAGTGAAACCCTCACTGCAATGGACTATTTTCTCACAATTATTAAGATAAGCAAACAATCTCCAATTCCAGTGACTAAGACAAATTAAATCTTAAGGGATGAACTAAATTCAGAAACAAACCTCGCATCATTTGGAGTTCGGGTTAAATAGTTATAGCCAAAACAGTGAGACTACACAAAACTGTCCAGATTTGCACATATTTAAATACTTGTCGTTTTCGAGGGCCTTAGGGGCCGATTTAGCCTTAGTCCATTTCTGACAAAAATGTCCAGAACCGAAAAATATAGCTGCTCACCAAATTTCATGCATTTTGGATATCATTTACTAAGTCTAAACTGGTTCGTTCTACAAAGTCAGTGAATCTGCCAAAACCTGCTTCATTTTTCCAGACTTTCCAGATTTGGACACATTTTGATAATTAGCCATTTTGAGGACCTTAGAATCAAAATTAGCCTTGGTCTATTTCTGTGAAAAGTGTTCATAACTGAAAAAAATAGTT
Source organism: Ehretia macrophylla (assembly GCA_037974665.1). Classification (NCBI taxonomy): domain Eukaryota; kingdom Viridiplantae; phylum Streptophyta; class Magnoliopsida; order Boraginales; family Ehretiaceae; genus Ehretia; species Ehretia macrophylla. The sequence continues at coordinate 60,203,216 of CM075777.1, forward strand.
ATCTACCAATTTTCACGCATTTTCAACATCATTTTCCTAGCCAAAACCGCCTCGCACCAACAAGACAGAAGGCTGTCACATACGCGATTTCATCTATCATCACATTCTAACCAAAAATCTTGCCATGCATGTTTATAAAACCTCATGGACACACATATATCTCAAGTACATAAGTAAAGATAGACATTTAAGGGCATGCATGTAGTTTTTTGAAAGATTTTCAAGAAGTTTTAGCCCTCACCTTAGCAAAAGAACAAGAAGATGCACAAGAGTCTTGATGGTTGCACAAGATTGATTCTTTTCCTTGCTTAGCCGAGACACCACTCGATTTTTCTCAAATTTCCTAGCTTAGTAACCAAGTTCTTAGTAGGTGCATGTGGTTAGAACAAGAAGAAAAGAAATGGAAGCTATCAAACTCACCTAAACCGAAATGAAAGTGCTAAAGGCTTGCATGTGCATTTCTTTGCTCCTAGCTTTGCTTGGTCGAGTTCCTTGGTTGCTTGGAAGTCCTGAAGAGCCTTAGGATGAAGAACTTAGCTATGGAGAATAGAAACTCTGCCAAGGCCGAGAGAGAGAGAGAAGAATGAGAGGAAATGAAAGAAAAATAAAAGCCTTGCAAATGTTGAAGCTTGTGTCGGCCTAGAGCATGTAAATTTCAGACTTTTGTGTCTTCAAGAAGAATTTTGAATTACCTAGCATGGGCAAGGAGCTTGTGTCGAAACGGTGGAGCTTTGGATAGAGTTTTCAGCCAATTTTTTATGCATTGTGTCATTAAATTGTCATAGAATGTTTGAGGAATAAATTTTGAAATTGGATTGCATGCACAAAGCTCCTAGTGGTCGGCCAAAGAGGTGTTCAAATCTGAATTTTTTGTCTTGTTCAAGGCTTATTTTATTGTGTGTTTAGGATATGCAAAGAATAAAGAATAAAGAATGTCTAGCTTTTTGTGAGATTTTGTCTTCTAGTGGGTTGAATTAGTAATTTAATATTAGTTAGTGGGATTTGTAGGATTAATTAATGACCTAGTGCTTCGTGTAAGATGCTTTCTTGATTAACGTGAGGGCACGCTTTTCTAGGTTTTGGGCACGCACTACTAGACAAGGCACGAACTACGAGATGAATGCACGTTTTCCAAGTAAATGTACGCAACCCTAAATTAATGCACGTAATTCATTGCAAGGCACACAAAACGAAACACAATTCTTAAATCTAGGTCAAGGCACGCAAATCTAGGTTAGGCACACGAAACGAGGTATCGAACGTAAATCGAGGTCATGCCTCACACTGCGCCCATTTTTAGAGCCCAAAATCGAACGTTTAATCAGTTTCAGGACATTTTTCTTCTTGTGCACTGTTTTTCCGTCCCGGATCATACGTCGTGAGCCGCGAAAAGGACGACAACCTAATCCATCACATTTCTATTATCGAATAACACGGCACCTTGGGCAAGACAACTTCGCCTCACGTAGAGGCTGGGCCCGCAAACCGAGGGCGTGGGGCTTGGGACCAAGTATCCGTCGCTCCGGTGCCCATAACTTTTGATCCGTAAGGAGTTACGCGGCGTACAGCATACCGTTGGAAAGCTCTCCGAGAGCTCTACGACAGGGGCAGCAAGCATGCTCGTTTGCACCCATTTTTGGAGCCCAAAATCGAACGTTTTCATCAGTTTCGGAACAATTTTCTTCTTTTGCGCGGTTTTTTCATCCCGGGTCGTACGTCGTGAGCCGCGAAAAGGACGACAACCTAATCCATCACATTTCTATTACCGAATGCCATGCAACCTTGGGCAAGACAACTTCAACTCACGTAGAGGCTGGGCTAGCAAACCGAGGGCGTGGGGCTTGGGACCAAGTCTCCGTCGCTCCGGTGCCCATAACTTTTGATCAGTAATGAGTTACGAGGTGTACAGCATACCGTTGGAAAGGTCTCCAAGAGCTCTACGACGGGGGTAGGAAGCTTGCTCGGCTGTGCCAATTTTCGAAGGCCAAAATCGAACGTTTTCATCAGTTTCAGAATAATTTTCTTCTTTTGCGCTGTTTTTCCGTCCAGAATCGTACGTCATGAGCCGCAAAAAGGATGACAACCTAATCCATCATATTTCTATTACCAAATAACATGGCACCTTGGGCAAGACAACTTCGCCTCACGTAGAGGCTAGGCCCGCAAACCGGGGGCGTGGGGCTTGGGACCAGGTCTCCATCGCTCCGGCACCCATAACTTTTGATCCGTAAGGAGTTACGCGGGGAACAACATACCGTTAGAAAGCTCTCCGAGAGCTCTCCGACAGGAGCAACAAGTTTGCTCAGCTGCGTCCATATTCAGAGCCCAAAATCGAACATTTTCATCATTTTCGGGACACTTTTGTTTTTTTTTGGCTGTGTTTCTGTCCCGGATCGTACGTCGTGAGCCGCGAAAAGGACGACAACCTAATCCCTCACATTTCTATTATCGAATCCCACGGCACCTTGGGCAAGACAACTTCGCCTCACGTAGAGGCTGGGCCCGCAAACCGAGGGTGTAGGGCTTGGGACCAGGTCTCCATCGTTCCGGTGCCATAACTTTTGATTCGAAAGGAGTTACATGGGCCACAGCATACCGTTGGAAAGCTCTCTGAGAGCTCTTCGACAGGAGCAACAAGCTTGCTCAGCTGCACCTATTTTCGGAGCTCAAAATCGAACGTTTTCATTAGTTTTGGGATAATTTTCTTCTTTTGTGCTGTTTTTTCATCCCGGATCATACGTTTTGAGCCGCGAAAAGGTCAACAACCTAATCCATCACATTTCTATTACAGAATAACAAGGCACCTTAGGCAAAACTACTTCTGCTCACGTAGTGGCTGGGCTCGCAAATCGAGGGCGTGGGGCTTGGGACTAGGTCCCCGTCGCTCCGGTGCCCATAACTTTTGATCTGTAAGGAGTTACGCGGCGCACAGCATACCGTTGGAAAGCTCTCTGAGAGCTCTACGACAAGGGCAGCGAGCCTGCTTTTCTTGCACCCATTTTTGGTGCCCAAAATTGAATATTTTCATCAATTTCGGGACAATTTTCTTCTTTTTTTACAGTTTTTCTGTCCCGGATCATAAGTCGTGAGTCGCGAAAAGGATGACAACCTAATCCATCACATTTCTATTACCGAATAACAAGGCACCTTGGGCAAGACAACTTCGCCTCACGTAGAGGCTGGGCCTGCAAACCGAAGGCGTGGGGCTTGGGACCAGGTCTCAATCGCTCCGGTACCCATTACTTTTGATTTGTAGGGAGTTACGCGGCGCACAGCATACCGTTGGAAAGCTCTCCGAGAGCTCTATGACGGGGGCACCGAACCTGCTCAACTGCGCCCATTTTCAGTGTGAGGCCAGACCTAGATTTTCGTGCCTTGACCTAGATTTAAGAATCGTGTTTTGGTTTGTATGCCTTGCATTGAATTACGTGCATTCATTTAGGGTTACGTGCATTTACTTGGAAAATGTACATTCGTCTCGTAGTTTGTATCCTATCTCGTAGTGCGTGCCCTAGACCTAGGAAAGCGTGCCCTCACGCTAATCAAGAAAGTATCTTACACAAAGCACTAGATTAATAATTAATCCTACAAATCCCACTAACTAATATTAAATTGCTAATCAACCCACTAGAGGACAAAATCTCACAAAAAGCTAGATATTCTTTATTCTTTGCATATCCCAAACACACAATAAAATAAGCCTTGAACAAAAAAAAATTCAGATTCTAGCAATGCCTTGGCCGACCACCTTGTGAGCATTTGTGCTAGCTTGCTTAATTCAAATTAATTCCTAGACATTCTATGACAATTCTATGACACAAATGCATAAAAAATTAGCTGAAAACCCTCCCCAAAGCTCCACCATTTCGACACAAGCTCCATGTCCATACTAGATAATTCAAAATGCTTCTTGAAGACACAAAAGTCTGAAATTTATATGCCCAAGGCCGACACAAGCTCCTTGCCCAACAAAGCTTTTATTTTTCTTTCATTTCTCTCATTTTCCTCTCATTCTTCTCTCTCCCTCTCATTCTTCTCTCTCTCTCTCGGCCCTAGCTGAATATTGTAGACTCCATAGCTAAGTTCTTCATCCTAAGGCTCTTCAAGACTTCCAAGCAACCAAGGAACTCGACCAAGCAAAGCTAGGAGCAAAGAAATGCACATGCAAGCCTTTAGCACTTCTATTTCGGTTTAGGTGAGTTTGCTAGCTTTCATTTCTTTTCTTCTTGTTCTAACTACATGCACCTACTAAGAACTTGGTTACTAAGCTAGGAAACTTGAGAAAATCGAGTGGTCTCTCGGCTAAGCAAGGAAAAAGATCAACTTTGTACTTCACCAAGAGTCTTGTGCACCTTCTTGTTGTTTTGCTAAGGTGAGGGCCAAAACTTCTTGAAAATCTTTCAAAAAACCACATGCATGCCCTTAAATGTCTATCTTTACTTCTGTACTTGAGATATATGTATGTTCACGAGCTTTTATAAACATGCATGGCAAGATTTTTGGCTAGAATGTGATGATAGATGAAATCGTGCATGTGACAGCTTTCTGTCTTGTTGGTACGAGGTGATTTTGGCTAGGTAAATGATTTTAAAATACGTGAAAATTGGTAGGTAACTAGTTTTTCCAGTTATGAACACTTTTTGCAGAAATAGACCAAAGCTAATTTTGACTCTAAGGTCCTCAAAATGGCTAATTATCAAAATGTGTCAAAATCTGGAAAGTCTGGAAAAATGAAGCAGGTTTTGGCAGATTCACTGACCTTGTAGAGCGAACCAGTTTTGACTTAGTAAATGATATTAAAAATGCATGAAATTTGGTTTGCAGCTAGATTTTTCAGTTCTGGACATTATTGTCAGAAATGGACTAAGGCTAAATCTGAACCTAAGGCCCTAAAAAACGACAAGTATTGAAATGTGTGCAAATCTGGACAGTTTTGTGTAGTCTCACTGTTTTGGCTATAACTATTGAACCCGAACTCCAAATGATGTGAGGTTTGTTTCTGAATTTAATTCACTCCTTAAGCTTTAATTTGACATCTTATTCACTGAAATTGGAGATTGTTTTCTTGTCTTACTGATTGTGAGAAAACAGTCCTTTGCAGTGAGGGTTTCACTTAGTGATATGCTTAGAAAAATTATTGTAGCTTCTCTTGTTGTATTAAATGCTTGGGATTGTGGCATTGTGATGTTGTGTGGACTGTTTTGAATACTTGAGGGTGTTTGGATTAATCGATGCATGGCTTGAGTTTGATTTTGAGAAGACTTGAGGCAAAACCGCACAGGTAAGCACGAATTGAAACCCTAGTGACTAGGTAAATTCACTAAGTATTGATCCTATGAATATCGTATTTAATTATATGTTTAGTAGGCTGCCCGTAGTTTCCCTTGTAACCCTAAATGTGATTTTGATGATTACATGTTGACAAGTAGGCCTTTCTTGCACCCAATCCCACGTAGATGTCGTTGCATGATAAATAATCTTATTATTTAATTACATGAACTTTGAAATGAGTTATATGACTTGATTTACATGCGTTACATGGCTGCCCGTTTAATGTTCATATAACTCCATGTGCCTTTCAAGTGAAATTACTTGTCTTATCGTGCCTTGCTTGTTTACTTGTCAATGTGCAATTTTATGACTGCTCGGAGGCAACCTACTTTGTTGTCCTCCTAATGTGATATATTAAATGTCATAAATGTGCATTGCATACAAGGTTGCAACGTTTCATTCTGGCGTGGTAGCGTTCACGCACACCGGGCGGCATCGGGCTTCTCGGTACAACCGTGACTACCATTGTCCAATTCTCTCTCTCGCTTGGGGGCTAGACTTCCTCGGAGAGTTGGGTTGTAGGATTTCGGGGTACATCCGGAGTATACCCATTTGGCGTGATAAGGGGATGATTTGAAGTCGGCCGCAACAATTGATACTGGAATTGAACTGAGAGCAAAATCTCACCGTATCCTTTTCACTATGTGTATAAGTACTCTCGCTTGGTTCCTAGAGGACCTCGGGGAGAGAAGACAGGTAATTGTGTTCCTTTACTTCTACGTTGCGTTATGTACTTACTTGTGATATATTCATGCTTGCAAAAGGATTTTTCATAAGTTGAACCGGAAAATGAGTTTCAAAACTTATTTCTCGTTCCCCCTCGCTGAGTTCATAAGGACTCACCCTCTTTTATCATCTCAGATGAAGAAGACCAAGAACAGGTACCCGAGGACGACGTGCCTAATGATGATTCCTTGGAATGATTGCTTGTCCTACGTGCCTTGCTTGATTATGGCCATTTGTGAACACTATGTTTCTTGAAGACTATTTCATTTCCTATGATGTTTGTTGTTGTATTGTAAAAGACCCCCGTTGTAATTTGGGGTCTAATTTTAGCTTGTACTGATAATAACTAGATAGATACTACTATGGTCGTTTTGCTATCGTCATTGGCTAGTATCTATCATAGGATTATGAAGTATCAGGTAAGGACTAAGTAAAATGAACCTATCCAATCTTAAGCAGGTACTCATTCTTAAGCTAAGATCAACAGGTACTTTTGTAACGAGGATTAACAAACAAACGAGACATAGTATCATGCTAGGTTATTAATCAAACGAGACATCGAGATAACCAGTAAGCATTTCAATTGATGGTAAATAGTAATCTTAGTTGGAAATAAAATTGAGATTGGAAAATTTGAGGCGTTTAGAGAATTAGGTCAAACCAAAGAGCCCAATTACAGACGTTATGCTGCCGATTTTCTGGAAAATTATGGAGTTTAGGCTAAAACGTTAAGTGTTAAACTTTCATAAACGATTGAGTACGAAACATGACTTGAACGTTTAGATCACACCCTAGTCTAACCTTTATAGGCCGGGTTGGGGTGTGACACCTTATATAGAAAGAAATGGTATCAGAGCTTAGATTGCTTAAGCCGGGTTTAACTCTCGGACCATGGGTAGAGCCCTAAGGTAATTAGGATGACTTGTTTATATGTTATTGTGTGAGAATGTTAAATGTGCCTTCTATGTTCTATGTGCTTAAGTGATTAACATGTCTTAATTGTTTATGGAATTGTGTATCTATATTATGTTGCATATCTTCTGCATTAAATTCTTGTTTCTCGTATTTCAATAAATTGTGCATCGTAATCTGTGCCTATAGATGGTTGGCCCTAATACCCGCACTACTAATAGGAGCAGTGAACCCCAAAAGACCGGAGATGCTTATCAAACTAATCCCGACATAGCTATGTTTAACATGATGGCAAATGCCATGGATCACGTGTCACGAGTGATGGAACGTCAAGATGCACGTGAAGCAAACAACAACAACAACAGGAATGATGGTAACCATGGGAGACATAGCAGAATGAAGGAGTTCCTTGACTTTCGCCTGTCTAAATTCCACGAGGAAGCTGATGATGAGAAAGCAGAGGCTTGGCTATCTAAGATCAAAAGGATTTTTAGGCCACTTAATTATACTGATGAAGAAAAGGTGGAGTGTGCGGTGTTTCTGTTGCACGGGGATGCTGAGCATTGGTGGCACACTGTGGAGGCACTGTGGGAAACTGATCATACACCTCGCTTATGGGGTAATTTCGTTAAGGCATTCAAGGAGAAATATGTACCTGCAGTTTCCAGGCAGAGGCGGATTGAGGAATTCATGCACTTGAACCAAGGTAACATGACGGTGGCCCAGTACGAGGCTCGTTTTGACCGATTGTCCCGCTATGCTCAATACATGGTCAGTACTCCTGAGGCGAAGATGTGGAAATTCACGACTGGATTGAGGCCAGAGATTCAGGACCAGTTGGCTTCGCATGACTTCGATACCTATTCTGCTCTCTTTGCTGCTGCTTCCCAAGTTGAGAAGAGAAAACTTGATAGAGCCGGTTCGAGTCAGCCGAACAAGAAACCATACCAGCCTTCAGGTCAACAGAGGAAATTCCAGAGCCAGAACAGACCAGTTAATAACCATGGCCCGACTAAAGCGCCATCAGCCTCTTCCACCGGCGGATCCATATGTAGTTCACCTGCTACTCAGTCTGTCAATTATTCTTACTATGACAAGAAGGGTCACACCGAGGCCCAGTGCTAGAAGAAGTCAGGATGATGTGTGCGGTGTGGCAGTGATCAGCATCAGATCAAGGATTGCCCTAAATGGCAAGCAGGACAGAATCAGGTTAAACCAGCTGGTAGAGGCAAGACTCCAGTTCCTAGAATTCAGGCTCGAGCTTATGCTATTGAGTGCGAGGAGCTTCCAGAGGAGACCGCTGTTGTTGAAGGTACATTCTTCATACTGAATCAACCTGTTAGGGTGCTAATTGATCCGGGTGTACTAATTCATTTATTACTCCCTTATGTGTGCAACGTGTGAAACTACGAGTTGTATGTTTGCCTTACGAAGTAGAAGTTGGTACTCCGATGGGTTCTAAACTTGTTACTAGCTCAGCTTGTAAAGCATGTAAAATCCAAATTAAAGATAGGGAATTCTCGGCCAATCTTATTGTATTACCTTTTCGAGACTATGAGGTCATCTTAGGGATGGACTAGTTGGCAAAGCATCATGCCCAACTAGATTGTCGGACGAAGATTGTAACGTTCCAAGTACCTGGTCAACCAATACTGGAGGTAATGGGTCGAAGAGATTTTACCGGCAGTTCCATCATTTCATCTACGAAAGCAGTGAAGTCCTTGAGAAAAGGGTGTAGTGGATACTTAGCTTACCACATCAACTAGTATCTATCATAGGATTATGAAGTATTAGGTAAGGACTAAGTAAAATGAACCTATCCAATCTTAAGCAGGTACTCATTCTTAAGCTAAGATCAACAGGTACTTTTGTAACGAGGATTAACAAACAAACGAGACATAGTATCATGCTAGGTTATTAATCAAACGAGACTTCGAGATAACCAGTAGGCATTTCAATTGATGGTAAATAGTAATCTTAGTTGGAAATGAAATTGAGATTGGAAAATTTGAGGTGTTTAGAGAATTAGGTCAAACCAAAGAGCTCAATTACAGACGTTATGCTGTCGGTTTTACGGAAAATTATGGAGTTTAGGCTAAAACATTAAGTGTTAAACTTTCATGAACGATTGAGTACGAGACATGACTTGAACGTTTAGATCATACCCTAGTCTAACCTTTATAGGCCGGGTTGGGGTGTGACATTTATAGCCCAAAATCGAACGTCTTCATCAGTTTCGGGATAATTTTCTTCTTATGCGCTATTTTTCTATCCCGGATCATACGTCGTGAGTCGCAAAAAGGACGACAACCTAATCCATCACATTTCTATTACCGAATAACACGGCACCTGGGGCAAGATAACTTCGCCTCACGTAGAAGTTGGGCCCGCAAACTGAGGGCGTGGGGCTTGGGACCAGGTCTCCGTCGCTCCGGTGCTCATACCTTTTGATCCGTAAGGAGTTACGCGGCGTACAGCATACCGTTGGAAAGCTCTTCGAGAGCTCTACGACGGGGGCAGCAAGCCTGCTAGTCTGCGCCCATTTCAGGAGCCTAGAATCGAACGTTTTCATCAGTTTCGGAACAATATTCTTCTTTTGCGCTGTTTTTTCATCCCGGATTGTACGTCGTGAGGCGTGAAAAGGACGACAACCTAATCCATCACATTTCTATTACCAAATAACATGGAACCTTAGGCAAGACAATTTCGTAGCACGTAGAGGCTGGGCTCGCAAACCGAGGGCGTGGGGCTTGGGACCAGGTCTCCGTCGCTTCGGTGCCTATAACTTTTGATCTGTAAGGAGTTACACGGCGTACAACATACCGTTAGAAAGCTCTCTGAGAGCTCTACGACGGAGGTAGCAAGCTTGCTCGGCTGTGCCCATTTTCGGAGCCCAAAATCGAACTTTTTCATCAGTTTCGGAATAATTTTCTTCTTTTTGTGCTGTTTTTCCGTCCCGGATCACACGTCGTGAGCCGCGAAAAGGACAACAACCTAATCCGTCACATTTCTATTACCGAATAACATGGCACATTGGGCAAGACAACTTTGCCTCACGTAGAGGCTGGGCCCGCAAACCGAGGGCATGGGGCTTGGGATCAGGGCTCCGTCGCTCCGGTGCCTATAACTTTTGATTCGTAAGGAGTTACGCGGCGCACAGCATACCGTTGGAAAGCTCTCCGAGAGCTCTACAACAGGGACAGCAAGCTTTTTCGGCTGTACCCATTTTCGGAGACCAAAATCAAACTTTTTCATCAGTTTTGGAACAATTTTATTCTTTTGCGCTGTTTTTCCGTCCCGGATCATACGTCGTGAGACGCGAAAAGGACGACAACGTAATACATCACATTTCTATTACCGAATAATAAGGCACCTTGGTCTAGACAACTTCACCTCACGTAGAGGCTGGGCCGGCAAACCGAGGGCGTTGGGCTTGGGACCAGGTCTCCGTCGCTCCAGTGCCCATAACTTTTGATCCGTAAGCAGTTACGCGGCGCACAGCATACCGTTGGAAAGCTCTCCGACAGCTCTATGATGGGGGCAGCAAGCTTGTTCGGCTGCGCCCATTTTCGGAGCCCAAAATCAAACTTTTTCATCTGTTTCGGAAAAAATTTCTTCTTTTGCGCTGTTTTTTCGTCCAGGATCATACGTCGTGAGCCGCGAAAAGGACGACAAGCTAATCCATCATATTTCTATTACCGAATAAATGGCACCTTGGGCAAGACAACTTCGCCTCACGTAGAGGCTGGGCCCGCAAACCGAGGGCGTAGGGCTTAGGACTAGATCTCCGTCGCTCCGGTGCCCATAACTTTTGATCTGTAAGGAGTTACACGGCCCACAGCATACCGTTGGAAAGCTCTCCGAGAGCTCTACGACGGGGGCAGCAAGCTTGTTCGGCTGCGCACATTTTCAGAGCTCAAAATTGAACTTTTTCATCAGTTTCGGAACAATTTTCTTCTTTTGCGTTGTTTTTCCGTCACGAATCATACGTCATGAGCTGCGAAAAGGACGGCAACCTAATCCATCACATTTCTATTACTGAATAACATGGCACCTTGGGCAAGACAACTTCGCCTCACGTAGAGGCTAGGCCGGCAAACCAAGGGCGTGGGACTTGGGACCAAGTCTCCGTCGCTCCGGTGGCCATAACTGTTGATCTGTAAGGAGTTACACGGCGCACAACATACCGTTGGAAAGCTCTCTGAGAGCTCTCCGACAGGGGTGGCAAGGTTGCTCGGTTCCGCCCATTTCTGGAGCCCAAAATCGAACGTTTTCATTAGTTTCGGGACACTTTTCTATTTTTGCAAGGTTTTTCCATCCCGAATCGTACGTCGTGAGCCGCGAAAAGGACGACAACCTAATCCATCACATTTTTATTACCGAATCCTTGGCACCTTGGGCAAGACAACTTCGCGTCTCGTAGAGGCTGCACCTGCAAATCGAGGGCGTGGGGCTTGGGACCAGGTTTTCGTCGTTCCAGTGCCCATAACTTTTGATCCGTAAAGAGTTACGCGGTGCACAACATACCATTGGAAAGCTCTCTGAGAGCTCTACAATGGGGGTAACAAGCCTGCTCGGTTGCGCCCATTTTTGAAATCTAAAATTGAACGTTTTCTTCAATTTCGGGACAATTTTCTTCTTTTTCGCTGTTTTTCCGTCCCGGATCGTACGTCGTGAGCCGCGAAAAGGACGAAAACCTAATCCATCACATTTCTATTACCGAATAACATGGCACCTTGGGCAAGACAACTTCGCCTCACGTAGAGGCTGGGCCCGTAAACCGAGAGCGTGGGGCTTGGGACCAGGTCTCCGTCGCTTTGGTGCCCATAACTTTTGATCCGTAAGGAGTTACGTGGCGCACAACATACAGTTAGAAAGCTCTCTAAGAGCTCTACGACGGGGGCAGCAAGCTTGCTCGGCTACTGTCACGGTCCAACCCGGCCTATAAAGGTTAGACTAAGGTGTGATCTAAGCATTCAAGTCCGTTCACGTACTTAATCGTTCAAGGAGGTTTAGCACTTAACGTTTTATCCTAGACTCCAAAATTTTCCAAAAATCTGGCAGCATAACGGCTGTAATTGGGCTCTTTGGTTTGACCTAGTTCTCTAAACGCCTCAAAATTTACCATCTCAATTCCATTTTCAACTAAGATTACTATTTTACCATCAACTAAATTTCCTATTGGTTATTTTGATATCTCGTTTGATTTATAACCTAGCATGATACTATGTCTCATTTGTTTATTTGTCCTCGTTACATATACCTGTTGATCTTAGCTCAATAGCAAGTACCTGTTAAGATTGGATAAGTTCATTTACTTAGTTCTTTAACTAAAGCGTCATAACCTAAGATAGATACTAGCGGTAATAAAAGCAAAACGATCATAGTAGTGTCATGACTAGCATTAGTCTACTTAATATAAGTACAAACCAAAATTAGACCCCAAATTACAACGGGGGTCTTTTACATCACAACATTTGAGCAACACAAAGGAAATAGTCTTCAAGTAACACAATGATCACAAGCAGCCATAATCAAGCAAAGCAAACAAGACAGGTAATCACTCCAGGGGTTCATCACTAGGCATATTGTCCTCGGGTTCCTGTACCTGTTCTTCTTCACCTGAGATGATAAAAGAGGGTGAGTCCTTATGAACTCAGCGAGGAGGAACGAGAAATAAGTTTTGAAACTCATTTTTCGGTTCAACTTATGAAAATCCCTTTTTCAAACATGAATATAACAGAAATATAAGTACAGAAACAGGAATACCGGTCTTTCATCCCCGAGGTTCTCTAGGAGCCAAGCGAGAGTACTTATACACATATTAAAAAGGATACAGTGAGCTTTTGCTCTCAGATCAGTTCCAAGATCAGTTGTTGCGGCTGACTTCAAATCATTCCCCAAACAGACCACGTGGGTGTACTCCGGATGTACCCTGAAATCCTACGACCCAACTCTCCAAGGAAGTCTAGCCCCCAAGCGAGAGAGGGAATGGGACCATGGTAGTCACGGGTGCACCGACAAGCCCGATGCCGCCCGGTGTGCGTGATCGCTACCATGCCAACAGAAAAGGTTGCAACCTTGTATGCAATGCACATTCATGACAGGTAATATATCACAGTAGAAGGACAACAAAGTAGGTTGCCTCCGGACAGTCATAAGATTGCACATTGACAGGTAAACAAGCAGCGCACGATAAGACAGGAATTTTCACTTGAAGGCATATAGAGTTATATGAAAATTAAATAGGCAGCCATGTAACACATGTAAAATAGGCCATATAACTCATTAAGAAGTCCACGTGATCAAGTGATAAGATTATTCAACATGCAATGATATTAACATGGGTTCGGTAACAAGAAAAGCTTATTTGACAACATGCCATGGTCAAATTCACATTTGAAGTTATAAAACATTTACGGGCAGCCCACTAAGCATATAATTTCCACACAATAACCAAAAGATCAACACTTAGCAAAACTACCTAGTCATTAGGGTTTCCATTTCATGCTTAATCGTGTGATTAAAACCCTAAGTCAACTCAAAATCATTCTCAAGTCATGCATCATTCTATTCAAGCATCCTCAAGTACTCAAAGCAGTCCACATAACATCCCAACACCACATTTCCACACAATTGGAACTACAAGAGAGGTTACAACAATTTTCCAAGCATGTAGCTAAATGAAACCTTTACTGCAATAGGCTGTTTTCCCACAATCAATAGGATAATCAAACAATCTCCAAATTCAGTGAATAAGATGTCAAATTAAATCTTACGAAGTCAACTAAAATCAGAAACAAACCTTGCTTCAATTGGAGTTCAGAATCATTAGTTATAGCCGAAACAGTGAGGTAGCACAAAACTGTCCAGATTTGGACACTTTTCAGAAATTGACGTTTTTGAGGTCCTTAGGGTCAGCTTTAGCTTTGGTCCATTTCTGACAAAATTGTCCAGAACTCAAACATATAGCAGAACACCAAATTTCATGCATTTTTGACAATATTTACTAAGTCAAATATGGTTCGTTCCACAAGGTCAGTGCATCTGCCAAAACCTGCTTCATTTCTCCAGATTTCAAGATTTGGTCACATTTTAAAGATTTGCTATTTTGAGGATCTTAGAGTCAAAATTTGCTTCGGCCTATTTATGGGAAAAATGTTAAAAACTGTTCAAACTAGTCACCTACCAATTTTCAAGCATTTTCAACATCATTTTCCTAGCTAAACGTACCTTGAACAGACTGGTCAGAGAGCTATCAACAATTTCGACTTCACCTAGCATCATTTTCAAGCCAAGATCTTGCCATGCATGGTTGTTTAAGCTTATGAACGACCATATATCTCAAGTACAGAAGCAAATACACACATTTATGAGCATGCATGTGAATTTTTGAAGAGTTTTCAAAAGGTTTTAACCCTCACCTTAGCAATCAACCACAAGATGTTCAAAACCTTGTTGAAGCTCAAATCTTCTCCTTTCCCTTGCTTAGCCGAAATCCCCACTAGTTTTTCTCTATTTTTCCTAGCTTAATGATCAATCTCTTAGCACATGCATGAGGTTAAAACATGAAGAAAAGAAATGGATGTCAATAAGCTCACCTAGGCCGAATAGAAGACTCCAAAGCACATGCAAATATGATTTCTACTCCTTAGCTAGCTCGGTTGTGGTTCCTTGCTTGTAGCTTGCTATGCTTAGCTATGGTGTGAAGAAGAGAAGCTAAGAAGATGAAGAACTCAGCCAAGGCCGAGAACGAGAGAGGAAAATGAGAAGGGAGAGAGAAAGAGTGAAAGAGAAATGAAGAAATGACAAACAATTCAAGCCTTTTGCAAGTTTAAGGAGAATGTTGGCCTTGGGCTTCCAAATCTGAATTTTTTGTGTCTTCAAGGTGGAAATTTGAAATGCTAGCATGGGCTATGGGTTTTTGGTCGAGCAAGAGAGAGATTTGAGGTGGTTTTAATCATTTTTTATGCATTTTGGTGTCATAGTTTGTCTAAGCATGCATATTTAATTGTGCAATTGTTCAAACCTTGTGCAAACACCATGGTATGGTCGGCCAATGCTAGCTTCAAATCTGAATTTTTTGTCAACTTTGATCATCAATTAATTGTGTCTTGAAAGTGCAAAAAGAATAAGGAATAAAGAATGAAGAATGTTTAGTGTTTGGTGCATTTTTGTCTTCTAGTGAGTTGAATTTGGATTATTATATTAATAGTGGATTTTGTAGGATTGTTTAATAGTCTAGTGCTCCGTGAAAGATGCTTTCTTGATTAGCGTGAAGGCACGCTTTCCTAGGTCTAGGGCACCAACTACAAGGTGGGACACGAACTACGAGACGAATGCACATTTAAAAAGTAAATGCATGCAATCCTAAATCAATGCACGTAATTCAATGCATGGCACATAAAATGAACACAATTCTTAAACCTAGGTCACGGCACGCAAATCTAGGTTAGGGCACACGAAGCTAGGTTATGCACGCAAATCGGGGTCGGGCCTCACAGCTGCGCCTATTTTCGTAGCCAAAAACCGAATGTTTTCATCAGTTTTGGAATAATTTTCTTCTTTTGCGCAGTTTTTCCGTCCCAGATCACACGTCGTGAGCCGCGAAAAGGACGACAACCTAATCCGTCACATTTCTATTACCGAATAACATGGCACATTGGGCAAGACAACTTCGCCTCACGTAGAGGCTGGGCCCGCAAACCGAGGGCATGGGGCTTGGGATCAGGGCTCCGTCGCTCTGGCGCCCATACCTTTTGATCCGTAAGGAGTTACGCGGCGCACAGCATACCGTTGGAAAGCTCTCTGAGAGCTCTACGACGGAGGCAGCAACCTTTTTCAGCTGCACCCATTTTCGGAGCCCAAAATTGAACTTTTTCATCAGTTTAGGAACAATTTTCTTCTTTTGCGATGTTTTTTCGTCCCGGATCATACGTCATCAGCCGCGAAAAGGATGACAACCTAATCCATCACATTTCTATTCCCGAATAACATTTCACTTTTGTTCAGACAACTTCACATCACGTAGAGGCTGGGCCCGCAAACCGAGGGCATGGGGCTTGGGACCAGGTCTCCGTCGCTCCGGTGCACATAACTTTTGATCCGTAAGCAGTTACGCAGTGCACAACATACCGTTGGAAAGCTCTCCGAGAGCTCTATGACGGGGGCAGCAAGCTTGTTCGGCTGCACATATTTTCGGAGCCCAAAATCGAACTTTTTCATCAGTTTCGGAACAATTTTCTTCTTTTGCGCTATTTTTCTGTCCCGGATCATACGTCGTGAGTCGCGAAAAGGACGACAACCTAATCCATCATATTTCTATTACCGAATAACATGGTACCTTGGGCAAGACAACTTCGCATCACGTAGAGGCTGGGCCCACAAACCAAGGGCGTGGTGCTTGGGACCAGGTCTCCGTTGCTCCGACGCCCATACCTTTTGATCCGTAAGGAGTTACGCGGCGCACAACATACCGTTGGAAAGCTCTCCGCGAGCTTTACGACGGGGGCAGCAAGTTTTTTCGGCTGCACCCATTTTTAGAGCTTAAAATCGAACTTTTTCTTCAGTTTCGGAACAATTTTCTTCTTTTACGCTATTTTTTCGTCCCGGATCATACGTCGTGAGCCTCGAAATGGACGACAACCTAATCCATCACATTTCTATTACCGAATAACATGGCACCTTGGTCCAGACAACTTCACATCACGTAGAGGATGGGCCCGCAAACCGAGGGCGTAGGGCTTGGGACCAGGTCTCCGTCGCTCCGGTGCCCATAACTTTTGATCCGCAAGCAGTTACGCAGCGCACAGCATACCATTGGAAAGCTCTCTGAGAGCTCTATGACGGGGGCAGTAAGCTTGTTCGGCTGCACCCTTTTTCGAAGCCCAAAATCGAACTTTTTCATTAGTTTCGAAACAATTTTCTTCTTTTGCGCTGTTTTTCAATCCCGGATCATACGTCGTGAGCCGTGAAAAGGACGACAACCTAATCCATCATATTTCTATTATCGAATAATATGGCACCTTGGGCAAGAAAACTTCGCCTCACGTACAGGCTGGGCCCGTAAACCGAGGGCGTGGGGTTTGGGACTAGGTCTCCGTCGCTCCGGTGCCCATAACTTTTGATCCGTAAGGAGTTATGCGGTGCACAGCATACCGTTGGAAAGCTCTCCGAGAGCTCTATGACGGGGGCAGCAAGCTTTTTCGGCTGCACCCATTTTCGGAGCCCAAAATCGAACTTTTCATCAGTTTCGAAACAATTTTCTTCTTTTGCGTTGTTTTTGGGTCCTGGATCATACATCGTGAGCCGCGAAAAGGACGACAACCTAATTCATCACATTTCTATTACCGAATAACATGGCACCTTGGGCAAGACAACTTCGCCTCATGTAGAGGTTGGGCCCGCAAATCGAGGGCGTGGGGCTTGGGACCAGGTCTCCGTCGCTCCGGTGCCCGTAACTTTTGATCCGTAAGGAGTTACGCGGCGCACAGTATACCGTTGGAAAGCTCTCCGAGAGCTCTACGACGGGGGTAGCAAGCTTGATCAGCTACGCCAATTTTCAGAGCTCAAAATCGATAGTTTTCATCAGTTTCGGGACAATTTTCTTCTTTTGCTCTGTTTTACCGTCCTGGATCGTACGTCGTGAACCGTGAAAAGGACGACAACCTAATCCATCATATTTCTATTACCGAATAACACGGTACCTTGGGCAAGACAACTTCACCACAAGTAGAGGCTGTGCCTGCAAACCGAGTTCGTGGGGCTTGGGACCAGGTCTCCGTCGCTCCGGTGCCCATAATTTTTGATCCGTAAGGAGTTATGAGGCGCACAGCATACCGTTGAAAAGCTCTCTGAGAGCTCTAAGACGGGGGCAACAAGCTTGTTCGGTTGCGCCCATTTTCGTAGCCCGAAATTGAACTTTTTCATCAATTTTAGAACAATTTTCTTCTTTTGCGCTGTTTTTCGGCCCCAGATCATACGTCGTGAGCCGCAAAAAGGACGACAACCTAATTCATCACATTTCTATTACCGAATAACATGGCACCTTGGGCAAGACAACTTCGCCTCACGTAGGGGTTGGTCCCGCAAACCGAGGGCGTGGGGCATTGGGCCAGGTCTACGTCGCTCCGGTGCCCATAACTCTTGATCCGTAAGGAGTTATGCGGTGCACAGCATACCGTTGGAAAGCTCTCCAAGAGCTCTACGACGGGAGTAGCAAGCTTGCTCGGCTGCGCCTATTTTTGTAGTCCAAAATCGCACGTTTTCATCAATTTCGATATAATTTTCTTTTTTGCCCTGTTTTTTCATCCCGAATCGTACGTCGTGAGCCGCGAAAAGGACTACAACCTAATCCATCTCAATTCTATTATCGAATAACACGGTACCTTGGGCAAGACAACTTCGCCTCATGTAGAGGCTGGGCTTGCAAACCGTGGGCGTGGGGCTTGGGACCAAGTCTCCGTCGCTCCGGTGCCCATAACTTTTGATTCGTAAGTAGTTACGTGACACACAGCATACCGTTGGAAAGCTCTCCGAGAGCTCTACGACGGGAGTAGCAAGCTTGCTCAGTTGCGTCTATTTTCGGAGACCAAAATCCAACGTTTTCATCAATTTTGGGATAATTTTTTTCTTTTGCCTTGCTTTTTCGTCCCGGATCGTACGTCATGAGCCGCGAAAAGGACGACAACCTAATCCATCACTTTTCTGTTACTGAATAACATGGCACCTTGGGCAAGACAACTTCGCCTCACGTAGAGCCTGGGCCCGCAAACCGAGGGCGTGGGCCTTAGGACCAGGTCTCTGTAGCTCCGGTCCCATAACTTTTGATCTGTAAGGAGTTACGCGGCGCATAGCATACCATTGGAAAGCTCTCCGAGAGCTCTACGATGTGGGCAGCAAGCTAGCTTAGCTGCACCCGATTTTAGTGCCCAAAATCGAACGTTTTCATTAATTTCGGGACATTTTTCTTTTTTTGCGCGGTTTTTTCGTCCCGGATCATACGTCGTGAGCCGCGAAAAGGACGACAACCTAATCCATTATATTTCTATTACAGAATAACATGGCACCTTGGGCAAGACAACTTCGCCTCATGTAGAAGCTGGGCCTGCAAACCGAGTGTGTGAGGCTTGGGACCAGGTCTCCGTCGCTCCGATACGCATAACTTTTGATTCGAAAGGAGTTACGCGGTGCACAGCATACCGTTGGAAAGCTCTCCGAGAGCGCTACGGCAGGGACAGCTAGCTTGCTCGGCTGTGCCCATTTTTGGAGGCCAAAATTGAACGTTTTCATCAGTTTTGGGACACTTTTCTTCTTTTGCGCGGTTTTTCCATCCCGGATCGTACGTCGTGAGCCGCAAAAAGGACGACAACCTAATCCATCACATTTCTATTACCGAATCCCTAGACACCTTGGGCTGGACAACTTCAACTCACGTAGAGATTGGGCCCGCAAACCGTGGGCGTGGGGCTTGGGACCAGGTCTCCGTCGCTCCGATGCCCATAACTTTTGATCCGTAAAGAGTTACGCTACGCATAGCATACCGTTGGAAAGCTCTCCGAGAGCTCTACGATGGGTGTAGCAAGCCTGCTCGGATGCGCCCATTTTTAGAACAAAAAATAGAGCATTTTAATCAGTTTCGGGATAATTTTCTTCTTTTTTGATAATTTTCCGTCCCGGATCGTACGTCATGAGCCGCGAAAAGGACTACAACCTAATCCATCACATTTTTGTTACCGAATAACACGGCACCTTGGGCAAGACAACTTCGCCTCACCTAGAGGCTGAGCCCACAAACCGAAGGCGTGGGGCTTGGGACCAGGTCTCCGTCGCTCCGGTGCCCATAACTTTTGATCCGTAAGGAGTTACGCGGCGCACAACATACCGTTGGAAAGCACTCCGAGAGCTCTACAACGGAGGCAGCAAGCTTTTTTGACTACGCCCATTTTCGGGGCCCAAAATCGAACGTTTGCATCACTTTCGGGATAATTTTCTTCTTTTACATTGTTTTTACGTCCCGGATCGTACGTCGTGAGCCGTGAAAAGGACGACAACCTAATCCATCACATTTCTATTACCGAATAACATGGCACCTTAGGCAAGACAACTTCGCCTCACATAGTGGCTGGGCCCGCAAACCGAGGGCGTGGGGCTTGGGACCAAGTCTCCGTCGCTCCAGTGCCCATAACTTTTGATCCGTAAGGAGTTATGCGGCGCACAACATACTGTCGTAAAGCTCTCCAAGAGCTCTACGACAGGGCAGCAAACTTGCTCGGCTGCGCCCATTTTCGGAGCCCAAAATCGAACATTTTCATCAGTTTCGGGATACTTTTCTTCGTTTGCGTGATTTTTCCGTCCCAGATCGTATGTCGTGAGCCGCGAAATGGACGACAACCTAATCCATCACATTTCTATTACCGAATTCCTCGGCACTTTGTGCAAGACAACTTCACCTCACGTAGAGGTTAGGCCCGCAAACCGAGGGCGTGGGGCTTGGTACTAGGTCTCCGTCACTCCGGTGCCCATAACTTTTGATTCGTAAAGAGTTACACAGCGCACAGCATAACGTTGGAAAGCTCTCCGAGAGCTCTACGACGTGTGTTGCAAGCCTACTCAGCTACGCCCATTTGCAGAATCCAAAATCAAACGTTTTCATCAATTTCGGGACAATTTTCTTCTTTTCTGCTATTTTTTCATCCCGAATCGAACGTCGAGAGCTGCAAAAAGGACGACAACCTAACCCATCACATTTCTATTACCGAATAACATGGTACCTTGGGCAAGACAACTTCACCTCAAGTAGAGGTTGGGCCCGCAAACCGAAGGCGTGGGGCTTGGGACCAGGTCTCCGCCTCTCCAGTGCCCATAACTTTTTATACGTAAGGAGTTACGCGGCACACAGCATACAGTTGGAAAGCTCTCCAAGAGCTCTACGACGGGGGCAACTAGCTTGCTCGGCTGCGCCCATTTTTGGAGACGAAAATCGAAAGTTTTCAAACGTATCAGAATAATTTTTTTCTTTTGTGCTGTTTTTTCATCCCGGATCGTATGTTGTGAGCGGCGAAAAGGACGATAACCTAATCCAACACATTTCTATTACCGAATCCCACGATACCTTGGGCAAGACAACTTCGCCTCACGTAGAGGCTGGGCCAGCAAACCGAGGTCGTGGGGCGTGGGACCAGGTCTCCGTCGCTCCGTTGCCCATAACTTTTGATCCATAAGGAGTTACGCAGCGCACAGTATACCGTTGGAAAGCTCTTCAAGAGCTCTACGACGGGGGCAACAAGCTTTCTTAGCTGCGCCCACTTTCGGCGTCCAAAATCGAACGTTTGCATCACTTTCGGGACAATTTTCTTCTTTTGCATTGTTTTTACGTCCCGGATCGTACGTCGTGAGCCGCGAAAAGGACGACAACCTAATCCATTACATTTCTATTACCGAATAACATGGCAGCTTGGGCAGGAAAACTTCACCTCACGTAGAGGCTGGGCCCTCAAACCGAGGGGGTGGGGCTTGGGGCCAGGTCTCCGTCGCTCCAGTGCCCATAACTTTTGATCCGTAAGGAGTTATGCGGTGCACAACATACCGTTGGAAAGCTCTCCGTGAGTTCTACGACGGGGGCAACATGCCTAGCGCCCATTTTTGGATCCCAAACTCGAATGTTTCAATCAATTTCGGGACAATTTTCTTCGTTTACGCTATTTTTTCATCCCGCATCGTACGTCGTGAGCCGCGAAAAAGACGACAACCTAACCCATCACATTTCTATTACCGAATAACATGGCACCTTGGGCAAGACAACTTCGCTCAAGTAGAGGTTGGGCCTGCAAACCGAAGGCGTGGGGCTTGGGACCAGGTCTCTTTCACTCCGGTGCCCATAACTTTTTATACGTAAGGAGTTACGCGGCACACAGCTTACAGTTGGAAAGCTCTCCGAGAGCTCTAAGATGGGGGAAACAAGCTTGCTCGGCTGCGCCCATTTTCGGAGACGAAAATCGAACGTTTTCAAAAGTATCGAAACAATTTTCTTCTTTTGCGCTGTTTTTTAATCCCGGATCGTATGTCGTGAGCTGCGAAAAGGACGACAACTTAATCTAACACATTTCTATTACCGAATCCCATGACACCTTGGGCAAGACAACTTCACCACACATAGAGGCTGGGCCAGCAAACCGAGGTCGTGGGGCGTGGGACCACGTCTCCGTCGCTCCGTTGCCCATAACTTTTGATCCGTAAGGAGTTACGCAGCGCACACCATACTGTTGGAAAGCTCTCCGAGAGCTCTACAACGAGGGCAGCAAACTTTCTTAGCTGCGCCCACTTTCAGCTCCCAAAATCGAACGTTTGCATTACTTTCGGGACAATTTTCTTCTTTTGCATTGTTTTTACGTCCCGGATCGTACGTCGTGAGCCGCGAAAAGGACGACAACCTAATCCATCACATTTCTATTACAGAATAACATGGCACCTTGGGTAGGAAACCTTCACCTCACGTAGAGGCTGGGCCAGCAACCCGAGGTCGTGGGGCGTGGGACCAGGTCTCCGTCAATCCATTACCCATAACTTTTAATTCGTAAGGAGTTACGCAGCGCACAGCATACCGTTGGAAAGCTCTCCGTGAGCTCTACGACGGGGGCAGCATTCCTGCCCGGCTGCGCACATTTTTGGATCCCAAAATCGAACATTTCAATCAGTTTTGGGACAATTTTTTTCATTTGCACTGTTTTTTCATCCCGCATCGTACGTCGTGAGCCGCGAAAAGGACGACAACCTAATCCATCACATTTCTATTACTTAATAACATTGCATCATGGGCAAAGCAACTTCGTCTCATGTAGAGGCTGGGCCCGCAAACCAAGGGCATGGGGCTTGGGACCTAGTCTCCGTCGCTTCGGTGCCTATAACTTTTGATCCGCAAAGAGTTACGCGGAGCACAGCATACCGTTGGAAAGCTCTCCGAGAGCTCTATGACGGGGGCAGCAAGCTTGCTCAGCTGCGCCCATTTTCAGAGCCCAAAATTGAACTTTTTCATCAGTTTCGGAACAATTTTCTTCTTTTGCACTATTTTTCTGTCCCGAATCATACGTCGTGAGCCGCGAAAAGGATGACAACCTAATCCATCACATTTCTATTACCGAATAACATGGCACCTTGGACAAGACAACTTCACCTCACGTAGAGGCTAGGCCCGCAAACCGGGGGCGTGGGGCTTGGGACCAGGTCTCCGTCGCTCCGGTTCCCATAACTTTTGATCCGTAAGGAGTTACGCGGCGCACAGCATACCGTTGGAAAGCTCTCCCAGAGCTCTACTACGAGGGCAGCAAGCTTGTTCTACTGCGCCCATTTTTGGATCCCAAAATCGAACGTTTTCATCAGTTTTGAGATAATTTTATTCTTTTGTTCTGTTTTTCCATCCCGGACGTACGTCGTGAGCCGCGAAAACGACGACAACCTAATCCTTCACATTTCTATTACCGAATAACATGGCACCTTGGGCAAGACAACTTCGCCTCACGTAGAGGCTAGGCCCACAAACCAAGGGCGTGGGGCTTGTGACCAGGTCTCCGTCGCTCCGGTGCCCATAACTTTTGATCCGTAAGGAGTTATGTGGCGCACAACATACCGTTGAAAAGTTCTACGTGAGCTCTACGACGGGGGAACCAATCCTGCTTGGTTGCACCCATTTTTGGAGCCCAAATCGAACGTTTTCATCAGTTTCGGGACTCTTTTCTTCTTTTGCACTATTTTTTTCTTCCCAGATCGTACGTCTTGAGCAGCGAAAAGGACAACAACATAATCCACCACATTTCTATTATCGAATCCCACGGCACCTTAGGCAAGACAACTTCACCTCACGTAGAGGCTGGGCCCCCAAACCAAGGGCGTGCGCCTTGGGACCAAGTCCCCGTCGATCCGGTGCCCATAACTTTTGATCCTTAAGGAGTTACGCGGCGCACAACATACCGTTGGAAAGCTTTGTGAGAACTCTACGATGAAGGCAGCAAACCTGCTCAACTGCGCCAATTTTTTGAGCCCAAAAGTAAACGTTTTCATCAATTTCGGGACAATTTTATTCTTTTGCGCTATTTTTTTATCCCGGATCGTACGTCGTGAGCCGCAAAAGGGACGACAACCTAATCCATCACATTTATATTACCGAATAATATGGCACCTTGGGCAAGACAACTTCGCCTCACGTAGAGGCTGAGCCCACAAACCGAGGGCGTGGGGCTTGGAGCCAGGTCTCCGTCGCTCCGGTGCCCATAACTTTTGATCCGTAGCAATTACGCGATGCACAGCATACCGTTGGAAAGCTCTCCATAAGCTCTACGACGGGGGCAACATGCCTGCTTGGTTGCGCCCATTTTTGGATCCCAAAATCGAACGTTTCAATCAGTTTCGGGACAATTTTCTTCATTTACGCTATTTTTTTATCCCGCATCGTACGCCGTGAGCCTCGAAAAGGACGACAACCTAATCATTCACATTTCTATTACTAAATAACATGGCACCTTGGGCAAGACAACTTCGCCTCACGTAGAGGTTGGGCCCACAAACCGAGGGCGTGGGGCTTCGGACCAGGTCTCCGTCGCTCCGGAGCCCATATCTTTTGATTCGTAAGGAGTTACGCGGCACACAACATACCATTGGAAAGCTCTCCGAGAGCTCCACGACGGGGGCGGCAAACCTCCTCAACTGTGCCTATTTTTGGAGCCCAAAATCAAATGTTTTCATCAGTTTTGGGACACTTTTCTTCCTTTGTGCTTTTTTTTCGTCCCGGATCGTACGTCGTGAGCCGCAAAAAGGATGGCAACCTAATCCATCATATTTCTATTACCGAATAACATGGCACCTTGGGCAAGGCAACTTCGCCTCACGTAGAGGCTGGGCCTGCAAACCGAGGGCGAGGGGCTTGGGACCAGGTGTCCGTCACTCCGGTGCCCATAACTTTTGATCCGTAAAGAGTTACGCGGCGCACCGCATGTGACACCTCGAACCCAGCACTTCACTAATTGCATTCATTAAATTGTTAACTTTTATGTAATTTAGCTAATTACTTTATTTTTTTTTATATTTCCATAAATTCAAATATTTCTTTTCATGCATTTTATATTTTTATAAAATACTACATATTTTTAGGGGACTATAGCCCCTGACTGTGCGTGCATGGCATATCGGGATCAACGGGAAAAAATTCGCGAAATGTCTGATAAATAGTACCAGCGAGATTTTTTCATATTTTTGGCATTTTATTTTGCTGAAATTTAATCACCCAAATGACCCATTTACCCTTACTAAAATACCCTATTTGCTTGACCTACCCTTTGACCATCTTATGAGAATATTAAAAGCCAAAAAACAAAAAAAAAAGGGGTCAAAAAAATTGCCAAAAAAGAGTTACGGGAATAGTAACTTCTCAAAAAAAAAAAAATACTCTTTGCTTCATTCTTGCTTCCATTGCTTCCCAAATTGGTTGTGCTTCATCCTTAGGACCTTAAGACCATTCTTTGATCTTCAAAAGAGGTGAGGGTGCATTCTATTTTTGTATTAAATTCAATTAAAGTTTATATTATTATTTTTGTGATCTAATATTGTAGTGGTTTAATTCTTGTTCCGTTGATTCTTATATGCTCTAATGACTTCATAGAATATGTTTGATAGTTTAAAATGCTTGTTGAATGCTTGAAAATGAAAATGGCACTTGGGGAAGATGATGAATAGTGCTAAACTAGGGTTTCCAAAAAAAGTTACAATTTAATTCGATTCGAGGCTTCTAGTAGTTTCTAATTAGGTCCATAAGCGTGGGAAAAATGTTAATTGCACTTGCTATGTTCAAAATTTGAGAAATTTGATCAAAATAGGCTACTTTAATAAGGGGTTTCGGGTTTATCTTGAATTCGGGCACCTTTTGAGGTTATGGCTAGTCTTTATTAAGTATTAAAACCTTAGAAGTGCTTTCGTTTCGCTTGTTTGGGTTCCGAAATTGGTACTTGTAGTGTAAACCCAAAAAGAGGCATTTTTGGTGTTTTCGTGTACTTGTGCTCTAGGTTATGATTTGGAGGTTTTAAATAAGGTATTTAGGTATCCTTAGATTGGTAGGATGGTTAGCTAGCATAACTTGATCATTGAATTCCGATAGGAAGCTAAATAGCCTAGTTGAACAAAAGGGAAATGAATGAATTAATTGCTTTAGTACTTGTATTGCTTTGTAGTTGCTCCTAGCGAGTCTAAATGCTATTCTAAGGTATTTGTGAGCTTTCGGTTAAGTTTTGTGAAAAGTATAATGTTGACCCATTTGTGTTCGCATAGTTAATCTCATGATAATTGATTTATAATTGAGTAATTAAATGTTTATATGCATTTGTGTAGTGTACATATTATAGTAGTGAAGTCTCATGAATTAAGTTGCTTAATTTACATGGATTTGGTTGAGTATGAATTTAGAATGGACTAAAGGAACTAGTAATGAACAATGGTAATAATTGTTGTTAGTTGA
The DNA here is from genome assembly GCA_037974665.1 of Ehretia macrophylla. Lineage (NCBI taxonomy): Eukaryota > Viridiplantae > Streptophyta > Magnoliopsida > Boraginales > Ehretiaceae > Ehretia > Ehretia macrophylla. The sequence continues at coordinate 60,229,683 of CM075777.1, forward strand.
TTCTTGATTGATTGGATAAATGTTTAAATGTACTTATGTAACAAGTTCATCTATTCGGAGAAGTTGTGAGTTAAGTTATATCGATACTAGTTAAAGATTGAGTAAACATGTTTATATTGCTTATTAATTGCATTATATGTGTAAAGATACGCTTATATAACTTATTGGTTAGATGTTATATAGTGTTTCTACTTATATGAATGGCTATGTATATGTTATTTATTATGCTATTGTCTTTGTCTAATACTTGAAAATTAAAGAATGTTGCATATGTGATCACTTGAGTTTATGTATTGTTCAAATATTGATTAGAATGATTGTTAAACCATGAAATATATTGTTAGTTATGTGAATTAAAGGGAATCAAATAGAGTTGGATAAATTAATGGCTTTATGAACTAGCTTTAGTTGAGAATAAGAAATCACTTCTTATGCATATAGTTGATTGTATTAGGTAGTGATAATTGAAGGGAATTGATGCTTTCAGAGAATATTGAGGGAATCTTGGCTTAATTCGCGCAGGTTTGGCTTCCTAAAAGGTGAGGGATCATTTCTATGTGCATTCTATGTGTCTCATCTTGTTATATGCTAAATATTCGATACTAAGTGATTTAAGTGTTTTAGTTGGATTAGTTTAACAATTATAGACTAATGAATGTATCATATTTCATCGTATGGCATGATTGATATGTGTGCTCGAGGACAACCTCTTTTGTTGTCCTCCTTGTTTGCATATCGGCTTATTTTGTTATATTGTTATTATTATTGCTTCCTGTGCTATCGAGTCAAGGGTTGCGCAACCTTATCGTCGGGGCAGATGCGATGGGCCTCTCTGGGCGGCAGCGGGCTTGCCAGGGTTGGTTGCTCTAGCTCCGTACCCTATTCCCTCACTCGCCTGGTCCGGAGATTGCCAGGGGGTGTTGGGTCGTAGGATTGGGTACATCCGGAGTACCCTTTGGTGTTTGGGATGCCTGCTTATCGTGATCGTGATCGTGGTTCGTGGATCGTGAATGAAGACCAGCAAAGATTGGTGTATAGGGGTTATGTGAAATGTATCCTTTTAAATGTGTGGTTATTTAAGCTATCATTGTTTCTTTAATTGCCTAATTGTTATTGTTGTTTAACTGTATTACCTGTTGCATTGCACGCCCCGGGAGACTATATCCCTCACTGGGCAACAGTGGTTGCTCATACCTCGATATATGTTTCAGGACGTGCTGAGGGTGATCCCCAGCTAATTGAGGTGCTAGTGGAAGAGGAAGAAGTTCAGGCTGAGCCTTTGCCCTAGTTGTTATGTGTTTGTTGTCTAAGGTGGATTTGTCTTCTTGTTGTTACATGGTGTACTTGTATTGCTATAGCATGATCTATTTTGTGGCCTTAAGGCTATGTATATTCTCGTAGTTGCAAGTTGAAAGTTGTTAGTTGTAATGTTAGCTTTGAGATATTATGGCTTGTAATAACTTTTAATTCTCCTTTTAGTTCTTGCATGCTTGGGTGTGTATGTTTAGAGGTGTTGATTTCAACTTCTAAAATTGCTCTAATGTTATCATAGAATGGCATGTTAAAAAGGTTTAATGAAAAGTTAAGTTGGGTGCATGCATGTGTGATTTGGAGCTGTTGTTTGTCTCCTAGCTTGGATGGCCTAGAACCTTTGAATTTTAATTATAAAAGCTTGTTTTAGTATATTGTGGCTATTTTAAGCATTTACAGGTTTGAAAAATGTCCGCGGTACAGAGGAAACTCTGTCCGTTTTTTTCTAAAATTTTGTGACCGGGTTTGGTATTGGGTTGAGAATAGCATGGTTATTAGAGCCTCCAGTCCCGTGAGGGATCGGGGCATTACAGGTGGTATCAGAGCTTAGATGCTCTCAGCCGGGATAAGGTCCTCGGACTGTAGTGTACTTTGAGAATGTGAGTGTCTTTTGTGCAATCTTGTATCCTGAACTTAATATGTGATCTATGTGATAGTGATGTGTACTGTGTGTTAAATACTTGTCAAGTGTAGTGATATAGCTAATCATGAATCGAATTGATCTTATGAATCACTACTTGTTCGAAATATTGATTGTAACATGTATACTTGAGTGTCTCGGCATAGTTGTGTTGTGAATTGTATTCATTGCATGTGACTCATATTTGAACTATCTTGTTGATTAACTTTGTGTTATAAAACTTATGGTTATATAATAGCTTGTGTGATATATGTCATAATCTCCTGATATATGAACATTACATCAATTACATTAGGTGATATCTTGGCATTCATGCATTGTCCCCTTAAATCGGTAAGTAAGCATTCTCCCCTGAAAGAGATGGCCATTGATGCTGACTGGTGAGAGAATAATGATTCAACCGGCTATTGGGATCAGTGAAGGGATTTGATGCCCCGAGGTTAAATTTGGACTCTCTTGGCACTTCTTAAACGGTACTTCTTTGCTGGAACTCCGATTTGGGAATCTCTGATAGATCTTCTAGTTGGCGTTATATATGGAGGTCTTATTTGATACTCTTATTCAAAAGAATTCATGTTTATGAGTATTGGTCAGTATTCTTTGCGCACACTCCCACTTGGATTTCTTGTTCGGGTTTTACCTATGGTATCACCTTGATATTCTTATTGGGTATTTTCTTCAGTATTTTCATATGGTATTCTTGCCTAGAGATTATTTGGTATTTCCTCTGGACTACTGGTATAACGAGCATATTGGGGATTCTTATATGGTAATTCATAATTAGAGATATTCTTATTCCAACTTCTGGATTCGTATAGTTATTCAGAGCATTTATTTGGCATCCTTAATCAGTTTTATTGGTGGTATTTTCTCGGAGTCCCAAGCTGGACATCTAATTAGGCCTTTATTTGGCAATCTTGAGCCTTTATTTGACAGTTAGAGTTGGGATTCACCGGACTTCCTTCTTGGGAATTTCTTGATATTATCCGGGCATTTTGGATATTAGCTACATACTCTTCTTAATGGGATTTCTTTTGGTGCTCTCTCAGCATTAGTGAATGGCCTCCTCGTGTGACATTCTTACCGGACTCCTATTGGGTATTTTCATAGGAGCCTTTATTTAGCTACCCCACTCGGGTTTCCTTCAGTGACGTTCGCTCTTCTTAGTTTCATCCGGCATTACACTTCTTGACTTCAAGTCCGACAAAAACTGTTGTAGTTCTTGGAAGTCATTTCAGCTCAAGAAATTGCGAGGACGCAATTTTTGTAAGGAGGGGAGGATGTGACACCCCGAACCTAGCACTTCACTAATTGCATTCATTAAATTGTTAACTTTTATGTAATTTAGCTAATTACTTTATTTTTTTTATATTTCCATAAATTCAAATATTTCTTTTCATGCATTTTATATTTTTATAAAATACTACATATTTTTAGGGGACTATAGCCCCTGACTGTGCGTGCATTGCATATCGGGATCAACGGGAAAAAAATTCGCGAAATGTCTGATGAATAGTACCAGCGAGATTTTTTCAGATTTTTCAGATTTTTGGCATTTTATTTTGCTGAAATTTAATCACCCAAATGACCCATTTACCCTTACTAAAATACCCTATTTGCTTGACCTACCCTTTGACCATCTTATGAGAATATTAAAAGCCAAGAAACAAAAAAAAAAGGGGTCAAAAAAATAGCCAAAAAAGAGCTACGGGAATAGTAACTTTTCAAAAAAAAAAATTACTCTGTGCTTCATTCTTGCTTCCATTGCTTCCCAAATTGGTTGTGCTTCATCCTTAGGACCTTAAGACCATTCTTTGATCTTCAAAAGAGGTGAGGGTGCATTCTATTTTTGTATTAAATTCAATTAAAGTTTGTATTATTATTTTTGTGATCTAATATTGTAGTGGTTTAATTCTTGTTCCGTTGATTCTTATATGCTCTAATGACTTCATAGAATATGTTTGATGGTTTAAAATGCTTGTTGAATGCTTGAAAATGAAAATGGCACTTGGGGAAGATGATGAATAGTGCTAAACTAGGGTTTCCAAAAAAAGTTACAATTTAATTCGATTCGAGGCTTTTAGTAGTTGCTAATTAGGTCCATAAGCGTGGGAAAAATGTTAATTGCACTTGCTATGTTCAAAATTTGAGAAATTTGATCAAAATAGGCTACTTTAATAAGGGGTTTCGGGTTTATCTTGAATCCGGGCACCTTTCGAGGTTATGGCTAGTCTTTATTAAGTATTGAAACCTTAGAAGTGCTTTCGTTTCGCTTGTTTGGGTTCCGAAATTGGTACTTGTAGTGTAAACCCAAAAAGAGGCATTTTTGGTGTTTTCGTGTACTTGTGCTCTAGGTTATGATTTGGAGGTTTTAAATAAGGTATTTAGGTATCCTTAGATTGGTAGGATGGTTAGCTAGCATAACTTGATCATTGAATTCCGATAGGAAGCTAAATAGCCTAGTTGAACAAAAGGGAAATGAATGAATTAATTGCTTTAGTACTTGTATTGCTTTGTAGTTGCTCCTAGCGAGTCTAAATGCTATTCTAAGGTATGTGTGAGCTTTCGGTTAAGTTTTGTGAAAAGTATAATATTGACCCCTTTGTGTTCGCATAGTTAATCTCATGATAATTGATTGATAATTGAGTAATTAAATGTTTATATGCATTTGTGTAGTGTACGTATTATAGTAGTGAAGTCTCGTGAATTAAGTTGCTTGGTATACATGGATTTGGTTGAGTATGAATTTAGAATGGACTAAAGGAACTAGTAATGAACCATGGTAATAATTGTTGTTAGTTGATTCTTGATTGATTGGATAAATGTTTAAATGTACTTATGTAACAAGTTCATCTATTCGGAGAAGTTGTGAGTTAAGTTATATCGATACTAGTTAAAGATTGAGTAAACATGTTTATATTGCTTATTAATTGCATTATATGTGTAAAGATACGCTTATATAACTTATTGGTTAGATGTTATATAGTGTTTCTACTTATATGAATGGCTATGTATATGTTATTTATTATGCTATTGTCTTTGTCTAATACTTGAAAATTAAAGAATGTTGCATATGTGATCACTTGAGTTTATGTATTGTTCAAATATTGATTAGAATGATTGTTAAACCATGAAATATATTGTTAGTTATGTGAATTAAAGGGAATCAAATAGAGTTGGATAAATTAATGGCTTTATGAACTAGCTTTAGTTGAGAATAAGAAATCACTTCTTATGCATATAGTTGATTGTATTAGGTAGTGATAATTGAAGGGAATTGATGCTTTCGGAGAATATTGAGGGAATCTTGGCTTAATACGCGCAGGTTTGGCTTCCTAAAAGGTGAGGGATCATTTCTATGTGCATTCTATGTGTCTCATCTTGTTATATGCTAAATATTCGATACTAAGTGATTTAAGTGTTTTAGTTGGATTAGTTTAACAATTATAGACTAATGAATGTATCATATTTCATCGTATGGCATGATTGATGTGTGTGCTCGAGGACAACCTCTTTTGTTGTCCTCCTTGTTTGCATATCGGCTTATTTTGTTATATTGTTATTATTATTGCTTCCTGTGCTATCGAGTCAAGGGTTGCGCAACCTTATCGTCGGGGCAGATGCGATGGGCCTCTCTGGGCGGCAGCGGGCTTGCCAGGGTTGGTTGCTCTAGCTCCGTACCCTATTCCCTCACTCGCCTGGTCCGGAGATTGCCAGGGGGTGTTGGGTCGTAGGATTGGGTACATCCGGAGTACCCTTTGGTGTTTGGGATGCCGGCTTATCGTGATCGTGATCGTGGTTCGTGGATCGTGAATGAAGACCAGCGAAGATTGGTGTATAGGGGTTATGTGAAATGTATCCTTTTAAATGTGTGGTTATTTAAGCTATCATTGTTTCTTTAATTGCCTAATTGTTATTGTTGTTTAACTGTATTACCTGTTGCATTGCACGCCCCGGGAGACTATATCCCTCACTGGGCAACAGTGGTTGCTCATACCTCGATATATGTTTCAGGACGTGCTGAGGGTGATCCCCAGCTAATTGAGGTGCTAGTGGAAGAGGAAGAAGTTCAGGCTGAGCCTTTGCCCTAGTTGTTATGTGTTTGTTGTCTAAGGTGGATTAGTCTTCTTGTTGTTACATGGTGTACTTGTATTGCTATAGCATGATCTATTTTGTGGCCTTAAGGCTATGTATATTCTCGTAGTTGCAAGTTGAAAGTTGTTAGTTGTAATGTTAGCTTTGAGATATTATGGCTTGTAATAACTTTTAATTCTCCTTTTAGTTCTTGCATGCTTGGGTGTGTATGTATAGAGGTGTTGATTTCAACTTCTAAAATTGCTCTAATGTTATCATAGAATGGCATGTTAAAAAGGTTTAATGAAAAGTTAAGTTGGGTGCATGCATGTGTGATTTGGAGCTGTTGTTTGTCTCCTAGCTTGGATGGCCTAGAACCTTTGAATTTTAATTATAAAAGCTTGTTTTAGTATATTGTGGCTATTTTAAGCATTTACAGGTTTGAAAAATGTCCGCGGTACAGAGAAAACTCTGTCCGTTTTTCCTTAAAATTTTGTGACCGGGTTTGGTATTGGGTTGAGAATAGCATGGTTATTAAAGCCTCCGGTCCCGTGAGGGATCGGGGCGTTACACCGCATACCGTTGGAAAGCTCTCCGAGAGCTCTACGATGGGGGCAACAAGCTTGCTCGGCTGCGCCCATTTTCAGAGCCCAAAATCATACTTTTTCATCAGTTTCGGAATAATTTTCTTCTTTTGCTCTGTTTTTCCATCCCGAATCATACATCGTGAGCCGCGAAAAGGACGACAACCTAATCCATCATATTTCTATTACCGAATAACATGGCACCTTGGGCAATACAACTTCACCTCAAGTAGAGGCTGGGCCCACAAACTGGGGGCATGGGGCTTGGGACTAGGTCTCCGTCGCTCCGGTGCCCATAACTTTTGATCCGTAACGAGTTACGCGGCGCGCAGCATACCGTTAGAAAGCTCTCTGAGAGCTCTACGATGGGGGCAGCAGGCTTGCTCGTCTGCACCCATTTTCGGAGACCAAAATTGAACTTTTTCATTAGTTTCAGAACAATTTTCTTCTTTTGCGCTGTTTTTCGGTCCCGGATCATACGTCGTGAGCCGCGAAAAGGATGACTACTAATCAATCACATTTCTATTACCGAATAACATGGCACCTTGGACAAGACAACTTTACCTCACGTAGAGGCTAGGCCCACAAATCGGGGGCGTGGGGCTTGGGACCAGGTCTCCGTCGCTTCGGTTCCCATAACTTTTGATCCGTAAGGAGTTACGCGGCGTACCGCATACCTTTGGAAAGCTCTCCCATAGCTCTACTACGGGGGCAGCAAGCTTGTTAGGCTGCGCCCATTTTTGGATCCCAAAATTGAACGTTTTCATTAGTTTCGGGATAATTTTCTCCTTTTGTGCTGTTTTTCCGTCCCGGACGTACGTCGTGAGCCACGAAAAGGACGACAACATAATCCTTCACATTTCTATTACCGAATAACATGGTACCTTGGGCAAGACAACTTCGCCTCACTTAGAGGCTGGGCCCACAAACCGATGGCGTAGGGTTTGGGACCAGGACTCTGTCGCTCCGGTGCCCATAACTTTTGATCCGTAAGGAGTTACGCGTCGCACAGCATACCGTTACAAAGAAATACGTGAGCTCTACGACGGGGGAAACAATCCTGCTTGGCTGCGCCCATTTTTGGAGCCCAAATCGAACGTTTTCATCAATTTTGAGACTCTTTTCTTCTTTTGTACTATTTTTCCTTCCCAGATTGTACGTCGTGAGCCGCGAAAATAACGACAACCTAATCCACCACATTTCTATTACCGAATCCCATGGCACCTTAGGCAAGACAACTTCACCTCATGTAGAGGCTGGGCCCCCAAACCGAGGGCGTCGGCCTTGGGACCAAGTCTCCATCGATCCAGTGCCCATACCTTTTGATACTTAAGGAGTTACGCGGCGCACAACATACCGTTGGCAAGCTTTGCGAGAACTCTACGATGGAGGCAGTAAACCTGCTCGACTGCACCAATTTTCTGAGCCCAAAAGCGAACATTTTCATCAATTTCGGGACAATTTTCTTCTTTTGCGCTATTTTTTTTATCCCGGATCGTACGTCGTGAGCCGCGAAAAGGACGATAACCTAATCCATCACATTTCTATTACCGAATAACATGGCACCTTGGGCAAGACAATTTTCGCCTCACGTAGAGGCTGGGCCCACAAACCGAGGACGTGGGGCTTGGGGTCAGGTCTCCGTCGCTCCGGTGCCCATAACTTTTGATTTGTAAGCAATTACGCAGTGCACAGCATACCGTTGGAAAGCTCTTCGTGAGCTCTACGATAGGGGCACCATGCTAGCTTGGTTGCGCCCATGTTTGGATACCAAAATTGAACGTTTCAATCAGTTTCGTGATAATTTTCTTCATTTGCGCTGTTTTTTTCATCCCGCATCGTACGTCGTGAGCCGCAAAAAGAACGACAACCTAATCCTTCACATTTCTATTACCGAATAACATGGCACCTTGGGCAAGACAACTTCGCCTCACGTAGAGGTTGGGCCCGCAAACCGAGGGCGTCGGGCTCCGGACCAGGTCTCCGTCGCTCCGGTGCCCATATCTTTTGATCTGTAAGGAGTTACGCGGTGCACAACATACCATTGGAAAGCTCTCTGAAAGCTCCACGACGGGGGCGGCAAGCCACCTCGGCTGTGCCTATTTTTGTAGCCCAAAATCGAACATTTTCATCAGTTTTGGGATACTTTTCTTCCTTTGCTCTATTTTTCCGTCCCGGATCGTACGTCGTGAGTCGTGAAAAGGACGACAACCTAATCCATCACATTTCTATTACCGAATAACATGGCACCTTGGGCAAGGCATTTTCGCCTCACGTAGAGGCTGGGCCCGCAAACCGAGGGCGTGGTGATTGGGACCAGGTCTCCGTCGCTCCGGTGCCCATAACTTTTGATCCGCAAAGAGTTACGCGGCGCATAGCATACCGTTGGAAAGCTCTCCGAGAGCTCAACGATGGGGCCAACTAGCTTGCTCTGCTACGCCCATTTTCGGAGCCCAAAATCGTACTTTTTCATAAGTTTTGGAACAATTTTCTTCTTTTGCGCTGTTTTTCCATCTCGAATCATACGATATGAGCTGCGAAAAGGACGACAACCTAATCCATCACATTTTTATTACCGAATAACATGACACCTTGGGCAATACAACTTCACCTTACGTAGAGGCTGGGCCCGCAAACCGGGGGCATGGGGCTTGGGACTAGGTCTCCGTCGCTTCGGTGCCCATAACTTTTGATCCGTAAGGAGTTACGCGACGCACAGCATACTGTTGGAAAGCTCTCTAAGAGCTCTATGACGGGGGCAACAAGCTTGCTCAGCTGCGCCCATTTTCGGAGCCCAAAATTGAACTTTTTTATCAGTTTCAAAACAATTTTCTTCTTTTGCGCTATTTTTTCATCCTGGATCATACGTCGTGAGTCGCGAAAAGGACGACAACCTAATCCATCACATTTCTATTACCGAATAACATGGCACCTTGGACTAGACAACTTCACCTCACGTAGAGGCTGGGCCAGCAAACCGGGGGCGTGGGGCTTGGGACCAGATCTCCGTCGCTCCAGTGCCCATAACTTTTGATCCGTAAGGAGTTACGCGGCGCACAGCATACCGTTGGAAAGCTCTCCGAGAGCTCTACGACGGGGGCAGCAAGCTTGTTCGGCTGAGCCCATTTTTCGAGCACAAAATCGAATGTTTTCATCAGTTTCGGGATAATTTTCTTCTTTTGCGCTGTTTTTCTATCCCGGACGTACGTCGTGAGCCGCGAAAAGGACGACAACTTAATCCTTCACATTTCTATTACCGAATAACATGGCACCTTGGGCAAGACAACTTCACCTCACGTAGAGGCTGGGCCCACAAACCGAGGGCGTGGGGCTTGGGACCAGGTCTCCGTCGCTCCAGTGCCCATAACTTTTGATATGTAAGGAGTTACGCGGCGCACAGCATACCGTTGGAAAGCTCTCCTAGAGTTCTAAGACAAGGGGCAGCAAGCTTGTTTGGCTGCATCCATTTTCGGAGCCCAAAATCGAACTTTTTCATCAGTTTCAGAAAAATTTTCTTCTTTTGCAATGTTTTTCGGCCCCGGATCATACGTCGTGAGCCGCGAAAAGGACGACAACCTAATTCATCACATTTCTATTACCGAATAACATGGAACCTTGGGCAAGACAACTTCGCCTCACGTAGAGGTGGGGCCTGCAAACCGAGGGCGTGGGGCTTGGGACCAGGTCTACGTCGCTCCGGTGCCCATAACTTTTGATCCGTAAGGAGTTACGCAGCGAACAGCATACCGTTGGAAAGCTCTCCGAGAGCTCTACAATGGGAGCAGCAAGCTTGCTTAGTTGTGCGTATTTTTGGAGTCAAAAATTGAACGTTTTCAACAATTTCGGTATAATTTTCTTCTTTTGCCCTGTTTTTTCGCCAGGGATCGTACGTCGTGAGCCACGAAAAGGACGACAACCTAATCCTCCACATTTCTATTACCGAATAACACGACACCTTGGACAAGACAACTTCGCCTCATGTAGAGGCTGGGCCCGCAAACCGAGGGCGTGGGGCTTAGGACTACGTCTTCGTTGCTCCGGTGCCCATAACTTTTGATCTGTAAGGAGTTACGCGGCGCACAACATACCATTGGAAAGCTCTCCGAGAGCTCTACGATGGGGGCAGCAAGCTAGCTTAGCTACGCCCATTTTTGGAGACCAAAATCGAACGTTTTCATTAGTTTCGGGATATTTTTCTTTTTTTGCTCTGTTTTTCCATCCCGGATCATACGTCGTGAGCCACGAAAAGGATGACAACCTAATCCATCACATTTCTATTACCGAATAACATGGCACGTTAGGCAAGACAACTTCGCCTCACGTAGAGGCTGGCCCCACAAACCGAGGGTGTGGGGCTTGGGGCCAGGTCTCCGTCGCTCCGGTGCCCGTAACTTTTGATCCGTAAGTAGTTACGTGGCGCACAGCATACCGTTGGAAAGTTCCCCGTGAGCTCTACGACGGGGGCAATATGCCTGCTTGGTTGCACCCATTTTTGGATACCAAAATCGAACATTTCAATCAATTTTGGTAGAATTTTCTTCATTTGTGCTGTTTTTTTTCATCCCGTATCGTATGTCGTGAGTTGCGAAAAGGACGACAACCTAATCCTTCACATTTCTATTACCGATTAACATGGCACCTTGGGCAAGACAACTTTGCCTCACGTAGAGGTTGGGCCCACAAACTGAGGGCGTGGGGCTTCGGACTAGGTCTTAGTTGCTCCGGTGCCCATATCTTTTGATCCGTAAGGAGTTACGAGGCGCACAGCATACCATTGGAAAGCTCTCTGAGAGCTCCACGATGGGGTTAGCAAGCATGCTCGGCTGTGCCTATTTTCGGAGCCCAAAATCGAACATTTTCATCAGTTTTGGGACACTTTTCTTCCTTTGCGTTATTTTTTCATCCCGGATTGTACGTCGTGAGCGGCGAAAAGGACTACAACCTAATCCATCACATTTCTAATACCGAATAACATGGCACCTTGGGCAAGGCATCTTCGCCTCACGTAGAGGCTGGGCCAGGAAACCAAGGGCGTGGGGCTTGGGAGCAGGTCTCCGTCACTCCGGTGCCCATAACTTTTGATCCGCAAAGAGTTACGCGGCAGACAGTATACCGTTGAAAAGCTCTCCGTGAGCTCTACGATGGGGGCAACAAGCTTGCTTGGCTGCGCCTATTTTCGGACCCAAAAATCGTACTTTTTCATCAGTTTCGGAACAATTTTCTTCTTTTACGCTGTTTTTCCATCCCGAATCATATGTCGTGAGCCACATAAATGACGACTACCTAATTCATCACATTTCTATTACCGAATAACATGGCACCTTGGGCAATACAACTTCACCTCACGTAGAGGCTGGGCCTGCAAACCGGGGGCATGGGGCTTGGGACTAGGTCGCCGTCGCTCTGATGCCCATAACTTTTTATCCGTAAGGAGTTACACGGCGCACAGCATACCGTTGGAAAGCTCTCTGAGAGCTCTACGACGGGGGCAGCAAGCTTGTTCGGCTGCGCCCTTTTTCGGAGCCCAAAATCAAACTTTTTCATCAGTTTCAGAACAATTTTCTTTTTTTGCGCTATTTTTCCGTCCCGGATCATACGTCGTGAGCCGCAAAATGGACGACAACCTAATCCATCACATTTCTATTACCGAATAACATCGCACCTTGGACTAGACAACTTCACCTCACGTAGAGGCTGGGCCAGCAAACCGAGGGCGTGGGGCTTGGGACCAGATCTCCGACGCTCCGGTGCCCATAACTTTTGATCCGCAAGGAGTTACGCGGTGCACAGCATACCGTTGGAAAGCTCTCTGAGAGCTCTACGACGGGGGCAGCAAGCTTGTTCGGCTGTACCCATTTTTCGAGCACAAAATCAAACGTTTTCATCAGTTTCGGGATAATTTTTTTCTTTTGTGCTGTTTTTCCGTCCCGGACGTACATAGTGAGCCGCAAAAACGACGAGAACCTAATCCTTCACATTTCTATTACCGAATAACATGGCACATTGGGCAAGACAACTTCGCCTCACGTAGAGGCTGGGCCCACAAACCGAGGGCGTGGGGCTTGGGACCAGGTCTCCATCGCTCCGGTGCCCACAACTTTTGATCCGTAAGGAGTTAGGCGGTGCACAGCCTACTGTTGGAAAGCTCTACGTGAGCTCTACGACGGGGGAAACAATCCTACTTGGTTGCGCCCATTTTTGGAGCCAAAATTGAACGTTTTGATCAGTTTCGGGACTCTTTTCTTCTTTTGCACAATTTTTCCGTCCCAAATCGTATGTCGTGAGCCGCGAAAAGGACGACAACCTAATCCACAACATTTCTATTACCGAATCCCATGGCACCTTGGGCAAGACAACTTCACCTCACGTAGAGGCTGGGCCCCCAAACCGAGGGCGTGGGCCTTGGGACCAGGTCTCCGACGCTCCGATGCCCATAACTTTTTATCCGTAATGAATTACGCGGCGCACAGCATACCGTTGGAAAGCTTTGCGAGAACTCTACGACGGAGGCCGCAAGCCTGCTCGATTGCACCAATTTTCTGAGCCCAAAAGCGAACGTTTTCATTAGTTTCGGGACAATTTTCTTCTTTTGCACTGTTTTTCTGTCCCGGATCGTACGTCGTGAGTTGCAAAAAGGACGACAACCTAATCCATCACTTTTCTATTACCGAATTACATGGAACCTTAGGCAAGACAACTTTACCTCATGTAGAGGCTGGGCCCGCAAACCGGGGGCGTGGGGCTTCGAACCAGGTCTCCGTCGCACCGGTGCCCATATCTTTTGATCTGCAAGGTGTTATGCGGCGCACAGCATGCCGTCGCAAAGCTCTCCGACAGCTCTACAATGGGGGCGGCAAGCCTCCTCGGTTGTGACCATTTTCGGAGCCCAAAATTGAAAGTTTTCACCAGTTTTGGGACACTTTTCTTCCTTTGCACTATTTTTTCGTCCCGGATCGTACGTTGTGAGCCGCGAAAAGGACGACAACCTAATCCATCACATTTCTATTACCGAATAACATGGAACCTTGGGCAAGGAAACTTCGCCTCACGTAGAGGCTGGGCCCACAAACCGAGGGCGTGTGGCTTGGGACGAGGTCTCCGTCGCTCCGGTACCCATAACTTTTGATCCGCAAAGAGTTGCGTGGCGCACAGCATACCGTTGTAAAGCTCTCCGAGAGCTCTACGACAGGAGCAACAAGCTTGCTCGGTTGTGTCCATTTTTGGAGCCCAAAATTGAACTTTTTCATCAGTTTTGGAACAATTTTATTCTTTTGCACTGTTTTTCCGTCCCGGATCATACGTCGTGAGCCGCGAAAAGGAAGACAACCTAATCCATCACATTTCTATTACGGAATAACATGGCATCTTGGACAAGAAAACTTCACCTCACGTAGAGGCTGGACCCGCAAACCGGGGGCGTGGGGCTTGAGACCAGGTCTCCGTCGCTCCGTTGCCCATAACTTTTGATCCGTAAGGAGTTACGCAGTACACAGCATACCGTTGGAAAGCTCTTCGAGAGCTCTACGACGGGGTGGCAAGCTTGTTCTACTACTCCCTTTTTTGTAGCCTAAAATCAAACGTTTTCATCAGTTTTGAGACAATTTTCTTCTTTTGTGATGTTTTTCCGTCCTGGACGTACGTCGTGAGCCGCGAAAGGACGACAACCTAATCCTTCACTTTTCTATTACCGAATAACATGGCACCTTGGGCAGGACAACTTCGCCTCACGTAGAGGCTGGGCCCACAAACCAAGGGCGTGGGGCTTGGGACTAGGTCTTCGTCGCTTCGGTGCCCATAACTTTTGATCCGTATGGAGTTACGCGGTGCACAGCATACCGTTGGAAAGCTCTACGTGAGGTCTACGACGGGGGCAACAAGCCTGCTTGGCTGTGCCCATTTTTGGAGCCCAAAATCGATCATTTTCATCAGTTTCGAGACTCTTTTGGTCTTTTGCACTATTTTTCCGTCCAAGATCGTATGTCGTGAGCCGCGAAAAGGACAACAGCCTAATCCATCACATTTCTATTACCGAATAACATGGCACCTTGGGCAAGACAACTTCACCTCACGTAGAGGCTGGGCCTGCAAACCGAGGGCGTGGGGCTTGGGACAAGGTCTTCGTCGCTCCGGTTCTCATAACTTTTGATCCGTAAGGAGTTATACGGCGCACAGCATACCATTGGAAAGCTCTCCGAGAGCTCTAAGACAAGGGGCAACAAGCTTGTTCGGCTGCGAGCATTTTCAGAGCCCAAAATCAAACGTTTTCTTCAGTTTCGGGATAATTTTCTTGTTTTGTGCTGTTTTTCCGTCCCGGATAGTACGTTGTGAGTCGCGAATAGGACGAGAACCTAATCCATCACATTTCTATTACCGAATAACACGGCACCTTGTGCAAGACAACTTCACCTCACGTAGAGGTTGTGCCCGCAAACCGAGGTCGTGGGGCTTGGGACCAGGTCTCCGTCGCTCCGGTGCCCATAAATTTTGATCCATAAGGAGTTACGCGGCGTATAGCATACCGGTGGAAAGCTCTCCGAGAGTTCTAAGACAAGGGGCGACAAGCTTGTTCAGCTGCTGTCACGCCCAACCTGACCTATAGAGGCTAGACTAGGGTGTGAGCTAAACTTTCAAGTCATTTCGCGTACTTAACCGTTCATGAAGATTTAACACTTAATGTTTTGGCCTAAACCCCAATTTTTCCAGAAAATCAGCAGCATAACGGTTGTAATTGGACACTTTGGTTTGGTCTAATTCTCTAAACGCCTCAATTATTCCAATCATTAATCCAATTCCATTAAGGACTCCTATTTGACACCAACCGATTTGCCTACTAATTTATCTTGAAAGTCTCTTTTGGTCAATAAGCTTAACATGATAACTATGTTCCGTTTATTTGTCAATTTCCTATCATGCAAGTACCTATTATCCTTTAGTTTGCAAATGAGCACCTAAGTGAAATTAGATAGAATTAACTTAGTTGATTGTTCATCTAGTGGTTTGAACGCCTACGATAACTACTAATTAAGAAAACGAAAGCAAACAACCAAATAAAAGTTCGTCCGGTTATAGATAGTACAATCCCAGAATTAGACCCAAATTACAACGGGGTCATTTACATCAATAAAATGAATAGTTTACAATCAAACACAACATCCATATAGCAACTACTTTCAGGCAAAGCACAAAAGCACGTAGGGACAAGCAATCACTCCAAGGAATCATCGTTAGGCACATCGTCCTTGGGTACCTGTTCTTGATCTTTTTCACCTGAGATGATAAAAAAGGGTGAGTCCTTATGAACTCAGTGAGGGGGAACGAGAAATAGGTTTTGAAACTCATTTTCCGGTTCAACTTATGAAAAATCATTTTTTTGAAAACATGTCACATATTACAAATAATAAGGTACGCAAATATATGAAACAAATCGAGTAACGGATACAAAGTAAGGGAACAGAAATGCCAGTCTTTTCTCCCCGAGGTTCTCTAGGAACCAAGCGAGAGTACTTACATATAAGTACGGGAACAAGAATACCAGTCTTTCCTCCTCGAGGTTCTCTAGGAACCAAGCGAGAGTACTTATACACATAGTAAAAAGGATACGGTAAGCATTTTCTCTCAATATCAATTTCGATTCATTTGGTGCGGCCGACTTCAATAATCCACTTATCACTCCCAATTGGGTGTACTCCGGATGTACCCCGAAACCTACGACCCAACTCTCCGAGGGTGGAATGCCAAGCGAGAGAGGGAATTGGACCATGGTAATCACGGGAGCACCGGCAAGCCCTATGCTGCCCGGCGTTCGTGAAACACTACCATGCCACAATGAAAGGTTGCAACCTCGTATGCAATGCACATTTATAACATTTAACATATCACATTAGGAGGACAACAAAGTAGGTCGCCTCCGAGCAGTTATAAGATCGCATGTTGTCAAGTAATCAAACAAGGCACGATAAGACAAATAATTTCACTTGAAAAGCATATAGAGCCATATGGACATTAAACGGGCAGCCATGTAACACATGCAAGTCAAGCCATATAACTCATTTCGAAGTCCATATAATCAAGTGATGCGATTATTCAACATGCAACAACATCTACGTGGATTCGATAGCAAGAAAAGCTTATTTGACAACATGCAATGGTCAATTTCACATTCGAAGTTATAAAACATTTACGGGCAGCCCACTAAGCATATAATTTCCACACAAAATCCAAAAAAAGTCAACACTTAGCAAAGCTACCTAGTCATTAGGGTTTCCATTTCGTATATTTTCATGCAATTTGAGCCTCAACCCAACTCAAAGTCAACCTCAAACCACGCATCATTTAATTCAACATCTTCAAACATTCAAAACAGTCCACACAACATCCCGAAGCTACAATCCCAAGCATTTAATTCAACAAGAGAAGGCACAACAATTTTTCTAAGCATAATACTAAGTGAAACCCTTACTGCAATAGGCTGTTTTCTCACAATCAGTAGGATAATCAAACAATATCCAAATCCAGTGAATAAGATTAAAGCTTAAGAAGTTAACTAAAATCAGAAACAAACCTTGCATCAATTGGAGTTCGGGATCATTAGATATAGCCGAAACAGTGGAATAGCACAAAACTGTCCAGATTTGCACACTTTTCATAAATTGACATTTTTGAGGTCCCTAGGGTCAGTTTTAGCCTTGGTCCATTTCTGATAAAATTTTTCAGAACTGAAAAATATAGCAGCACACCAAATTTCAAGCATTTTGGACATCATTTACTAAGTCAAATATGATTCGTTCCATAAGGTGAGTGCATCTGCCAAAACCTGCTTCATTTTTTCCAGATTTCCAGATTTGGTCACATTTTAAAGATTTGCCGTTTTGAGGACCTTAGAGTCAGAATTTGCTTCAGCCTATTTCTGGGAAAAATGTTCAAAACTGCCCAAACTAGTCACCTACCAATTTTTAAGCATTTTCAACATCCTTTTCCTATCTAAACTTACCTCGGACATACTGGTCAGAGAGCTGTCAACAATTTCGACTTCACCTAGCATCATTTTCAAGCCAAGATCTTGCCATGCATGGTAGTTTAAGCTTATGAACGACCATATAGCTCAAGTACAGAAGCAAACACACACATTTATGAGCATGCATGTGAATTTTTGAAGAGTTTTCAAAAGGTTTTAACCCTCACCTTAGCAATCAACCACAAAGATGCACAAAAAACTTGTTGAAGCTTCAAATCTCTTCTTCTTCTTGCTTAGCCGAGATTCCAACTTGGTTTCTCTATTTTTCCTAGCCTAGTGATCAATATCTTAGCACATGCATGAGGTTAGAACAAGAAGAAAAGAAATGGAAGCCAAGAAAACTTACCTAGGCCGAAAATGGTGACTCAAAATGCTTGCATGTGTGTTTCTTGCATCCTAGCTTGCTTGGGTGAGTTTCTTTGCTTGTGGTTTGTCTTGATGCACCTTAGGATGATGAAGATGAGCTAAGAGGTGGAGACAACTCAGCCAAAACCGAAATGGAGAGAGAGAATGAGAGGGAGAGAGAGAAAATGTGAGAGGAAAGAAGAAATGACAAAAAAATGAAGGCTTTTGCATTATTCAAGCACTTGGTCGGCCTTGGGCCATTAAATTCTGATTTTTGTGTCTTCAATGTGTGATTTTAAAATGTTTAGCATGGGCAAAGGTGGTTTGGTTGAGCAAGGTAAAGGATTTAGGTGGTTTTGAGCATTTTTTTATGCATTGTGCTAAGTGTTTTGTCATAGTTTGTCTAGGACTAATTTTTTATGCGTTTGTGTCAATAGAATTGTCATAGGAATGTTGGGAAATTAGGGAATCTAGGTAGAATAAAATATATGAATGTTTGTTGATGAGTTAAATTATGAATAGAATAATAGATAATGGAAAATGTAGGAATAGTTTAGTATTATTTTATTGTTAGTGGAGTTTGTAGAGAATTTGAATTAGGAATATAATATTGGTTAGTGGATTGTGTAGGATTATTTTAGTATCTAGTGCTTTGTGTAGGATTCTTTCTTGATCAATGTGGTGGCATGGATTCCTAGGTCTAGGGCACGAATTACGAGGTAAGACACGAACTACGAGGTAAGACACGAACTTCAAGACTAATGCACGTACTTCAAGACTAATGCACGTACTTCAAGACTAATGCACAGATTCTAATGCAAATGCACGCAACCCTAGATAAATGTACGTAAACCAATACAGGGCACGTAATTCAATGCAATGCATGTAAATCGAGGTACGACTCTTAAACCTAGGTTAGGACATGCAATTCAAGGTTAACACACACGAAACGAAGAGACACACGCAAATCAAGGTCTCGCACGTAAATTAAGGTCATGGCATGTTTATCTAGGTATCGCACGTATATCGAGGATTAGGGCACACAATTCTAGGTTAAGGCATGTATAACGAGGCATGCATGAAAACCAAGACAAGGCACGTAATCCAAGGTCAGTCATATCATTCTTGGTCTATAGCACGCAAATCAAGGTAACATACATTATTCGGGGTCGGGCCTCATAGCTGCACCCATTTTCGGAGCCCGAAATCGAACTTTTTCATCAGTTTCAGAACAGTTTTCTTCTTTTGCGATGTTTTTCAGCCCTGGATCATACGTCGTGAGCCGCGAAAAGGACGACAACCTAATTCATTACATTTCTATTACCGAATAACATGGCACCATGGGCAAGACAACTTCGCCTCACGTAGAGGTTGGGCCTACAAACCGAGGGCGTGGGGCTTGGGACCAAGTCTACGTCGCTCCGATGCCCATAACTTTTGATCCGTAAGGAGTTACGTAGCGCACAGCATACCGTTGGAAAGCTCACCGAGAGCTCTACGATGGGAACAACAAGCTTGCTCAGTTGTGCCTATTTTCGGAGTCTAAAATCGAACATTTTCATCAATTTCGGTATAATTTTATTCTTTTGCCCTGTTTTTTCGCCAGGGATCGTACGTCGTGAGCCACGGAAAAGATGACAACCTAATCCATCACATTTCTATTACCGAATAACACGGCACCTTGGGCAAGACAACTTCGCCTCATGTAGAGGTTGGGCCCGCAAACCGAGGGCGTGGGGCTTGGGACCACGTCTTTGTCGCTCCGGTGCCCATAACTTTTGATCTGTAAGGAGTTACGCGGCGCACAACATACCATTGGAAAGCTCTCCGAGAGCTCTACGATGAAGGTAGCAAGCTAGCCTAGTTGTGCCCATTTTTGGAGACCAAAATCGAACGTTTTCATCAGTTTCGGGACATTTTTCTTTTTTTGCTATGTTTTTCCGTCCCGGATCATACATCGTGAGCTGCGAAAAGGACAACAACCTAATCGATCACATTTCTATTACCGAATAACATGGCACCTTGGGCAAGACAACTTCACCTCACGTAGAGGTTGGGCCCGCAAACCGAGGCCGGGGGGCTTGGGACCAGGTCTACGTCGCTCCGGTGCCTATAATTTTTGATCCGTAAGGAGTTACACGGTGCACAGCATACCGTTGGAAAGCTCTCCGAGAGCTCTATGACGGGAGTAGCAAGCTTGCTCGGCTGTGCCCATTTTCGGAGCCCAAAATCGAACATTTTCATCAATTTCGGGATAATTTTTTTCTTTTGCCCTGTTTTTTTGTCACGGATCGTACGTCGTGAGCCGCGAAAAGGACGACAACCTAATCCATCACATTTCTATTACCGAATAACACAGCACCTTGGGCAAGACAACTTCGCCTCACGTAGAGGCTAGGCCAGCAAACCGAGGGCATGGAGTTTGGGACCAGGTCTCCGTCGCTCCGGTGCCCATAACTTTTGATTTGTAAGGAGTTATGCGGCGCACAGCATACTATTGGAAAGCTCACCGAGAGCTCTATGACGGGGGTAGCAAGCTAGCTTAGCTGCACCTATTTTTGGAGAACAAAATCGAACGTTTTCATCAGTTTTGGGACATTTTTTTTTGCGCGGTTTTTCCGTCCTGGATCATACGTCGTGAGTCGCAAAAAGGACGACAACCTAATCCATCACATTTCTATTACCAAATAACATGGCACCTTGGGCAAGACAACTTCGCCTCATGTAGAGGCTAGGCCCGCAAACCGAGGGCGTGGGGCTTGGGACCAAGTCTCCGTCGTTCTGGTGCCCATAACTTTTGATTCGAAAGGAGTTACGCGGGGCACAGCATATCGTTGGAAAGCTCTCCGAGAGCACTACGACAAGGGCAGCTAGCCTGCTAGGCTACGCCCATTTTTGGACCCCAAAATTCAACGTTTCCATCAGTTTTGGGACACTTTTATTCTTTTGCGTGATTTTTCCATCTCGGATCGTACGTCGTGAGCCACAAAAAGGACAACAACCTAATCCATCACATTTCTATTACCGAATCCCTTGGCACCTTGGGCTAGACAACTTCGCATCATGTAGAGGTTGGGCCCGCAAACCGTGGGCGTGGGGCTAGGGACCAGGTCTCCGTCGCTCCAGTGCCCATAACTTTTGATTTGTAAAGAGTTACGTAACGCACAGCATACCGTTGGAAAGCACTCCGAGAGCTTTACGACGGGTGTAACAATCCTGCTCAAATACGCCCATTTTTAGAACCCAAAATCGAGGGTTTTCATCAGTTTCGGGATAATTTTCTTCTTTTTCGCTATTTTTCCGTCCCGGATCGTACGTCGTGAGCCGCGAAAAGGACGACAACCTAATCCATCACATTTCTATTACCGAATAACATGGCACCTTGGGCACGACAACTTCGCCTCACGTAGAGGTTGGGCCTGCAAACCGAAGGTGTGGGTCTTGGGACCAAGTCTCCGTCGCTCCGGTGCCCATAACTTTTGATCTGCAAGGAGTTACGCAGCGCACAACATACCGTTAGAAAGCTATCCGAGAGCTCTACGATGGGGGTAGCAAGATTTTTCCACTGTGCCCATTTTCGTAGCCCAAAATCGAACTTTTTCATCAGTTTCGGAACAATTTTCTTCTTTTGGGTTGTTTTTCCGTCCCGCATCATACGTCGTGAGCCGCGAAAAGGACGACAACCTAATCCATCACATTTCTATTACCAAATAACATGGCACCTTGGGCAAGACAACTTCGCCTCACTTAGTGGCTGGGCCCGCAAACCGAGGGCGTAGGGCTTGGGACCAGGTCTCCGTCGCTCCGGTGCCTATAACTTTTGATCCGTAAAGAGTTACGCGGCGCACAACATACCGTTAGAAAGCTATCCGAGAGCTCTACGACGAGGGTAGCAAACTTTCTCAATTGCGCCCATTTTCAGAGCCCAAAATTGAACTTTTTCATCAGTTTCAGAACAATTTTCTTCTTTTGCGCTGTTTTTTCGTCCCACATCATACGTCATGAGCCGCGAAATGGACGACAATCTAATCCAACACATTTCTATTACCGAATTCCTCGGCACTTTGGGCAAGACAACTTCACCTCACGTAGAGGCTGGGCCTGCCAACCGAGGGCGTGGGGCTTGGGACTAGGTCTACGTCGCTTCGTTGCCCATAACTTTTGATCCGTAAAGAGTTATGCGGCGTACAACATAACGTTGGAAAGCTCTCCGAGAGCTCTACAACGTGTGTTGCAAGGCTACTCAGCTACGCCCATTTTCAGAAACCAAAATCGAACGTTTTCATCAGTTTTGGGACAATTTTCTTCTTTTTCACTGTTTTTTCATCCCGGATCGTACGTCGAGAGCCGCGAAAAGGATGACAAACTAACCCATCACATTTCTATTACCGAATAACATGGCACCTTGGGCAAGACAACTTCGCCTCATGTAGAGGTTGGGCCCGCAAACCAAAGGCGTGGGGCTTGGGACCGGGTCTCCGTCTCTCTGGTGCCCATAACATTTTATCCGTAAGGAGTTACGCGGCACACAGCATACAGTTGGAAATCTCTCCGAGAGCTCTACGACGGAGGCAACAAGCTTGCTCGGCTGTTCCCATTTTCAGAGCCAAATATCAAATGTTTTCATAAGTATCGAAATAATTTTCTTCTTTTGCGCCGTTTTTTCGTCCCGGATCATACGTCGTGAGCCGCGAAAAGGACGACAAGCTAATCCATCACATTTCTATTACCGAATAACATGGCACCTTGGGCAAGACAACTTCACCCCACGTAGTGGCTGGGCCCGCAAACCGAGGGCGTGGGGCTTTGGACCAGTTATCTGTCGCTCTGGTGCCCATAACTATTGATCTGTAAGGAGTTACGCAGCGCACAACATACTGTTGGAAAGCTATCCGAGACCTCTACGACTAGGGCAGCAAACTTGCTCAGCTGCGCCAATTTTCAGAGCCCAAAATCGAAAGTTTTCGTCAGTTTCGGGACATTTTTCTTTATTTGCGCTATTTTTCTGTCCCGGATCGTACGTTGTGAGCAGCGAAAAGGACGACAACCTAATCCATCACATTTCTATTACCGAATCCCTCAGCACCTTGGGCAAGACAACTTCGCCTCATGTAGTGGCTGGGCCCACAAACTGAGGGTGTGGGGCTTCGGACCAGGTCTCCGTCGCTCCGGTGCCCATATCTTTTGATCTGTAAGAAGTTACGCAGTGCACAGCATACCGTTGGAAAGCTCTCCGAGAGCTCTACGACGGGGGCCATAAGCCTCCTCAACCATGCCCATTTTTGGAGCCCAAAATCAAACATTTTCATCAGTTTTGGGACACTTTTCTTCATTTCCGTTGTTTTTCCGTTCTGGATCGTACGTCGTGAGCCGCGAAATGGACGACAACCTAATCCATCACATTTCTATTACCGATTAAGATGGCACCTTGGGCAAGACAACTTCGCCTCACGTAGAGGCTGGGTCCGCAAACCGAGGACGTGGGGCTTGGGACCAGGTCTCCGTCGCTCCGTTGCCCATAACTTTTGATTCGTAAAGAGTTACGCGGTGCACAGTGTCACGCCCCAACCCGGCCTATAAGGTTAGACTAGGGTGTGACCTAAACGTTTAGGACATATCACATGCTTAATTGTTCATGAAGATTTAACACTTAACGTCTTGGCCTAAACTCCAAAATCATTCGGTAAACCGGCAGCATAACGGCTGTAATTGGGCTCTTTGGTTTGACCTAATTCTCTAAACGCCTCAATTATTCCAATCATTAATCCAATTCCATTAAGGACTCCTACTTGTCACCAACCGATTTGCCTACTAGTTTATCTTGAATGTCTCGTTTGGTTAATACGGCTAACATGATAACTATGTCCCGTTTATTTGTCAATTTCCTATCATGCAAGTACCTATTATCCTTTAGTTTGCAAATGAGCACCTAAGTGAAATTAGATATAATTAACTTAGTTGATTGTTCATCTAGTGGTTTGAATGCCTACGATAACTACTAATTAAGAAAATGAAAGCAAACAACCAAATAAAAGTTCATCCGGTTATAGATAGTACAATCCCAGAATTAGACCCAAATTACAACGGGGTCATTTACATCAATAAACAACGAGCAACATAAAAGAAATAGTCTTCAAGTAGCATAGTTCACAAATAGCCATAATCACGCAAAGCACACAAGACAGGCAATCACTCCAAGGAATCATCGTTAGGCACACCGTCCTCGGGTACCTGTTCTTGATCTTCTTCACCTGAGATGATAAAAGATGGTGAGTTCTTATGAACTCAGCGAGGGGGAACGAGAAATAAGTTTTGAAACTCATTTTCCGGTTCAACTTATGAAAATCCTTTTGCAAGCATGAATATAACAATAATACAAGTACAAAAACAGAAATACCAGTCTTTCCTCCCCGAGGTTCTCTAGGAACCAAGCGAGAGTACTTATCACATAGTAAAAATGATACAGTGAGCTTTTGCTCTCAGATCAGTTTCAGAATCAGAAGTTGCGGCCGACTTCAAATCATCCCCCAAACACGCCAGGTGGGTGTACTCCGGATGTACCCCGAAATCCTACGACCCAACTCTCCGAGGAAATCTAGCCCCTAAACGAGAGAGGGAATGGGACCATGGTAGTCACGGGTGCACCGGCAAGCCCGATGCCGCCCGGTGTGCGTGATCGCTACCATGCCAACAGGGAAGGTTGCAACCTTGTATGCAATTCACATTTATGACAAGTAATATATCACAGTAGGAGGACAACAAAGTAGGTTGCCTCCAGACAGTCATAAGATTGCACATTGACAGGTAAACAAGCAGGGCACGATAAGACAGGAAATTTCACTTGAAAGGCATATAGAGTTATATGAAAATTAAACGGGCAGCCATGTAACACATGTAAAACAGGCCATATAACTCATTAAGAAGCCCACGTGATCAAGTGATAAGATTATTCAACATGCAATGACATCAATCATGGGTTCGGGTGCAAGAAAAGCTTATTTGTCAACATGCAATGGTCAAAATCACATTTGAAGTTATAAGACATTTACGGGCAGCCTACTAAGCATAAAGTTCTCACACAATATCCAAATGATCAATACTTAGCAGAACTACCTAGTCATTAGGGTTTCCATTTCATGTATATTCATGCAATTTGAGCCTCAACCCAACTCAAAGTCAATCTCAAACCATGCATCATTTAATTCAACATCCTCAAACATTCAAAACAGTCCACACAACATCCCGTAGCTACAATCCCAAGCATTTAATTCAACAAGAGGAGTCACAACAATTTGTCTAAGCACAACATTAAGTGAAACCCTTACTGCAATAGGCTGTATTCTCACAATCAATCGGATAAGAAAACAATCTCCAAATTCAGTGAATAAGATGTCAAATTAAAGCATAAGAAGTTAACTAATATCATAAACAAACCTTGCATCAATTGGAGTTCGGGATCATTAGATATAGCCGAAACAGTGGAATAGCACAAAACTGTCCAGATTTGCACACATTTCGATAATTGACGTTTTTGAGGTCCTTAGGGTCAGATTCAGCCTTAGTCCATTTCTGACAAAAATGTCCACAACTGAAGAATCTAGAAGTACACTAATTTTCATGCATTTTGGACATCATTAACTAAGTCAAATCTGGTTCGTTCTACAAGGTCAGTGCATCTGCCAAAACCTGCTTCATTTTTCCAGATTTCCAGATTTGGACACATTTTAAAGATTTGCCATTTTGAGGACCTTAGAGTCAAAATTATCTTCGGCCTATTTCTGCGAAAAATGTTCAAAACTGTCCAAAATAGTCACCTACCAATTTTAAAGAATTTTCAACATCATTTTCCTAGCTAAACTTACCTCGAAACAGACTGGTCAGAGA
Organism: Ehretia macrophylla; assembly: GCA_037974665.1. Taxonomy (NCBI): domain Eukaryota; kingdom Viridiplantae; phylum Streptophyta; class Magnoliopsida; order Boraginales; family Ehretiaceae; genus Ehretia; species Ehretia macrophylla. The sequence continues at coordinate 60,255,535 of CM075777.1, forward strand.
GCTGTCAACAATCCGACTTCACCTAGCACCACTTTCAAGCCAAGATCTTGCCATGCATGGTTGTTTAAGCTCATGAACGAACACATAACTCAAGTACAGAAGCAAAGACATACATTTATGAGCATGCATGTGAATTTTTGAAGGAATTTCAAAAGGTTTTAGCCCTCACCTTAGCAATCAACCACAAAGATGCACAAAAGCTTGTTGAAGCAAACTTTTCTTCTTATCCTTTGCCTAGCCGAGGTTCCAACTAGCTTTTCTCTATTTTTCCTAGCTTAGTGATCAATCTATTAGCACATGCATGAGGTTAGAACAAGAAGAAAAGAAATGGAAGCTTAAAACTCACCTAGGGCCGAAATGAAGGCTTCAAAGGACATGCATGTGTAGTTTTCGCATCCTAGCTTGTTTGCTTGAGTTTCTTTGATGGTTGCTTGTCTTGTTGCACCATATGATGAAGAAGATGAGCTAGGAGATGGAGAGAACTCAGCCAAAACCAAAATGGAGAGAGAAAATGAGAGGGAAGTGAGAGAAAAGAAAGAGAAATGAAAGAATATGACAAAGAGTGATGTTTTGCATTGATTCATGCATATGGTCAGCCTTGGGCAGCCCATTTTCAGTCTTTTTGTGTCTTCAAGGAGTATTTTGAAATGGCTAGCATGGGCATGAAGTGTTTGGTTGAAAATGGTGTGCATTGGGTAGGATTTTGGGGCTATTTTATGCCTAGTGTCTTGTGTGTGTGTCATAGTTTGTCTAGGACTAATTTTTTATGCATTTGTGTCATTAGAATTATCATAGGAATGTTGAGAAATTAGGGAATCTAGGTAGAATAAAATATATAAATGTTTGTTGATGAGTTGAATTATGAATAGAATAATAGATAGTGGAAAATGTAGGAAAAGTTTAGTATTATTTTATTGTTAGTGGAGTTTGTAGAGAATTTGAATTAGGAATATAATATTGGTTAGTGGATTGTGTAGGATTATTTTATTGTCTTGTGCTTTGTGTAGGATTCTTTCTTGATTAACGTGGTGGCACGGATTCCTAGGTCTAGGGCACGAATTACGAGGTAGACACGAACTACGAGGCTAATACACGTACTTCAAGACTAATGCACGCAATCCTAGGTGAATGCACGTAAATCAATGCAAGGCACGTAATTCAATACAATGCACGCAAATCAAGGCACAACTCTATATCTAGGTTAAGGTACGCAGTTCAAGGTTAGGGCACACGAAACGAGGTAACGCACGTACATCGAGGTCAGGGCATGTATATCTAGGTATCGCACGTCAGTCGGGGATTAGGGCACACTATTCTAGGTCAAGGCATGTGTGACAAGGTATGCACGAAAACCAAGACAGGACACGTAATCCAAGGTCGGTCATATAATTAGGGGTCTATGGCATGCAAATCGAGGTATGACACGTTATTCGGGGTCGGGCCTTACACACAGCATACTGTTAGAAAGCTCTCCGAGAGCTCTACGACTGGGGCAGCAAGCTTGCTCGGCTGCGCCCATTTTTGGAGCCTAAAATTGAACTTTTTCATTAGTTTCGGAATAAATTTCTTCTTTTGCACTATTTTTCCGTCCTGAATCGTACGTCGTGAGCCGCGAAAAGGACGACAACCTAATCCATCACATTTCTATTACTGAATAATACTACACCTTGGGCAAGACAACTTCGCCTCACGTAGAGGCTGGGCCCGCAAACCGAGGGCTTGGGGCTTAGGACCAGGTCTACGTCACTGCGGTGCACATAACTTTTGATCCGTAAGGAGTTACGCGGCACACAGCATACCGTTGGAAAGCACTCCAAGAGATCTAAGACAGGGGCCACAAGCCTGCTCGACTGCGCCCCTTTTCGGAGAACAAAATCGAACTGTTTCATCAGTTTTGGGACTCTTTTCTTCTTTTGCACTGTTTTTCCGTCCCGGATCGTATGTCGTGAGCTGCGAAAAGGACAACAACCTAATCCATCACATTTCTATTACCGAATCCCATGACACCTTGGGCAAGACAACTTCGCCTCACGTAGAGGCTGGGCCAGCAAACCGAGGTCGTGGGGTATGGGACCAGGTCTCCGTCGCTCCGGTGCCTATGACTTTTGATCCGTAAGGAGTTACGCGGCGCACAGCATACCGTTGGAAAGCTCTCCGAGAGCTCTACGATGAGTGCAGCAAACTTTCTCAGCTGCGCCCACTTTCAGAGCCCAAAATCGAATGTTTGCACTACTTTCGGGATAATTTTCTTCTTTTGCGCTATTTTTATGTCCCGGATCGAACCCTGTGAGCCGCGAAAAGGACGACGACATAATCCATCACATTTCTATTACCCAATAACATGGCACCTTGGGCAAGAAAACTTCACCTCAAGTAGAGGCTGGGCCCACAAACCGAGGGCGTGGGGCTCGGGGCCAAGTCTCTGTCGCTCCGGTGCCCATAACTTTGATCCGTAAGGAGTTACGCGGCGCACAGCATACCGTTGGAAAGCTCTCCGTGAGCTCTACGACGGGGGCAACATGCCTGCTTGGCTGTGCCTATTTTTGGATCCCAAAATCGAATGTTTCAATCAGTTTCGGGATAATTTTCTTCGTTTGCGCTGTTTTTTCATCCCGCATTGTACGTCGTGAGCCGCGAAAAGGACGACAACCTAATCAATCACATTTCAATTACTTAATAACATGGCACCTTGGGCAAGGCAACTTCGCCTCACATAGAGGCTGGGCCTGCAAACCGAGGGCGTGGGGCTTGGGACCAGGTCTCCGTCACTCCGGTGCCCATAACTTTTGATTCGCAAAGAGTTACGCGGCGCACAGCATACCGTTGGAAAGCTCTCCGAGAGCTCTACGACGGGGGCAGAAAGCTTGCTCGGCTGCGACCATTTTTGGCGCCCAAAATCGAACTTTTTCATTAGTTTCAGAACAATTTTCTTCTTTTGCGCTGTTTTTTCGTCCCGGATCATACGTCGTGAGCCGCGAAAAGGACGACAACCTAATCCATCACATTTCTATTACCAAATAACATAGTGTGAGGCCCGACCCCGAATAACATGTGTTACCTTTATTTGCGTGCCATAGACCAAGAATGATATGACTAACCTTGGATTACGTGTCCTGTCTTGGTCTTTGTGCATACTTCGTCATACGTGCCTTGACCTAGAATAGGGTGCCCTAATCCCCGACTGACGTGCGATACCTAGATATACGTGCCTTGGCCTCGATGTACGTGCGTTACCTCATTTCGTGTGCCCTAACCTTGAACTGTATACCTTAACCTAGATATAGAGTCATGCCTTGATTTACGTGCCTTGCATTGGTTTACGTGCATTCACCTAGGATTGCGTGCATTAGCCTTGAAGTACGTGCCTTAGTCTTGAAGTTCGTGTTTACCTCGTAATTCGTGCCCTAGACCTAGGAATCCGTGCCACCACATTAATCAAGAAAGAATCCTACACAAAGAACTAGACACTAAAATAATCCTACACAATCCACTAACTAATATTATATTCCTAATTCAAGTTCTCTACAAACTCCACTAACAATAAAATAATACTAAACTATTCCTACATTTCCCACTATCTATTATTCTATTCATAATTCAACTCATCAACAAACATTCCTATATTTTGTTCTACCTAGATTCCCTAAATTTCCAACATTCCTATGACAATTCTAATGACACAAATGCATAAAAAAATTAGTCCTAGACAAACTATGACACGCACACAAGACACTAGGCATAAAATAAACCCATACACCCTACCCCAGGCACCCTTTCTCATTCAACACACCCAAGGCATGCTAAAACATTTAAAAAATGCTCAAAGATGACAAAAATTCAGACTTGTAGAAGCCCAAGGCCGACCCATGCTTCATCTTTTGCAAAAGCTATCATTTTTTTTTTCATTTCTCTCACTCTCCTCACATTTCTCTCTCTCCCTCTCATTCTTCTCTCTCAATCTTGGTTTTGGACTGAGTTCCTTCATCCCTTAGCTCATCTTCATCATCCTATTGTGCATCAAGACAAACAACAAGCAAAGGAACTCAACCAAGCTAGCTAGGATGCAAGAATCACACATGCATGTCCTTTAAGTCTTCATTTCGGCCCTAGGTGAGTTACTAAGCTTCCATTTCTTTTCTTCTTGTTCTAACCACATGCATATACTAAGAACTTGGCCACTAAGCTAGGAAAAATAGAGAGAAATCGGGTAGTGTCTTGGCTAAGCAAGGAAGAAGAAGAAAACCGTGCTTCATCAAGTTTTGCACATCTTCTTGTTGATTTGCTAAGGTGAGGGCTAAAACCTTTTGAAAATCCTTCAAAAATCCACATGCATGCTCATAAATGTATGTCTTTGCTCCTGTTCTTGAGTTATATGTTCGTTCATAAGCTTTTACAACCATGCATGGCAAGATTTTGGCTTGAAAGTGATGATAGGTGAAGTCGGATTATGTGACAGCTCTCTGACCTGTTGTTTTGAGGTGAGTTTGGCTAGGCAAATGATGTTGAAAATGCATGAAAATTCGTAGGTGACTAGTTTGGCCAGTTTTGAACATGTTTCGCTGGAAATAGGCCAAAGCTAATTTTGACTCTAAGGTTCTCAAAATGGCAAATCTTTAAAATGTGTCCAAATCTGAAAATCTGGAAAAATGAAGCAGGTTTTGGCAGATGCACTGACCTTGTAGAACGAACCATATTTTACTTAGTAAATGATGTCCAAAATATATGAAATTTGGTGTGATACTAGATCTTTCAGTTCTGGACATTTTTGTCAGAAATGGACCAAGGCTAAATCTGACCATAAGGACCTCAAAAACGTCAATTATTGAAATGTGTGCAAATCTGGACAGTTTTGTGCTATCCCACTGTTTCGGCTATAACTAAGGATCCCAAACTCCAAATGATGCAAGGTTTGTTTCTAATTTTAGTTCACTTATTAAGCTTTAATTTGACATCTTATTCACTGGAATTGGAGATTGTTTTCTTATCTTAATGATTGTGAGAAAAAAGCCTATTGCAGTGAGGGTTTCACTTGGTTATATTCTTAGAAAAATTGTTGTAACTTCTCTTGTGGTATTGATTGCTTGGGATTGTGACATTGGGATGTTGTGTGGACTGTTTTGAGTACTTGGGGATGTTTGAATTAATTGATGCATGGCTTGAGATTGATTTTGACTTGACTTAGGGTTTAATCACATGGGTAAGCACGAAATGGAAACCCTAATGACTAGGTAGGCTTGTTAAGTGTTGATCATTTGGATGTTGTGTGGAATTATATGCTTAGTAGGCTGCCCGTAGATGCCCTTATAGTCCTAAATGTGATTTTGATCATTGCATGTTGACAAATAGGCTTTTCTTGCATCCGAGCCCACGTAGATGTTGTTGCATGTTATATAATCTTATTATTTGATTACGTGGACTTTGAATTGAGGTATATGACTTGATTTATGTGCGGTACATGGCTGTCCGTTTAATGTTCATATAACTCCATATGCTTTTCAAGTGAAACTACTTGTCCATTTGTGCCTCGCATGTTTACTTGTCAATGTGCAATCTTATGACTGTCCGGAGGCAACCTACTTTGTTGTCCTCCTAATGTGATATGTTAATGTCATAAATGTGCATTGCATACAAGGTTGCAACCTTTCCTGTCGGCATGGTAGCGATCACGCACACTGGGTAGCATCGGGCTTGCCGGTGTACCCGTGACTACCACTGTCCCATTCCCTCTCTCGCTTGGGGGCTAGACTTCCTCGGAGAGTTGGGTTGTAGGATTTCGGGGTACATCCGGAGTACACCCACCTGGCGTGTTAAGGGGATGATTTGAAGTCGGCCACAACAACTGATTCTGGAACTGATCTGAGAGCAAAAGCTCACTGTATCCTTTTTACTACGTGTATAAGTACTCTTGCTTGGTTCCTAGAGAACCTCGGGGAGGAAAGACCAGTATTTCTGTTCCTGTACTTATATTATTGTTTTATTCATGCTTGCAAAAGGATTTCATAAGTTGAACCGGAAAATGAGTTTCAAAACCTATTTCTCGTTCCTCCTCGCTGAGTTCATAAGGACTCACCCTCTTTTATCATCTCAGGTAAAGAAGATCAAGAACAGGTACCCGAGGACGATGTGCCTAACGACGATTCCTTGGAGTGATTGCCTGTCCTGTGTGCTTTGCTTGATTTATGGCCATTTATGAAAACCATGCTACTTGAAGACTGTTTCTTTCATGTTGCTTAATGTTGTAATGTAAAAGACCCCCGTTGTAATTTGGGATCTAATTTTGGTTTGTATTGATATTGCTAGACAGACACTAGACACTATTATGATCGTTTTGCTATTATTACCGCTAGTATCTATCATAGGTTACGACGTATTAGTTAAGGACTAAGTAAATGAACCTATCCAATCTTAAACAGGTACTCGCTATTAAGCTAAGATCAACAGGTACTTTTGTAACGAGGATAAACAAACAAACGAGACATAGTATCATGCTAGGTTATAAATCAAACGAGACATCGAGATAACCAATAGGCATTTCAATTGATATTAAATAGTAATCCTAGTTGGAAATGAAACTTGAGATTATAAAAATTTGAGGCGTTTAGAGAATTAGGCCAAACCAAATAGTCCAATTACAGCCGTCATGCTGCCGGTTTTCCAGAAAATTTTGGAGTTTAGGCCAAAACGTTAAGTGTTAAATCTTCATGAACAGTTAAGTACGAGACGAGACTTGAGTGTTTAGATCACACCCTAGTCTAACCTTTATAGGCCGGGCTGGGGCGTGACACATGGCACCTTGGGCAAGACAACTTCACCTCACGTAGAAGCTGGTCCCACAAACCAGGGGCGTGGGGCTTAGGACCAGGTCTCCGTCGCTCTGGTGCCCATAACTTTTGATCCGTAAGGAGTTACTCGGCGCACAGCATACTGTTGGAAAGCTCTCCGAGAGCTCTACGACGAGGGCAGCAAACTTGCTCAGTTGCGCCCATTTTAGAGCCCAAAATTGAACTTTTTCATCAGTTTCGGAATAATTTTCTTCTTTTGCGTTGTTTTTTTGTCCCGGATCATACGTCGTGAGCCGCGAAAAGGACGACAACCTAATCCATCACATTTCTATTACCGAATAACATGTCACCTTGGACAAGACAACTTCACCTCACGTAGAGGCTGGGCCCGCAAACTGGGGGCGTGGGGCTTGGACCAAGTCTCCGTCGCTCCGGTGCCCATAACTTTTGATCCGCAAAGAGTTACGCAGCGCACAGCATACCGGTGGAAAGCTCTCCAAGAGCTCTACGACGAGGGCATCAAGCTTGCTCGGCTGACACCATTTTCGAAGCCCAAAATCGAACTTTTTCATCAGTTTTAGAACAATTTTCTTCTTTTGCGCTGTTTTTTCTGTCCCGGATCATACGTCGTGAGCCGCGAAAAGGACGACAACCTAATCCATCACATTTCTATTACCGAATAACATGGCACCTTGGGCAAGACAACTTCACCTCACGTAGAGGCTGGTCCCGCAAACCGGGGGTGTGGGGCTTAGGACCAGGTCTCCGTTGCTCCGGTGCCCATAACTTTTGATCCGTAAGGAGTTACTCGGCGCACAGCATACCGTTGGAAAGCTCTCCAAGAGCTCTACAACGGGGGCAGCAAGCTTGCTCGCCTATGCCCATTTTCAGAGCCCAAAATCGAACTTTTTCATCAATTTCGAAACAATTTTCTTCTTTTGCGCTGTTTTTCCGTCCCGGATCATACGTTGTGAGCCGCGAAAAGGACGACAACCTAATCCATCACATTTCTATTACCGAATAACATGCCACCTTGGACAAGACAACTTCACATCATGTAGAGGCTGGGCCCGCAAACCGGGGGCGTAGGGCTTGGACTAGGTCTCCGTCGTTCCGGTGCCCATAACTTTTGATCCGTAAGGAGTTATGCGGCGCAGAACATACCGTTGGAAAGCTCTCCCAGAGCTCTACGACGGGAGCAGCAAGCTTGTGTGGCTGCACCCATTTTTGGATCACAAAATCGAACGTTTTCATCAGTTTCGGAACAATTTTCTTATTTAGCGTTGTTTTTCTGTCCCAGATGTACGTCATGAGCTGCGAAAATGATGACAACCTAAACCTTCACATTTCTATTACCGAATAACATGGCACCTTGGGCAAGACAACTTCACCTCACGTAGAGGCTGGGCCCGTAAACCGAGGGCGTGGGGCTTCGGACCAAGTCTCCATCGCTCCGGTGCCCATATCTTTTGATCCGTAAGGAGTTACGCAGCGCACAGCATACCGTTGGAAAGCTCTCCGAGAGCTCTACGACGGGGTCAGAAAGCCTCCTCGGCTGGGCACATTTTCGAAGCCCAAAATTGAACATTTTCATCATTTTTGGGACACTTATCTTCCTTTGCGCTGTTTTTCCATCCCGGATCGTATGTCGTGAGTCGCGAAAAGGACGACAACCTAATCCATCACATTTCTATTACCGAATAACATGGCCCCTTGAGCAAGGCAACTTCACCTCACGTAGAGGCTGGGCCCGCAAACCGAGGGCGTGGGGCTTGGGACCTGGTCTCCGTCGCTCCGATGCCAATAACTTTTGATCCGTAAGGAGTTACGCGGCGCACAACATACCATTGGAAAGCTCTCCGAGAGCTCTACGACGGGGCAGCAAGCTTTTTCGACTGCGCCTATTTTTGGAGCCCAAAATCGAACGTTTTCATCAGTTTTGGTACAATTTTCTTCTTTAGTGTTGTTTTTCCGTCCCGGACGTACGTCGTGAGCCACGAAAAGGACGGCAACCTAATCCTCCACATTTCTATTACCGAATAATATGGCACCTCGGGCAAGACAACTTCGCCTCACGTAGAGGCTGGGCCCACAAACCGAGGGCGTAGGGCTTAGGACTAGGTCTCCGTCGCTCCGGTGCCCATAACTTTTGATCTGTAAGGAGTTACGCGGCGCACAGCATACCGTTGGAAAGCTATATGTGAGCTCTACGATGGAGGCAACAAGCCTGCTTGGCTGCGCCCATTTTTGGAGCCCAAAATCGAACGTTTTCATCAGTTTCGGGACTCTTTTCTTCTTTTGCACTATTTTTCCGTCCCAGATCGTGCGTCGTGAGCCACGGAAAGGATGGTAACCTAATCCACCACATTTCTATTACCGAATCCTATGGCACCTTGGGCAAGTCAACTTCACCTCACGTAGAGGTTAGGCCCGCAAACCGAGGGCGTGGGCCTTGGGACCAGGTCTCCGTCGCTCCGGTGCCCATAACTTTTGATCCGTGGGGAGTTAGGCGGTGCACAGCATACCGTTGGAAAGCTTTACGAGAACTCTACGATGGAGGCAGCAAGCCTGCTCGACTGCGCCAATTTTCTGAGCCCAAAAGCGAACGTTTTCATCAGTTTCGTGACAATTTTCTTCTTTTGCGCTGTTTTTTTATCTCGGATCGTACGTCGTTAGCCGCGAAAAGGACGACAACCTAATCCATCACATTTCTATTACTGAATATCATGGCACCTTGGGCCAGAAAACTTGGCCTCACGTTGAGGCTAGGCCCGCAAACTGAGGGCGTGGGGCTTGGGACTAGGTCTCCGTCGCTCCGATGACCATAACCTTTGATCCGTAAGGAGTTACGCGGTGTACAGCATACCGCTGGAAAGCTCTCCATGAGCTCTACGACAGGGGTAGCAAGCCTGCTTGGCTTTGCCCATTTTTGGAGTCCAAAATCGAACGTTGTCTTCAGTTTCGGGACAATTTTCGTCTTTTGCACTGTTTTTCGGTCCCGAATCGTACGTCATGAGCCGCCAAAAGGATGATAACCTAATCCATCACATTTCTATTACCGAATAACATGGCACCTTGGGCAAGACAACTTCGCCTCACGTAGAGGCTGGGCCTGTATACCGAGGGTGTGGGGCTTCGGACCAAGTCTCCGTCGCTCCGGTGCCCATATCTTTTGATCCGTAAGGAGTTATGCGGTGCACAGTATACCGTTGGAAAGCTCTCCGAGAGCTCTACGATGGGGACGGCAAGCCTCCTTGGCTGTGCCCATTTTTGGAGCCCAAAATTGAATATTTTCATCATTTTTGGGACACTAATCTTCCTTTGCGCTATTTTTCCGTCCTGGATCGTACGTCGTGAGCCTCGAAAAGGACGACAACCTAATCCATCATATTTCTATTACCGAATAACATGGCACCTTGGGCAAGGCAACTTCGCCTCACGTAGAGGCTGGGCCCGCAAACCGAGAGCGTGGGGCTTAGGACCAGGTATCCGTCGCTTTGATGCCCATAACTTTTGATCCGTAAGGAGTTACGCGGCACACAGCATACCGTTGGAACACTCTCCGAGAGCTCTACGATGGGGGCAGCAAGCTTGTTCGGCTGCGCCCATTTTTGGATCCCAAAATCGAACGTTTTCATCAGTTTCAGGACAATTTTCTTCTTTAGCGTTGTTTTTCCGTCCCGGACGTACGTCGTGAGCCGCGAAAAGCACGACAATCTAATCCTTCACGTTTCTATTACCGAATAACATGGTAACTTGGACAAGACAACTTCGCCTCACGTAGAGCTTGGGCCCACAAACCGAGGGCATGGGGCTTGGGACTAGGTCTCCGTCGCTCCGGTACCCATAACTTTTTATCCGTAAAGAGTTACGCGGCGCACAACATACCATTGGAAAGCTCTACGTGAGCTCTACGACGGGGGCAACAAGCCTGCTTGGCTGCGCCCATTTTTGGAGCCCAAAATCAAACGTTTTCATCAATTTCGGAACTCTTTTCTTCTTTTACACTATTTTTCTGTCCCAGATCGTACGTCGTGAACCGCAAAAAGGACGACAACCTAATCCACCACATTTCTATTACCGAATCCTATGTCACCTTGGGCAAGACAACTTCACCTCACGTAGAGGCTGGGCCCCCAAACCGAGGGCGTGGACCAGTGCCCATAACTTTTGATCCGTAAGGAGTTAGGCGGCGCACAGCATACCGTTGGAAAGCTTTGCGAGAACTCTACAATGGAGGCAGCAAGCCTGCTCGACTGCACCAATTTTATGAGCCCAAAAGCGAACGTTTTCTTCAGTTTTGGGACAATTTTCTTCTTTTGCACTGTTTTTTTTATCCCGGATCATACGTCGTGAGCCGCGAAAAGGACGACAACCTAATCCATCACATTTCTATTACTGAATAACATGGCACCTTGGGCAAGACAACTTCGCCTCACGTTGAGGCTAGGCCCGCAAACTGAGGGCGTGGGGCTTGGGACCAGGTCTCCGTCGCTCCGGTGACCATAACTTTTGATCCGTAAGGAGTTACGTGGCGCACAGCTTACCGCTGGAAAGCTCTCCGTGAGCTCTACGACAGGGGTAGCAAGCCTGCTTGGCTGTGCCCATTTTCGGAGTCCAAAATCGAATGTTTTCATTAGTTTCGGGACAATTTTTGTCTTTTGCACTATTTTTCTGTCTCGAATCGTACGTCGTGAGCCGCGAAAAGGACGACAACCTAATCCATCACATTTCTATTACCGAATAACATGGCATCTTAGGCAAGACAACTTCGCCTCACGTAGAGGCTGGGCCCGTAAACCGAGGGCGTGGGGCTTCGGACCAGGTCTCCGTCGCTCCGGTGCCCTATCTTTTGATTCGTAAGGAGTTACGCGGCGCACAGCATACCGTTGGAAAGCTCTCCGAGAGCTCTACGACGGGGATGGCAAGCCTCCTAGGCTGTGCCTATTTTCGAAGCCCAAAATCGAACATTTTCATCATTTTTGGGACACTTATCTTCCTTTGCGCTGTTTTTCCGTCCCGGATCGTACGTCGTGATCCGCGAAAAGGATGACAACCTAATCCATCACATTTCTATTACCGAATAACATGGCAGCTTGGGCAAGGCAACTTCGCCTCACGTAGAGGCTAGGACCGCAGACCGAGGGCGTGGGGCTTGGGACTAGGTCTCCGTTACTCCGGTACCCATAACTTTTGATCCGCAAAGAGTTACGCGGCACATAGCATACCGTTGGAAAGCTCTCCGAGAGCTCTATGACGGGGGCAGCAAGCTTGCTCGGCTACGCCCATTTTCGAAGCGCATAATCGAACTTTTTCATCAGTTTCGGAACAATTTTCTTCTGTTGCGCTATTTTACAGTCCCAGATCATACGTCGTGAGCCGCGAAAAAGACGACAACCTAATCCATCACATTTCTATTACTGAATAACATGGCACCTTGTGCAAGGCAACTTCGCCTCACGTAGAGGCTGGGCCCACAAACCGAGGGCGTGGGGCTTGGTACTAGGTCTCCGTCGCTCCAGTGCCCATAACTTTTGATCCGTAGGGAGTTACGCGGCGCACAACATACCTTTGGAAAGCTCTCCGAGAGCTCTACGATGGGGTCGACAAGCTTGTTCGGCTGCGCCCATTTTTGAGCCCAAAATCGAACGTTTTCATCAATTTTGGGACAATTTTCTTCTTTTGCGATGTTTTTCCGTCCCGGACGTACGTCATGAGCCGTGAAAAGGACGACAACCTAATCCTTCACATTTCTATTACCAAATAACATGGCACCTTAGGCAAGGGAACTTCACCTCACGTAGAGGCTGGGCCCGCAAACCGAGGGCGTGGGGCTTGGGACCAGGTCTCCGTCGCTCTAGTGCCCATAACTTTTGATCCGTAAAGAGTTACGTGGCGCACAGCATACCGTTGGAAAGCTCTCCGAGAGTTTCACGGCGGGGCCTGAAAGCTTGCTCGGTTGCGCCCATTTTCGAAGCCCAAAATCAAACTTTTTCATTAGTTTCAGAATAATTTTTTTCTTTTGCGCTGTTTTTTCGTCCCGAATCGTACGTCGTGAGCCGGAAAAAGGAAGACAACCTAATCCATCACATTTCTATTACCGAATAACACGGTACCTTGGGCAAGACAACTTTACCTCACGTAGAGGCTGGGCCCGCAAACTGAGGGCGTGGGGCTTGGGACCAGGTCTACGTCGCTCCGGTGCCCATAACTTTTGATCAGTAAGGAGTTGTGCGGCGCACAGCATACCGTTGGAAAGCACTCCAAGAGATCTAAGACGGGGGCAACAAACCTGCTCGACTGCGCCCTTTTTCGTAGCCCAAAATCGAATGGTTTCATAAGTTTCGAGACTTTTTTCTTTTTTTACACTGTTTTTCCGTCTCGGATCGTATGTCGTGAGCTGCGAAAAAGACGATAATCGAATCCACCACATTTCTATTACTGATTCCTACGACACCTTGGGCAAGACAACTTTGCCTGACGTAGAGGCTGGGCCAGCAAACCGAGGTCGTAGGGCGTGGTTCCAAGTCTCCGTCGCTCCGGTGCCCATAACTTTTGATCCGTAAGGAGTTACGCGGCGTACAGCATACCATTGGAAAGCTCTCCGAGAGCTCTACGACGTGGGAAGCAAGTTTGCTCAACTGCGCCCATTTTCAGAGCCCAAAATCAAACTTTTTCATCAGTTTCGGAACAATTTTCTTCTTTTGCGCTGTTTTTCGGTCCCGAATCATACGTCATGAGCCGCGAAAAGGACGACAACCTAATCTATCACATTTCTATTCCTGAATAACATGGCACCCTAGACAAGACAACTTCACCTCAAGTAGAGGCTGGGCCCGTAAACCGGGGGCTTGGGGCTTGGGACCAGGTCTTCGTTGCTCCGGTGCCTATAACTTTTGATCCGTAAGGAGTCACGCGGCGCACAGCATACCGTTGGAAAGCTCTCCGTGAGCTCTATGACGGGGGCAACATGCTTGCTTGGCTGCGCCCATTTTTGGATCCGAAAATCGAACGTTTCAATCAGTTTCGGTATAATTTCTTCATTTGTGTAGTTTTTTCATCCCGCATCATACGTCGTGAGCCGCGAAAAAGACGACAACCTAATCCTTCACATTTCTATTACCGAATAACATGGCACCTTGGGCAACACAACTTCGCCTCACGTAGAGGCTGGGCCCGCAAACCGAGGGCGTGGGGCTTCAAACAACGTCTCTGTCGCTCCCGTGCCCATATCTATTGATCCGTAAGGAGTTATGCGGCGCACAACATACTGTTGGAAAGCTCTCCAAGAGCTCTATGACGGGGGCGGCAGGTCTCCTCGACTGTACTCATTTTCGGAGCCCAAAATCGAATGTTTTCATCAGTTTTGGGACACTTTTCTTCCTTTGCGCTGTTTTTCCGTCCCGGATCGTATGTCGTGAGCCGCGAAAAGGACGACAACCTAATCCATCACAGTTCTACTACCGAATAACATGGCACCTTGGGCAAGACAACTTCGCCTCACGTAGACGCTTGGCCCACAAGCCGAGGGCGTGGGGCTTGGGACCAGGTCTCCGTCGCTCCGGTGCCCATAACTTTTGATCCGCAAAGAGTTACGCAGCACATAGCATACCGTTGGAAAGCTCTTTGAGAGCTCTACGACGGGGGCAGCAAGCTTGCTCGGCTGCGCCCATTTTCAGAGCCCAAAATCAAACTTTTTCATCAGTTTCAGAACAATTTTCTTCTTTTGCGCTGTTTTTCCGTCCCGGATCATACGTCGTGAGCCGCGAAAAGGACGACAACCTAATCCATCACATTTCTATTACCGAATAACATGGCACCTTGGGTAAGACAACTTCACCTCACGTAGAGCCTGGGCCCGCAAACCGGTGGCGTGGGGCTTAGGACCAGGTCTCCGTCGCTCCGGTGCCTATAACTTTTGATCCGTAAGGAGTTACGTGGCGCACAGCATATCGTTGGAAAGCTCTCCTAGAGCACTACAATGGGGGCAGCAAATTTGTTCGGCTGCGCCCATTTTTGGAGCAAAAAATCGAACGTTTCAATCAGTTTCGGTATAATTTTCTTCATTTGTGCTGTTTTTTCATCCCTCATCATACGTCGTGAGCCGCGAAAAGGACAACAACCTAATCCTTCACATTTTTATTGCTGAATAACATGGCACCTTGGGCAATACAACTTTGCCTCACGTAGAGGCTGGGCCCGCAAACCGAGGGCGTCGGGCTTCGGACAAGGTCTTCGTCGCTCCGGTGCCCATATCTTTCGATCTGAAAGGAGTTACGCGGCGTACATCATACTGTTGAAAAGCTCTCCGAGAGCTCTATGACGGGGGCGGCAGGCCTCCTCGGCTGTACCCATTTTCAGAGCCCAAAATCGAATGTTTTCATTAGTTTTGGGACACTTTCCTTCCTTTGCGCTGTTTTTCCGTCCCGGATCGTACGTCGTGAGCCGCGAAAAGGACGACAACCTAATCCATCACATTTCTATTACCGAATAACATGGCACCTTGGGCAAGGCAACTTGGCCTCACGTAGAGGCTTGGCCCACAAACCGAGGGCGTAGGGCTTGGAACCAGGTCTCCATCGCTCCGGTGCCCATAACTTTTGATCTGCAAAGAGTTACGCGGCGCATACCATACCGTTGGAAAGCTCTCTGAGAGCTCTACGATGGGGGCAGCAAGCTTGCTCGGCTGCGCCTATTTTCGGAGCCAATAATCGAACTTTTTCATCTATTTCGGAACAATTTTCTTCTTTTGCGCGTGTTTTTCCGTCCCGGATCATACGTCGTGAGCCGCGAAAAGGACGACAACCTAATCCATCTCATTTCTGTTACCGAATAACATGGCACCTTGGGTAAGACAACTTCACCTCACGTAGAGCCTGGGCCCGCAAACCGGGGGCGTGGGGCTTGAGACCAGGTCTCCGTCGCTCTAGTGCCTATAACTTTTGATCCGTAAGGAGTTACGCGGCGCACAGCATACCGTTGGAAAGTTCTCCGAGAGCTCTACGACAGGGGAAGCAAGTTTGCTCAGCTGTGCCTATTTTCAGAGACCAAAATCAAACTTTTTCATCAGTTTCGGATCAATTTTCTTCTTTTGCGCTATTTTTCCATCCCGGATCATACGTCGTGAGCCGCGAAAAGGACGACAACCTAATCTATCACATTTCTATTCCCGAATAACATGGCACCTTGGACAAGACAACTTCACCTAAAATAGAGGTTAGGCCTGCAAACCGGGGGCGTGGGGCTTGGGACCAGGTCTCCGTCGCTCCGGTGCCTATAACTTTTGATCCGTAAGGAGTCACGCGGCGCACAGCATACCGTTGTAAAGCTCTCCGTGAGCTCTACGACGGGGGCAACATGCCTGCTTGGCTGCGCCCATTTTTGGATCCAAAAATCGAACGTTTCAATCATTTTCGCTATAATTTTATTCATTTGTGCTGTTTTTTCATCCCGCATCGTACGTCGTGAGCGGCGAAAAGGACGACAACCTAATCATTCACATTTCTATTACCGAATAACATGGCACCTTGGGCAACACAACTTCACCTCACGTAGAGGCTGGGACCGCAAACCGAGGGCGTGGGGCTTCGGACAAGGTCTCCGTCGCTCCGGTGCCTATATCTTTTGATCCGTAAGGAGTTACGCGGGGTACAACATACTGTTGAAAAGCTCTCCGAGAGCGCTATGATGGGTGCGGTAGGCCCCATCGGTTGTGCCAGTTTTCGTAGCCCAAAATCGAATGTTTTCATCAGTTTTGGGACACTTTTCTTCCTTTGCGCTGTTTTTTCGTCCCGGATCGTACGTCGTGAGACGCGAAAAGGACGACAACCTAATCCATCACATTTCTATTACCGAATAACATGGCACCTTGGGCAAGGCAACTTCGCCTCACGTAGAGGCTTGGCCCACAAAACGAGGGCGTGGGGCTTGGGACCAGGTCTCCGTCGCTCCGGTACCCATAACTTTTGATCTGCAAAGAGTTACGCGGCGCATAGCATACCGTTGGAAAGCTCTCTGAGAGCTCTACGACTGGGGCGACAAGGTTGCTCGGCTGCTCCCATTTTCGGAGCCCATAATCAAACTTTTTCATCAGTTTCAAAACAATTTTCTTCATTTGCGCTATTTTTTCGTCCCGGATCATACGTCGTGAGCCGCGAAAAGGACGTCAACCTAATCCATCACATTTTTATTACCGAATAACATGGCACCTTGGGTAAGACAATTTCACCTCACGTAGAGCCTGGGCCAGCAAACCGGGGGCGTGGGGCTTGGGACCAGGTCTCCATCGCTCTGGTGCCCTTAACTTTTGATCCCTAAGGAGTTACGCGGCGCACAGCATATCGTTGGAAAGCTCTCTGAGAACTCTACGACGAGGGAGGCAAGTTTGCTCATCTGTGCCCATTTTCAGAGCCCAAAATCAAACTTTTTCATCAGTTTCAGAACAATTTTCTTCTTTTGCGCTGTTTTTCCGTCCCGGATCATACGTTGTGAGCCGCGAAAAGGACCACAACCTAATCTATCACATTTCTATTCCTGAATAACATGGCACCTTGGACAAGACAACTTCTCCTCAAGTAGAGGCTGGGCCCGCAAACCGGGGGCATGGGGCTTGAGACCAGGTCTCCGTCGCTCCGGTGCCTATAACTTTTGATCCGTAAGGAGTCACGTGGTGCACAGCATACCGTTGGAAAGCTCTCCGTGAGCTCTACGACAGGGGCAACATGCCTGCTTGGCTGCACCCATTTTTGGATCCCAAAATCGAACGTTTCAATCAGTTTCGGTATAATTTTCTTCATTTGTGCTGTTTTTTCATCCAGCATCGTACGTCGTGAGCCGCGAAAAGGACGACAACCGAATCCTTCACATTTCTATTACCGAATAACATGGCACATTGGGCAACACAACTTCGCCTCACGTCGAGGCTGGGCCCGCAAACCAAGGGCCTGGGGCTTCGGACAAGGTCTCTGTCGCTCCGGTGCCCATATCTTTTGATCCGTAAGGAGTTACATACCATTGGAAAGAGAGCTCTATGACGGGGATGGTAGGCCTCCTCGGCTGTACCCGTTTTAAGAGCCCAAAATCGAATGTTTTCATCAGTTTTGGTACACTTTTCTTCCTTTGCGCTTTTTTTCCGCCCTGGATCGTACTTCGTGAGCCGCGAAAAGGACGACAATGTAATCCATCACATTTCTATTACCGAATAACATGGCACCTTGGGCAAGGCAACTTTGCCTCACGTAGACGCTTGGCCCACAAACCGAGGGCGTGGGGCTTGGGACCAGGTCTCCATCGCTCCGGTGCCCATAACTTTTGATCTGGAAAGAGTTACGCGGCGCATAGCATACCGTTGGAAAGCTCTCTGAGAACTCTACGACGGTGGCAGCAAGCTTGCTCGGCTGCGCCAATTTTTGGAGCCCATAATCGAACTTTTTCTTCAGTTTCGGAACAATTTTCTTCTTTTGCGCTGTTTTTTCGTCCCGGATCATAGGTCGTGAGCCGCGAAAAGGATGACAACCTAATCCATCACATTTCTATTACCGAATAACATGGCACCTTGGGTAAGACAACTTCACCTCACGTAGAGCCTAGGCCCGCAAACTGGGGGCGTGGGGCTTGGGACCAGGTCTCCGTTGCTCCGGTGCCCATAACTTTTGATCTGTAAGGAGTTACGCGGCGCACAGCATACCGTTGGAAAGCTCTCCAAGAGCTCTACGACGAGGGAAGGAAGTTTGCTTAGCTACGCCCATTTTCAGAACCCAAAATCAAACTTTTTCATCAGTTTCGGAACAAGTTCCTTCTTTTGCGCTGTTTTTCCATCCTGGATCATACGTCGTGAGCCGCGAAAAGGACGACAACCTAATCTATCACATTTCTATTCCCAAATAACATGGCACCTTGGACAAGACAACTTCACCTCAAGTAGAGGCTGGGCCCGTAAACCGGGGGCATGGGGCTTGGGACCAGGTCTCCATCGCTCCGGTGCCTATAACTTTTGATCCGTAAGGAGTCACGCGGCGCACAACAAAGCGTTGGAAAGCTCTCCGTGAGCTCTACAACGGGGGCAACATGCCTGCTTGCCTGCGCCCATTTTTGTATCCCAAAATTGAATGTTTCAATCAGTTTCGGTATAATTTTCTTCATTTGTGGTGTTTTTTCATCCCGCATCATACGTCGTGAGCAACGAAAATGACGGCAACCTAATCCTTCGTATTTCTATTACCGAATAACATTGCACCTTGGGCAACACAACTTCGCCTCACATAGAGGCTGGGCCCGCAAACCGAGGGCGTGGGGCTTCGGACAAGGTCTCCGTCGCTCCAGTGCCCATATCTTTTGATCCGTAAGGAGTTACGCAGCGCACAACATACTGTTGGAAAGCTCTCCGAGAGCTCTATGACGGGGTAGCAAGGCCTCCTCGGCTATACCCATTTTCGGAGCCCAAAATTGAATGTTTTCATTAGTTTTAGGACACTTTTCTTCCTTTGCGCTGTTTTTCCGCCCCGGATCATACTTCGTGAGCCGCGAAAAGGACGACAACCTAATCCATCACATTTCTATTACCGAATAACATGGCACCTTGGGCAAGGCAACTTCGCCTCACGTAGACGCTTGGCCCACAAACCGAAGGCTTGGGACCAGGTCTCCGTCGCTTCGGTGCCCATAACTTTTGATCTGGAAAGAGTTACGCGGCGCATAGCATACCGTTGGAAAGCTCTCTGAGAACTCTACGACGGTGGCAGCAAGCTTGCTCGGCTGCGCCAATTTTTGGATCCCATAATCGAACTTTTTCTTCAGTTTCGGAACAATTTTCTTCTTTTGCGCTGTTTTTTCGTCCCGGATCATATGTCGTGAGCAGCGAAAAGGATGACAACCTAATCCATCACATTTCTATTACCGAATAACATGGCACCTTGGGTAAGACAACTTCACCTCACGTAGAGCCTAGGCCCGCAAACTGGGGGCGTGGGGCTTGGGACCAGGTCTCCGTTGCTCCGGTGCCCATAACTTTTGATCTGTAAGGAGTTACGCGGCGCACAGCATACCGTTAGAAAGCTCTCCAAGAGCTCTACGACGAGGGAAGGAAGTTTGCTTAGCTACGCCCATTTTCAGAACCCAAAATCAAACTTTTTCATCAGTTTCGGAACAAGTTCCTTCTTTTGCGCTGTTTTTCCATCCCGGATCATACGTCGTGAGCCGCGAAAAGGACGACAACCTAATCTATCACATTTCTATTCCCAAATAACATGGCACCTTGGACAAGACAACTTCACCTCAAGTAGAGGCTGGGCCCGCAAACCAGGGGCATGGGGCTTGGGACCAGGTCTCCGTCGCTCCGGTGCCTATAACTTTTGATCTGTAAGGAGTCACGCGGCGTACAACAAAGCGTTGGAAAGCTCTCCATGAGCTCTACGACGGGGGCAACATGCCTGCTTGCCTGCGCCCATTTTTGGATCCCAAAATCGAATGTTTCAATCAGTTTTGGTATAATTTTCTTCATTTGTGGTGTTTTTTCATCCCGCATCGTACGTCGTGAGCAGCGAAAAGGACGGCAACCTAATCCTTCACATTTCTATTACCGAATAACATTGCACCTTGGGCAATACAACTTCGCCTCACAAAGAGGCTGGGCCCGCAAACCGAGGGCGTGGGGCTTCGGACAAGGTCTCCGTCGCTCCGGTACCCATATCTTTTGATCCGTAAGGAGTTACGCAGCGCACAACATACTGTTGGAAAGCTCTTCGAGAGGTCTATGACGTGGTAGCAAGGCCTCCTCGGCTGTACCCATTTTCGGAGCTCAAAATCGAATGTTTTCATTAGTTTTAGGACACTTTTCTTCCTTTGCGCTGTTTTTCTGTCCCGGATCGTACTTCGTGAGCCGCGAAAAGGACGACAACCTAATCCATCACATTTCTATTACCGAATAACATGGCACCTTGGGTAAGACAACTTCACCTCACGTAGAGCCTGGGCCCGCAAACCGGGGGCGTGGGGCTTGGGACCAGGTCTCCGTCGCTCCGGTGCCCATAACTTTTGATCCGTAAGGCGTTACGCGGCGCACAGCAAACCGTTGGAAAGCTCTCCGAGAGCTCTACGACGGGGGAAGCAAGTTTGCTCGGCTGCGTCCATTTTCAGAGCCCAAAATGAAATTTTTTTATCAGTTTCGGAACAATTTTCTTCTTTTGCGCTGTTTTTCCGTCCTGGATTATACGTCGTGAGCCGCGAAATGGATGACAACCTAATCAATCACATTTCTATTCCCGAATAACATGGCACCTTGGACAAGACAACTTCACCTCAAGTAGAGGCTGGGCCCGCAAACCGAGGGCGTGGGGCTTGGGACCAGGTCTCCGTCGCTCCGGTGCCCATAACTTTTGATTCGTAAGGAGTTACGCGGCGCACAGCATACCGTTGGAAAGCTCTCCTAGAGCTCTACTGTGGGGGCAGCAAATTTGTTCGGCTGCGCCCATTTTTGGAGCCCAAAATCGAATGTTTTCATCATTTTTGGGACAATTTTCTTCTTTTGCGCTGTTTTTCCGTCCCGGACGTAGGTCGTGAGCCGCTAAAAGGACGACAACCTAATCCTTCACATTTCTATTACCGAATAACATGGCACCTTGGGCAAGACAACTTCTCCTCACGTAGAGGCTGGGCCCAAAAACCGAGGGCTTGGGGCTTGGGACCAAGTCTCCGTCGCTCCGGTGCCCATAACTTTTGATCTGTAAGGAGTTACGCGGTGCACAACATACCGTTGGAAAGATCTACGTGAGCTCTACGACGGGGGCAACAAGCCTGCTTGGCTGCGCCCATTTTTGGAGCCCAAAATCGAAGGTTTTCGTCAGTTTCGGGACTCTTTTCTTCTTTTGCACTATCTTTCCGTCCCAGATCGTACGTCATGAGCCGCGAAAAGGACGACAACCTAATCCACCACATTTCTATTACCGAATCCCATGGCACCTTGGGCAAGACAACTTCACCTCACGTAGAGGCTGGGCCCCCAAACCGAGGGCGTGGGCCTTAAGACCAGGTCTCCGTCGCTCCGGTGCCCATAAGTTTTGATCCGTAAGGAGTTACGCGTCGCACAGCATACCGTTGGAAAGCTTTGCGTGAACTCTACGACGGAGGCAGTAAGCCTGCTCGACTGCGCCAATTTTCTGAGCCCAAAAGCGAACGTTTTCATCAATTTCGGGACAATTTTCGTCTTTTGCGCTATTTTTCTATCCCGGATCGTACGTCGTGAGCTGCGAAAAGGACGACAACCTAATCCATCACATTTCTATTACCGAATAACATCGCACATTAGGCAAGACAACTTCACCTCACGTAGAGGCTGGGCCCGCAAACTGAGGGCGTCGGGCTTAGAACCAGGTCTCCGTCGCTCCGGTGACCATAACTTTTGATCTGTAAGGAGTTACGCGGCGCACAGCATACCGTTGAAAAGCTCTCCGTGAGCTCTATGACAGAGGTAGCAAGCCTGCTTGGCTGTGCAAATTTTTGGAGTCCAAATTCAAACGTTTTCTTCAGTTTTGGGACAATTTTCTTCTTTTGCGCTGTTTTTCGGTCCCGAATCGTACGTCGTGAGCCACAAAAAGGACGACAACCTAATCCATCACATTTGTATTACCGAATAACATGGCACCTTGGGCAAGAAAACTTCACCTCATGTAGAGGCTGGGCCCGCAAACCGAGGGCGTGAGGCTTGGGACTAGGTCTACGTCGCTCCGGTGCCCATAACTTTTGATCCGTAAGGAGTTACGTGGCGCACAGCTAACCGTTGGAAAGCACTCCAAGTGATCTACGACGGGGGCAACAAGCCTGCTCGACTGCGCCCCTTTTCGGAACCCAAAATTGAACGGTTTCATCAGTTTCGGGACTCTTTTCTTCTTTTGCACTGTTTTCCATCCCGTATCGTATGTTGTGAGCTGCGAAAAGGACGACAACATAATCCATCACATTTCTATTACCGAATCCCACGACACCTTGGATAAGACAACTTCACCTCACGTAGAGGCTGGTCCCGCAAACCGAGGGCATGGGGCTTGGGACCAGGTCTCTGTTGCTCTGGTGCCCATAACTTTTGATCCGTAAGGAGTTACGCGGCGCACAGCATACCGTTGGAAATCTCTCCGAGAGCTTTACGCAGGAGCAGCAAGCATGCTCGGCTGCGCCCATTTTTTGAACCCAAAATCGAATGATTTCATCAGTTTTGGGACTCTTTTCTTCTTTTGCACTATTTTTCCGTCCCGGATCGTACGTCGTGAGCTGCGAAAAGGACGACAACCTAATCCACCACATTTCTATTATTGAATCCCATGGCACCTTGGGCAAGACAACTTCACCTCACATAGAGGCTGGGCCAGTAAACCGAGGGCGTGGGGCTTGGGACCAAGTCTCCATCGCTCCAGTGCCCATAACTTTTGATCTGTAAGGAGTTATGCGGCGCACAACATACCGTTGGAAAGCTCTCCAAGAGCTCTACGACGGGAACAGCAAGCCTACTCAGCTGCGCCCATTTTCTGAGCCCAAAATCAAACATTTTCATCAGTTTCAGAAAAATTTTCTTCTTTTGACCTGTTAGCAAGTTCCAGAAAAATTTTCTTCTTCATCAGTTACATTCTCATCCGAGGTACGTGGGACCGTTCGAGATTGTGAAGAAAATTAGCATGTTAGCATACCAATTGAGTCTACCAACAAATCTTTTCGGTATACATGACGTGTTCCATATCTCGATGTTGAGAAAGTATTAACCCGACCCTTCTCATATCTTGGAGCTGGAACCACTACAACTTCATGAGGACCTCTCCTATGAAGAAAGGCCCGTGCGAATTTTAGATGAACAAGTATGTGAGTTGCGTAGAAAGGAGATTCCTATGGTAAAAGTATTGTGCAACAACCACGGGATCAAGGAAGCAACCTGGGAGTTACGGGATCAAATGGAGAAGCAGTATCCGGAGTTATTTTCAAGGTAAGAAGAAATTGCAAGGACGCTATTCTTCTAAGGAGAGGAGGATGTAAAACCCAGCACGTGAGCTTATACGTAAATACACTAATTATAATACATTTATATCATTTCATGTGCACTAGCACCAATTAATATGCCTTGACAACATTCAACGTGTATATTCATTGTTTTGCATGCCAAAATGTTCAATTTCGTGCATTATGGAGTTTCATGTGTCGTAGGCATTAATTGTACTTCAATTACGTCAAGAGTAGTAACTAATTAGTTACAAACTAACCAAAATGGCAAACTAGTAGTACACAACATAGTTGGAGGGCACTATTATAATTTGGCTCACCAGATATTTGATCACCTAATTTTTACTATGCTTGCCCACTCAAAACACACAATACATTCTACACACACACTAAAATCCTGCACACACACTCACACACACTCATACACGATCAAAGAGGAAAAAGAGAGGGAGAGAAGAAAAGAGAAAAAGAAGAAGAAAGAATGGAATTTCAGCCTTGTTCCAAGCAAATTCTACATCTCTTAGCTAGTCTCAAGAGTTCTTTGGCTTTCCATCATTTCTATACTCAAGTTTGAGGTGAGGGTTATTTTTCAAAATGCTTTTCAAGATACATTAAGCATGGTCAATGATTATACTTGTGTTTAGAGCTTGATTGGGTGCCTACATGTGATATATATATGTATATTAGAACTTGTTGAGAGGTGTATTGAGTTGTTGAGGGTGTTGAGGTTATGGAGCATGGAGCTTGAGAATGAATTATTGGTTGTTGTTGGTCATTGATGTGGGATGAACTTGGTTGAGTTTGAAGCCTTGTATGATGCCTAGTAGCCATTTAGAACTTGTTTGTAAGTTGGTAGATAGATTTGTTGTGGTATAGGTGAATTGGGTAGAATTTTGGTGTTTTTCGTGCAGCTATTCGGGTGTTACAGCCCCTACCCGGTCGCCCAGATAGAGGCCTCAACGCCCGGTATAAAGCTTCGATCCGGGTGTTACCTGCTTCTTCCGGTCGACCGGATTAAGGCCTCAGCGCCCGGATGACTTACAACTTTGTGCAGTGATTTTGCGGAAGCCATATCTCATTCGTTTCAACTCCGAATTGAGTTCCGTTTGATTCTAGAGTTATCTACATTCGATAAGCTTAAATTATAGACAAAAATTAGATTAATTGGAGTTAGGGAAAGTAGTCAAATTTACCTCCTAATTTAAGATAATGCAATAGTATCGAAAACGCTTGTATGATGAATCAACCTTCCTTATTGACTTCCACATTTCATCTTATAAGTTCTAAATGCAAGGTATTATGATTGTTGCATGTCTACATGACTATACGAATTTTAAATGTAAGATGTTATAATTATTTACACGTTTATATACTTGAATATGTTAAAGATTGGTAGCATGATTATGTGATCAGAGGTAACCTACTTTGTTGCCTCCTTTACCTGTTGGTGCATATATCTTGCTTATCATGATAATGATTGCATGCGCGATGGTTGCAACCACAATTATGGGTATGGTAGTGTTCGTTTCCCCTGGGTAGCAACGGGCTACCAGTAGGTCTCGACTACCATAGTCCCCGGTGATTATCCGGATATCACCTAATGTTTGGAGTTGGGAAAAATGATGATGATTGATTCAAGGCCGGCCGACTACAACAACTGCAAGGAAAATTGTATCATTTGATATATGGTAAACCTACCTTCGCTTGGGCCCTTGAGGACCTCGGAGGGTAGAGTGACGTGTTATTGCTTGTCTATTGATTCTTGTACTTAATTGCACTCATGCATATCATGTTTTCATGAAAGGTTTTTCAAATGTTGAATTGTTTGCAAAAACCACCGGAGACTATTAACCCTCGCTGAGCTAAGTGTAGCTCATCCCTTTATATGACAATTTTTTAGGTGAGGCCGAGGTTGAGCCTATGCTAGGGACTCAAGTTGAAGGCGATGCTTATTTGTGTGATGAGACGGACTTTTGCTTGCTATGATTCTAGTTGCTTGTAGATGGTTAAGCATATGTATTGAACTATGTTATAATTTGTACAACTTTAGGTGTTGTAATATTATTTTGGATAATGGATTGTAAATCTTATTAATAGACTATTCTTTTGAGGCCTCGTGAGCATTGATGGTTGAGGCATGCCGGAGGGTTGAATGTAGGCCTTGTATATATGAATGATCAAGTTAATGAATGTTAGTGCCAATAGTTTTGGGGCACCGTTTTTGAAGTTACTTGTGGTTATTATTTATGTTTAGGTCACGAACGAATGATTGTACATGTTATTTATCTAGTCCACGTCACGTTTTGGCCTTGTCTTGGCAACGAGTTCGGGGTCGGGGTGTGACACCCTTTAGGTGGTATCAGAGCTTAGCTATTTAGCTAGGTGTAAGCTAGATTTGGAACCCCTGGTTAGTGGGTAGGAAACTTGAGATGAGAATATGTTAGAGTATTTTCAGGAACTTATATGCTTAGGTATGCTTATGTGCTTAACGTGATGTATTTGCTTCTTGTCTATGTGTAACCTAGATGTAGGAGCATTGTTAACACATGTATTTACATTAATCTCATATCATAAGGCATGCGTATTATATAATCATGAGTGGTCCATATGCTATGTTTATAGATGGCAGGTCATAATACCCGCGCAAATGCCGGAGCACAAGGAACGGGGAATGTTGACCCGGCTAACCCCGGAATAGCCATGTTCAATATGATGGCAACTGCGTTGGATCGTATGAGTAGGGTGATGGAGCAACAAACGAATATGAATGCGGGTAACAACAACAATAATAATAACGATGGTAGTGGCAACAACAACAATAACAACCGAGGTAGTGAAGATGATATGTTGAAAGGCTTCCTAGGGTATGGACCTTCTAAGTTCCTCGGTGAGCCTGACAGTGAGAAGGTGGAGGCTTGGCTTGCCAAGGTGGAGAAGATTTTTGTGGCCATGGATTACAATGATGAGAAGAAGGTGGCCTTTGCAACTTTCTTGCTAAAGGAGGATGCAGAGGAATGGTGGAGGAATGAGAAGGAGCGTTGGGAGCGAAATGGTACCCCAACAACATGGGCTAACTTTGTGAGGTCTTTCAAAGGAAACTATGTGTCGAAGATGGCTCGAGAGAGAAAGGAAGAAGAGTTCCTTACTGTGAGGCAAGGAAGCTTATCGGTAGTGCAATATGAAGCCCGATTCAACAAACTCTCCAAGTATTTGCCGGGATTGGTCCAAACAGAGAGTGCCAGGATCAAACACTTTGTTCGGGGACTAAGGCCCAAAATTCATGATTTTCTTGCATTTCACCGTTTTACTGATTATGCCGAGATGGTTGATTCGGCATCGCGAGTTGAGAAGAGGAGATTGGATACTCGTAGGGGACCAAGTCAAGTGAGTAAGAAGCCAATGTTGTCACAAGCACCTCAGAGATCGTATTCAGCCCAAAGTCAAGTTAGATAAGCTTCTACCCGACTACAGTCAAGTGCTTCAATTACTCAATCGGCTAGTGGTTCGTCAGGTAGTGCTACTATTGCTAAGAATGTGGTGTGTAGTTATTGTGGTAGAAAGGGGCATGTTGAGGCCCAGTGTTGGAAGAAAATGGGCAAGTGTTTGGGGTGCAGAAGTGATCAGCATTTCGTTAAGGATTGTCCGAAACGGCAGAATCGAGGTGCACCAAATCAAGCCGTTAGGAATGCACCAGTGCAGAGAGTCCAAGCCCGGGTGTATGCTGTTGATCAAGAGGAGATTCCAGAGGCTGCAGCTGTGGTTGAAGGTACTTTCTTAATTTTACAACAACCAGTAACGATGCTTATTGATACTGGAGCCACGCATTCTTTTATTTTACCTCAATGTGTGCATCGCATCAAGCTGCAAGTAGGACCTTTATCATGTCATGTAGAAGTTAGCAATCCCATGGGCACCAAACATGTTTCTAAATATGGATGTAGAGGATGTAAAATTCAAATAAAGGACCGGGAGTTTTTGGTTGATCTCATTGTACTCCCTTTTCAAAAGTATGATGTCATATTGGGAATGGATTGGTTAGTTTGTAATTATGCCCAACTAGATTGTCGAACGAAGGTTGTAAAATTGAAAGTACCGAGTCAACCTGTGGTTGAGGTGAAAGGTAGAGGTGATTTTTCAAGTAATGCTATTGTTTCCTCTATCAAAGCTGTGAAATTAATGAGGAAGGGATGCAGTGGATACTTGGCTTATTTGATTAACAAGCCAACCGATCAAGCTAGGCTTGTAGAGGTGCCAGTGGTGAAGGAATATGTTGATGTGTTTCCGGAAGAATTATCGGGATTGCCACCAAAGAGGGAGATTGACTTTGTAATTGAGGTATTGCCAGGAACTCGACCTATCTCAAAGGCACCATATCGGATGGCCCCGACTGAATTGCAAGAATTGAAGATTCAATTGCAAGGATTGCTAGAAAAAGGATTTGTACAATCTAGTTCATCTCCTTGGGGAGCCCCAGTGTTGTTTGTGAAGAAGACAGATAGCACCTTGAGACTATGTATCGATTATCGAGGGTTGAATCATGTGACTGTTAAGAACAAATATCCCTTACCATTGATAGATGAGCTATTTGATCAATTACAAGGAGCTAAAGTTTATTCGAAGTTTGATTTGAGGCAGGGTTACTATCAGCTTCGCATCAAGAAGGAAGAGGTGCCTAAGTCAGCTTTTAGGACAAGGTACGGGCATTATGAATTTGTTGTAATGCCCTTTGGACTAACGAATGCTCCTACTGCCTTTATGGACTTGATGCATAGGGTGTTCCAACCTTACTTGGATCAATTCGTGGTGATATTCATCGATGATATCTTGGTGTATTCCAAGACAGAGGAGGAGCATGAGAAGCATTTACATATGGTGTGACAAAAGTTGAGAGAACATCAGTTGTATGCCAAGTTTAGCAAATGCGAGTTTTGGCTTCAACAAGTTGCTTTTTTAGGGCATATAATCTCCCAAGCAGGGATAGCGGTAGATCCCTCGAAGATTGAAGTGATACAGTCGTGGAAGAGACCCGAGAATGTTACAGAGGTGCGCAGTTTTCTTGGACTAGCTGGGTACTATAGGAGGTTTGTGAAAGATTTCTCAAAGATTGCAGGACCTCTTACAAGATTGACACAAAAGAAGGTGAGCTTCAAATAGGACGGTAAGTGTGAAAATAGCTTCCAAAAGTTGAAGAAGAGATTAACAACCGCTCCTATCTTAGCATTGCCAGAGGGGAGTCAAGGGTTTGTCATTTACAGTGATGCTTCAAAGGAGGGATTAGGATGTGTGTTAATGCAAGATGGTCAAGTCATTGCTTATGCCTCTTGGAAGTTGAAGCCCTATGAGATGAATTACCCCACACATGATTTAGAGTTGGCAGCGATAGTATTCGCATTGAAGAAGTGGAGACATTATTTATGGGGAAGCAAGTTCGAGATTTTCACCGATCACAAAAGCTTGAAATATTTATTTTCTCTAAAAGAGTTGAACATGAGGCAAAGGAGATGGATGGAACTCTTCGAGGACTACAAAAGCACCATCAACTATGTGCCCGGAAAAGCTAATGTGGTAGCAGATGCGTTGAGCCGAAAGACAAGCTTGGCGAAGTTAGGGGTAAATGCTCATCTAATGATTCAATCATCATTGCTATCTCAAATCAAGGAAGCTCAACAACAAGATCCACAATTTCAGAAGATAAAGGAAGACAACCCGGATTTCATACAGCAAGAAGGATTGTGGAGATCTCGAAATCGAGTTTGTATACAGAATGACCCAGAGTTGAAGAGAAAGGTACTTGAAGAAGCTCACAACACGAGGTATACAATACATCCTGGAGGAACAAAGATGTACTGAGATTTGAGACAATTCTATTGGTGGAACAACATGAAGCGGGAGATTTCAGAATTTGTGTCACATTGCTTGACATGTCAAAGGGTTAAGGCAGAGCATCAAAGACCCGCAGGACTTTTGCAACCTTTAGAGATTCCACAATGGAAATGGGAGCACATAACAATGGATTTTGTGACAGAATTGCCGAGGTCACCTCGAGGTTGTGATACAATTTGGGTGGTCATGGATCGGCTAACAAAGACAGCCCATTTCATTGCAATGAATAAGACGGATAGCTTGGAGAAGCGAGTTGATTTGTATATAGCTAACATTGTGAAGTTACATGGTGTACCCGTGAGCATAGTGTCTGACAGGGATCCAAGGTTCACATCTTGATTTTGGCAAAAGTTTCAAGAGGCGTTGGGGACGAAGTTGAGTTTCAGTATAGCCTACCATCCTCAAACTGATGGGCAGTCTGAAAGGACCATTCAGATCTTGGAGGACATGCTACGAGCTTGTGCATTGGACTTTGGAGGAACATGGGAAAAACATTTGCCATTGGCAGAATTCGCCTACAACAACAACAATCAAGTAACAATTGGCATGGCACCTTACGAGGCCTTGTACGGACGAAAGTGTAGATCTCCTCTATATTGGAGTGAGATTGGTGAGATGAAAGCCATTGATCCTACATTATTACCAAAGATGATAAAGAAAATAGAGAATGTACAATTGATCCGGAAAAGGATACTCACCGCACAAAGTAGGCAGAAAAGTTATACCGATAGAAGAAGAAGAGATTTAGAGTTTGAAGTGGGTGATAAGGTGTTTCTTAAATTGTCTCCTCGAAAGGGATTGATTCGGCATGGTAAGGGTGGCAAGTTAAGTCCGAGGTACGTGGGACCGTTCGATATTGTGAAGAAAATTAGCAAGTTAGCATACTGATTGAGTCTACCGACAAATCTTTTCGGTATACATGACGTGTTCCATATCTCGATGTTGAGAAAGTATCAACCCGACCCTTCTCATAACTTGGAGCCGGAACCGCTACAACTTCATGAGGACCTCTCCTATGAAGAAAGGCCCGTGTGAATTTTAGATGAACAAGTACGTGAGTTGCGTAGAAAGGAGATTCCTATGGTAAAAGTATTGTGGAACAACCACGGGATCGAGGAAGAAACCTGGGAGTTATGGGATCAAATGGAGAAGCAGTATCCGGAGTTATTTTCAAGGTAAGAAGAAATTGCGAGGACGCAATTCTTCTAAGGAGGGGAGGATGTAAAACCCAGCACGTGAGCTTATACGTAATTACACTAATTATAATACATTTATATCATTTCATGTGCACTAGCATCAATTAATATGCCTTGACAACATTCAACATGCATATTCATTGTTTTACATGCCAAAATGTTCAATTTCGTGCATTATGGAGTTTCACGTGTCGTAGGCATTAATTGTACTTCAATTACGTCAAGAGTAGTAACTAATTAGTTGCAAACTAACCAAAATGGCAAACTAGTAGTACACAACATAGTTGGAGGGCACTCTAGTAATTTGGCTCACTAGATATTTGATCACCTAATTTTTACTATGCTTGCCCACTCAAAACACACAATACACTCTACACACATACTAAAAGCCTACACACACACTCACACACACTCATACACGATCAAAGAGGGAAAAGAGAGGGAGAGAAGAAAAGAGGAAAAGAAGAAGAAAGAAGGGAATTTCAGCCTTGTTCCAAGCTAATTCTACATCTCTCAGCTAGTCTCGAGAGTTCTTTGGCGTTCCATCGTTTTTATACTCATGTTTGAGGTGAGGGTTGTTTTTCAAAATGCTTTTCAAGATACATTAAGCATGGTCATTGATTATACTTGTGTTTAGAGCTTGATTGGGTGCCTACATGTGATATATATATGTATATTAGAACTTGTTGAGAGGTGTATTGAGTTGTTGAGGGTGTTGAGGTTATGGAGCATGGAGCTTGAGAATGAATTATTGGTTGTTGTTGGTCATTGATGTGGGATGAACTTGGTTGAGTTTGAAGCCTTGTATGATGCCTAGTAGCCATTTAGAACTTGTTTGTATGTTGGTAGATGGATTGGTTGTGGTATAGGTGAATTGGGTAGAATTTTGGTGTTTTTCGTGCAGCTATTCGGGTGTTACAGCCCCTACCCGGTCGCCCGGATAGAGGCCTCAACGCCCGGCAGAAAGCTTCGATCCGGGTGTTACCTGCTTCTTCCGGTCGATCGGATTAAGGCCTTAGCGCCCGGATGACTGACAGCTTTGCGCAGTGATTTTGTGGAAGCCATATCTCATTCGTTTCAACTCCGAATTGAGTTTCGTTTGATTCTAGAGTTATCTACATTCGATAAGCTTTGATTATAGACAAAAATATGATTAATTGGAGTTAGGTAAAGTAGTCAAATTTACCTCCTAAGTTAAGATAATGCAATAGTATCAGAAACGCTTGTATGATGAATCAACCTTCCTTATTGACTTCCACATTTCATCTTATAAGTTCTAAATGCAAGGTATTATGATTGTTGCATGTCTACATGACTATACGAATTCTAAATGTAAGATGTTGTAATTATTTACACGTTTATATACTTGAATATGTTAAAGATTGGTAGCATGATTATGTGATCAGAGGTAACCTACTTTGTTGCATCCTTTACCTATTGATGCATATATCTTGCTTGTCATGATAATGATTGCATGCGCGATGGTTGCAACCACAATTATGGGTATGGTAGCGTTCGTTTCCCCTGGGTAGCAACGGGCTACCAGTAGGTCTCGACTACCATAGTCCCCGGTGATTATCCGGATATCACCTAATGTTTGGAGTTGGGAAAAATGATGATGATTGATTCAAGGCCGGCCGACTACAACAACTGCAAGGAAAATTGTATCCTTTGATATATGGTAAACCTACCTTCGCTTGGGCCCTTGAGGACCTCGGAGGGTAGAATGACGTGTTATTGCTTGTCTATTGATTCTTGTACTTAATTGCACTCATGCATATCATGTTTTCATGAAAGGTTTTTCAAATGTTGAATTGTTTGCAAAAACCACCGGAGACCATTAACCCTCGCTGAGCTAAGTGTACCTCATCCCTATATATGAAATTTTTTCAGGTGAGGCCGAGGTTGAGCCTGTGCTAGGGACTCAAGTTGAAGGCGATGCTTATTTGTGTGATGAGACGGACTTTGGTTGCTATGATTCTAGTTGCTTGTAGATGGTTAAGCATATGTATTGAACTATGTTATAATTTGTACAACTTTAGGTGTTGTAATATTCTTTTGGATAATGGATTGTAAATCTTATTAATAGACTATTCTTTTGAGGCCTCGTGAGCATTGATGGTTGAGGCATGCCGGAGGGTTGAATGTAGGCCTTGTATATATGAATGATCAAGTTAATGAATGTTAGTGCCAATAGTTTTGGGACACCATTTTTGAAGTTACTTGTGGTTATTATTTATGTTTAGGTCACGAACGAATGATTGTACAGGTTATTTATCTAGTCCACGTCACGTTTTGGCCTTGTCTTGGCAACGAGTTCGGGGTTGGGGCGTGGCAGGCAGCCATGTAACGCACGTAAATCAAGTCATATAACTCATTTCAAAGTTCACGTAATCAAATAATAAGATTATTCATCATGCAACGGCATCTACGTGGGACCGGGTGCAAGAAAAGCCTACTTATCAACATGAAATCATCGAAATCATATTTAGGGCTACAAGGGCAACTACGGGCAGCCTACTAAACACATAATCCAACACAACATCCAAAGGATCAACACTTAGCAAATTCACCTAGTTACTAGGGTTCCAATTCGTGCTTACCCGTGCGATTAAGCCCCAAGTCATCTCGAAATCAAACTCAAGCCACGCGTTGATTAGTTCATACACCCTCAAGTATTCAAAACAGTCCACACAACATCTCAATGCCACAATCCCAAACATTTAATACAACGAGAGAAGCTACAATAATTTTTCTAAGCATATCACTAAGTGAAACCCTCACTGCAATGGACTATTTTCTCACAATCATTAAGACAAGCAAACAATCTCCAATTCCAGTGAATAAGATGTCAAATTAAATCTTAGGAAGTGAACTAAATTCAGAAACAAACCTCACATCATTTGGAGTTCGGGTTCAATAGTTATAGCCAAAAAGTGAGACTGCACAAAACTGTCCAGATTTGCACACATTTCAATACTTGTCATTTTTGAGGGCCTTAGGGTCAGATTTAGCATTAGTCCATTTGAAAAAAATGTCCAGAACTGAAAAATCTAGCAGTACACCAAATCTAATGCATTTTGGATGTCATTTACTAAGTCAAAACTGGTTCGTTCTACAAGGTCAGTGAATCTGCCAAAACCTGCTTCATTTTTCCAGACTTTCCAGATTTGGACACATTTTAATAATTTTCCATTTTGAGGACCTTAGAGTCAAAATTAGCTTTTTCCTATTTCTGTAAAAAATGTTTAGAATTGGCAAAAATAGTTACCTACCAATTTTCATGCATTTTCAACATCATTTACCTAGCCAAAATCACATTGCACCAACAAGGCAGAGAACTGTCCCATACACGATTTCATCCAACATCACATTTTAGCCAAATATCTTGCCATGCATGTTTATAAAAGCTCATGAACACACATATATCTCAAGTACAGAAGTAAAGATAGACATTTAAGGGCATGCATGTGGGTTTTTGAAAGATTTTCAAGAAGTTTTAGCCCTCACCTTAGCAAAACAACAAGAAGATGCACAAGACTCTTGGCGGAGCACAAAGTTGACCTTTTTCCTTGCTTAGCCGAGACACCACTCGATTTTTCTCAAATTTCATAGCTTAGTAACCAAGTTCTTAGTAGGTGCATGTGGTTAGAACAAGAAGAAAAGAAATGGAAGCTAGCAAACTCACCTAAGCCGAAATGGAGATTCAAAGAGCTTGCATGTGTGTTTCTTGCAACCTAGCTTGCTTAGTCGAGCTCCCTAGCTTCTTGCATGCCTTGATGAACCATGGAGTGATGAAGATAAGCTAAGGAGTGTAGAAACTCAGCCAAGGCTGAGAGAGAGAGAGAAAGATGAGAAGGAGAGAGAAGAATGAGAGGAAATGAGAGAAATGAAAGAAAAATAAAAGCTTTTGCAAGGTTTGAAGCATGTGTCGGTCTTGAGGTTTACAATTTTAGATTTTTGTGTCTTCAAGGAGTATAATTTGAAGTGTTTAGCATGGGCAAGGAGCTTATGTCGAGATTGGTGGAGCTTGGTAGAGTTTTTGAGCTATTTTTTATTGCTTTGTGTCATTAGTTGTCATAGAATTGTCTAGGTTCAATTTGAATTATGCAAAGCAAGCACAAAGCACACAAGGTGGTCGGCCAAAGAGGTGTTCAAATCTGAATTTTTTTGTCTTGTTCAAGGCTTATTTTATTGTGTGTTTGGGATATGCAAAGAATAAAGAATAAAGAATAAAGAATGTCTAGCTTTTGGTGCAATTTCGTCTTCTAGTGCATTGACTTAGCATTTTAATATTAGTTAGTGGGATTTGTAGGATTAATTATTGATATAGTGTTTCGTGTAAGATGCTTTCTTGATTAGCGTGAGGTCACACTTTCCTAGGTCTAGGGCACGTACTACGAGGTATCACACGCAAATCGAGGTCAAGCCTCACATCCTCCCCTCCTTAAAAGAATTTCGTCCCGAAATTCAATATTACCTTTGAAATAAAGCTGGATACTGTTGCTCCATCTGGTTTCGCCTTTCCCACGTTGCTTCTTCAACTCCATGATGATCCCACAACACTTTCACCATCGGTATAGATTTGTTGCGCAACTCCCGATCTTGCTGGTCTAGGATCCGAATGGGCTTCTCTTCATAAAACAAGTTCTCCCGAAGCTGCAATGGCTTTGGCTCCAAGATATGTGATGGATCAGGGTGATACTTCCGCAGCATCGAAACATGAAAGACGTCGTGAATATTGGAGAGGTTTTGGGGTAGTGCCAGGTGATACGCCAATTTGCCAACCTTCTCAATTATCTCAAATGGTCCTACAAATCTTGGGCTCAACTTTCCACCCTTGCCGTGTTTAATCAGTCCCCTCCGGGGTGATATCTTCAAGAATACCTTGTCGCCAACCTCAAACTCTAGGCTCCGTCTCCACCGGTCTGCATAACTTTTCTACCTGCTTTGGGCGGTAAGCATCCGTTTCCGGATGAGGTGAATATTATCCACAGTCTTCATAAGTTCAGGTAAAAGGGTTGGGTCAAAAGTCTTCGTTTCACCTACCTCATCCCAGTAAATTGGGGATCGACACTTACGTCCATACAACGCCTCAAATGGGGCCATTCCGATAGTGGCTTGATAGCTGTTATTATAAGCGAACTCCGCCAGGGACAGATATTTCTCCTAACCTTTCCCGAAGTCTAAAACGCACGCCCTCAGCATATCCTCCAGAATCTGAATAGTTCTTTCCGATTGTCCATCAGTCTGAGGGTGATAAGCCGTGCTGAAACTCAACTTCGTTCCCAAAGCTTCTTGCAATCTCTTCCAAAATCGGGAAGTAAAACGAGGATCCCTATCCGATACAATACTCACAGGCATCCCGTGCAATCTTACAATCTCCGCCACATACATATCTCCCAATTTCTCAGGACTATCCTCCTTGTTCATCGGTAAGAAGTGCGTTGACTTAGTCAATCTATCCACTATGACCCAAACGTCGTCATGACCCTTTTGTGACCTGGGCAGGTCCATAAAAAAGTCCATAGTTATATGTTCCCATTTCCATTGAGGAATTTTCAACGGCTGAAGTAAACCTGCTGGTCGTTGATGTTCTGCTTTGACTCTTTGACAAGTCAAACACCGTGCCACAAACTCCGCAATTTCTCTCTTCATGTTATTCCACCAATAGTGTTGCTTCAAATCCCGGTACATCTTTGTTCCGCCGGGGTGAATAGTGTATCTTGAATTATGGGCTTCTTCAAGAATCTTCTTTTTCAACTCTGGTTCATTAGGAACACAAATCCGATTCCTAAACCTCCAAATACCATCATTATGAAACTTGAAATCTGTGTTGCTTTCTTTAATCTTCTGGAATTGTTGGTCCTTTTGTTGAGCCTCTCGTAATTCAGACAACAAGGACGATTGAACTTGTGTAGTGGCAAAAAGTAACCCTTTCCGAGTCAATTGTGGTTTCCACAAAAATGCTTCCTCCAACAACTCCTGCACCTTGACTTCTAGTTTTGCCATGCTCGCTTTCCTACTTAAGGCATTTGCAACTACATTTGCTTTACCAGGCACATAATTGATTGTGCAGTTATAATCATCCAAAAGCTCCATCCACCGCCTTTGCCTCATGTTCAACTCTTTTTGTGAGAACAAGTATTTCAAGCTCTTGTGATCAGTAAACAACTCGAACTTGTTACCCCACAGATAGTGCCTCCATTTCTTGAGTGCAAACACATTAGCCGCTAACTCCAAATCATGCATCGGGTAGTTCAATTCATACAGCTTCGGTTTCCTAGAAGCATACGCAATCACTCTACCATTTTGCATCAACACACAACCTAGTCCTTCCTTTGAAGCATCGTTATAGATTACAAAACCTTGACTCCCTTTAGGCAATGCAAGAACAGGTGTGGTAGTCAATCTTTTCTTCAATTCTTGGAAGCTGTTCTCACACTTATCATCCCACACGAACTTTGTTTTCTTTTGAGTAAGCTTTGTAAGCGGTCCTGCAATCTTAGAGAAATCCTTCACGAACCTCCGATAATAGCTGGCTAGACCAAGAAAACTCCGAACCTCCGTAACGTTCTCCGGCTTCTTCCAAGACATCACTACTTCTATCTTTGCTGGATCCACTGTTATTCCCTCTTGGGATATGATATGCCCCAAAAATGCAATCTGCTGCAACCAACATTCGCACTTGCTAAACTTTGCATACAATTGATGCTCTCAAAGTTTCTGCAGTACCAACCGCAGATGTTGTTCATGCTCAGCCTCGGATTTGGAGTATACCAAAATATCATCAATGAATATCACCACAAATTGGTCCAAGTAGGGTTGAAACACCCTGTGCATCAAGTCCATAAAAGCTGCAGGGGCATTAGTTAGTCCAAATGGCATCACTACATATTCAAAATGCCCATATCTTGTCCTGAAAGCCGTTTTAGGCATATCCTCCTTTTTGATCCGCAACTGATAGTACCTTTGCCTCAAGTCGAGTTTCGAATACACTTTGGCTCCTTGAAGTTTATCAAAGAACTCGTCGATCAGTGGAAGTGGGTATTTATTCTTGATAGTCACTTGGTTTAATCCTCGGTAATCGATGCATAGCCTTAACGTTCCGTCTTTCTTCTTTACAAATAGAACTGGTGCACCCCACGGAGAAGAACTTGGTTGAACAAACCCCTTCTTCAACAATGCTTGCAATTGGTCCTTCAATTCTTGTAGCTCGGTTGGTGCCATACGATAAGGGGCTTTAGATATCGGCTGGGTGCCAGGCAGTAACTCTATAATGAACTCGATCTCCCGATTTGGGGGTAAACCGGGCAATTCTTCTGGAAACACATCTGCATAGTCTTTGATCACTGGTATCTCCTCCAACTTAGCTTTGTCCGACGGCTTGTTGATGAGGTAAGCTAAGTATCCACTACACCCTTTTCTCAAGGACTTCACTGTTTTCGTAGATGAAATGATGGAACTCCCGGTGAAATCTCTTCGACCCATGACTTCCAATATTGGTTGACCAGGTACCTAGAATGTTATAATCCTCGTCCGGCAATCTAGTTGGGCATGATGCTTTGCCAACCTGTCCATCCCTAAGATGACCTCATAGTCTCAAAAATGTAATATGATAAGATTGGCTGAGAATTCCCTATCCTTAATTTGGATTTTACATGCTTTACAAGCTGAGCTAGTAATAAGTTTAGAACCCATCAGAGTACCAACTTCTACTTCGTAAGGCAAACATACAACTCGTAGTTTCACACGTTTCACACATAAGGGAGTAATAAATTAATGAGTAGCACCTGGATCAATTAGCACCCTAACAGGTTGATTTAGTATGAAGAATGTACCTTCAACAACAGCGGTCTCCTTTGGAAGCTCCTCGCACTCAATAGCATAAGCTCAAGCTTGAACTCTAGGAACTGGAGTCTTGCCTCTACCAGCTGGTTTAACCTGATTTTGTCCTGCTTGCCATTTAGGGCAATCCTTGATCTGATGCTGATGACTGCCACACCGCACACATCGTCCTGACTTTTTCCAGCACTGGGCTTCGGTATGCCCCTTCTTGTCACAGTAAGAACAGTTGATAGACTGAGTAGCAGGTGAACTACCTGTGGATCCACGGGTGGAAGAGGCTGATGGCACTTTAGTCGGGCCACGGTTATTCACTAGTCTGTTCTGGCTCTCGCCCTGATTACGACTCTGACTCTGGAATTTCCTATGTTGACCTGAAGGCTGGTATGGCTTCTTGTTTGGCTGACTCGAACCGGCTCTATCAAGTTTTCTCTTCTCAACTCGGGAAGCAGCAGCAAAGAGAGCAGAATAGGTATCGAAGTCATGCGAAACCAACTGGTCCTGAATCTCTGGCCTCAATCCCATAGTAAATTTCCACATCTTCGCCTCCGGAGTACGGACCATGTATTGAGCATAGCGGGACAGTCGGTCAAAACGAGCCTCATACTCGGCCACCGTCATGTTACCTTGGTTCAAGTGCATGAATTCCTCAATCCGCCTCTGCCTGGAAACTGCAGGTACATATTTCTCCTTAAAGGCCTTAACGAAATTATCCCACAAGCGAGGGGTATGATCAGTTTCCCATAGTGCCTCCACAGTGTGCCACCAATGCTCAGCATCCCCGTGCAACAGAAATACAGCAAACTCCACCTTTTCTTCATCAGTATAATCAAGTGGCTTGAAAATCCTGTCGATCTCAGACAGCCAAGCCTCTGCTTTCTCATCATCAGCTTCCCTGTGGAATTTGGACGGGTGAAAGTCAACGAACTCCCTCATTCTACTATGTCTCCCATGGTTACCATCTTTCCTGTTGTTGTTATTGTTGTTGGCTTCACGTGCATCTTGACACTCCATTACTCGTGACACGCGATCCATGGCATTCGCCATCATGTTAAACATAGCTATGCCGAGATTAGTTTGATAAGCATCTCCGGTCTCTTGGGGTTCACCGCTCCTATTAGTAGTGCAGGTACTAGGGCCAACCATCTATAGGCACAGATTACGATGCACAATTTATTGAAACACGACAAACAAGAATTTAATGCATAAGATATGCAACATAATATAGATACACAATTCTAGAAACAATTAAGGCATGTTAATCACTTAAGCACATAGAACATAGAAGGCACAATTAACATTATCACACAATAACATATAGACAAGTCATCCTAATTATCTTAGGGCTCTACCCATGGTTCGAGAGTTAAACCCAGCTTAAGCAATCTAAGCACTGATACCATTCTTCCTCTATGAGGTATTACGCCCCAAACCGGCCTATAAAGGTTAGACTAAGGTGTGATCTAAACATTCAAGTCATGTCTCGTACTTAGTTGTTCATGAAAGTTTAACGCTTAACGTTTAGCCTAGACTCCACAATTTTTTTGAAAAATCGGCAGCATAACGGCTGTAATTGGGCTCTTTAGTTTGACCTAATTCTCTAAACGCCTTAAATTTCATTTCCAACTAAGATTACTATTTACCATCAATTGAGACGCCTACTAGCTATCTCGATGTCTCGTTTGATTAATAACCTAGCATGATACTATGTCTCGTTTGTTTGTTAATCCTCGTTACAAAAGTACCTGTTGATCTTAGCTTGACAATGGGTACCTACTTAAGATTGGATAGGTTCATTTTACTTAGTCCTTACCTGATACTTCATAATCCTATGATAGATATTAACCAGTAACGATAGCAAAACGACCATAGTAGTGTCTGTCTAGTTATTATCAGTACAAGCCAAAATTAGACCCCAAATTACAACGGGGGTCTTTTACATTACAAACATCAAGCAATATGAAAAGAAATAGTCTTCAAGCAGCATAGTGTTCACAATGGCCATAATCAAGCAAAGCACATAGGACAGGCAATGTCTCGTACTTAGTTGTTCATGAAAGTTTAACGCTTAACGTTTAGCCTAGACTCCACAATTTTTTTGAAAAATCGGCAGCATAACGGCTGTAATTGGGCTCTTTAGTTTGACCTAATTCTCTAAACGCCTTAAATTTCATTTCCAACTAAGATTACTATTTACCATCAATTGAGACGCCTACTAGCTATCTCGATGTCTCATTTGATTAATAACCTAGCATGATACTATGTCTCATTTGTTTGTTAATCCTCGTTACAAAAGTACCTGTTGATCTTAGCTTGACAATGGGTACCTGCTTAAGATTGGATAGGTTCATTTTACTTAGTCCTTACCTGATACTTCATAATCCTATGATAGATATTAACCAGTAACGATAGCAAAACGACCATAGTAGTGTCTGTCTAGTTATTATCAGTACAAGCCAAAATTAGACCCCAAATTACAACGGGGGTCTTTTACATTACAAACATCAAGCAATATGAAAAGAAATAGTCTTCAAGCAGCATAGTGTTCACAATGGCCATAATCAAGCAAAGCACATAGGACAGGAAATTATTCCAAGGAATCATCGTTAGGCACGTGGTCCTCGGGTACCTGTTCTTGATCTTCTTCACCTGAGATGATAAAAGAAGGTGAGTCCTTATGAACTCAGCGAGGGGGAACGAGAAATAGGTTTTGAAACTCATTTTCTGGTTCAACTTATGAAAACCCTTTTTGCAAGCATGAATATATCACAAGTAAGTACATAACATGATATAAAAGTAAAGGAACACAATTACCCGTCTTTCCTCCCCGAGGTCCTCTAGGAACCAAGCGAAAGTACTTATACACATAGTGAAAAGGATACGGTGAGCTTTTGCTCTCAGTTCATGTCAGTATCAGTTGTTGCGGCCGACTTCAAATCATCCCCTTATCACGCCAAATGGGTGTACTCCGGATGTACCCCGAAATCCTATGACCCAACTCTCCGAG
Organism: Ehretia macrophylla; assembly: GCA_037974665.1. Classification (NCBI taxonomy): domain Eukaryota; kingdom Viridiplantae; phylum Streptophyta; class Magnoliopsida; order Boraginales; family Ehretiaceae; genus Ehretia; species Ehretia macrophylla. The sequence goes on from CM075777.1 coordinate 60,297,225, forward strand.
GAAGTCTAGCCCCCAAGCGAGAGAGGGAATTGGACAATGGTAGTCACGGTTGCACCGGCAAGCCCGATGCCGCCCGGTGTGCGTGAACACTACCACGCCAAAATGAAAGGTTGCAACCTTGTATGCAATGCACATTTATGACATTTAATATATCACATTAGGAGGACAACAAAGTAGGTTGCCTCCGAGCAGTCATAAGATTGCACATTGACAAGTAAACAAGCGAGGCACGATAAGACAAGTAATTTCACTTGAAAGGCACATGGAGTTATATGAACATTAAACGGGCAGCCATGTAACGCATGTAAATCAAGTCATATAACTCATTTCAAAGTTCACGTAATCAAATAATAAGATTATTCATCATGCAACGGCATCTACGTGGGACCGGGTGCAAGAAAAGCCTACTTATCAACATGAAATCATCGAAATCATATTTAGGGCTACAAGGGCAACTATGGGCAGCCTACTAAACACATAATCCAACACAACATCCAAAGGATCAACACTTAACAAATTCACCTAGTTACTAGGGTTCCAATTCGTGCTTACCCGTGCGATTAAGCCACAAGTCATCTCGAAATCAAACTCAAGTCACGCGTTGATTAGTTCATACACCCTCAAGTATTCAAAACAGTCCACACAACATCTCAATGCCACAATCCCAAGCATTTAATACAACGAGAGAAGCTACAATAATTTTTCTAAGCATATCACTAAGTGAAACCCTCACTGCAATGGACTATTTTCTCACAATCATTAAGACAAGAAAACAATCTCTAATTCCAGTGAATAAGATGTAAACCTAAATCTTAGGAAGTGAACTAAATTCAGAAACAAACCTCGCATCATTTGGAGTTCGGGTTCAATAGTTATAGCCAAAATAGTGAGACTGCACAAAACTGTCCAGATTTGCACACATTTCAATACTTGTCGTTTTTAGGGCCTTAAGTTCCGATTTAGCCTTAGTCCATTTCTGACAAAAATGTCCAGAACTGAAAAATCTATCCGTAAACCAAATATCATGCATTTTGGATGTCATTTACTAAGTCAAAACTGGTTCGTTCTACAAGGTCAGTGAATCTGCCAAAACCTGCTTCATTTTTCCAGACTTTCTAGATTTGGACACATTTTAAAATTTTGCCATTTTGAGGACCTTAGAGTCAAAATTAGCTTTGGCCTATTTCTGTGAAAAAATTTCAGAACTGGAAAAAATAGTTACCTACCAATTGTCACGCATTTTTAACATCATTTACCTAGCCAAAATCACATCGCACCAACAAGGCAGAAAACTGTCCCATACACGATTTCATCCAACATCACATTTTAGCCAAATATCTTGCCATGCATGTTTATAAAAGCTCATGAACACACATATATCTCAAGTACAGAAGTAAAGATAGACATTTAAGGGCATGCATGTGGGTTTTTGAAAGATTTTCAAGAAGTTTTAGCCCTCACCTTAGCAAAACAACAAGAAGATGCACAAGACTCTTGGTGAAGCACAAAGTTGACCTTTTTCCTTGCTTAGCCGAGACACCACACGATTTTTCTCAAATTTCCTAGCTTAGTAACCAAGTTCTTAGTAGGTGCATGTGGTTAGAACAAGAAGAAAAGAAATGGAAGCTAGCAAACTCACCTAAGCCGAAATGGAGATTCAAAGAGCTTGCATGTGTATTTTTTGCAACCTAGCTTGCTTAGTCGAGCTCCCTAGCTTCTTGCATGCTTTGATGAACCATGAAGTGATAAAGATAAGCTATGGAGTGTACAATGTTCAGCTAGGGCTGAGAGAGAGAGAGAAGAATGAGAGAAAATGAGAGAAATGAAAGAAAAATAAAAGCTTTTGCAAGGTTTGAAGCATGTGTCGGACTTGAGCTTTGAAATTTCAGATTTTTTGTGTCTTCAAGGAGTATAATTTGAAGTGTTTAGCATGGGCAAGGAGCTTATGTCGAGATTGGTGGAGCTTGGTAGAGTTTTTGTGCTATTTTTTTATTCCTTTGTGTCATTAGTTCTTATAGAATTGTCTATGTTCAATTTGAATTATGCAAAGCAAGCACAAAGCACACAAGGTGGTCGGCCAAGAGGTGTTCAAATCTGAATTTTTTTGTCTTGTTCAAGGCTTATTTTATTGTGTGTTTGGAAAGTGCAAAAGAATAAAGAATAAAGAATGTCTAGCTTTTGGTGCAATTTCGTCCTCTAGTGCATTGACTTAGCATTTTAATATTAGTTAGTGGGATTTGTAGGATTAATTATTGATATAGTGCTCCGTGTAAGATGCTTTCTTGATTAGCGTGAGGGCACGCTTTCCTAGATCTAGGACATGCACTACGAGGTAGGGCATGAACTACGAGATGAATGCACGTTTCCCAAGTAAATGCACGCAACCCTAAATGAATGCACGTAATTCAATGCAAGGCACATAAAATGAAACATGATTCTTAAATCTAGGTTAAGGCACGCAAATCTAAGCTAGGGCACACGAAATGAGGTATCACACGTAAATCGAGGTCGGGCCTCACACACGACGTACGATCTGGGATGAAAAAATAGCATAAAAGAAGAAAAGTATCCAAAAATTGATGAAAACATACAATTTTGGTCTCCGAAAACAAGCGCAGCCGAGCAAGCTTGCTGCCCCCGTCGTAGATCTCTCGGAGAGCTTTCCAACGGTATGCTGTGCGCCATGTAACTCCTTACGGATCAAAAGTTATGGGCACCGGAGCGACGGAGACCTGGTCCGAAGCCCCACACCCTCGGTTTGCGGGCCTAGCCTCTACGTGAAGTGAAATTGTCTTGCCCAAGGTTACATGGGATTCAGTAATAGAAATGTGATGGATTAGGTTGTCGTCCTTTTTGCGGCACACGACGTACGATCCGGGATGAAAAAATAGCGTAAAAGAAGAAAAGTGTCCCAAAATTGATGAAAACGATCAATTTTGTGCTCCAAAAATAGACGTAGCCGAGCAAGCTTACTGCCCTCGTGGTAGAGCTCTCAGAGAGCTTTCCAACGGTATGTTGTGCGCCCCATAACTCCATACAGATCAAAAGTTATAGGCATCGGAGCTACGGAGACGTGGTCACAAGCCCCACGCCCTCAATTTGCAGGCTCTGCCTCTTCGTGAAGCAAAGTATTCTTGCCCAAGGTGCCATGGGATTCGGTAATAGAAATGTGATGAATTAGGTTGTCGTCCTTTTCGCGGATCACGACGTACGATCTGGGACGGAAAAACAGTGCAAAAGAATAAAAGTGTCCCAAAACTGATGAAAACGTACGATGTTGGGATCCGAAAATAGATGTAGCTGAGAAGGCTTGCTGGCCCCATCGTAGAGCTCTCAGACAGCTTTCCAATGGTATGTTGTGCACCGCATAATTCCTTACGGATCAAAAGTTATGTGCACCGGAGCGACGGAGACCTAGTCACAAGCCCTACGCCCTCGATTTACGGGCCTAGCCTCTACATGAAATGAAGTTATCTTGCCCAAGGCGCCGTGGGATTCGGTAATAGAAATGTGATGGATTAGGTTATCGTCCTTTTCGCGGCTCATGACGTACGATCCGGGATAAAAAAAACTTTGCAAAAGAAGAAAAGTGTATCGAAATTGATAAAAATGTTCGATTTTGGGCTCCAAAAATAGGCACAGCTGAGCAGGCTTGCTGCCCCGATCGTAGAGCTCTCGGAGAGCTTTCCAACGGTATGTTGTGTGCCGCATAACCCCTTACGGATCAAAAATTATGGGCATCGGAGCAACAGAGACCTGTGCCAAGCCCCACGCCCTCGGTTTGCGAGCCCAGCCTTTACGTGATGTGAAATTATCTTGCCCAAGGTGCCATGGGATACGATAATAGAAATATGATGGATTAGGATATCGTCCTTTTCGCTACTCACGACGTACAATCCGGGCCAAAAAAATAGTGTGAAAGAAGAAAAGTGTCCCAAAACTGATGAAAACGTTCAATTTTGGGCTATGAAAATAGACAAAGCTGAGTAGGCTTGTTACCCCCGTCGTAGAGCTCTCAAAGAGCTTTCCTACGGTATGCTGTGCACTGCGTAACTCCTTACGGATCAAAAGTTATGGGTACCGGAGTGACGGAGACCTGGTCCCAAGCCCCACGCCCTCGATTTGCTGGCCCAGCCTCTTCGTGAGCATAGTATTCTCGCCCAAGGTACCATGGGATTCGGTAATAGTAATATGATGGATTAGGTTGTCGTCCTTTTAGCGGATCACGACGTACGATCCGGGACGGAAAACAGCGCAAAATAAGAAAAGTGTCCCGAAACTGATGAAAACGTTCGATTTTGTGATCCGAAAAGATGCACAGCCGAGCAAGCTTGCTGCCCCCATCGTAGAGCTCTCGGAGTGCTTTCCAACGGTATGTTGTACGCCGCGTAACACTTACAGATCAAAAGTTATGTGCACCAGAGCGACGGAGACTTGGTCACGAGCCCTACGCCCTCGGTTTGCAGGCCCAGCCTCTAAGTGAAGTGAAGTTGCCTTGCCTAAGGTGCCATGGGATTCGGTAATAGAATTGTGATGGATTAGGTTATCGTCCTTTTCGCGACTCACGACGTACGATCCGGGACAAAAAAAACTGTGCAAAAGAAGAAAAGTATGCTGAAACTGATGAAAATGTTCGATTTTGGGCTAAAAAAATAGGTGCAGCTGATCGGGCTTGCTGGCTCGGTCATAGAGCTCTCGGAGAGCTTTCCAACAGTATGTTGTATGCCACGTGATGGGTGCTTAGCTTAGGATAAAATTAATGTCAATTCTAAGCCAAGTTTTAACTCGCAAGTGCACGAGTGATTGTAGTGTAGTGTGCTAGTGCGAGGTCGAATCCACAGGGAGACAATTTGAAAATTTGTAGAAAAGTGTAAGTAAAGTGCCTAAGTAATTAAACTAAATTAAATTGTAAATTGAGTGATTTGAACGAAAGTTAACTAAAAATAAAATAAAAGTGAAATTAAATGCGAAAACTAAAATTAAATATGAAAGTTGAAATTGAAGTTTGATCACTATTGGGAAAGGTTTAGGGATCGGATTCCTATGCAAAGTTGAATTCTAGGCTCGAACTTAGGATTTCCTATTTTGATGCAAAATTAGACTACAAGCCTAATTAATTAAATAATCACCTAAAGTTAACTAATTAACGAGTTAGACCTAGTTTAGAGGTGCAACGCTATCTCCAAGTCCTTTATCTAGCCAGAGTATAGATTTGTCCTAAAATCCTAGGCTTACGAGTTAATTAATTAAGTGGAGGAAAACTACGGTACAACCTATAGTTTTCGCAATAAAGCTCAATTTATATATTTGATCTTTTGTATGAATTCCTATAAAACACTAGCTACAAGCGTAATGAATTAATAGGAAATAAATAATAAAGCACGTAAATCAAATATATAAAACTCGCATCAAAATATTCAAACCAAGTTCAAGACCATAAAATTAAATTATTACATAGTAATCCTACCCTAAACAATGAATTAATTATTCATATTCAACAAAACTGAATCAATATTATAAAAAGAAAGTAAATTAAACTTCTCCATAAATTAATTCGAATCTGTTGAAAACAATAATTTAATCTAAATCCCAACTGAAAATTGAAGAAGAATTTATGAAAAGAAATAAACCGAACTTGCTGCTGTTTTTTTCCTCGTCGCCAAAGCCTTTTTTTTTCCTTCGTTGCTTACTGTTTCGCTCTCTGTTTTTTCCTTTTTTTCCTCTGCGCCGCACTCCTTCTTTCGTCCCCTTTTTGCTGCGTTGCTGTTGCTGCTTTTATAAGCACATGAGACCGCCCTATTCATGTTGGGCTGGCCAAGTCCACGTTGGACTTGGCTAAAATCTTTTTTTTGACCTTTCAATGCCAAGTCCAACGTGGACTTGGCATACTTTTTTTATTTTTTTGTTTTTCAATGCCAAGTCCAACGTGGACTTGGCATATATATAAATTTATTTTATATTATGCTTTTTTTCTTTTGTTTTCTTCATTTCTTTTTTTTTTTGTTCATTTGTAATTCCTTTCACCATACTTCATCATTCACGAACAAATTTTTGCTATCTGCTTTTTCATCCAATTTCTTTCAATTCAGCCCAAAATACTTTTTCATCATTCAATTCCTACATGCACAAAAACACAACTAAAATGATCAAATATTATAATTAATGTGCAAAATCAATTCTAAAAATGTAAAGAAATAAATCCAAAAATATGAATACATCAACACCCCCAAACCTACCTCTTGCTTGTCCTCAAGCAAGACTAGGCTCTAAGGTAATATTCAAGTTCTCAAGAGATTGCGCTAACGAATCAATCAACTCTAATAAAAGGACAAGGTTCGGGGAACGATTGATCCTATGATGTAGTAGTTAAGCGAACTTATTTGGATCTCTCTCTTTAAAGGCAAAACATGTTTTCTACAAGACTACACCAAACATTATCAAGTCTCCACGTAACTAAGAAACAAGACAACTTAATACAATTAGATCATAATACTTGTAACCCTATTGCCTTTATAGTCCTCCATACATGCCTTTCACCTTTTTTATTCATCCTAAAACATAAAAGTAAACATATTTCATCTCTTTTTTATTAGGTGCTTGGTCCCAGACGGTTAACTCAACACCCCATGTAACGAGCTTTCGAGATCATCAATCCCAACCACTTAAGGCTCAGGTTGATAGGCTTTGAAAGGCCACATGCGTACCCTACTTGCTCAAAATGTTGAACACCGAAACACCGCACACCTTAAGCACATATCCCTAAAGATAGATAATGAATACAAGGACAGTGGTGCTAAGAGATAGACGTAAATAATTTTTCTATTGTTTTATTTTCTTGTTTTTCTGTTTTCATTTGATTTTTTTTTTTTTTTTTTTTGACTTTTTTCTTTTTTACTATAAGGGCTCAGGCACACAAACAAGACTACTCAAGCGAGAGCACTTATATCACAACCACATCATATCTTATTATCTTACCACCAAGCCATGGGACCACAATAGTCTAAGCATAATCTCACAGTCCCCACGCCTCGCATTCATCGAAATCAATCCTAAAAGTTAAACTCAAAACTACCTCATAAAATCAAGAACCACCTACTCTCCTCAATCACTTCATAAGAGCTAATCAATACATCATCACAATTCCTCAATTACTAGAAAATTCACCACAAATCCACAAAAAATATAAAGATCAAAAACATTTTCAAATTTTTTTTCACATTTTGTTCAAGTTTTCCCCAAAACAGCAATAGACACAATTAAACACCCGCACCCCCAAACCTAAAGTTTGCTTGTCCTCAAGCAAATAAAGTTAAAACATGCTAGGGGTATGCGAAGGGGAAAATATCAGATAATGAGAACCCAATAGTAAAAATGCATGAATAGAAAACAATTAAGAGAAATAGAGGGAGTAGATGGACATACCTGAAGTCATCGATAATGAAAAGAAAGGGAACCCTTCACATCTACAACTTGTAATTAAGCTCAAGAGCAAAGCAATAGAGGATAAGGCAAAATAAAATGAAAATACAATAAAATAATAAAAATATTTTTTACTTTTTCATTTTTTATATTTTTTTGTTGGCCGACCCTATTTACATCCCCATACAAAGGCTCCAAACTCTGGGAGGCACTAAAGCCGACTCACTAAAAATAAATAAGCACAATGAAACAATAAAGATAGCTAGAATGCAAATACCTGGATTCATTTAATGTCAGCCAGTAAGACAAATCTTGTGAAACTTCAGAAATGGAGTTAACTAAGTACATTAAAAATGCGGAGGAGAGGCCATTAATTTCAAACCACCAACGTACTCAAACCCCAGACATCTTCCCATACTTAAGAGGGAAGGCCATGCATTACGCTTTCGGCCAGTGATTTTACTTTCATAGTATCCATCCTAATTAACCCCAAGACTTCCATTACACAAGATAATCCATTTTCGAGAAAATGGTAAAGCCCACTATAACCCAGTGGAGGTCCAACCGAAAAGTTGAGAAACATAATTAAAGAAAGTAAAATAAAGTAATTATTCCTAGGGTGCCTCCTAGAAGCGCTGCATTTAACGCCGACAGCCAGGCGAATGTCATTGTTCATGTAAGGTCAGAAGTGTCCCGTAGCTCTACAGATTCAACTTCGTGAGGGACCGAACTCGGATCAAGGGCATGTTTCAAACGTTGGCCATTAACTGTGAGGACTCGCCCATCTTTGAGGTGTTTAATTTTAATAGCCCCTGAAGGGTATGCCTCGAGCACCTCGTAGGGTCCATCCCATCTAGTCCTCAATTTTCCTGGAAAGAACTTCAATTTAGAGTTAAACAACCAAACCTTATTTGAAGGGGCGAAGGTTTTGCGCAAAATAGATTTATCGTGAATTCTCTTCATCCTCTCCTTATAAAGTTTGGCATTCTCATATGCTTCATAACGAAGTTCCTCTAACTCACTCAAGGCCAATTTTCTACTCTCACCTGCCTGCTGCATGTCAAAGTTCAAGGCTTTAATAGCCCAATAAGCTTTATGCTCTAGCTCAACAGGGAGATGGCAAGCTTTACCGTAAACTAATCTATATGGAGACATGCCTATGGGAGTCTTAAAAGCTGTGCGATAGGCCCATAACGCATCATGTAAACGACATGACCAATCCTTGCGATCGGGCCTAACTGTTTTCTGTAAAATGGATTTTATCTCCCTATTTGACACCTCCACTTGTCCACTCGTCTGAGGATGATAAGGTGTCGCAATCTTATGCCGGACTGAATATTTTCTCAATAATGACTCAAGTGTCCTATGGCGAAAATGTTTTCCTCCATCACTCAAAAGCACACGTGGCACCCCAAACCTAGAAAATATGTGCTCTTTAATGAACTTGACCACAACTTTGTGGTCATTGGTTCGAGTTGCCACCGCCTCCACCCACTTGGACACATAGTCTACAGCCACAAGAATATAAGTGTACCCATACGAAGGAGGAAAAGGCCCCATGAAATCAATGCCCCACACATCAAATATCTCACAAACTAAAATGGGTGATAAGGGCATCATGTCTCTCCTAGAGATAGACCCAAATTGTTGACATCGATGACATTTCTTACAGAATTGTTGGGCATCTCTGAACAAAGTAGGCCAAAAGAACCCACACTGGAGGACTTTAGCAGCTGTCCTCTTACCTCCAAAATGACCACCACATGCCTCTCCATGACAAAAGCTAAGGATGCTATCAAACTCTTCTTCCGGCACACATCGTCGGATAACCTGATCAGCACACACCTTAAAGAGATAGGGATCCTCCCAAATAAAATGTTTTACTCGAGCCATGAAACGATCCTTCTCTCCCCGCCCCCAGTGAGCAGGCAACTCTCTCGCTGCCAAATAATTAACAAAATGGGCATACCAGGGGATCCTATGTGAGACAGCAAATAGTTGCTCATCAGGGAAGCTATCATTAAAAGGAAGGGAGTCGGTGGGAGACCCAAGGACTAAACGCGACAAATGGTCAGCAACAGAATTCTCACTCCCCTTTTTATCTCTAATATCCAAATCAAATTCCTGAAGTAATAGTAACCACCGAATCAGACGGGGCTTAGCATCCCGTTTGGCAAGTAGGTAACGCAAGGCCGCATGATCTGTGTAGACTATCACCTTTGACCCTAGGATGTATGATCTAAACTTATCAAGGGAGAAAACTACAGCTAGCAATTCCTTTTCTGTGGTAGTGTAATTCTTTTGAGCATCATCTAAGGTCTTACTGGCGTAGTAAATCACACATGGCAACTTATCCCTACGTTGTCCCAAAACAGCCCCCACTGCGTAGTCGGATGCATCACACATAATCTCAAAAGAGAGGCTATAATCAGGAGGCTGGATGATAGGTGCGGAGGACAGTAAAGACTTCAGCTTCTCAAATGCCTTGGCACACTCATCATCAAAATGAAATGGAGTATCATGTGCCAAGAGGCTGGAAAGGGGTCGAGCAATGTGGCTAAAGTCCTTGATGAAACGTCGATAGAAACCGGCATGACCAAGGAATGATCTAACGTCACGCACCGTTTTTGGTGCTGGGAGTTTCTCTATCAACTCAACCTTGGCTGGGTCCACATGGATACCATCCTGAGATACAACATGACCAAGTACTATTCCCCGTCTAACCATGAAGTGACTTTTCTCCCAACTAAGCACCAAATTCATCTTAACACAACGCTCTAGCACTAGAGAAAGGTGTGTGAGACACTCATCAAATGTAGCTCCAAAAACTGAAAAATCATCCATAAAGACCTCTAGAAACTTCTCAATCATATCAGAAAAAATGGCCATCATACACCTCTGAAAAGTCGCTGGTGCATTGCATAAACCGAAGGGCATACGACGATAGGCAAAGGTCCCATATGGACAAGTGAATGTGGTCTTTTCTTGGTCATCGGGGAAGACTGGGATCTGATTATACCCGGAATACCCATCTAGGAAGCAATAGTAGCCCTGTCCGGCTACTCTATCTAATATCTGGTCAAGAAAGGGTAAAGGAAAATGGTCTTTCCGGGTCTTGGCATTAAGCTTTCTATAGTCAATACAAACACGCCAACCAGTAGTGGTGCGTGTAGGAATAAGCTCACCCTTATCATTAGGGACTACTGTGATCCCAGACTTCTTTGGTACCACCTGTACCGGACTGACCCATGAACTATCAGAAATCGGGTAAATGATACCTGCATCAAGAAGTTTAATGACTTCCTTATAAACAACCTCACTCATGTTTGGGTTCAGCCTCCTTTGCATCTCGCGGGAAGGAGTAGCACCATCTTCTAAGTGAATCCGATGCATACACAACGAAGGGTCTATACCTCGTAAGTCAGAAATGGTCCACCCTATGGCCTTTTGATGATCACAAAGGACTCCTAACAATCTCTCCTCATGCTCAGTGGTTAGGTCTGATGCGATAATTACTGGGAGGGTATCATTAGGTCCTAAGTACACATATTTAAGATGCACAGGCAAAGGTTTGAGCTCTAAAGCTGGAAGAGACTCAACCGGAGGGGGATCAGGACAAACTTTGGATGGAAGGGAGCTAAGACTATCATTAGCCTTGTCAAGGCTAGGATTAGACACGACAGAAGTAGAAGCTACTAGCTCTTTCACAAATGAATCAGAGTCAAATTGAGTCAAGATTGCCTCAAGCTCTGCAAGCTCATCATCGGCAGTCAACATCGAATGGGCATGTTCCTCAACACAAGGGTCAATGATATCAACCAGGAAGCACTCATCCTCAGAATGTCTACTTACTCGATTAGCCGCCTCTGCGACCCTCACCTTAACTCTCATATTCCCAAAGGTTAACTCAATCATCCCTGTCCTACAATATATCACCGCATCAGCTGTGGCCAGAAAAGGTCTCCCTAGAAGAACTGGTGTCGCATGCCTAGTGTCTAGTCCTGAGTCCATGTCTAAAACAATGAAGTCAACCGGGAAAAGAAATTCACCAACTCTAACTAAGACATCCTCAATTATCCCTCTAGGTCGTCTCTCAGATCGATCTGCCAACTGAAGTGTAACATTTGTGGGAGTCAACTCCCCCAAACCTAAACGCTCATATACTGCAAATGGAATGAGATTCACACTAGACCCTAAGTCAAGGAGGGCATGATCCACCTGTTGATCTTGAATGACGCAAGGAATGGTGAAGGCTCCGGGGTCATTAAACTTGGGCGGAAGGCCCCTAGTGTATATGCTACTTACTTTCTCTGTGAGCCTCACCTTCTTTGGAATGTGGGTGGATTGCCTCTTCCTAATGCACAAGTCTTTGAGGAATTTGGCATAAGCCGGTATCTGTTGGATAACTTCAATAAGAGGCAGGTTTATCTTAATATCCTTCAAGTGGTCTAATACTCGAGACTGCTTATCATCTTTCCTAGGTCGCTCTAAAGCAGTAGGATAAGGCACCCTAGGAGGACTATCATCACCGTGATCTACAACCTGCTTCTCATCTCTCTGTGAAGGAATGGTATTTTCTTTACTATCCTCTATCTCATCTCCCAACTCACTTCCTACTCTCTCAACTTTATCCTCAACCTCTTTTGTATCCGTACTCTTGTCACTCACTCTCTTTGCTCCATTAGACTCATCTACCTGATTATCTAACTGGTAACCACTCCGAAGGATGATAACAGCTTTGGCTTGCTCATGGGTGGTCTCATTGTGGACATTGCTACACTGGCCACGTGGATTCTCGACAGTCTGAGCAGGGAGCTTACCATCATCCCTCCTAGTAATTTGTTGGGCCAGTTGCCCAACTTGAGTTTCCAACTTAGCAATAGATTGCTGCTGAGCATGAATTACTTGAAGTAACTTGTCAAACTTATCATCAGGCTTGTTAGGAGGAAGAGGAGGGCTAGGCTGAAATTGATTCCCTGGTTGCGGTTTAAAGTGAGGCCCATTAGACACCTGATAGTATCCAGGAGGATTAGATTGAGGCTTTTGCACTTGAGCCTGCGAAAATGAAGGGTCAGGATTCCCTTGACGCCATGAGAAAGCTGGATGATCTCGCCAACCAGGATTATATGTATTCGAATATGGATTGTAATTGCGAGAATAACCCTGGGCAGCACAAACTTGTTCCTGAATAAATTCAGGGAACTGAGAGGCAAGAGGACACCCTAGTGTGGGGTGGTCCAATGCAGAACATAAGGCACAACATTGAACATTTGGCAGGGCAGGTGAGGAAGTAGACCCTAAAGATATAAACTGATCAAATTTCTTGGTCAAAGCTGCCACTTGTGAGTTTAAGTCCCCATTTGTGCTCACCTCATATAGTGTCCTCCTAGAAGTGGGCTTACCCATTCTATCCATTGTTGAGTCTTGAAATGAGTCTTTGGCAATACTATCAAGTCGGGCCCATGCCTCATTTGGGGTGAGGTTATAAAACCCTCAATTACTCATTGAATTCACCATCGTTTTCTGTTGTGGTGTCAACCCTCTATAGAAATACTGAAGCAACCTAGGTCTATCGAACCCATGGTGTGGGCAGTGACGAATGAGTCCATTAAACCTATCACAAGTTTCATGAAATGCCTCTAGATCGGACTGGGAAAAAGTCATGATGTTCTCTTGAAGAGATGAGGTCTGGGCCATTGGAAAAAATCTAAACAGAAATTGTGTCAAGAGTTCTTCCCAAGAAGTAATGGTTCCCTCTTCAAGGGAATGAAGCCATTCTTTAGCTTTGTCCTTAAGAGATAGTGGGAAGAAGCGCAATCGGATATTTTCTTGAGTAACATTTGGAACATGCACAGTGGTACATATCTCAAGAAAATCACGAATATGCGCATGTGGATTTTCATTGCTTTTCCCGTAAAATGATGGAAGTATTGCTATCGTACCAGGTTTCATGTCAAAGTCCACATTATGGATGGCAGGTGGTCGGATAGCAATATTCGGCTGATATGTGGTCGGGAGAAAATGCTGCCTAAGAGGTATATCATCAGGATCAGGATTATTGGGGACAATGGGAAGATGGGGAATTTGAGGATTATTAACATTTTGAGGCACATTCAGATTTCCTTCATGCTCCGCCATGATTATAGTTAAGCCCTTCTGATTCCTACGGTGTGGGATTCTTTGTGGCTCGGGGTCAAAGGGTTCTAAAGGCAATCCTAAAGAACGACGTCCAAACATACACAGGAAGCCTAGCTAATGGGAAATTACTAAATTGAAATAAAAACCTAAGACTAGAAATAAACTATTTAAGAAAAATAATCAACTAGAAAACTAGATAAATAAATAAATAAACGAAAAGTAAAATAAATGAATTACTAAATGAATAAAAAGCAATAAAATCACTAAGATAATAGAGAAAGCAAATAAAATAAAAAAATAAAAAATAAAAAATAAAAATAAAAATAAAAAATTCAAGATAACTATTTAAACTAAAACAATTAATAAAGTAATCTAAAAATAATAAAGTAAAACAAGAAATTTTTTTTTTTTTTTTTTTGCAAAAATAACTAATTAAATAAAAACTAACACTTAAACAAAATACTACACTAGTCCAAAAACAATACTGTGCCTCCCCGGCAACGGCGCCAAAAACTTGATGGGTGCTTAGCTTAGGATAAAATTAATGTCAATTCTAAGCCAAGTTTTAACTCGCAAGTGCACGAGTGATTGTAGTGTAGTGTGCTAGTGCGAGGTCGAATCCACAGGGAGACAATTTGAAAATTTGTAGAAAAGTGTAAGTAAAGTGCCTAAGTAATTAAACTAAATTAAATTGTAAATTGAGTGATTTGAACGAAAGTTAACTAAAAATAAAATAAAAGTGAAATTAAATGCGAAAACTAAAATTAAATATGAAAGTTGAAATTGAAGTTTGATCACTATTGGGAAAGGTTTAGGGATCGGATTCCTATGCAAAGTTGAATTCTAGGCTCGAACTTAGGATTTCCTATTTTGATGCAAAATTAGACTACAAGCCTAATTAATTAAATAATCACCTAAAGTTAACTAATTAACGAGTTAGACCTAGTTTAGAGGTGCAACGCTATCTCCAAGTCCTTTATCTAGCCAGAGTATAGATTTGTCCTAAAATTCTAGGCTTACGAGTTAATTAATTAAGTGGAGGAAAACTACGGTACAACCTATAGTTTTCGCAATAAAGCTCAATTTATATATTTGATCTTTTGTATGAATTCCTATAAAACACTAGCTACAAGCGTAATGAATTAATAGGAAATAAATAATAAAGCACGTAAATCAAATATATAAAACTCGCATCAAAATATTCAAACCAAGTTCAAGACCATAAAATTAAATTATTACATAGTAATCCTACCCTAAACAATGAATTAATTATTCATATTCAACAAAACTGAATCAATATTATAAAAAGAAAGTAAATTAAACTTCTCCATAAATTAATTCGAATCTGTTGAAAACAATAATTTAATCTAAATCCCAACTGAAAATTGAAGAAGAATTTATGAAAAGAAATAAACCGAACTTGCTGCTGTTTTTTTCCTCGTCGCCAAAGCCTTTTTTTTCCTTCGTTGCTTACTGTTTCGCTCTCTATTTTTTCCTTTTTTTCCTCTGCGCCGCACTCCTTCTTTCGTCCCCTTTTTGCTGCGTTGCTGTTGCTGCTTTTATAAGCACATGAGACCGCCCTATTCATGTTGGGCTGGCCAAGTCCACGTTGGACTTGGCTAAAATCTTTTTTTTGACCTTTCAATGCCAAGTCCAACGTGGACTTGGCATACTTTTTTTATTTTTTTGTTTTTCAATGCCAAGTCCAACGTGGACTTGGCATATATATAAATTTATTTTATATTATGCTTTTTTTCTTTTGTTTTCTTCATTTCTTTTTTTTTTGTTCATTTGTAATTCCTTTCACCATACTTCATCATTCACGAACAAATTTTTGCTATCTGCTTTTTCATCCAATTTCTTTCAATTCAACCCAAAATACTTTTTCATCATTCAATTCCTACATGCACAAAAACACAACTAAAATGATCAAATATTATAATTAATGTGCAAAATCAATTCTAAAAATGTAAAGAAATAAATCCAAAAATATGAATACATCACCACGTAACTCCTTATGGATCAAAAGTTATGGGTACCGGAGCGACGGAGACCTGTGCCAAGCCCTACGCCCTCGGTTTGCGGGTCCAGCTCTCTACATGAAGCAAAGTTGTCTTGCCCAAGGTACCATGGTATTCGGTAATGGAAATGTGATGGATTAGGTTATCGTCCTTTTCGCGGCGCACGTCGAACTATCCGGGATGGAAAAACAGCGTAAAAGAAGAAAAGTGTCCGAAAATTGATGAAAATATTCAATTTTGGGCTCCGAAAATAGGTGCAGCCGAGCAAGCTTGCTGCCCCCGTCGTAGAGCTCTCGGAGAACTTTACAACTGTATGTTGTGAGCCGCGTAACTCCTTACGGATCAAAAGTTATGGGCACCGGAGCGATGGAGACCTGGTCCTAAGCCCCACGCCCTCAGTTTGCGAGCTCAGCCTCTACGTGAAGTGAAAATGTCTTGCCCAAGGTGCCATGGGATTCGGTAATAGAGATGTGATGGAGTAGGATGTCGTCCTTTTCGCAGCTCACGACGTACGATCCGGGATAAAAAAACAGCGTAAAAGAATAAAAGTGTCCCGAAACTGATGAAAACGTTCAATTTTGGGCTTTGAAAATAGATATAGCCGAGCAGTCTTACTGCCCCCGCCGTAGAGCCCTCGGAGAGCTTTCCAATGGTATGTTGTGCACCGCGTAACTCCTTACGGATCAAAAGTTATGGGCACCGGAGCGATGGCGACCTGGTCACAAGCCCCACGCCCTCGGTTTGCAGGCCCAACCTCTACGTGAAGTGAAGTTGTCATGCCCAAGGTACCATATGATTCGGTAATAGAAATGTAATGTATTAGGTTGTCGTCCTTTTCGCAACTCACGACGTACGATTCGGGATAAAAAAAACATCACAAAAGAAGAAAAGTATCCCAAAACTGATGAAAACGTTCGATTTTGTGCTCCCAAAATAGGAGCAACCTAGCAGGCTTGTTTCCCTCGTCGTAGAGCTCACAGAGAGCTTTCTAACAGTATGTTGTGCGTCCCGTAACTCCTTACGGATCAAAAGTTATGGGCAACGGAGCGACGAAGACGTGGTCACAAGCCTCACGCCCTCGGTTTGCTGGCCCAGCCTCTACGTGTAGTGAACTTGCATTTCCCAAGGTGCCGTGGGATTCGGTAATAGAAATTTGATGGATTAGGTTGTCACCCTTTTCGCGGATCATGACGTACGATTCGGGACGAAAAAACAACGTAAAAGAAGAAAAGTGTCCCGAAACTGATGAAAATGTTCTATTTTTGGATCCGAAAATAGGCGCTGCAAAGATGGCTTGCTACCCTCGTCGTAGAACTCTCGGAGTGCTTTCCAATGGTATGCTGTGCGCTGCGTAACTTCTTACGGATCAAAAGTTATGGGCACTAGAGCGACGATGGATCAAAAAGTTATGGATCACAAGCCCCATGCCCTCGGTTTGTGGGCCTAACCTCTACGTGAAGTGAAGTTGTCTTGCCCAAGGTGCTATGGGATTCTGTAATAGAAATGTGATGGATTAGGTTGTCGTCCTTTTCGCTGCTCACGACGTACGGTCTAGGATGAAAAAACAGCGTAAAAGAAAAAATGTGTCCCGAAACTGATGAAAATGTTCAATTTTGGGCTCCGAAAACATGCGCAACCCACCAAGTTACTGCCCACGTTGTAGAGTTCTCGAAGAGCTTTCCAACAGTATGATGTGCGCTGCGTAACACCTTACGGATCAAAAGTTATGGGCACCGGAGCGACGGAGACCTGGTCACAAGCCGCACGCCCTCGGTTTGCGGGCCCAGCCTCTACATGAAGTGAAGTTGTATTGCCCAAAGTGCCGTGGGATTCGGTAATAGAAATGTGATGAATTAGATTGTCGTCCTATTTGCAGCTCACGACGTACGATCCAGGACGAAAAAACAACGTAAAACAAGAAAAGTGTCCCAAAACTGATGAAAACGTTTGATTTTGTTCTCCAAAAATAGGCGCAGCAGAGCAGGCTTGCTGCGCCAGTTGTAGAGCTCTCAGAGAGTTTCCAACAGTATGTTGTGCGCCGCTTAATTCCTTACGGATCAAAAGTTATGGGCACCAAAGAGACGAAAACCTGGTCCCAAGCCCCACGCCCTCGATTTGCGTGCCCAGCCTCTACGTGAAGTGAAGTTGTTTTGCCCAAGGTGCCATGGGATTTGGTAATAGAAGTGTGATGGATTAGCTTGTCGTCCTTTTCGCGGCTCACGACGTACGATCCGGGACAGAAAAATAGCACAAAAGAAGAAAAGTGTCCCGAAACTGATGAAAATGTTCAGCTTTGGGCTACAAAAATAGGTGCAGCCGAGCAAACTTGTTGACCCCATCGTAGGGCTCTCAAAGAGCTTTCCAACGATATGTTGTGCGCCGCGTAACTCCTTACGGATAAAAAGTTATGGTTACAGAAGCAACGGAGACCTGGTCATATGCCCCACGCCCTCGGTTTACGGGCCCAGCCTCTACATGAAGTGAAGTTTTGTTGCCCAAGGTGTCATGGGATTCAGTAATAGAAATGTGTTAGATTAGGTTGTCGTCCTTTTCACGGCTCACGACGTACAATCCGGGATGAAAAAATCGCGTAAAGGAAGAAAAGTGTCCTGAAACTGATGAAAATGTTCAATTTTAGGCTCTGAAAATAGGCACAGCCAAGCAGGCTTGCTGCCCCCGCAGTAGATCTCTCGAACAGCTTTCCAACGGTATGCTGTGCGCTGCGTAACTCCTTACGGATCAAAAGTTATGGGCACCGGAGCGACGGAGACCTGGTCCCAAGCCCAACGCCCTCGGTTTGCAGGCCCAGCCCCTACGTGAAGTTAAGTTGTCTTGCCCAAGGTGCCGTGAGATTTGGTAATAGAAATGTGATGGATTAGGTTATTGTCCTTTTCGCGGCTCACTACGTACGATCCGGGACGAAAAAATAGCACAAAATAAGAAAAGTGCCCTGAAACTAATGAAAACGTTCAACTTTGGGCTCCAAAAATAGGCGCAGCCTAGCAGGCTTGCTGCCCCCGTCGTAGAGCTCTCGGAGTGTTTTCCAATGGTATGCTATGCGCCACGTAATTCCTTATGGATCAAAAGTTATGGGCAACGGGGCGACGGAGACCTGGTCACAAGCCCTACACCCTCGGTTTGCGGGTCCAGCCTCTACATGAAGTGAAGTTGTCTTGCCCAAGGTGCCGTAGGATTTGGTAATAGAAATGTGATGGATTAGATTGTCGTCCTTTTCGCAGCTCACGACGTACGATACGTGATGAAAAAATAGCGTAAAAGTAGAAAAGTGTCCTAAAACTAATGAAATTATTCAATTTTGGGCTCCAAAAACTGGCACAGCCGATCAAGCATGTTCCCCCGTGGTAGATCTCTCAGATAGCTTTCCAACGGTATGTTGTGCGCCCCGTAACTCCTTACGGATCAAAAGTTATGGGCATCGGAGAGACGGAGACTTGGTCCCAAGCCCCACGCCCTTGGTTTGCGGGTCCAGCCTCTACGTGAAGTGAAGTTGTCTTGCCCAAGGTGCCATGGGATTCGGTAAATAGAAATGTGATGGATTAGGTTGTCGTCCTTTTCGCGTCTCACGACGTACGATCCGGGACAAAAAAATAGCGTAAAAGAAGAAAAGTATCCCAAAACTGATAAAAACGTTCGATTTTTGACTTTGAAAAATGGCGTAGCCAAGCAAGCTTGCTACCCCCGTCGTAGAACTCTCAAAGAGCTTTCCAATGGTATGTTGTGCGCCGTTTAACTCCTTACGGATCAAAAGTTATGGATACTAGAGCGACGGAGACCTAGTCACAAGCCCCACGCACTCTGTTTGCGGGCCCAGCCTCTACGTGAAGTGAAGTTGTCTTGCCCAAGGTGTCATGGGATTCGATAATAGAAATGTCATGGATTAGCTTGTCATCCCTTTAGCGGCTCACGACGTACGATCCGGGACAGAAAAACAGCGCAAAAGAAGAAAAGTATCCCGAAACTGATGAAAATGTTCAACTTCGGGCTTCGAAAACAGGCGCAGCCGAGTAGGCATGCAGCCCCTGTCGTAGAGCTCTCGGAGAGCTTTCCAACGGTATGCTTTGCGCTACATAACTCCTTGGGGATCAAAAGTTATTGGCACTGGAGCGACGGAGACTTGGTCACAAGTCCTACGCTCTCGATTTGCGGGCCCAGCCTCTACATGAGGTGAAGTTGTCTTGCCCAAGGTGCCATGGCATTCGATAATAGAAATGTGATGGATTAGGTTGTCGTCCTTTTCGTGGCTCACGACGTACGATCCGAGACGAAAAAACAGCGTAAAAGAAGAAAAGTGTCCCGAAACTGATAAAAATGTTCAATTATGGTCTCCGAAAAACAGCGCAGCCTAGCAGGCTTGCTACCCCCGTGGTAGATCTCTCAGATAGCTTTCCAACGGTATGCTATGCGCTGCGTAACTCCTTAGGGATCAAAGTTTATAGGCACCGGAGCAACGGAGACCTGGTCCCAAGCCCCACGCCCCCAGTTCGCGGGCCCAGCCTCTTCGTGAAGTGATGTTGCCTTGCCCAAGGTGCCATGGGATTCGGTAATAGAAATGTGATAGATTAGGTTGTCGTCCTTTTCACAGCTCACGACGTACGATCTGGGATGAAAAACAGCGAAAATGAAGAAAAGTGTCCCGAAATTGATGAAAATGTTCAACTTCGGGCTCCGAAAATAGGCGTAGCCAAGCAGGCTTGCTGCCCCCATCGTAGAGCTCTCAGAGAGCTTTCCAATGGTATATTGTGCGCTGCGTAACTCCTTAAGGAACAAAAGTTATGGGCACCGGAGCGACGGAGACCTAGTTCCATGCCCAATGCCCTCGATTTGCGGGCCCAGCCTCTACGTGAAGTTAAGTTGTCTTGCCCAAGGTGCCATGGGATTTGGTAATAGAAATGTGATGGATTAGGTTATCGTCCTTTTCGTGGCTCACGACGTACGATCCGGGATAAAAAAACAGCACAAAAAAAGAAAAGTGCCATAAAACTAATGAAAACGTTCAACTTTGGGCTCCGAAAATAGGCGCAGCCTAACAGGCTTGCTGCCCCCGTCGTAGAGCTCTCGGAGTGCTTTCCAACAGTATGTTATGCGCCACATAACTCCTTATGGATCAAAAGTTATGGGCACCGGAGCGACGAAGACCTGGTCACAAGCCCAGCCAAAATTAGACCCCAAATTATAACGGGGATCTTTTACATTACAAACATCAAGCAACATGAAAATAAATAGTCTTCAAGCAGCATAGTGTTCACAATGGCCATAATCAAGCAAAGCACATAGGACAGGCAATCATTCCAATGAATCATTGTTAGGCACGTTGTCCTCGGGTACCTGTTCTTGATCTTCTTCACCTGAGATGATAAAAGAGGGTGAGTCCTTATGAACTCAGCGAGGGGGAACGAGAAATAGGTTTTGAAACTCATTTTCCGGTTCAACTTATGAAAACCCTTTTTGCAGGCATGAATAATTCACAAATGAGTACATAACAAATAATATAAAAGTAAATGAACACAATTACCCGTCTTTCCTCCCCGTGGTCCTCCAGGAACCAAGCGAGAGTACTTATACACATAGTGAAAATGATACGGTGAGCTTTTGCTCTCAGTTCATTTCCAGTATCAGTTGTTGCGGCCGACCTCAAATCATCCCCTTATGTCGAGATTGGTGGAGTTTGGTAGAGTTTTAAGCTAGTTTTTTTTATGCATTTGTGTCATAACTTGTTATAGAATTGTCTAGAATTAATTTTGAATTGAGCAAGCAAGCATAAATGCCACAAGGTGGTTGGCCAAGGCATGAAAATGCTGAATCTTTGTCATCTTTTGAGCATGAATTAATTGTATGTTTAAAAGTGCAAAATAATAAGGAATAAAGAATAAGGAATGTCTAGCTTTTTGTGAGATTTTGTCTTCTAGTGGGTTGAATTAGTAATTTAATATTAGTTAGTGGAATTTGTAGGATTAATTATTGATTTAGTGCTTCGTGTAAGATGCTTTCTTGATTAACGTGAGGGCACACTTTCTTAGGTCTAGGGCACGCACTACGAGGTAGGGCACGAACTGCGAGACGAATGCACGTTTTTCAAGTAAATGCACGTAACCCTAAATGAATGCACGTAATTCAATGCAAGGCACATAAAATGAAACATGATTCTTAAACCTAGGTCAAGGCACGCAAATCTAGGTCAGGGCACATGAAACGAGGTATCGCACGCAAATCGAGGTTGGGCCTCACAAAGGTACCATGGGATTTGGTAATAGAAATGTGATATATTAGGTAGTCATCTTTTTTGCGGCTCACGACGTACGATCTGGGACGGAAAAATAGCGCAAAAGAAGAAATATGTCTTGAAACTAATGAAAATATTCTATTTTAGGCTCTAAAAAATAGGCTCGGCCGAGCAGGCTTGTTGTCCCCGTCGTGGAGCTCTCGGAGAGCTTTCTAACGATATTCTGTGCGCCGCGTAACTCCTTACGGATCAAAAGTTATGTGCATCCGAGCGACGGATACTTGGTCACAAGCCCTACGCCCTCGGTTTGTAGGCTCAGCCTCTACGTGAAGTGAAGTTGTCTTGCCCAAGGTGCCGGGGCATTTGGTAATAGAAGTGTGATGGATTTGGTTGTCGTCCATATCTTGGCTCACGACGTACGATACGGGACAGAAAAACAACGCAAAAGAAGAAAAGTGTACTGAAACTGATGAAAATATTTTATTTTGGGCTCCGAAAATAGGCGTAGCAGAGCAGGCTTGCTATCCTTGTCGTAGAACTCTCGGAGATCTTTCTAACGGTATGTTGTGCGCCGCGTAACTCTTTACGAATCAAAAGTTATAGGCACCGGAGCGACGGATACCTAGTCCCAAGCCCCACGCCCTCGGTTTGCGGGCCCAGCCTCTACGTGAAGTGAAGTTATCTTGCCCAAGGTGTCGTTGGATTCGGTAATAGAAATGTGATGGATTTGGTTGTCGCCCATTTCGCGACTCACGACGTACGATCCGGGATGAAAAAACATCACAAAAGAAGAAAGTTGTCACTAAATTGATGAAAACGTTCGATTTTGGGCTCCGAAAACTGTCACAGCTGAGCAAGCTTGCTATCCCCATCGTAGAACGTTCAGAGAGCTTTTCAACGGTATGCTGTGCACCGCATAACTCCTTACGGATCAAAAGTTATGGGCACCGGAACGACGGATACCTGGTCACAAGCTCCACGCCCTCGGTTTGCATGCCCAGCCTCTACAAGATGTGAAGTTGTCTTGCCCTAGGTGACATGAGATTCGGTAAGAGAAATG
Organism: Ehretia macrophylla; assembly: GCA_037974665.1. Lineage (NCBI taxonomy): Eukaryota > Viridiplantae > Streptophyta > Magnoliopsida > Boraginales > Ehretiaceae > Ehretia > Ehretia macrophylla. The sequence continues at coordinate 60,320,104 of CM075777.1, forward strand.
TGATGCATTAGGTTATCGTCCTTTTCGCGGCTCACGACGTACGATCCGGGATGAAAAAATAGTGCAAAAGAATAAAAGTGTCCAGAAATGGACAAAAATGTTCAAATTTGGGTTTCGAAAATAGGCGCAGCCGAGCAGGCTTGTTGTCCCCATCGTAGAGCTCTCGGAGAGCTTTCCATGAGCCGCGTAACTTCTTACAGATCAAAAGTTATGGGTATCAAAGCGATAAATACCTAGTCACGAGCCCCATGCCCTCGGTTTGCGGGCCCAGCCTCTACGTGAAGTGAAGTTATCTTTCCTAAGGTGCCGTGGGATTCGGTAATAGAAATGTGATAGATTAGGTTGTCTTCCTTTTTGCTGCTCACGACGTACAATTCGGGACGGAAAAACAACGCAAAAGAAGAAAATGTCCTGAAACTAATGAAAACATTCGATTTTGTGCTCCAAACGTAGGCGTAGCCGAGTAGGCTTGTTGTCCTTGTCGTAGAGCTCTCGGAGAGCTTTCTAATGGTTTACTGTTGCGCTGCGTAACTCCTTACATATCAAAAGTTATGGGCACCGGAGCGACGGATAATTGGTCACAAGCCCCACGCCCTCAGTTTGCAGGCCTAGCCTCTAAGTGAAGTGAAGTCGTCTTGCCCAAGGTATCATGGGATTCAGTAATAGAAATGTCATGGATTAGGTTGTCGTCCTTTTTACGGCTCACGACGTACGATCCGGGACGGAAAAATAGCGCAAAAGAAGAAAAGTGTCCCGAAACTGATGAAAATGTTCAATTTTGGGCTCTGAAAACAATCGCAGTGGAGCAGGCTTACTGTCCCCGACGTAGAGCACTCGGAAAGCTTTCCAACAGTATTCATTGCGCTATATAACTCCTTAGGGATCGAAAGTTATGGGCAACAGAGCGACGGATACCTGGTCACAAGCCCCATACCCTCAGTTTGCGAGCCCAGCCTCAACGTAAAGTGAAGTTGTCTTGCCCAAGGTGCCATGGGATTCAGTAACTGAAATGTGATGGATTAGGTTGTCGTCCTTTTTGCTGCTCACGACGTACGATCCGGGACGGAAAAACAATGCAAATGAAGAAAAGTATCCTAAAACTGATGAAAACATTCAATTTTGGGCTCCAAAAATAGGCGTAGCCGAGCAGGCTTGTTGTCCTCGTCGTAGAGCTCTCGGAGAGCTTTCCAATAGTTTACTGTGCGCCGAGTAACTCCTTACGGATCAAAAGTTATGGGCACCGGAGCGACGGATAACTGGTCACAAGCCCCATGCCCTCGGTTTGCAGGCCTAGCCTCTACGTGAAGTGAAGTCGTCTTGCCCAAGGTATCGTGGGATTCAGTAATAGAAATGTCATGGATTAGGTTGTCATCCTTTTTGTGACTCACAATGTATGATCCGGGATGGAAAAACAGCGAAAAATAGGAAAAGTGTCCCGAAATTGATGAAAATGTTCAATTTTGGGCTCCGAAAACAGGCACTGCTAAGCAGACCTACTGCCCCTGTCAAAGAACTCTTAGAAAGCTTTCCAACTATATGCTGTGCGTCCCATAACTCCTTACAGATCAAAAGTTATAGGCACCGGAACGACGGATACTTGGTCATAAGCCCCATGCCCTCGGTTTGCAGGCCTAGCCTCTACGTGAAGTGAAGTTGTCTTGCCCATGGTACTGTGGGATTCAGTAATAGAAATGTGATTGATTAGGTTGTTGTCTTTTTTGTTGCTCACGACGTACGATCCGGGACGGAAAAACAACGCAAAAGAAGAAAAGTGTCCTGAAACAGATGAAAACGTTCGATTTTGGGCTCCAAAAAAAGGCACAGCCGAGCAGGCTTGATATCCCCGTCGTAGATCTCTCGTAGAGGTTTCCAACGGTATACTGTGCACTGCGTAACTCCTTACGGATCAAAAGTTATGGGCATCGGAGCGACGGATACCTTGTCACAAGCCCCACGCTCTCGGTTTGCGGGCCCAGCCTCTACGTGAAGTGAAGTTGTCTTGCCCAAGGTGTTGTAGGATTCTTTAATAGAAATTTGATGGATTAGGTTGTCGTCCTTTTCGTGGCTCACGACATACGATTCGGGAGGAAAAAATAGCGCAAAAGCAGAAAAGTATCCCAAAACTGATGAAAACGTTTGATTTTGGGCTCCGAAAACAGCCGCAGAAATGCAAGCTTATTGCCCCCATCGAAAAGCTCTCAAAGAGCTTTCCAACTGTATGCTGTGCGTCGAGTAACTCCTTACTACTCAAAAGTTATGGGCACCGGAGCGACGGAAACCTAGTCACAAGCCCCACGCCCTCGGTTTACGGGACCAGCCTCTACGTGAAGTGAAGTTGTATTCCTAAGGTGCCGTGAGATTCGGTAATAGAAATGTGGTGGATTAGGTGGTCGTCCTTTTTGCGGCTCACGACGTACGATCCGGGATGAAAAATAGCGCAAATGAAGAAAAGTGTCCCGAAACTGATTAAAACGTTCAATTTTTCACCAAAAACACGCGCAGCCTAGCATGCTTATTGTCCCCATCTTAGAGCTCTCGGAGAGCTTTCCAACGGTATGTTGTGCGTCGCGTAACTCCTTACGGATCAAAAGTTATGGGCACTAGAGTGACAGATACCTGGCCACAAGCCCCACGCCCTCGGATTGCGGGTCCAGCCTCTACGTGAAGTGAAGTTATCTTGCCCAAGGTGCCGTGGGATTCAGTAATAGAAATGTGATGGATTAGGTTGTCGTCCCTTTCGCGGCTCACGACGTACGATCCTGGACAGAAAAACAGCGCAAAAGAAGAAAAGTGTCCTGAAACTAATGAAAACATTCAATTTTGGGCTCCGAAAATAGGTGCAGCCAAGCAGGCTTGCTATCCCCGTCGTAGAGCTCTCGGAGAGCTTTCCAACGGTATACTGTGCGCCGCGTAACTCCTAACAGATCAAAAGTTATGGGCATTGGAGCGACGAATACCTGGTCACAAGACCCACGCCCTCGATTTGCGAGCCCAGCCTCTACATGAAGTGAAGTTGTCTTGCCCAAGGTGCAGTGGGATTCGGTAATAGAAATGTGATGGATTAGGTTGTCGTCCTTTTCGCGGCTCACGACGTACGATCCGGGATTGAAAAATAGCACAAAAGGAGAAATGTATCCCGAAACTGATGAAAACGTTCGATTTTGGGCTCCAAAAACTGGGGTAGCTGTCACGCCCCAACCCGGCCTATAAGGTTAGACTAGGGTGTGATCTAAACATTCAGGACATGTCACATACTTAACCGTTCATGAAGATTTAACACTTATCGTTTTAGTCTAAACTCCAAGTTTTTCCAAAAAACCGGCAGCATAACGGTTGTAATTAGGCTCTTTGGTTTGACCTAAATCTCTAAACGCCTCAATTATTCCAATCATTAATCCAATTCCATTAAGGACTCCTATTTGTCACCAACCGATTTGCCTACTAGTTTATCTTGAAAGTCTCGTTTGGTAAATAAGCCTAACATGATAACTACGTCCCATTTATTTGTCAATTTCCTGTCATACAAGTACCTATTATCCTTTAGTTTGCAAATGAGCACCTAAGTGAAATTAGATAGAATTAACTTAGTTGATTGTTCATCTAGTGGTTTGACTGCCTACGACAACTACAAATCAAGAAAATGAAAGCAAACAACCAAATAAAAGTTCGTCCGGTTATAGATAGTACAATCCCAGAATTAGACCCAAATTACAACGGGGTCATTTACATAAATAAAATGAACATTTTGCAATCAAACGCAATATCCATATAGCAACCCCTTTCAGGGAAAGCACAAAAGCACGTAGTCACTCCCAGGAATCATCAACATGCACATTTACTTCGGGTACTTGTTCCAAATCTGCTGCACCAGTGACAAAAAGAGGGCGAGTTCTTATGAACTCAGCGAGGGGGAACGAGAAATAGGTTTTGAACTCATTTCTGGTTCAACTTATGAAAATCCTTTTGCAAGCATGAATGCAACAATAATATAAGTACAGGAACATAAATACTAGTCTTTCCTCCCCGAGGTTCTCTAGGAACCAAGCGAGAGTACTTATACACATAGTAAAAAGGATACAGTGAGCTTTTGCTCTCAGGTCAGTTCCAGGATCAGTTGTTGCGGCCGACTTTAATCATTCCCCAAACACGCCAGGTGGGTGTACTCCGGATGTACCCCGAAATCCTACGACCCAACTCTCCGAGGAAGTCCAGCCCCCAAGCGAGAGAGGGAATGGGACCATGGTAGTCACGGGTGCACCGGCAAGCCCGATGCCGCCCGGTGTGCGTGATCGCTACCATGCCAACAGGAAAGGTTGCAACCTTGTATGCAATGCACATTCATGACAGGTAATATATCACAGTAGGAGGACAACAAAATAGGTTGCCTCCGGACAGTCATAAGATTGCACATTGACAAGTAAACAAGCAGGGCACGATAAGACATGAAATTTCACTTGAAGGCATATAGAGTTATATGAAAATTAAACGGGCAGCCATGTAACACATGTAAAACAGGCCATATAACTCATTAACAAGCCCACGTGATCAAGTGATAAGATTATTCAACATGCAATGACATCAATCATGGGTTCGGGTGCAAGAAAAGCTTATTTGTCAACATGCAATGGTCAAAATCACATTTGAAGTTATAAGACATTTACGGGCAGCCCACTAAGCATATAATTCCCACACAATGTCCAATTGATCAATACTTAGCAAAACTACCTAGTCATTAGGGTTTCCATTTCATGTATATTCGTGCAATTTGAGCCTCAACCCAACTCAAAGTCAATCTCAAACCATGCATCATTTAATTCAACATCCTCAAACATTCAAAACAGTCCACACAACATCCCGTAGCTATAATCCCAAGCATTTAATTCAACAAGAGGAGTCACAACAATTTTACTAAGCACAACATTTAGTGAAACCCTTACTGCAATAGGCTGTCTTCTCACAATCAATCGGATAAGAAAACAATCTCCAAATTCAGTGAATAAGATGTCAAATTAAATCTTAAGAAGTTAACGAAAATCAGAAACAAACCTTGCATCAATTGGAGTTCGGGATCATTAGATATAGCCGAAACAGTGGAATAGCACAAAACTGTCCAGATTTGCACACTTTTCAGAAATTGACGTTTTTGAGGTCCTTAGGGTCAGTTTTAGCCTTGTTCCATTTCTGACAAAATTGTCCAGAACTGAAAATTCTAGCAGCACACCAAATTTCATGCATTTTGGACATACTTTACTAAGTAAACTATGGTTCGTTCCACAAGGTCAGTGCATCTGCCAAAACCTGCTTCATTTTTCCAGATTTCCAGATTTGGTCACATTTTAAATATTTGCCATTTTGAGGACCTTGGATTCAAAATTAGCTTCTGCCTATTTCTGGGAAAAATGTTCAAAACTGTCCAAACTAGTCACTTACCAATTTTCAAGCATTTTCAACATCATTTGCCTAGCTAAACTTACCTCGAACATACTGGTCAGAGAGCTCTCAACAATTTCGACTTCACCTAGCATCATTTTCAAGCCAAGATCTTGCCATGCATGGTTGTTTAAGCTTATGAACGACCATATAGCTCAAGTACAGAAGCAAACACACACATTTATGAGCATGCATGTGAATTGTTGAAGAGTTTTCAAAAGGTTTTAACCCTCACCTTAGCAATCAACCACAAAGATGCACAAAAAACTTGTTGAAGCTTCCAACTTGGTTTCTCTATTTTTCCTAGCCTAGTGATCAATCTCTTAGCACATGCATGAGGTTAGAACAAGAAGAAAAGAAATGGAAGCCAAGAAAACTTACCTAGGCCGAAAATGGTGACTCAAAATGCTTGCATGTGTGTTTCTTGCATCCTAGCTTGCTTGGGTGAGTTTCTTTGCTTGTGGTTTGTCTTGATGCACCTTAGGATGATGAAGATGAGCTAAGAGGTGGAGAGAACTCAGCCAAAACCGAAATGGAGAGAGAGAATGAGAGGGAGAGAGAGAAAATGTGAGAGGAAAGAAGAAATGACAAAAAAATGAAGGCTTTTGCATTATTCAAGCACTTGGTCAGCCTTGGGCCATTAAATTCTGATTTTTGTGTCTTCAATGTGTGATTTTAAAATGTTTAGCATGAGCAAAGGTGGTTTGGTTGAGCAAGGTAGAAGATTTAGGTGGTTTTGAGCATTTTTTTTATGCATTGTGCTAAGTGTTTGTCATAGTTTGTCTAGGAATAATTCTTTATGCATTTGTGTCATTAGAATTGTCATAGGAATGTTGGAAAATTAGGGAATCTAGGTAGAATAAAATATAGGAATGTTTGTTGATGAGTTGAATTATGAATAGAATAATAGTTAGTGGGAAATGTAGGAATAGTTTAGTATTATTTTATTGTTAGTGGAGTTTGTAGAGAATTTGAATTAGGAATATAATATTGGTTAGTGGATTGTGTAGGATTATTTTAGTGTCTAGTGCTTTGTGTAGGATTCTTTTTTGATCAACGTGGTGGCACGGATTCCTAGGTCTAGGGCACGAATTATGAGGTAGACACGAACTTCAAGACTAATGCACATATTTCAAGATAAATGCACGGATTCTAATGCAAATGCACGCAAATCAAGGCATGACTCTATATCTAGGTTAAGGTACGTAGTTCAAGGTTAGGGCACACGAAATGAGGTAATGCATGTACATTGAGGTTAGGGCACGTATTTTTAGGTACCGCACGTGAGTTGGGGATTAGGGCACACTATTCTAGGTTAAGGCACGTATGACGAGGTATGCACGAAAACCAAGACAGGACACGTAATCCAAGGTTGGTCATTTAATTTTAGGTCTAAGGCGCGTAAATCGAGGTATTACACGTTATTCAGGGTCGGGCCTCACAGTAGCCAAGCAGGCTTGCTATCCCCGTCGTAGAGCTCTCAGAGAGCTTTCCAACGGTATGTTGGGCGACGCGTAACTCTTTACGGATCAAAAGTAATAGGCATCAGAGCGACAGATACCTGGTCACCAGCCCCATGCCCTTGGTTTGCGGGCCCAGCCTCTACGTGAAGTGAACTTGTCTTGCCAAGGTGCTGTGGGATTCGGTAATAGAAATGTGATGGATTAGGTTGTCGTCTTTTTTGCGGCTCACGACGTACGATCCGAGACAGAAAAACAACGCAAAAGAAGAAAAATGTCCTAAAACTGATGAAAACGTTCGATTTTGGGCTCTGAAAATAGGCGTAGCCGAATAGGATTGATGTCCTTGTCATAGAGCTCTCGAAGAGCTTTCCAACGGTATGCTGTGCGCCACGTAACTCCTTACGGATCAAAAGTTATGTGCATCGGAGCGACGGATACCTGGTCACATGCCCCACGCCCTCGGTTTGCGGGCTCAGCCTCTACGTGAAGTGAAGTTTTCTTGCCCAAGGTGCCGTGGGATTCGGCAATAGAAATGTGATGGATTATGTTGTCTTCCTTTTCACGACTCACAACGTACGATTCGGGACGGAAAAACAGCGCAAAAGAAGAAAAGTGTCCTAAAACTAGTGAAAACGTTCGATTTTGGGCTCCTAAAATAGGCGTAGCCAAATAGGATTGTTGTCCTTGTCGTAGAGCTCTCAGAGAGCTTTCCAACGGTATGCTGTGTGCCGCGTAACTCCTTGCGGATCAAAAGTTATGGGCACCGAAGTGACGTATACCTGGTCACAAGCCTCACGCCCTCGGTTTACGGGCCTAGCCTCTACGTGAAGTGAAGTTGTCTTTCCCAAGGTATTGTGGGATTCGGTAATAGAAATGTGATGGATTAGGTTGTCGTCCTTTTCGAGGCTCACGACGTACGATCCGGGACAAAAAATCAACATAAAAGAAGAAAAGTGTTCTGAAACTGATGAAAACGTTCGATTTTGGGCTCCAAAAATAGGCGCAGCCGAACAAGCTTGCTATCATAGTCGTAGAGCTCTTAGAGAGCTTTCCAACGGTTTGCTGTACGCCGCATAACTCCTTACGAATCAAAATTTATGGGCACCGGAGCAACGGATAACTGGTCACAAGCCCCTCGCCCTCAGTTTGCAGTCCTCGCCTCTACGTGAAGTGAAGTCGTCTTGCCCAAGGTATCATGGGATTCAGTAATAGAAATGTCATGGATTAGGTTATCGTCCTTTTCGTGGCTCACGACGTACGATCCGGGACGGAAAAACAGCTCAAAAGAAGAAAAGTGTCCCGAAAATGATGAAAACGTTCAATTTTGGGCTCTGAAAACTGGCACAACCGAGCAGGCTTGCTGCCCCAATCGTAGAGCTCTCAGAGAGCTTTCCAACTGTATGTTGTGTGCCCCGTAACTCGTTACGGATCAAAAGTTATGGGCACCGGAGCGACAGTTACCTGGTCATAAGCCCCATGCCCTCGGTTTGCGGGCCCAGCCTCTACGTGAAGTGAAGTTGTCTTGACCAAGGTGCCGTGTGTCACGCTCCAACCTAACCTATGGAGGTTAGACTAGGATGTGGTCTAAATATTTATATCATTTCCCGTACTTAATCGTTCATTAAGGTTTAACACTTAACGTTAGCCTAGAACTCCAAAAATTCTCCGAAAAACCGGCAGCATAACGGCTGTAATTGGCTCCTTAGTTTGACCTAATTTCCTAAACGCCTCAAAACTTTCAATCTCAAATTCGATTCCAACTAAGATTACTATTTATCACCAATTGAAATGCCTACTAATTGTCTCAAAGTCTCGTTTGATTAACAACCTAGCATGATAACTATGTCTCGTTTGTTTGTCAATCCCTATTACAAAAGTACTTGTTGATCTTAGCTTACCAATGAGTACCTGCTTAACATTGGATAGATTCATTTTGCTTAACTCTTATCTAGTACTTCATAATCCTGCAGTAGTTACCAATCAAAGTAGCAAAACGAGCAAATAGGGTGTATGTCTAGTTAATATCGGTACAAATCAAAATTAAACCCCAAATTACAACGGGGTCATTTACAATAACGACAACAAGTAACGTAAGAAATAGTCTTCAAAGCAACATATCGTTCACAAAATAGCCACAGTCAAGTAAGGCACATAGGGCAAGCAATCACTCCAAGGAGTCATCGATAGGCACGTTATCCTCAGGTACCTGTTCCTGTTCTTCTTCACCTGAGATGATAAAAGAGGGTGAGTCCTTATGAACTCAGCGAGGGGGAACGAGAAATACGTTTTGAAACTCTTTTTCCAGTTCAACTTATAAAAAACCCCTTTTGAAAATATGTCACGTATTACAAGTAATAAGGTATGCAAAGTATAAGAATCAAATTGAGCAACAGATACAATTACCAATCATTTCAAGGATACGGCGAGCATTTGCTCTCAATATCAATTTCGATATGATTGTTGCGGCCGACTTTAATAATCCACTTATCTCTCCCATTTGGGTGTACTCCGGATGTACCCCGAAAACCTACGACCCAACTCTCCGAGGGTGGAATACCAAGCGAGAGAGGGAATTGGACCATGGTAGTCACGGTAGCACCGGCAAGCCCGATGCCGCCCGGCGTGTGTGAAACGCTACCATGCCACAATCAAAGGTTGCAACCTTGTATGCAATGCACATTTATAACATTTAACATATCACATTAGGAGGACAACAAAGTAGGCTGCCTCCGAGCAGTTATAAGATCGCACGTTGACAAGTAAACACACAAGGCATGCTATGACAGATAATTTCACTTGTAAGGCACATAGAGTGATATGAATTTTAAACGGACAGCCATGTAACACATGTGAATCAAGTCATATAACTCATTTCGGGGTTCACGCAATCAAGTAATAAATTTATGCAAGCATGCAACGACGTCCACATGGGACCGGGTGCAAGAAAAGTATACTTAATATTTCTTAGGCAGCCCACAAATCACACAATTAGACACATTAATCATATGATCATCACTTAGCGAGATTTCATAGTTAATAAGGTTTCAATTCATGCTTACACATGCGATTAAGCCTCAATTTGTCACGTAATTAAACTCAAGCCATGCATCGATTAATTAAAACACCCTCAATCATCCAAAACAGTCCACACAACATCCAAGTGCCATAATCCCAAGCATTCAATACCATAAGAGAAGTTACAATAATTTTCAAAGCATATCACTAAACAAAAATCTCACTGCAATGGTCTGTTTTCCCACAATCATTTAGACAAGAAAGCAATCTCCAATTCTAGTGAGAAAAATTTAAAATTAAAGCTTATGGAGTGATTTAAATCCAGAAACAAACCTCACCTCATTTGGTGTTCAGACCTAGGAGTTATGGCCAAAACCGTGAGACTACGCAAAACTGTCCAGTTTTAGACACATTACAATGTTTTCTAATTTTGAGGGTCTTAGGGTCAGAATTGGCTTTGGTCTAATTCCGGAAAAAATGTCCAGAACTGAAAAATATTACGACCTACCAAATTTCATGCATTTTAGATATCATTTACTAAGTCAAAACTAGTTCGTTCTACAGGGATAGTGAACTGCCAAAAACCTGCTCTATTTTCCCAAATTTTCCAGATATAGACATCCTTCGATGTTTTGCCATTTTGGAGACCTTAGAATCAAAATTGGCCTTGGCCTATTTCTACTAAAAATGCATAGAACTAGCACAATTAGTCACCTACCAATTTTCATGCATTTTCAACATCATTTACCAGGTCAAATTCACCTCGCTCTAACAAGTTAGAAATCTACCATTTTCGCGATTTCACCTATCTTCAAATTCTAGCTAAATATCTTGCCATGCATGGTTACAAAAGCTCATGTACACACATATACCACAAGTACAGAGGTAAAAATAGACATATGAAGGTATGCATGTGGATTTTGAAAGCTTTTAAAAAGAGTTTTAGCCCTCACCTTAGCCTATTGACAACAAATGATGCTCAAAACTCTTGAAGATGCACAAATGGTCTTCTCTCCTTGTTTGGCTGAGAGATATTGCTTGATTTCTTTAATTCCTAGCTGAGTTACCATGTCCTTAGTATGTGCATGTGGTTAGAACAAAAGGGAGATGAACGAAAAGCTATCAAACATACCTAGGGCCGAATGAGTGTTCTATGAGCTTGCATGTATCTATTCTTGCTTCTTGCTTGCTTGGTCGAGCTCCCTAGGGTCTTTGAGTGTCTTGGTGAGCTTTAGGAGATGAGCTTAAGCTATGGGACTTAAGGGAGCAGCCTTGGCCGAGAGAGATAGAGGAATTGAGAGCTTGAGAGAATGTTTGAAAAGAATGAAATGTTGGTGTAAGCATGTGTCGGCCTTAAGCTTCAAAATTTCTGAAATTCTCTTAGTCCTTGTGCAATCTTGAAATGTGAGGAAGCATGGAGTGTTTTGGTCGAGAAAGTGAAGCTTGGTAGGTGTGTTTTATTTCATTTTTTTATGCATTGTGTCATAGGCTTGTCTAGGAATGATTTTTGAATTATGCAAACACGTTAAAATGCAAGAAGTGGTCGGCCAAGCATGCTCAATTCTGATTTTTTTTGTCTTTTTTTAGCTTATTTTATTGTGTGCTTGGGATGTGCAAAAGAATAAAGAATAAAGAATAAGAATGTTTAGCTTTTGGTAAAATTTCTTCTTCTAGTGAGTTGAATTAGCATTTTAATATTAGTTAGTGGAGTTTGTAAGATTAATTAATAATCTACTGCTTCGTGTAAGATGCTCTCTTGATTAGCGTGCAAGCATGCTTTCTAAGGTTTAGGGCACGCACTACGAGATAAAGCATAAACTACGAGACGAATGCACGTTTCCCAAGTAAATGCATGCAACTCTAAATGAATGCATGTAATTCAATGCAAGGCACATAAAACAAGACACGACTCTTAAACCTAGGTCAAAGCACGCAATTCTAGATTAAGGCACACGAAACGAGGTATCGTACTCAAATTGAGGTCGGGCCTCACACCGTGGGATTCGGTAATAGAAATGTGATGGATTAGGTTGTCGTCTTTTTTGCGGCTCACGACGTACAATCCGAGATGAAAAAACAACGCGAAAGAAGAAAAGTGTCTTGAAACATATGAAAATGTTCAATTTTGGGCTCAGAAAATAGGAGCAGCCGAGCAAGCTTGATGTCCCCGACGTAGAGCTCTCAGAGAGCTTTCTAACGGTACGCTATGCGCCATGTAACTCCTTACGGATCAAAAGTTATGGGCATCAAAGCGACGAATACCTAGTCACAAGCCCTACGCCCTCGGTTTGCAGGCCCAGCCTCTACGTGAAGTGAAGTTGTCTTGCCTAAGGTGCCATGGGATTCTTTAATAGAAATGTGATGGATTAGGTTGTCGTCCTTTTCGCGGCTCACGACATACGATCCGAAACAGAAAAACAGTGCAAAAACATAAAAGTGTCCCAAAACTGATGAAAACGTTCGATTTTGGGCTCCGAAAACAGCTGCAGCAATGTAAGCTTGCTGCCCCCATCGTAGAGCTCTCAGAGAGCTTTCCAACGGTATGCTGTGCACCGCGTAACTCCTTACAGATCAAAAGTTATGGGCACTGGAGCAACGAATACCTGGTTACAAGCCCCACGCCCTTAGTTTGCGGGACCAGCCTCTACGTGAAGTGAAGTTGTCTTCCAAAGGTGCCGTGAGATTCGGTAATAGAAATATGGTAGATTAGGTTGTTGTCCTTTTCGCGGCTCACGACGTACGATACGTGATGAAAAACAGCGCAAATGAAGAAAAGTATACCGAAACTGATGAAAATGTTCAATTTTAGGCTTCAAAAATAGGCGTAGCCTAGTATGCTTATTGTCCCCATCGTAGAGCTCTCGGAGAGCTTTCTAACGGTATGCTGTGCGCCGCGTAACTCCTTACGGATCAAAAGTTATGGGCACTGGAGCGACGGAAACCCGGCCACAAGCCCCACGCCCTCGGTTTGTGGTCCCAACCTCTACGTGAAGTGAAGTTGTATTGCCCAAGGTGCCATGGGATTTGGTAATAAAAATGTGATGGATTTGGTTGTCGTCCCTTTCGCGGCTCACGACGTACGATCCTGGACGGAAAAATAGTGCAAAAGAATAAAAGTGTCCTGAAACTGATGAAAACATTCGATTTTGGGCTCTGAAAATAGGTGCAGCTGAGCAGGCTTGCTATCCCCATCGTAAGGCTCTCGGAGCGATTTTCAACGGTATGTTGTGCGCCGCGTAACTCCGTACAGATCAAAAGTTATGGGCATCGGAGAGACGGATACTTGGTCACAAGCCCCACGCCCTCGGTTTGCGGGCCCAGCCTCTATGTGAAGTGAAGTTGTCTTGCCCAAAGTGTCGTGCGATTCGGTAATAGAAATGTGATGGATTAGGTTGTCGTCCTTTTCGCGGCTCACGACGTACGATCCGGGATGGAAAAACAGCTCAAAAGAAGAAAAGTGTCCCAAAATAGATGAAAATGTTCAATTTTGGGCTCCGAAAACAGGCACAGCCAAGCAGGCTTGCTGCCCCTGTCGTAGTGCTCTAAGAGAGCTTCCCAAGTGTATGTTGTACGCCCCGTAACTCCTTACGGATCAAAAGTTATGGGCACTGGAGCAACGGATACCTAGTCATAAGCCCCTTGCCCTCGATTTGCAAGCCCTGCCTCTACGTGAAGTGAAGTTGTCTTGCCCAAGGTGCCATGGTATTCGGTAATAGAAATGTGATGGATTAGGTTGTCGTCTTTTTTTGCGGCTCACGACATACGATCCGGGACCGAAAAAAGTGCAAAAGAAGAAAAGTGTCCTGAAACAGATGAAAACGTTCAATTTTGGGCTCTGAAAATAGGCGCAGTCGAGTAGGCTTGATGTCCCCGTCGTAGAGCTCTCAGAGAGCTATCCAACGGTACACTGTGCGCCTCGTAACTCCTTACGGATCAAAAGTTATGGGCATTAGAGCGACGGATACTTGGTCACAAGCCACACGCCCTCGATTTGCGAGCCCAGCCTCTACGTGAAGTGATGTTGTCTTGCCCAAGGTGCTGTGGGATTCGGTAATAGAAATGTGATGGATTAGGTTGTCATCCTTTTCGCGGCTCACGACGTATGATCTGGGATGGAAAAACAGCGCAAAAGAAGAAAAGTGTCCTAAAACTGATGAAAACGTTCGATTTTGGGCTCCGAAATTAGGCGTAGCTGAATAGGGTTGCTGTCCTTGTCGTAGAGCTCTCGGAGAGCTTTCCAACGGTATGCTGTGCGCCACGTAACTCCTTACGGATCAAAAGTTATAGGCACCGAAGCGACGTATACCTGGTCACAAGCCCCACGCCCTCGGTTTGCTGGCCTAGCCTCTACATGAAGTGAAGTTTTCTTGTCCAAGGTGTCATGGGATTCGGTAATAGAAATGTGATGGATTAGGTTGTCGTCCTTTTCGCGGCTCACGACGTACGATCCGGAATGAAAAAATAGCATAAAAGAATAAAAGTGTCCTGAAACTGATGAAAATGTTCAATTTTGGTCTCCAAAAATAGGCACAACTGAGCAAGCTTGTTGTCCTAGTCGTAGAGCTGTCGGAGAGCTTTCCAACGGTATGTTGTGCGCCGCGTAACTCCTTACAGATCAAAAGTTATGGGCGTCGGAGCGACGGATACCTGGTCACAAGCCCCACGACCTCGGTTTGCAGGCCCAGCCTCTACGTGAAGTGAAGTTGTCCTGCCCCAGGTGCAAGGGGATTCGGTAATAGAAATGTGATGGATTAGGTAGTCATCCTTTTCGGGGCTCACGACGTACGATCCGGGATTGAAAAATAACACAAAAGAAGAAATGTGTCCCGAAACTGATGAAAATGTTCGATTTTGGTATACAAAAATAAGGGCAGCAAACCAGGCTTGCTGCCCCGTCGTAGAGCTCTCAGAGAGCTTTCCAACGATATGCTGTGCGACGGGTAATTCCTTACGGATCAAAAGGTATAGGCATCGGAGCGACGGATACCTGGTCACAAGCCCCATGCCCTTGGTTTGCTGGCCTAGCCTATACGTGAAGTGAACTTGTCTTGCCAAGGTGCTTTGGGATTCGGTACTAAAAATGTGATGGATTAGGTAGTCGTCTTTTTTTAGGCTCACGACGTACGATCCGGGACGAAAAAACAACGCAAAAGAAGAAAAGTGTCCTGAAACTGATGAAATGTTTTTCAATTTTGGGCTATGAAAAATAGGCGCGGTCGAGCAGGTTTGTTGTCCCCGTCGTAGAGCTCTCGGAGAGCTTTCCAACGGTATGTTGTGCACCGCGTAACTCCTTACGGATCAAAAGTTATGTGTATCAGAGCGACGGATGCCTAGTGACAAGCACCACACACTTGGTTTGCGGGCCCAGTCTCTACGCGAAGTGCAGTTGTCTTGCCCATGTTGTCGTGGGATTTGGTAATAGAAATGTGATGGATTATGTTGTCGTCCTTTTCGCGGCTCACGACGTACGATCCGGGATGGAAAAACAGCGCAAAAGAAGAAAAGTGTCATAAAATTGATGAAAACGTTAGATTTTGGGCTCTGAAAATAGTCTTGGCCTAGCAGGCTTGCAGTCCTTGTCACAGAGCTCTCGGAAAGCTTTCCAACGGTATGCTGTGCGCCGCGTAACTCTTAACGGATCAAAATTTATGGGCACCGGAGCGACGTATACCTGGTCACAAGCCCCACGCCCTCGATTTGCTGGCCAAGCCTCTACGTGAAGTGAAGTTGTCTTGCCCAAGGTGTCATGGGATTCGGTAATAGAAATGTGATGGATTTGGTTGTCGTCCTTTTCTCGGCTCACGACGTACGATCCGGGATAGAAAAACAGCATAAAAGAAGAAAAGTGTCCTGAAACTGATGAAAATTTTCAATTTTGGGCTCCAAATATAGGTGCAGCCGAGCAAGCTTGCTGTCCTGGACGTAGAGCTCTCGGTGAGCTTTCCAACGGTATGTTGTGCGCCGCGTAACTCCTTACGGATCAAAAGTTATGGGCATCAGAGCGACTAATACCTGGTCACAAGCCTCACGCCCTCGCTTTGCGGGCCCAGCCTTTACGTGAAGTGAAGTTGTCTTACCCAAGGTGCCGTGGGATTCGTTAATAGAAATGTGATGGATTAGGTTATCGTCCTTTCTCACGACGTACGATCCAAGATTAAAAAATAGCAGAAAAGAATAAATGTTTCCCGAAACTGATGAAAACATTCGATTTTGGGCTCCAAAAATAGAGGTAGCCGAGCAGGTTTGCTGCCCCCGTCGTAGAGCTCTCGAAGAGCTTTCCAACGCTATACTGTGCGATGCGTAACTCCTTACAGATCAAAAGTTATAGGCATCGAAGCGACGGATACCTGGTCACAAGCCCCATGCCCTTGGTTTGTGGGCCCGCCTCTACGTGAAGTGAACTTGTCTTGCCAAGGTGCCGTGGGATTCGGCACTAAAAATGTGATGGTTTAGGTAGTCATCCTTTTTACGGCTCACGACGTACGATCTGGGACGGAAAAACAGCACAAAAGAAGAAAAGTGTCCTAAAACTGATTAAAACATTCGATTTTGGGCTCTGAAAAATAGGCACGGTCGAGCAGGTTTGATGTCCCCGTCGTAGAGCTCTCAAAGAGCTTTCCAACGGTATGCTGTGCGCCGCGTAACTCTTTATGGATCAAAAGTTATGTGCATCGGAGCGACGGATACCTTGTCACAAGCCCCATGCCCTCGGTTTGCAGGCTCAGCCTCTACGTGAAGTGAAGTTTTCTTGCCCAAGGTGCCGTGGGATTCGATAATAGAAATGTGATGGATTAGGTTGTCGTCCTTTTCGCAGCTCACGACGTACGATCTAGGACGAAAAAACAGCGCAAAAGAAGAAAAGTGTCCTAAAACTGATGAAAACATTCAATTTTGTGCTCCAAAAATAGGCGTAGCCGAGCAGGCTTGCTGTCTTTGTCGTAGAGCTCTTAGTGAGCTTTCCAACGTATGCTGTGCACCGCGTAACTCCTTACGGATCAAAAGTTATGGGCACCAGAGCGACGTATACCTGGTCACAAGTCCCACGCCCTCGGTTTGTGGGCTGAGTCTCTACATGAAATGAAGTTGTCTTGCCCAAGGTGTCATGGGATTCGGTAATAGAAATGTGATGGATTAGGTTGTCATCCTTTTCGTAGCTTATGACGTACGATCCGGGACGGAAAAACAACACAAAAGAAGAAAAGTATCCTGAAACTGATGAAAACATTCGAATTTGGGCTTTGAAAATAGGCACAGTCGAGCAAGCTTGTTGTCCTGGTCGTAGAGCTCTCAGAGAGCTTTCCAATTGTATGCTGTGCACCGCGTAACTCGTTACGGATCAAAAGTTATGGGCATCGGAGCGACGGATACCTGGTCACAAGCCCCACGCCCTCGGTTTGCTAGCCCAGCCTCTATGTGAAGTGAAGTTTTCTTGCCAAAGGAGCCGTGGGATTTGGTAATTAAAATGTGATGGATTCGGTTGTCATCCTTTTTGCGGCTCACGACGTACGATCCAGGATGAAAAAACAGCGCAAAGGAAGAACGGTGTCCCGAAATTGATGATAACAATCGATTTTGGGCTCCGAATACAGGCGCAGCTGAGCAAGCTTGATGTCCCTGTCGTAGAGCTCTTGGAGAGGTTTCCAACGGTATGTTGTGCGCCGCGTAACTCCTCACGGATCAAAAGTTATGTGCACCGGAGCGACGGATACCGGGTCACAAGCCCCATGCCCTTTGTTTACAGGCCCAGCCTCTACGTGAAGTGAACTTGTCTTGCCAAGGTGCCGTGGGATTCGGTACTAGAAATGTGATGGATTAGGTAGTCTTCTTTTTTACGGCTCACGACGTACGATTCGGGAAGGAAAAACAGCGCAAAAGAAGAAAAGTGTCCTGAAACTAATGAAAACATTCAATTTTGGGCTTCGAAAAATAGGCGCGGATGTGAGGCCCGACCCCGAATAACGTATGTTACCTTGATTTGCGTGCCATAGACCAAGAATGATATGATCGACCTTGGATTACGTGTCCTGTCTTGGTTTTCGTGCATACCTTGTCATACGTGCCTTGACCTAGAATTATGTACCCTAATCCTCAACTTATGTGCCCCGACTTCGAATTGCGTGCGTTGTCTCATTTTGTGGGCCCTGACCTTGAATTACGTGTCCTAACCTAGGTTTAAGAGTCGTATTTTGATTTATGAGTATTGCATTGAATTACGTGCATTCATTTAGGGTAGCGTGCATTTACTTGAAAATTGTGTGTTCGTCTCGTAGTTCGTGTCCTACCTCGTAATTTGTGCCCTAGACCTGGGAATCCGTGCCACCACGGTAATCAAGAAAGAATCCTACACAAAGCACTAGACAATAAAATAATCATACACAATCTATTAACCAATATTATATTCCTAATTCATATTCTCTACAAACTCCACTAACAATAAAATAATACTAAACTATTCCTACATTTCCCACTAACTATTATTTTATTCATAATTCAACTCATCAACAAACATTCCTATATTTTATTCTACCTAGATTCCCTAATTTCCCAACATTCCTATGACAATTCTAATAACACAAATGCATAAAAAAATTAGTCATAGACAAACTATGACAAACACTTAGCACAATACATAAAAAATGGTCAAAACCACCTAAATCCTCTACCTTGCTCAACCAAACCATCTTTGCCCATGCTAAACATTTTAAAATCACACATTGAAGACACAAAATCAGATTTTAATGCCCCAAGGCCGACCACATGCTTGAAGATTGCAAAGGCTTTCATTTTTTTGTCATTTCTTATTTCCTCTCACATTTTCTCTCTCTCCCTCTCATTCTTCTCTCTCCATCTCGGTTTTGGGCTGAGTTTCTTCATCCCTTAGCTCATCTTCATCATCCTATGGTGCATCAAGACAAACAACAAGCAAAGAAACTCACCCAAGCAAGCTAGGATGCAAGAAACACACATGCAAGCATTTTGAGTCACCATTTTCAGCCTAGGTGAGTTTTTAAGCTTCCATTTCTTTTCTTCTTGCTCTAACCTCATGCATGTACTAAGATCTTGGTCACTAGGCTAGGAAAAATAGAGAAAATCTAGTTGGAACCTCGGCTAGGCAAAGGAGAAGAAGAAAAGTTTGCTTCAACAAGTTTTTGTGCATCCTCTTGGTTGATTGCTAAGGTGAGGGCTAAAACCTTTTGAAAATCCCTCAAAAATTCACATGAATGCTCATAAATGTGTGTCTTTGCTTCTGTATTTGAGTTATATGTTCGTTCATAAGCTTTTGCAACCATGCATGGCAAGATCTTGGCTTGAAAGTGGTGATAGGTGAAGTCGGATTGTTGACAGCTCTCTGACCAGTCTGTTTCGAGGTACTTTTAGCTAGGAAAATGATACTGAAAATTCTTGAAAATTGGTAGGTGACTAGTTTGGACAGTTTTGAACACTTTTAGAAGAAATAGGCCAAAGCTAATTTCGAACCTAAGATCCTCAAAATGGCAAATCTTTAAAATGTGACCAAATCTGGAAATCTGGAAAAATGAAGCAGGTTTTGGCAGATGCACTGACCTTGTAGAACGAACCAGATTTGACTTAGTTAATGATGTCCAAAATGTATAAAAATTGTTGTGCTGCTAGATTTTTCAGTTCTGGACATTTTTGTCATAAATGGACTAAGGCTGAATCTGTCAATTATCGAAATGTGTGCAAATCTGGACAGTTTTGTGATATCCCACTGTTTCGGCTATATCTAATGATCCCGAACTCCAATTGATGCAAGGTTTGTTTCTGATTTTAGTTAACTTCTTAAGCTTTAATTTGACATCTTATTCACTAGATTTAGAGATTTTTTGATTATCCTATTGATTGTGATAAAACAGCCTATTGCAGTAAAGGTTTCACTTAGTTATATGCTTGGAAAATTGTTGTAACCTCTCTTGTGGTACTAATTGCTTAGAATTGTGGTGTTGGGATGTTGTGTGGACTGTTTTGAGTACTTGAGGATGCTTGAATTGAATGATGCATGACTTGAGAATGATCTTGAGTTGACTTAGGGTTTAATCACAAGGTTAAGCATGAGACGAAAACCCTAATGACTAAGTAGTCTTGCTAAGTGTTGATCATTTGGATATTGTGTGGAAATTATATGCTTAGTGGGCTGCCTGTAAATGTCTTATAACTTCAAATGTGATTTTGATCATTGCATGTTGACAAATAAGCTTTTCTTGCACCCAAACCCATGTTGATGTCATTGCATGTTGAATAATCTTATCACTTGATCATGTGGGCTTCATAATGAGTTATATGGCTTGTTTTATATGTGTTACATGGCTGCCCGTTTAATTTTCATATAACTCTATATGCCTTTCAAGTGAAATTTCCTGTCTTATCGTGCCCTGCTTGTTTACCTGTCAATGTGCAATCTTATGACTGTCTGGAGGCAACCTACTTTGTTGTCCTCCTACTGTGATATATTACCTGTCATAAATGTGCATTGCATACAAGGTTGCAACCTTTCCTGCCGGCATAGTAGTGATTACGCACACCGGGCGGCATCGGGCTTGCCGGTGCACCCGTGACTACCATGGTCCCATTCCCTCTCTCGCTTGAGGGCTAGACTTCCTCGGAGAGTTGGGTCGTAGGATTTCGGGGTACATCCGGAGTACACCCACCTGGCGTGTTTGGGGGATGATTTGAAGTCGGCCGCAACAACTGATTCTGGAACTGATCTGAGACCAAAAGCTCACTGTATCCTTTTTACTATGTTTATAAGTACCCTCGCTTGGTTCCTAGAGAACCTCAGGGATGAAAAACCGGTATTTCTGTTCTTGTACTTATCTTACTGTTATATTCATGTTACTGTTATATTCATGTTTGCAAAAGGATTTTTATAGGTTGAACCAGAAAATGAGTTTCAAAACCTATTTCTCGTTCCCCCTCGCTGAGTTCATAAGGACTCACCTTCTTTTATCATCTCAGGTGAAGAAGATCCAGAACAAGTACCTGAGGACGATGTGCCTAACGATGAATCCTTGGAGTGATTGCCTGTCTTGTTTGCTTTGCGTGATTGTGGCTACTTGTGAACTCTGTGCTACTTGAAGACTATTTCTTTTATGTTGCTTGCTATTTCGAATGTAAAAGACCCCCGTTGTAATTTGGGGTCTAATTTTGGTTTGTACTAGTATTAAGTAGACTGACGCTAGACACTACTATAATTATTTTTGCTATTATTACCATTAGTATCTATCATAGGTTATGACATATTAGTTAAGGACTAAGTAAATGAACTTATCCAATCAGAAACAGGTACTCGCTATTAAGCTAAGATCAACAGGTATTTTTGTAATGAGGATAAACAAACAAACGAGACATAGTATCATGCTAGGTTATAAATCAAACGAGACATCGAGATAACCAATAGGCGTTTCAATTGATGATAAATAGCAATCTTAGTTGGAAATGAATTTGAGATAGTAAATTTTGAGGCGTTTAGAGAATTAGGCCAAACCAAAGAGCCCAATTACAACCGTTACGCTGTCGGTTTTCCAAAAAATTTTGGAGTTTAGGCCAAAAACATTAAGTGTGTAATCTTCATAAACGGTTAAGTATGTGATATGTCATGAACGTTTAGATCACACCCTAGTCTAACATTATAGGCCGGGTTGGGGTCGTGACAGCGGCCGAGCAGGCTTGTTGTCCCCGTCGTAGTGCTCTCGGAGAGCTTTCCAACGGTATGCTATGCGCCGCGTAACTCCTTATGGATCAAAAGTTATGGGCACCAGAGCAACGTATACCTGGTCACAAGCCCCACGCCCTCGGTTTGTGGGCTTAGCCTCTACATGAAGTGAAGTTGTCTTGCCCAAGGTGTCGTGGGATTCGGTAATAGAAATGTGATGGATTAGGTTGTCGTTCTTTTCGCAGCTCACGACCTACGATCCGGTACAGAAAACTAGCACAAAAGAAGAAAAGTGTCCTGAAACTGATGAAAACGTTCGATTTTGGGCTCCAAAAATAGGCGCAGCCGAGCAAGCTTGCTGTCCTGGTCGTAGACCTCTCGGAAAGCTTTCCAACGGTATGCTGTGTGCCGCGTAACTCCTTACGAATCAAAAGTTATGGGCATCGGAGCGACGGATACCTGGTCACAAGCCCCCCGCCCTCAGTTTGTTAGCCCAGCCTCTACGTGAAGTGAAGTTGTCTTGCCCAAGGAGCCGTGGGGTTTGGTAATAAAAATGTGATGGATTAGGTGGTCATCCTTTTCGCGGCTCACGACGTACGATCCGGGATGAAAAAACAGCGCAAAAGAAGAAAGGTATCCCAAAATTGATGAAAACAATCGATTTTGGGCTCCGAATATAGGCACAGCCGAGCAGGCTTGATGTCCCCATCGTAGAGCTCTTGGAGAGCTTTCCAACGATATGTTGAGCGCCGCGTAACTCCTTACAGATCAAAAGTTATGGGCAGCGGAGCGACTGATACCTGGTCACAAGCCCCACGCCGTCGGTTCGCATGCCCAGCCTCTACATGAAGTGAAGTTGTCTTGCCCAAGGTGCTGTTAGATTCGGTAAGAGAAATGTGGTGGATTAGCTTATCGTCCTTTTCGCAGTTCACGACGTACGATCCGGGACGGAAAAACAGTGCAAAAGAAGAAAAGTGTCCTGAAACTGATAAAAATGTACGATTTTGGGCTCCAAAAAAAGGCGCAGCTGAGCAGGCTTACTGCCCCGGTCGTAGAGCACTCGGAGAGCTTTACAACAGTAAGCTTTGGGCCATGAAAGTCCTTACGGATAAAAAGTTATGGGAACCAGAGCGACAGATACCTGGTCACAAGCCCCACGCCCTCGGTTTACGGGCCCAGCCTCTACGTGAAGTGAAGTTGCCTTGCCCAAGGTGCCGTGGGATTCGGTAATAGAAATGTGATGGATTAGGTTGTCATCGTTTTTCACGGCTCACGACGTACGATCCGGGACGAAAAAACAACGCAAAAGAAGAAAAGCGTCTTGAAACTGATGAAAACATATGATTTTGGGCTCCAAAAACAGGCGCAACCGAGCATGCTTGCTACGTACATCGTAGAGCACTTGGAGAGCTTTCCAACTGTATGCTTTGTTCCATGAAACTCCTTACGGATCAAAAGTTATGGGCATTGGAACGACGAATACCTAGTCACAAGGCCCATGCCCTCGGTTTGCGGGCCCAGCCTCTACGTGAAGTGAAGTTGCCTTGCCCAAGGTGCAATTGGATTCGGTAATATAAATGTGATGGATTAGGTTGTCGTCCTTTTTGCGGCTCACGACGTATGATCCGTGACAGAAAAACAGCGCAAAAGAAAAAAAGTGTCCTGAAATTGAAAAATAGCCCTATGCCCTCGGTTTGCAGGCCCAGCCTCTACGTGAAATGGAGTTGTCTTGCCCAAGCTGCAGTGGAATTGGGTAATAGAAATGTGATGGATTAGGTTGTCATCCTTTTCGCGGCTCACGACACATGATCCAGGACGGAAAAACAGCGCAAAAGTAGAAAAAGTGTCCTAAAATTGATGAAAACGTTCTACTTTGGGCGCCGAAAACAGCTACAGCAAAGCAAACTTGCTGCCCCCGTCGTAGAGCTCTAGGAGAACTTTCCAACGGTATGTTGTGCGCCGCGTAACTCCTTACAGATCAAAAGTTATGTGCATCGGAGCGACGGATGCCTGGTCACAAGTCCCACGCACTTGGTTTGCTGGCCCAGCCTCGACGTGAAGTTAAGTTGTCTTGCCCAAGTTTCCGTGGGATTCGGTAATAGAAATGTGATGGATTAGGTTGTCGTCCTTTTCGGGGCTCACGACACACGATCCGAGACGGAAAAACAACGCAAAAGTAGAAAAGTGTCCCAAAATTGCTGAAAACGTTCTATTTTGGGCTCCGAAAACAGCCGCAGCAAAGCAAGCTTGCTGCCCCCATCGTAAAGCTCTAAGAGAACTTTCCAACGGTATGTTGTGCGCTGCGTAACTCCTTACGGATCAAAAGTTATGTGCATCGGAGCGACGGATGCCTGGTCACAAGCCCCACGAACTTGGTTTGCGGGCCCAGCCTCGACGTGAAGTTAAGTTGTCTTGTCCAAGCTGCCGTGGGATTCGATATTAGAAATGTGATGGATTAGGTTGTCGTCCTTTTTGCGGCTCACGACGTACGATTCGTGATGGAGAAACAGCGCAAAAGAATAAAAGTGTCATAAAACTGATGAAAATATTAGATTTTGGGCTCTGAAAATAGGCTTTGCCGAGCAGGCTTGCTGTCCTTGTCGCAGAGCTCTCGTAGAGCTTTCCAATGGTATGTTGTGCGCCGCGTAACATGTCACGCCCCAACCCGGCCTATAAAGGTTAGACTAGGGTGTGATCTAAACATTCAAGTCCTTTCAAGTACTTAATCGTTCAAGGAGGTTTAGCACTTAACGTTTTATCCTAGACTCCAAAGTTTTTCCAGAAAATCGGCAGCATAACCGCTGTAATTGGGCTCTTTAGTTTGACCTAGTTCTCTAATCACCTCAAAATATACTATCTCCATTCCATTACCAACTAAGATTACCATTTTACCATGAATTGAATTGCCTATTGGTTATTTCGACATCCCGTTTGATTTATAACCTAGCATGAAACTATGTCTCATTTGTTTGTTTGACCTCGTTTCAAAATATACATGTTCAAGATTGGGTAAATTCATTCACTTAGTCCTTACTAATGCATCATAACCTATGATAATACTAGCGGTAATAAAAGCAAAACAATAATAGCAATGTCTAGCATCAGTCTACTTAATACAAGTACAAACCAAAATTAGACCCCAAATTTCAACGGGGGTCTTTTACATCATGACATCGAATAACACAAAATGAAATAGTCTTCAAGTAACATAAAGTTCACAAGTAGTCACGTTCAAGCAAAACAACAATGACAGGCAATCACTCCAGGGGTTCATCATTAGGCTCATTGTCCTCGGGTACCTGTGCCTATTCTTCTTCACCTGTGATGAAAAAGAGGCTGAATCCTTATGAACTCAGCGAGGGGGAAACGAGAAATACGTTTTGAAACTCATTTTCCGGTTCAATTATGAAAACTCCTTTTTGAAAACATGCCACATATTACAAATAACAAGGTACACAAATATACGAAACAAATCGAATAACAGATACATTTACCAATCCTTTCAAGGATACGGTGAGCGGTTGCTCTTAATTTCAATTTCGATACAATTGTTGCGGCCGACTTCAATAATCCCCTTATCGCTCCCAATTGGGTATACTCCGGATGTACCCCGAAACCTACGACCCAACTCTCCGAGGGTAGAATGCCAAGCGAGAGAGGGAATTGGACCATGGTAGTCACGGGAACACCGGCAAGCCCTATGCCGCCCGGCGTTCGTGAAACGCTACCATGCCACAATGAAATGTTGCAACCTCGTATGCAATGCACATTTATAACATTTAACATATCACATTAGGAGGACAACAAAGTAGGTCGCCTCCGGGTAGTTATAAGATCGCACGTTGTCAAGTAATCAAACAAGGCATGATAAGACAAATAATTTCACTTGAAAAGCATATGGAGTCATATGAACATTAAATGGGCAGCCATGTAACACATGCAAATCAAGCCATATAACTCATTTCGAAGTTCACGTAATCAAGTGATACGAATATTCAACATGCAACAACATTTACGTGGGTTCGGTTGCAAGAAAAGCTTATTTGACAACATGCAATGGTCAAAATCACATTTGAAGTTATAAAAAATTTATGGGCAGCCCACTAAGCATATAATTTCCACACAATAACCAAGAATCAACACTTAGCAAAACTACCTAGTCATTAGGGTTTCCATTTCATGCTTAATCGTGTGATTAAAACCCTAAGTCAACTCAAAATCATTCTCAAGTCATGCATCATTCCATTCAAGCACCCTCAAGTACTCAAAACAGTCCACATAACATCCCAACACCACATTTCCACACAATTAGAACCACAAAAGGGGTTACAACAATTTTCCAAGCATGTAGCTAAATGAAACCTTTACTGCAATAGGCTGTTTTCCTGCAATCAATAGGATAATAAAAAAATCTCCAAATTTAGTGAATACGATGTCAAATTAAATCTTAAGAAGTTAACTAAAATCAGAAACAAGCCTTGCATCAATTGGAGTTCAGAATCATTAGTTATAGCCGAAACAGTGAGGTAGCACAAAATTGTCCAGATTTGCAAACTTTTCAGAAATTGACGTTTTTGAGGTCCTTAGGGTCAGTTTTAGCTTTGGTCCATTTCTGACAAAATTGTCCACAACTGAAAAATATAGCAGTACACCAAATTTCATGAATTTTGGACAACATTTACTAAGTCAAATATGGTTCGTTCCACAAGGTCAGTGCATCTGCTAAAACCTGCTTCATTTCTCCAGATTTCCAGATTTGGTCACATCTTAAAGATTTACCATTTTGAGGACCTTAGAGTCAAAATTAGCTTCGTCATATTTCTAGGAAAAATGTTCAAAACTGTCCAAACTAGTCACCTACCAATTTTTAAGCATTTTTAACATCATTTGCTTAGCTAAACGTACCTCGAACAGACTGGTCAGAGAGCTGTCAACAATTTCGACTTCACCTAGCATCATTTTCAAGCCAAGATCTTGCCATGCATGGTTGTTTAAGCTTATGAACGACCATATATCTCAAGTACAGAAGCAAATACACACATTTATGAGCATGCATGTGAAATTTTGAAGAGTTTTCAAAAGGTTTTAACCCTCACCTTAGCAATCAACCACAAGTTGCTCAAAACCCTTTGTTGAAGCTCAAATCTTCTCCTTTCCCTTGCTTAGCCGAAAACCTCACTAGTGTTTCTCTATTTTTCCTAGCTTAATGATCAATCTTTTAGCACATGCATGAGGTTAAAACATGAAGAAAACAAATGGATATCAAGAAGCTCACCTAGGCCGATTAGAGGTCTTCAAAGCACATGCATGAGGATTTTTGAACTCTAGCTAGCTTGCTTCGACTTTCTTGATGGTTGCTTGACTTGATTTGCTATGTTGTGAGGCAGAGAAGCTATGGAGGTAGCAATGTGCAGCTAGGGCCGAGAGAGAGAGAAGTGAGAGGGAATTGAGAGAAAGAAAGAGAAATAAAAGAGAAGTGAATGTTTTGAGCACTTGGTCGGCTATTGCTTTGCAAATTCTGATTTTTTTGTGTTGTCTTTGGGGTGATGTTTGACTTGTTAGTGGAGAATGGTGATGTAGCCGAGATGGTGGCTTAGTGTTTAGCAAAGTGTGGCTTTGATGCAAGCAAAAGGTATGACAATGTGAAGATTTGTCTCAAGCATGCATGAATAAATTATGTTGCTCAAATTTTTCTCTCAAGAACATGGTGTGGTCGGCCAAGGGCTTGCAATTGTTGAAAATTCAGATTCTATTTAATGCATTTTAGATTATAATAAGGGTGAAATTTGAGGTGCATTGGTTTTGGGTGAGAATAAAGAATAAAGAATGTTTAGTGTTTGGTGCTATTTCGTCTTCTAGTGAGTTGAATTAGGATTATTATATTGATAGTGGATTTTGTAGGATTGTTTAATAATCTAGTGCTCCGTGAAAGATGCTTTCTTGATTAGCATGAAGACACGCTTTCCTAGGTCTAGGGCACGAACTACGAGGTGGGACACGAACTACGAGACGAACGCACGTTTTTTAAGTAAATGCACGTAATCCTAAATGAATGCACGTAATTCAATGTATGGCACATAAAATGAACACAATTCTTAAACTTAGGTCATGGCACGCAAATCTAGGTTAGGGCACACGAAGCTAGGTTTCACACGCAAATCGGGGTCGGGCCTCACATAACACCTAACGGATCAAAAGTTATGGGAACCAGAGCGACGTATACCTGGTCACAAGCCCCACGCCCTCGGTTTGCGGGCTAAGCCTCTACGTGAAGTGAAGTTGTCTTACCCAAGGTGTCGTGGGATTCGAAAATAGAAATGTGATGGATTAGGTTGTCGTCCATTTCGTGGCTCACGACGTACGATCCGGGACCCAAAAACAGCATAAAAGAAGAAAAGTGACCTGAAACTGATGAAAATGTTCAATTTTGGGCTCCAAAAATAGGCGCAACCGAGCAAGCTTGTTGTCCTGGACATGGAGTTCTCGGAGAGCTTTACAACGGTATGTTGTGCGCCGTGTAACTCCTTACGGATCAAAAGTTCTGGGCAACAGAGCCACGGATACCTGGTCACAAGCCCCACGCCCTCGCTTTGCGGGCCCAGCCTCTACGTGAAGTGAGGTTGTCTTCCCCAAGGTGCCTTGGGATTCGATAATAGAAATGTGATGGATTAGGTTGTCGTCCTTTTCGCGGCTCACGACGTACGATCCAAGATTGAAAAATAGCACAAAAGAAGAAATGTGTCCCAAAATTGATGAAAACGTTCAATTTTAGGCTCCAAAAATAGAGGCAGCCGAGCAGGCTTGCTGCCCTCATCGTAGAGCTATCAGAGAGCTTTCCAACGGTATACTGTGCGATGCGTAACTCCTTACGGATCAAAAGTTATAGGCATCGGAGGGACGGATACCTGGTCACAAGCCCCATGCCCTTGGTTTGTGGGCCCAGTCTCTACGTGAAGTGAACTTGTCTTGCCAAGGTACCGTGGGATTTGGTACTATAAATGTGATGGATTAGGTAGTCGTCTTTTTTGTGGCTCACGACGTACGATCTGGGAAGGAAAAACAGCGCAAAAAAAAAAAGAAAAGTGTCCTAAAACTGATGAAAACATTCGATTTGGGCTCCAAAAAATAGGTGGGGCCTAGCAGGCTTGCTTTCCCCGTCGTAGAGCTCTTGAAGAGCTTTCCAACGGTATGCTGTGCGCCGCGTAACTCCTTATGGATCAAAAGTTATGTGCATCGGAGCGACGGACACCTGTTCACAAGCCCCACGCCCTCGGTTTGCGGGCTCAGCCTCTACGTGAAGTGAAGTTGCCTTGCCCAAGGTGCCGTGGGATTCGATAATAAAAATGTGATGGATTAGGTTGTCATCCTTTTCGCAGCTCACGCCGTACGATCCGGGACGGAAAAACAACACAAAAGAAGAAAAGTGTCCTGAAACTGTTGAAAACATTCGATTTTGGGCTTTAAAAATAGGCACAGCCGAGCAAGCTTGCTGTCCTGGTCGTAGAACTCTCGCAGAGCTTTCCAACGGTATGCTATGCACCGCGTAACTCGTTACGGATCAAAAGTTATGGGCATCGGAGCGACGGATACCTGGTCACAAGCCCCAAGCCCTCGGTTTGCTGGCCCAGCCTCTACGTGAAGTGAATTTTTCTTGCCCAAGGAGCCATGGGATTCTGTAATAAAAATGAGATGGATTCGGTTGTCATCCTTTTTGCGGCTCACGACGTACGATCCAGGATAAAAAAACAACGCAAAAGAAGAAATGTGTCACAAAATTTATGAAAACAATCGATTTTGGGCTCCGAATACAGGCGCAGCCGAGCAAGCTTGATGTCCCAGTCGTAGAGCTCTTGGAGAGGTTTCCAACAGTATGTTGTGCGCCGCATAACTCCTTACGGATCAAAAGTTATGGGCACCGGAGCGACGGATACCTGGTCACAAGCCCCATGCCCTTGGTTTTAGGGCCCAGCCTCTACGTGAAGTGAACTTGTCTTGCCAAGGTGGCATGGGATTCAGTACTAGAAATGTGATGGATTAGGTAGTCTTCTTTTTTACAGCTCACAATGTACAATCCGGGACAAAAAAACAGCGTAAAAGAAGAAAAGTGTCCTGAAACTGATAAAAACATTCAATTTTGGGTTCTGAAAAATAGGTGCGGCCGAGCAGGCTTGCTGTCCCTGTCGTAGAGCTCTCGGAGAGCTTTTCAATGGTATGTTGTGCGCCGCGTAACTCCTTACGGATCAAAAGTTATGTGCATCGGAGCGACGGATACCTGGTCACAAGCCCTATGCCCTTGGTTTGCGGGCCCAGCCTCTACGTGAAGTGAAGTTGTCTTGCCCAAGGTGCCGTGGGATTCGATAATAGAAACGTGATGGATTAGGTTGTCGTCCTTTTCGCTGCTCATGACGTACGATCTGGGATGGAAAAACAATGCAAAAGCAGAAAAGTGTCCTAAAACTGATGAAAACGTTCGATTTTGGGCTCCGAAAATAGGCGTAGCCGAGCAGGCTTGCTTTCCTTGTCGTAGAGCTCTCGGTGAACTTTCCAACGGTATATTGTGCGCCGCGTAACTCCTAACGGATCAAAAGTTATGGGCACCAGAGCGACGTATACCTGGTTACAAGCCCCACGCCTTCGGATTGCGGTCCTAGCCTCTACGTGAAGGGAAGTTGTCTTGCCCAAGGTGTCATGGGATTCGGTAATAGAAATGTGATGGATTAGGTTGTCGTCCTTTTCACGGCTCACGATGTACGATCCGGGACAGAAAAATAGCACAAAAGAAGAATAGTGTCTTGAAACTGATGAAAACATTCGATTTTGGGCTCTGAAAATAGGCGCAGCCGAGCAAGCTTGCTGTCCTGGTCGTAGAGCTCTCGGAGAGCTTTCTAACGGTATGCTGTGCTCCACGTAACTCCCTACGGATCAAAAGTTATGGGCATCGGAGCGACGGATATCTGGTCACAAGCCCCACGCCCTCAGTTTGTTGGCCCAGGCTCTACGTGAAGTGAAGCTGTCTTGCCCAAGGAGCCGTCAGATTCAGTAATAAAAATGTGATGGATTAGGTTGTCATCTTTTTCGCGACTCAGGACGTACGATCCCGGACAAAAAAACAGCGTAAAAGAAGAAAGGTATCCCGAAATTGATGAAAACAAACGATTTGGGTTCCGAACACAGGCGCGGATGAGCAGGCTTGATGTCCTTGTCGTAGAGCTCTTGGAGAGCTTTCCAACGTTATGTTGTACGCTGCGTAACTCGTTACGGATCAAAATTATGGGCACCGGAGCGACGTATACCTGGTCATAAGCCCCACGCCGTCGGTTTGCATGCCCAGCCTCTACATGAAGTGAAGTTGACTTGCCCAAGGTGCTGTTAGATTCGGTAAGAGAAATGTGATGGATTAGCTTATCGTCCTTTTCGCAGCTCACGACGTACCATCCGGGACGGAAAAATAGCACAAAAGAAGAAAAGTGTCCTGAAACTGATGAAAATGTACGATTTTGGGCTCCAAAAAAAGGCGAGCAGAGCAGGCTTACTGCCCCGGTCGTAGAGCACTCGGAGGGATTTACAATGGTATGCTTTGCGCCATGAAAGTCCTTACGGATAAAAAGTTATGGGCACCGGAGCGACGGATACCTGGTCACAAGCCCCACGCCCTCAATTTGCGGGCCCAGCCTCTACGTGATGTGAAGTTGCCTTGCCAAAGTTACAATTGGATTCGGTAATAGACATGTGATGGACTAGGTTGTCATCATTTTCGCGGCTCACGACGTACGATCCGGGACAGAAAAACATCGTAAAAGAAGAAAAGTGTCCTGAAACTGATGAAAACATTTGATTTTGGTCTCCGAAAATAGGCGTAGCCAAGAAGGCTAGTTGTCCTTGTCGTAGAGCTCTCGGAGAGCTTTCCAACGGTTTGCTGTGCGCCATGTAACACCTTACGGATCAAAAGTTACGGGCACCGGAGCGACGGATAACTGATCAAAAGCCACACGCCCTCGGTTTGCAGGCCCAGCCTCTACGTGAAGTGAAGTTGTCTTGTCCAAGGTGCCATTGGATTCGGTAATAGAAATGTGATGGATTAGGTTGTCGTCCTTTTCGTGGCTCACGACATACGATCCGGGACGAAAAAACAGCGAAAAAGACGAAAAGTGTAACGAAACTGATGAAAACATTCAATTTTGGGCTCCAAAAATAAATGCAACAGAGCAGGCTTCCTTCCTCGTTGTAGAGCTCTCAAAGAGCTTTCCAACGGTATCCAGTGCGCCACGTAACTCCTTACGAATCAAAACTTATGGGCATCGGAGCGACGGATACTTGGTCACAAGCCCTATGCCCTCGATTTGCAGGCCCAGCCTCTACGTGAAGTGAAGCTGTCTTGCCCAAGCTACAGTGGGATTCGGTAATAGAAATGTGATGGAATAGGTTGTCATCCTTTTCGCGGCTCATGACACACGATCCGGGACGAAAAAATAGCGCAAATTTAGAAAAGTGTCCTAAAACTGATGAAAATGTTCTATTTTGGGCTCCGAAAACAGCCTCAGCAAAGCAAGCTTGCTGCCCCGTCGTAGAGCTCTAGGTGAACTTTCCAACGGTATGCTGTGCGCCGCGTAACTTCTTACGGATCAAAAGTTATGGGCACCGGAGTGACGGATACCTGGTCACAAGCCCCACGCCCTCGGTTTGCGGGACCAGCCTCTACGTGAAATGAAGTTGTTTTGCCAAGGTGCCATGAGATTCGGTAATAGAAATGTGATGGATTAGGTTGTCATCCTTTTCAAAGCTCATCACGTACGATCAAGGATGAAAAACAGCGCCAATGAAGAAAAGTATCCCGAAACTGATGAAAATGTTTGATTTTAGGTTGCGAAAATAGGCGCAACAAAGCATGCTTGCTGTGCCTGCCGTAGGGCTCTCGGAGAGCTTTCCAACGGTATGCTGTGCACCACGTAACTCCTTACGGATCAAAAGTTATAGGCACCGGAGCGACAGATACCTGGTCACAAGCCCCATGCCCTCGGTTTGCGGGCCCAGCCTCTACATGTAGTGAAGTTGTTTTGACCAAGGTGCTGTGGGATTCAGTAATAGAAATGTGATGGATTAGGTTGTCATCCTTTTCGCGGCTCACGACGTTCGATCCGGGACGGAAAAATAGTGCAAATGAAGAAAAGTGTCCTGAAACTGATGAAAATAATTAATTTTGGGCTCCGAAAATAGGTGTAGCCGAGCAGGCTTGCTGTCCTCGTTGTAGAGCTCTCGGAGAACTTTTCAACGGTATGTTGTGCACCGCGTAACAACTTACGGATCAAAAGTTATGGGCATCGGAGCGACGGATACCTAGTCACAAACCCCACGCCCTTGGTTTACGGGCCCAACCTCTAGGTGAAGTGAAGTTGTCTTGCCCAAGGTGTCGTGGAATTCGGTAATAGAAATGTGATGGATTTGGTTGTCGTCTTTTTTGCGGCTCATGACGTACGATCCGGGATAAAAAAAAAAGCGCAAAAGAAGAATAGTGTCCTAAAATAGATGAAAACGATTGATTTTGGGCTCCGAAAATAGGCGTAGTCGAGCAGGTTTGTTGTCCCCGTGGTAGAGCTCTTGGAGAGCTTTCCAACGGTATGTTGTTCGCTGCATAACACCTTACAGATCAAAAGTTATGGGCATCAGAGCGACGGATACCTGGTCACAAGCCCCACGCCCTCGGTTTGCGGTCCCAACATCTACGTGAAGTGAAGTTGTCTTGCCCAAGCTGCCATGGGATTAGGTAATAGAAATGTGGTGGATTAGGTAGTCGTCTTTTTTGCAGCTCACGACGTACGATCCGGGATGAAAGAACAACGCAATAGTAGAAAAGTGTTCTAAAACTGATGAAATAGTTCGATTTTGGGCTACAAAAATAGGAGTAGCCTAGCAGGCTTGCTGTCCCCGTCGAAGAGCTCTTGGAGAGCTTTCCAACGGAATGTTGTGCGCCGCGCAACTCCTTGCGGATCAAAAGTTATGTGCATCGGAGCGACGGATACCTGATCACAAGCCCAACGCCCTCGATTTGTGGGCTCAGGCTATACGTGAAGTGAAGTTGTCTTGCCCAAGCTGCCATGGGATTCGGTAATAGAAACGTCATGGATAAGGTTGTCGACTTTTTTACGGCTCACGACGTACGATCCGGGACGAAAAAATAGCGCAAAAGAAGAAAAGTGTCCCGAAACTGATGAAAACGTTCAATTTTGAGCTCCGAAAACAGCCGCGGCATAGCAGGCCTGCTACCACCGTCGTAGAGCTCTAGGAGAGCTTTCCAACGGTATGTTGTGCGCCGCGTAATTCCTTACGGATCAAAAGTTATGGGCACCAGACCGACGGATACCTGGTCACAAGCCCTACGGCCTCGATTTGTGGGCCCAGGCTCTACGTGAAGTTAAGTTGTCTTGCCCAAGGTGCCATGGGATTCGGTAATAGAAACGTCATGGATAAGGTTGTCGTCTTTTTTGCGACTCACGACGTACGATCCGGGACGAAAAAATAGAGCAAAAGAAGAAAAGTGTCCCGAAACTGATGAAAACGTTCAAATTTTGGCTCCGAAAACAGCCAAAGCATAGCAAGCCTGCTGCCACCGTCGTAGAGCTCTAGGAGAGCTTTCCAACGGTATGTTGTGCGCCGCGTAACTCCTTACGGATCAAAAGTTATGGGCACCAGACCGACGGATACCTGCTCACAAGCCCTACGGCCTCGATTTGTGGGCCCAGCCTCTATGTGAAGTGAAGTTGTCTTGCCCAAGGTGCCATGGGATTCGGTAATTGAAATATGATGGATTAGGTTGTCGTTCTTTTCGCGGCCCACGACGTACGATCCGGAATGGAAAAACAGCGCAAAAGAAGAAAAGTGTCTCGAAACTGATGAAAATGTTCAATTTTGTTCTTCGAAAACAAGCGCAGTCAAACAGGATTGCTGTCCTTGTCGTAGAGCTCTCGGTGAGCTTTCCAACGGTATGTTGTGCGTCGCGTAACTCCTTACGAATCAAAAGTTATAGGCACCAGAGCGACGTATACCTGGTCACAAGCCCACGCCCTCGGTTTGCGGGCCTAGCCTCTACGTGAAATGAAGTTGTCTTGCCCAAGGTGTCATGGGATTCGGTAATAGAAATGTGATGGATTAGGTTGTTCCTTTTCGCAGCTCACGACGTACGATCCGGGACGGAAAAACAGCACAAAATAAGAAAAGTGTCCTGAAATTGATGAAAACATTCGATTTTGGGCTCTGAAAATAGGCACAGCCGAGCAAGCATGTTGTCCTGGTCGTAGAGCTCTCGCAGAACTTTCCAACGGTATGCTGTGCACCGCGTAACTCCTTATAGATCAAAAGTTATGGGCATCGGAGCGACAGATACCTGGTCACAAGCCCCACGCCCTCGGTTTGCTGGCCCAACCTCTACATGAAGTGAAGTTTTCTTGCCCAAGGAGCCATGGGATTCGGTAATAAAAATGAGATGGATTCGGTTGTCATCCTTTTTGCGGCTCACAACGTACGATCCAGGATGAAAAAACAGCGTAAAAGAAGAAAGGTGTCCCGAAATTGATGAAAACAATCGATTTTGGGCTTCGAATACAGGCGCAGTCGAGAAAGCTTGATGTCCCCGTCGTAGAGCTCTTGGAGAGGTTTCCAACGGTATATTGTGCACCGCGTAACTCCTTACGGATCAAAAGTTATGAGCACCGGAGCGACGGATACCTGGTCACAAGCCCCATGCCCTTGGTTTGCCGGCCCAGCCTCTACGTGAAGTGAACTTGTCTTGCCAAGGTGCCCTGGGATTCGGTACTAGAAATGTGATAGATTAGGTAGTCTTCTTTTTTACGGCTCACGACGTACGATCCAGGACCGAAAAATAGCGCAAAAGAAGAAAAGTGTCTTGAAACTGATGAAAACATTTGATTTTGGGCTCTGAAAAATAGGCGTGGCCAAGTCGGCTTGCCCTCCCAGATCGTAGAGCTCACAGAGAGCTTTCCAACGGTATGCTGTGCGCCGCGTAACTCCTTACGGATCAAAAGTTATGTGCATTGGAGCGACGGATACCTGGTCACAAACCCCACGCCCTCGGTTTGCGGGCCTAGCCTCTAAGTGAAGTGAAGTTGTCTTACCCAAGGTGTCGTGGAATTCGGTAATAGAAATGTGATGGATTAGGTTGTCGTGCTTTTGGCGGCTCACGACGTACAATCCGGGACATAAAAATAGGACAAAAGAAGAAAAGTTTCCTGAAACTGATGATAACGTTCGATTTTGGGATCCGAAAATAGGCACAGCCGAGCAAGCTTGTTGTCCTGGTAGTAGAGCTCTCGGAGAGCTTTCCAACTGTATGCTGTGCGCCGCGTAACTCCTTACGGATCAAAAGTTATGGGTATCGGAGCGATGGATACCTGGTCACAAGCCCCACGCCCTCAGTTTGTTGGCCCAGCCTCAACATGAAGTGAAGTTGTCTTGCCCAATGAGCCGTCGGATTCAGTAATAAAAATGTGTTGGATTAGATTGTCATCCTTTTCGCGGCTCACGATGTACGATCCAGGAAGAAAAAACTGCGTAAAAGAAGAAAGGTATCCCAAAATTGATGAAAACAATCAATTTTGGGCTCCGAGTACAGGCGCAGCAGAGTAGGATTGATGTCCCCGTCGTAGAGCTCTTGGAGAGCTTTCCAACGATATGTTGTGCGCCACGTAACTCCATGCGGATCAAAAGTTATGGGCACCGGAGCGACGGATACTTGGTCACATGCCCCACGCCGTCGGTTTGCATGCCCAACCTCTACATGAAGTGAAGTTGACTTGCCCAAGGTGCTATTAGATTCGGTAAGAGAAATGTGATAGATTAGCTTATTGTCCTTTTTGCAACTCGCCACATACGATCCGGGATGAGAAAACAGCGCAAAAGAAGAAAAGTGTCCTGAAACTGATTAAAATGTACGATTTTGGGCTCCAAAAAAAGACGCAGCTAAGCAGGCTTACTGCCTCGGTCGTAGAGCACTCGGAAAGCTTTACAACGGTATGCTTTACGCCATGAAAGTCTTTACGGATAAAAAGTTATGGGCACCGGAGCAACGGATACCTGGTCACAAGCCTTACGCCCTCGGTTTACGGGCCCAACTTCTACGTGAAGTGAAGTTGCCTTGCCCAAGGTGCAATTGGATTCGGTAATAGAAATGTGATTGATTAGGTTGTCGTCCTTTTCGCGGCTCACGACATACAATCCGAGATGAAAAAACAGCGCAAAAGAAGAAAAGTGCCCTGAAACTAATGAAAACATTTGATTTTGGGCTCCGAAAATAGGTGCAGCCGAGCAGGCTTGCTGTCCTCGTTGTAGAGCTCTCGGAAAGCTTTTCAACGGTATTTTCTGCGCCGCGTAGCAACTTACGGATCAAAAGTTATGGGCACCGGAGCGATGGATACCTGGTCAAAAGCCACACGCCCTCGATTTGCGGGCCCA
The DNA here is from genome assembly GCA_037974665.1 of Ehretia macrophylla. Taxonomy (NCBI): domain Eukaryota; kingdom Viridiplantae; phylum Streptophyta; class Magnoliopsida; order Boraginales; family Ehretiaceae; genus Ehretia; species Ehretia macrophylla. Next base: position 60,357,145 of record CM075777.1, read on the forward strand.
GCCTCTACGTGAAGTGAAGTTGTCTTGCCCAAGGTGCCGTGGGATTCGGTAATAGAAATGTGATGGATTAGGTTGTCATCCTTTTCGTGGCTCATGAGATACGATCCAGGATGAAAAAATAGCGAAAAAGAATAAAAGTGTCCCGAAACTAATGAAAACATTCGATTTTGGGCTCCAAAAATAGATGCAGCCGAGCAGGCTTGCAACTTCGCCGTAGAGCTCTCAGAGAGCTTTCCAACGGTATCCTGTGCGCCACGTAACTCCTTACGGATGAAAACTTATGGGCATCGGAGCGACGGATACTTGGTCACAAGCCCTATGCCCTCGGTTTGCAGGCCTAGCCTCTACGTGAAGTGAAGTTGTCTTGCCCAAGTTGCCATGGGATTCGGTAATAGAAATGTGATGGATTAGGTTGTTGTCCTTTTCGCGGCTCACGACACACGATCCGGGATGGAAAAATAGCGCAAAAGTAGGAAAGTGTCCCAAAATTGATGAAAACATTCTATTTTGGGCTCTGAAAACAGTATGTTGTGCGTAGCCGAGTAAGCCCACCGCCCTCGGTTTGCGGGACCAGCCTCTACGTGAAATGAAGTTTTCTTGCCCAAGCTGCCGTGAGATTCGGTAATAGAAATGTGATGGATTAGGTTGTCGTCCTTTTCAAAGCTCATGACGTACAATCCAGGATGAAAAACAGCGCAAAAGAAGAAATGTGTCCTAAAACAGATGAAAACATTCTATTTTGGGCTCCGAAAAATAGGCGCGGCCGAGCAGGATTCCTGTCCAACAGTTGGGCTCTCGGATAGCTTTCCAACGGTATGCTGTGCACCACGTAACTCCTTACGGATCAAAAGTTATGGGCACCGGAGCGACAGATACCTGGTCACAAGCCCCACGCCCTCGGTTTGTGGGCCTAGCCTCTACGTGAAGTGAAGTTGTTTTGAGCAAGGTACCGTGGGATTTGGTAATACAAATGTGATGGACTAGGTTGTCGTCCTTTTCGCGGCTCACGACTTACGATCCGGGACGGAAAAACAGCGCAAAAGAAGAAAAGTGCCCTAAAACTGATGAAAAATTTTGATTTTGGGCTCCAGATGTAGGTGCAACCAAGCAGGCTTGCTGTCCTCGTTGTAGAGCTCTCGGTCAGCTTTCCAACGGTATGTTGTGCACCGCGTAACTCCTTACGGATCAAAAGTTATGAGCACCGGAGCGACGGATACCTTGTCACAATCCCTACACCCTCGATTTGTGGGCCCAGCCTCTAAGTGAAGTGAAGTTGTCTTGCCCAAGGTGCCATGGGATTCGGTAATTGAAATGTGACGGATTAGGTTGTCGTTCTTTTCGCGGCCCACGACGTACGACCATGGACGGAAAAACAGCGCAAAAGAAGAAAAGTATCTCGAAACTGATTAAAACGTTCAATTTTGGTCTCTGAAAAAATGTGCAGTCGAGCAGGCTTGCTGTCCTTGTCGTAGAGCTCTCGGTGAGCTTTCCAACAGTATGCTGTGCACCGCGTAACTCCTTACAACGTATACCTGGTCATAAGCCCCACGCCCTTGGTTTGCGGGCCTAACCTCTATGTGAAATGAAGTTGTCTTGCCCAAGGTGTCATGGGATTCGGTAAAAGAAATGTGATGGATTAGGTTGTCGTCCTTTTCGCAGCTCACGACGTACGATCCGGGACGGAAAAACAACACAAAAGAAGAAAAGTGTGCTAAAACTGATGAAAACATTTGATTTTGGGCTCTGAAAAATAGACGCAGCTGAGCAGGCTTGCTATCCCCGTCGTAAAGCTCTCGGAGAGCTTTCCAACGGTATACAGTGCACCGCGTAACTCCTTACGGATCAAAAGTTATGTGCATCGGAGCAACAGATACCTGGTCACAAGCCCCACGCCCTCGTTTTGCAAGCCCAGCCTCTACATGAAGTGAAGTTGTCTTGCCCAAGGTGCCGTGGGATTCGGTAATAGAAATGTGATGGATTAGGTTGCCTTCATTTTTGCGGCTCACGACGTACTATTTGGGATGGAAAAACAGCGCAAAAGCATAAAAGTGTCCTAAAACTGATGAAAACGTTCGATTTTGGGCTCCGAAAATAGGCGTAACCGAGTAGGCTTGCTTTCTTTGTCGTAGAGCTCTCGGTGAGCTTTCCAACGGTATGCTGTGCGCCACGTAACTTCTTACGGATCAAAAGTTATGGGTACCAGAGCGACGTATACCTGGTCACAAGCCCCACGTCCTCGGTTTACGGGCCTAGCCTCTACGTCAAGTGAAGTTGTCTTGCCCAAGGTGTCGTGCGATTCGGTAATAGAAATGTGATGGATTAGGTTGTCATCCTTTTCGCGGCTGACAACGTACGATCCGGGACAGAAAAATAGGACAAAAGAAGAAAAGTGTCCTGAAACTGATGAAAATGTTCGATTTTGGGCTCCGAAAGTAGGCGCAGCCGAGCAAGCTTGTTGTCTTGTCGTAGAACTCTCGGAGAGCTTTCAAACGGTATGTTGTGTGCCGCGTAACTCCTTACGGATCAAAAGTTATGGGTACCAGAGCGACGGATATCTGGTCACAAGCCCCACGCCCTAAGTTTGTTGGCCCAGCCTCTACGTGAAGTGAAGTTGTCTTGCCCAAGGAACCGTCAGATTCGGTAATAAAAATGTGATGGATTAGATTGTTATCCTTTTTGCGGCTCACGATGTACGATCCGGGATGAAAAAACAGCACAAAAGAAGAAAGGTATCCCGAAATTGATGAAAACAATTGATTTTGGTCTCCGAATATAGGCGCAACCGAGCAGGATTGATGTCCCCGTCGTAGAGCTCTTGGAGAGCTTTCCAACGATATGTTGTGCGCCGCGTAACTCCATACGGATCAAAAGTTATGGGCGCCGGAGTGACGGATACCTGGTCACAAGCCACACGTCGTCGGTTTGCATGCCCAGCCTCTACATGAAGTGAAGTTGCCTTGCCCAAGGTGCCATTGGATTTGGTAATAGAAATGTGATGGAATAGGTTGTCGTCCTTTTGGCGGCTCACGACGCACGATCCGGGACGGAAAAACAGAGCAAAAGAAGAAAAGTGCCCAGAAACTAATGAAAACATTCGATTTTGGGCTCCAAAAATAGGTGCAGCCGAGCAGGGTTGCTGTCCTCGTTGTAGAGCTCTCGGAGAGCTTTTCAACGGTATGTTCTGTGCCGCGTAACAACTTTTGAATCAAAAGTTATGGGCACCGGAGCGACTGATACCTGGTTAAAAGCCACACGCCCTCGGTTTGCAGGCCCAGCCTCTACGTGAAGTGAAGTTGTCTTACCCAATTTGCCGTGGGATTCGGTAATAGAAATGTGATGAATTAGGTTGTCGTCCTTTTCGTGGCTCACGACATACGATCCAGGACGAAAAAACAACGAAAATGAAGAAAAGTGTCCTGAAACTGATGAAAACATTCAATTTTGACCTCCAAAAATTGATACAACCGAGCAGGCTTGCAGCCCCGTCGTAGAGCTCTCAGAGAGCTTTCCAACGGTATCTTGTACGCCACGTAACTCCTTACGGATCAAAACTTATGGGCATCGCAGCGACGGATACTTGGTCACAAGCCCTATGCCCTCGGTTTGCAGGCCTAGCCTCTACATGAAGTGAAGTTGTCTTGCCCAAGCTGCCATGGGATTCGGTAATAAAAATGTGATGGATTAGGTTGTCGTCCTTTTCGCGGCTCACGACGCACGATTCGGGACGAAAAAACAGAGCAAAAGTAGAAAAGTGCCCTGAAACTAATGAAAACATTCAATTTTGGGCTCAGAAAATAGGTGCAGCCAAGCAGGCTTGCTGTCCTCGTTGTAGAGCTCTCGGAGAGCTTTTCAACAGTATGTTCTGCGTCGCGTAACAACTTGCGAATCAAAAGTTATGGGCACCGGAGCGACGGATACCTAGTCAAAAGGCACACGCCCTCGGTTTACGGGCCCAGCCTCTACGTGAAGTGAAGTTGTCTTGCCCAAGTTGCCGTGGGATTCGGTAATAGAAATGTGATGAATTAGGTTGTCGTCCTTTTCGTGGCTCACGACATACGATCCGGGACGAAAAAACAACGAAAATGAAGAAAAATGTCCTAAAACTGATGAAAACATTCAATTTTGAGCTCCAAAAATAGATACAGCCGAGCAGGCTTGCAGCCCCGTCGTAGAGCTCTCAGAGAGCTTTCCAACGGTATCTTGTACGCCAGGTAACTCCTTACGGATCAAAACTTATGGGCATCGCAACGACGGATACTTGGTCACAAGCCCTATGCCCTCGGTTTGTAGGCCTAGCCTCTACATGAAGTGAAGTTGTCTTGCCCAAGCTGCCGTGGGATTCGGTAATAGAAATGTGATGGATTAGGTTGTCGTCCTTTTCGCGGCTTACGACACACGATCCAGGACGGAAAAACAGCGCAAAAGTAGAAAAGTGTCCCAAAACTGATGAAAACGTTCTATTTTGGGCTCCGAAAATAGTCGCAGCAAACTAGCTTGCTGCCCCCCTCGTAGAGCTCTAGGAGAACTTTCCAACGGTATACTGGTCGCCGCGTAACTCCTTACGGATCAAAAGTTATGGGCACCGGAGCGACGGATACTTGGTCACAAGCCTCACGCCCTCGGTTTGCGGGACCAGCCTCTACGTGAAATGAAGTTGTCTTGCCAAGGTGCCGTGAGATTTGGTAATATAAATGTGATGGATTAGGTTGTTGTCCTTTTCAAAGCTCATGACGTACAATCCAGGATGAAAAACAGCGCAAAAGAAGAAAAGTGTCCTAAAACAGATGAAAACATTCGATTTTGTCTTCCAAAAAATAGGCGCGGCCGAGCAGGATTTCTGTCCCCGCCGTTGGGCTCTCGAATAGCTTTCCAACGGTATGTGTGCACCACGTAACTCCTTACGGATCAAAAGTTATAGGCACCGGAGCGACAGATACCTGATCACAAGCCCCATGACCTCGGTTTACGGGCCTAGCCTCTACGTGAAGTGAAGTTGTTTTGACCAAGGTGTCGCGGGATTTGGTAATAGAAATGTGATGGACTAGGTTGTCGTCCTTTTTGCGGCTCACGACGTACGATCCAGGACGGAAAAACAGCGCAAAAGAAGAAAAGTGCATTGAAACTGATGAAAACATTCGATTTTGGACTCCAGAAATAGGTGCAGTCGAGCAGGCTTGCTGCCCTCGTTGTATAGCTCTTGGAGAGTTTTTCAACGGTATGTTATGCACCGCGTAACAACTTACGGATCAAAAGTTATAGGCACCGGAGCGACGGATACCTGGTCAAAAGCCATACGCCCTCGGTTTGCGGGCCCAGCCGCTACGTGAAGTGAAGCTGTCTTGCCCAAGGTGCCGTGGGATTCGATAATAGAAATGTGATGGATTAGGTTGTCATCCTTTTCAAAGCTCATGACGTACGATCCAGGATGAAAAACAGCGCCAATAAAGAAAAGTGTCCCAAAACTGATGAAAACGTTTGATTTTAGTTTCTGAAAATAGGCGCAACAGAGCAGGCTTGCTATCCCCGCTGTTGGGCTCTCGGATAGCTTTCCAACGGTATGCTGTGCACCGCGTAACTCTTTACGGATCAAAAGTTATGGGCATCGGAGCGATAGATACCTGGTCACAAGCCCCACACCCTCGGTTTGCGGGCCCAGCCTCTACGTGTAGTAAAGTTGTCTTGCCCAAGGTGCCTTGAGATTCGGTAATAGAAATGTGATGGATTAGGTTGTCGTCCTTTTCGCGGCTCGCGACATACGATCTGGGATGGAAAAACAACGAAAAACTAGAAAAGTGTCCCAAAACTGATGAAAACATTCTATTTTGGGCTCTGAAAACAGTCGCAGCAAAGCATGCTTGCTGCCCCTGTAGTAGAGCTCTAGGAGAGCTTTCCAACGGTATGCTATGCGCCGCGTAACTTCTTACGGATCAAAAGTTATGGGCACCGGAGTGACGGATACCTAGGCACAAGCCCCACGTCCTTTTCGAAGCTCATGACGTACGATCCAGGATGAAAAACCATTGCCAATGAGGAAAAATGTGCCGAAACTGATGAAAATGTTTGATTTTAGGCTCCAAAAATAGGCGCAACCGAGCAGGATTGCTATCTCCGTCGTAGAGCTCTTGGAGAGCTTTCCAACTGTATGTTGTGCACCGCGTAACTCTTTACGGATCAAAAGTTATGGGCACCGGAGCGACAGATACCTGGTCACAAGCCCCACGCCCTCGGTTTGCAGGCTCAGCCTCTACGTGAAGTGAAGTTGTCTTGCCCAAGCTGTCGTAGGATTCGGTAATAGAGATGTGATGGATTAGGTTGTCGTCCTTTTTGCGGCTCACGATGTACGATCCGAGATGAAAAAATAGCGCAAAAGAAGAAAAATGTCCTAAAACTGATGAAAACATTCAATTTTGGGCTCCAAAAATAGGTGCAGCAGAGCAGGCTTGCTGTCCTCATTGTAGAGCTCTCGGAGAACTTTTCAACAGTATGCTGTGCGCCGCGTAACACCATACAGATCAAAAGTTATGGGCATCGGAGCGATAGATACCTGGTCACAAGCCCCACGCCCTCGGTTTGCGGGCCCAGCCTCTACGTGAAGTGAAGTTGTCTTGCCCAAGCTGCCGTGGGATTCGGTAAGAAAGATGTAATGGATTAGGTTGTCGTCCTTTTTGCGACTCACGGCATACGATCTGGGATGGAAAAAATAGCACAAAAGAAGAATAGTGTCCCGAAAATGATGAAAACGTTCGATTTTGGGCTCCACAAACAGGCGCAGCCGAGCAAGCTTGCTGCCCCCGTCGTAGAGCTCCCGGAGAGCTTTCCAACGGTACATTGTATGCCGCGTAACTCTATACGGATCAAAAGTTATATGCACCGGAGCGACGGATACCTGGTCACAAGCCGCATGCCCTAGGTTTGCGGGCCCAGCCTCTACGTGAAATGCACTTGTCTTGCCAAGGAGCCGTTGGATTCGGTAATAGAAATGTGATGGATTAGGTAGTCGTCCTTTTTGCAGCTCACGACGTACGATCCGGGATTAAAAAACATTGCAATAGTATAAAAGTGTCCTAAAACTGATGAAAACATTCGACTTTGGGCTGCAAAAATAGGCGTAGCCCAGCAGGCTTGTTGTCCCCATCGTAGAGCTCTTGGAGAGCTTTCCAACGGTATGCTGTGCCCCGCATAACTCCCTGTGGATCAAAAGAGATGTGCACCAGAGCGACGGATACCTAGTCACATGCCTTACGCCCTCGGTTTGTGGGCCCAGCCTCTACATGAGGTGAAGTTATCGTGCCCAAGGTGTCGTGGGATTCGGTAATAGAAACGTGATGGATAAGGTTGTCATCTTTTTTGCGGCTCACGACGTACGATCCGGGATGAAAAAATAACGCAAAAGAAAAAAAGTGTCCCGAAACTGATGAAAACGTTCAATTTTGGGCTCCGAAAATAGCCGCAGCATAGCAGGCCTGCTGTCCCCGTCATAGAGCTCTAGGAGAGCTTTCCAACGGTGTGTTGTGTGCCGCGTAACTCTTTAAGGATCAAAAGTTACGGGCACCGGAGCGACGGATACCTGATCACAAGCCCTACGCCCTCGATTTGCTGGCCCAGCCTCTATGTGAAGTGAATTTGTCTTGCCCAAGGTACCCTGGGATTCGGTAATTGAAATGTGATGGATTAGGTTGTCGTTCTTTTCGCGATCCACGACGTACGATCCGGGACGAAAAAACAGCGTAAAAGAAGAAAGGTGTCTCAAAACTGATGAAAACGTTCAATTTTGGTTTCCTAAAATAGGCGCATTCGAGTAGGCTTGCGGTCCCTGTCGTAGAGCTCTCGGAGAGCTTTCCAAAGGTTTGTTGTGTGCTGCGTAACTCCTAACGGATCAAAAGTTATGGGCACCGGAGTGACGGATACCTTGTCACAAGCCCCACGCCCTGGGTTTGCAGGCCTGGCCTTTACGTGAAGTGAAGTTGTCTTGCCCAAGGTATAATGAAATTCAGTAATAGAAATGTGATGGATTAGGTTGTCATCCTCTTTGCGGCTCACAACGTACAATCCGGGACAGAAAAACAGCGCAAAAGAATAAGAGTGTCCTGAAATAGATGATAACGCTCGATATTAGACTCTGAAAATAGGTGCAACTGAGCAAGCTTGCTGTCCCCATCGTAGAGCTCTCGGAGAGCTTTCCAACAGTATGTTGTGTGCCGCGTAACTCCTTACGGATCAAAAGTGATGGGCATCGGAGCGGCGGATACTTGGTCATAAGCCCCACGCCCTTGGTTTGTGGGCCCAGCCTTTACGTGAAGTTATGGGCACCAGAGCGACGGATACTTGGTCACAAGCCCCATGCCCTCGGTTTGCAGGCCCAGCCTCTACGTGAAGTGAAGTTGTCTTGCCCAAGGTGCCGTGGGATTCGGTAAGTGAAATGTGATGGATTAGGTTGTCGTCCTTTTTGCAGCTCACCACGTACGATCCAGGATAGAAAAACAGCACAAAAGAAGAATAGTGTCCCGAAAATGATGAGAACGTTCAATTTTGGGCTCCAAAAACAGGCACAGCCGAGCAAGCTTGCTGCTCCCGTCGTAGAGCTCCCGGAGAGCTTTCCAACGGTACGTTGTGCGCCGCGTAACTCCTTACGGATCAAAAGTTATAGGCACCGGAGTGACGAATACCTGGTCACAAGCTGCATGCCCTCAGTTTGCAGGCCCAGCCTCTACGTCAAGTGAACTTGTCTTACCAAGGTACCGTTGGATTCGATAATAGAAATGTAATGGATTAGGTAGTCGTCTTTTTTGCAGCTCATGACGCACAATCCGGGATGAAAAAACAGTGCAAAAGTTGAAAATTGTCCTAAAACTGATGAAAACGTTCGATTTTGGGCTACAAAAAAAGTCGTAACCTAGCAAGCTTGATGTCCCCGTCGTAGAGCTCTTGGAGAGCTTTCCAACGGTATGCTGTGCTCCGCGTAACTCCTTGCGGATCAAAAGTTTTGTGCATCGGAGCGACGGATACCTGGTCACATGCCCCACGCCCTCGGTTTGTGGGCCCAGCCTCTACGTGAGGTGAAGTTGTCTTGTCCAAGGTGCCGTGGGATTTGGTAATAGAAACGTGATGGATAAGGTTGTCATCTTTTTCGAGGCTCACGACGTACGATCCAGGATGAAAAAATAGCGCAAAATAAGAAAAGTGTCCCGAAACTGATGAAAACGTTTAATTTTGGGCTCCGAAAACAGCCGCAGCATAGCGGGCCTGCTGTCCCCGTCGTAGAGCTCTAGGAGAGCTTTCCAACGGTATGTTGTGCGCTGCGTAACTCCTTACGGATCAAAAGTTATGGGCACTGGAGCGACAGATACTTGGTCACAAGCCATACGCCCTCGATTTACGGGCCTAGCCTCTACGTGAAGTGAAGTTGTCTTGCCCAAGGTGCCGTGGGATTCGGTAATTGAAATGTGATGGATTAGGTTGTCATTTTTTTCGCGGCTCACGACATACGATCCAGGACGAAAAAATAGCGCAAAAGAAGAAAAATGTCTCGAAACTGATGAAAATGTTCAATTTTGGTCTCTGAAAATAGGCGGAGTCGAGGAGGCTTGTTGTCCTTGTCGTAGAGCTCTCGGAGAGCTTTCCAACGGTTTGTTGTGCGCCGCGTAACTCCTAACGGATCAAAAGTTATGGGCACTGGAGCGACGGATACCTGGTCACAAGCCCCACCGTGACACCCCGATCCCTCTCGAGACCGGGAGTTCTATCAATCGATCTAATCTCAACCCAAACCGAACCCGGGCATAAATTTTCAGGGAAAACGGACGGAGTCTCCCCTGTTTCTAGGCGAAAAGTAGAACCTGCAACAGCATATAAGTGGACCAACACCGAGTCCAACCATACAAACACCTCAAGGCCATCCGAGCCTTGGTTCTCAACAATTAAACTCAGCAAGTATACATACATTTCCAACTTACAAGCTAGCCTATCTCTTTTCATTTTTGACAAGTACATTCAATCTAGACAGTTAAACCATACTAAGCTACTGCATAAAATAAACTATCATGCCATTCTAACTCTTTTCCTCTAGATATTACAAACATACATTGAAATTAAGCTACATTAACTAAATACACAATCTAACTTATCAAACTACTTCAACAATCTAATGAATCTTAAATAACAATCCTTTTGACATTAAATACATATAATACATAAAAGCATACATCTTTACAACTTTTGACAACTCAAGTCACACAGGCACGCAAGACAACTCTTCAAGCACGGACTTTCACAAAATCACGAACTTTCTAGCTAACATGGGATTTCCTGAAATGTGGTGGTGAGGAGTGAGTATACACAACACGTATACTCAGTGAGGGCGAGACAGATATCGAAGTGGAGAGAAAGAAGTTCGTGCAATGCAAATAGGTACAGTTAAGCAATACAATCAATAAAAGACATTCAATATAAACAACAATACAATAAACAATTAAAGAAAGCATTAACACAACCAATCAAAGCTATACCACACTTTGAAGGCTATGGTTCACTCGAGCGAGTAATGTACCGATCACGATTCCGATGACATTAACGATGACGCGCCGGCCCAAACCACCTTATAACACCAGTTTGGAATACCCCGGAAGTATCTATCAATTCTACGACCCAAAACTCTCTAGGAAGCAACCCAAGCGAGAAGAGGGAATAGCTACGGAGCTAGAGCAACCAACACTGGCAACCCGAGGCTACCCAGAGAAGCCCATCACTCACGTGTGAGACACTATGCAATGCAAGACTCGATACAAGGCGATAAAAGAGCGATATCAAGCATTCTCAACAATTGATAAACATTTCAATCAATAATCAACTCTAACAAGCGTAATAAGCATTAACAAGCATTTGCAATCAAACAAGTAACAAGAATAACACCAACTAATATTATCAAGCAACAACAAGTATTCTATAGGCATTATAAGCATTCTATAGGCAACATAAGCATTTTATAAGCAATATAAGAATTCTATAATCAATATAAACATACTATAAGCAATATTCTATGAAAACACACAAAATCACAAAAATAGCCCCAACTTCAAACACTACTACTTTCAAACGAGCCACGAGCTTTGAAAACCGACTTCACCAATCCTCCTAGGTCACCATAAGGCACGTCTAAAGACCCCAAAACCCTACTTTATCCTAGAATTCACGCAAAGTCCCGATTTCCCCCTTTGCTCGTTTGAACTACAACTATGTCAACCAAACACCCAACCAATGCCATAATCGCACCAAAAGTGCTTCCATGGCCTCCCGAAACAATGCTAACACGCAAAACGAGAAAACGCCAAACTCGACCTAAACGACCCCGACTTTCACTAAGTTGTTTTTCTCCATTTTTCTATTACACATTCCAATTAAACCACACATTTAGGCATTCTAGCATATCTAGCACATTTCTACATCAACGGATAGCATAACGGAGCAACTTCATCGTTTCAAGGGTTTACTATTCACTAAACACTATTCAACAACCAATTTAAATTGCAATCTCAACATTTAACCGCAGAAAATGTTAAAAAGCTATAAATATATGTTCTACAATCAACATGGAACATTCTTTAAGCAACAAAACGATTAAAACAACAATCTACGCATAAAATCCAAAAATCAAAGTTTAGATACAAATATTTCAAATGCGCAAATAACGATGAAACCCTCACCTTAGACGCTCCTAGACGCTAGGAAAACCTCGTAGAGTGCCTCGGAAACCGCCCCGCACAAGCCCTCGCGAAGAATCGAAGATTTGAAGTTGAGATTTTCTTTTTTTTTTCTCCTTGTTTTTTCGGCCCTTTTGTTTTCTGTTTCAGCACTGAATTTTTTTTTATTTTGCTATTTTAGGCTATTAAAAAGGCACAAGGTCAAAATGGTCAATCCCCTTGGTCAAAGCTCACTTAAGTTGGTCAAACTAGCTTATTTTATGCATTTTTAGGCTAAAACAACTAACGAAACATCAATTCTAGCTAACAACAATTAAATTATAAAATTGAAGGCACTAAAATACTAGTTTCACTATTTGCTGAGGACTCGAATTCATTTCTTAACTATCTCTCTCGATATGCAATGCACGTTGCGACAACAAAGAAGTAACAATTAATTCTCAAAGAATCTAAGAAATATATCATTTTTGGAAAGCATTATAGTCTAAAATTTACTCCGGCTCGGAGTTACTTTTCTCATTTATTTGAAAACCGAGTGATTTTAACGCAAAACAACCAAAATCGATTATTAAAGTAAACAAAACAATCAAGATAATCAATATTCATTTAGAATGATTAATTTAACTATTTCCAGAATATTTTAAGAATTATAAAGTTAATATTAAGCTACAAATGAAAATTAATATAAACATGTAGTCAAATACAATTAAACACTAACATTTAAGGTAACACTTAATTAATCACAAGAAAAGAATTTCAATTACTATAATTATTAGGAATAGGTAATAATCTTTTAATTATTCAATTTACAACTACTAAATGCTTCCAAGAGGAATATTAAAATAGTGCAAGTTGGTTGATTTAACTAATTAAACAATTAATCAAATGCAGTCAAGTGCTATTAAATGCATGCCGGGTTCAGGTTATCACATCCTTCCCCCCTTAAAACAATTGCGTCCTCGCAATTCTTCTTCCAATAGAACTCAGCATCATCTGAAATCCAATTCTGACTAATCTTCATTAGCTACTAAACAAGTATTTCATCAAGATGTCCAATAGGAAATTTCAAGTAGAAATGCCAAGTGGTAACGCCAAATAAAGGCTGAAAGGTAGATACCGTACAAGAATCCCGTTGACACGAATACCGAAGAAGAATAAATTCCAACCAGAAACGCTGAGATAATACCAATAAGGACTATAGCAAAGATACTATAGATGTCATTAATACCATACAATAACGACAAGAAGAATACCCCACGCATGAATCTCCAATAGAAGTCTAACTATTACTGCCCGAGAATTCCTAAGCAAGAAGCCAAATAAAAACTCAAACAAAGGTTCCTTCTAGAGGTCCAAAGAATTACCCCGCTGGTCATGAATTTCATAGAAGAATTCCCTGTTAAGAGTGCTGAAGAAAAATACTAAGAACCCAATCAAATATATTTCAAAGGTCCAAAGAGGCCTTCCAAATAATAACCCCATGGAACAACCAATTAAATTCCGAGTATTGCTATCAAATGCTGAGAGGAATGACAAAGGAAATAGCAGAGAAAATATAATGTGCCCAATAAGACAACCAAGTTGTATAACAACATAGTTTCCCAGATGGATGAAAACTTCAAGGATAAACACCGAACTGGTGAACAATATACTGAGACCAAACTCTGAGGCCTCTTCACTGTTGGCCAAGTAAGAACTTCATACAACTTTGCCAACAAAGAAAATACCAATAGAACGCCTAATAAGAATTTCAAAGAATACCATAAGTAGTATTATACAATAAGTCTGGTAGGAACTCCAAATACCAACCCTACTGAGGAACACTGAAGAGGATATCCGTAACAATGCTCCAATAAGAAAGTAACCAAGTTTGCCCAATAAGTAAATACTAAATAATTGGCCATTAAGGATCCTAGAGAATGCCATTGTAGAATTTCCAATCAGGGATGCCAGTAGCATACCAATAAAGTGCAAGACACACATACCATAGATAATACTGTGCAGTAAGTCCAACTGAAAACCCAATAGCCAAGTCTACCAAGAAGTGCCAATAGAAGTCTCCAAAGAATACCCAGTAAGAAACACAAGAATGCTACCAAGAGCCATCATACAGAAATCCCAAAAGAAGACTACTCTTACACAACTGTTAAGCACAGAGGAGGACCCTAGAGTTTCGCCAATAACCGAGCTCTAAAGGCAAACACCAACTCCCAAATAAAGGCTAGCCAAATGCCATTCATTTCCTGCCAATCCATACACCTTGAAAAGCCAGCGGTGAACCACTTTCTTTAGGGGAGGAAGAGGACTTACTTACCATTTCAATAGGACATGTATGAATGCCAATATATCACAGTTATACATATGCCTTAAACTATTATGCAAGCAAGTTTACAAAATAGTTTATTCAACAAAGTCACTCAAGCACGACAATCAAGTCAAGCACAACATAATCAATTCAAGACATTTTAAAACACACATTACAAGCAATACTTCAAGCAAATAACAATTCACGAGGTCGATTCGATAGGTCAATTCAATGCACAACTAGACACTTCACTTTACTTGAGAAACATTTAACACATAACACATAACTATATCACATAGGTGCGTACTTTCAAGTCAAGACACACAATCTCACATACAAGCATACACTTTCAAGACACACTTAACAAGCACACATTCAAGGATCACTACCCACCAGACCGAGGACCCTGTCCTGGCTTATGAGCTAGACAAGCTCTGATACCACCTGTGACACCCCGATCCCCCTCGAGACCGGAAGTTCTATCAATCGATCTAATCTCAACCCAAACCAAACCCGAGCATAAACTTTTAGGGAAAACGGACGGAGTCTCCCCTGTTTCTAGGCGAAAAGTAGAACCTGCAATAGCATATAAGTGGACCAACACCGAGTCCAACCATACAAACACCTCAAGGCCATCCGAGCCTTGGTTCTCAACAATTAAACTCAGCAAGTATACATACATTTCCAACTTACAAGCTAGCCTATCTCTTTTCACTTTTGACAAGTACATTCAATCTAGACAGTTAAACCATACTAAGCTACTGCATAAAATAAACTATCATGCCATTCTAACTCTTTTCCTCTAGATATTACAAACATACATTGAAATTAAGCTACATTAACTAAATACACAATCTAACTTATCAAACTACTTCAACAATCTAATGAATCTTAAATTACAATCCTTTTGACATTAAATACAAATAATACATAAAAGCATACATCTTTACAACTTTTGACAACTCAAGTCACACAGGCACGCAAGACAACTCTTCAAGCACGGACTTATACAAAATCACGAACTTTCTAGCTAACATGGGATTTCGTGAAATGTGGTGGTGAGGAGTGAGTATACACAACACGTATACTCAGTGAGGGCGAGACAAATATCGAAGTGGAGAGAAAGAAGATCGTGCAATGCAAATAGGTACAGTTAAGCAATACAATCAATAGAAGGCATTCAATATAAACAACAATACAATAAACAATTAAAGAAAGCATTAACACAACCAATCAAAGCTATACCACACTTTGAAGGCTATGGTTCACTCGAGCGAGTAATGTACCGATCACGATTCCGATGACATTAACGATGACGCGCCGGCCCAAACCACCTTATAACACCAGTTTGGAATACCCCAGAAGTATCCATCAATTCTACGACCCAAAACTCCCTGGGAGGCAACCCAAGCGAGAAGAGGGAATAGCTACGGAGCTAGAGCAACCAACACTGGCAACCCGAGGCTACCCAGAGAGGCCCATCACTCACGTGCGAGACACTATGCAATTCAAGACTCGATGCAAGGCGATAAAAGAACGATATCAAGCATTCTCAACAATTGATAAACATTTCAATCAATAATCAACTCTAACAAGCGTAATAAGCATTAACAAGCATTTGCAATCAAACAAGTAACAAGAATAACACCAACTAACATTATCAAGCAACAACAAGTATTCTATAGGCATTATAAGCATTCTATAGGCAACATAAGCATTCTATAAGCAATATAAGAATTCTATTATCAATATAAACATACTATAAGCAATATTCTATGAAAACACACAAAATCACAAAAATGGCCCCAACTTCAAACACTACTACTTTCAAACGAGCCACGAGCTTTGGAAACCGACTTCACCAATCCTCCTAGGTCACCATAAGGCACGTCTAAAGACCCCAAAATCCTACTTTATCCTAGAATTCACGCAAAGTCCCGATTTCCCCCTTTGCTCGTTTGAACTACAACTATATCAACCAAACACCCAACCAACGCCATAATCGCACCAAAAGTGCTTCCATGGCCTCCCGAAACAATGCCAACACGCAAAACGAGAAAACGCCAAACTCGACCTAAATGACCCCGACTTTTACTAAGCTATTTTTCTCCATTTTTCTATTACACATTCCAATTAAACCACACATTTAGGCATTCTAGCATATCTAGCATATTTCTACATCAACGGATAGCATAACGGAGCAACTTCATCGTTTCAAGGGTTTACTATTCACTAAACACTATTCAACAACCAATTTAAATTACAATCTCAACATTTAACCGCAAAAAATGTTAAAAAGCTATAAATACATGTTCTACAATCAACATGGAACATTCTTTAAGCAACAAAACGATTAAAACAACAATCTACGCATAAAATCCAAAAATCAAAGTTTAGATACAAATATTTCAAATGCGCAAATAACGATGAAACCCTCACCTTAGACGCTCCTAGACGCTAGGAAAACCTCGTAGAGTGCCTCGGAAACCACCCTGCACAAGCCCACGTGAAGAATCGAAGATTTGAAGTTGAGATTTTCTTTTTTTTCTCCTTGTTTTTTCGGCCCTTTTGTTTTCTGTTTCAGCTCTGAATTTTTTTTTTATTTTGCTATTTTAGGCTATTAAAAAGGCACAAGGTCAAAATGGTCAATCCCCTTGGTCAAAGCTCACTTAAGTTGGTCAAACTAGCTTATTTTATGCATTTTTAGGCTAAAACAACTAAGAAAACATCAATTCTAGCTAACAACAATTATATTATAAAATTGAAGGCACTAAAATACTAGTTTCACTATTTGCTGAGGACTCGAATTCATTTCCTAACTATCTCTCTCGATATGCAATGCACGTTGCGACAACAAAGAAGTAACAATTAATTCTCAAAGAATCTAAGAAATATATCATTTTTGGAAAGCATTATAGTCTAAAATTTACTCCGGCTCGGAGTTACTTTTCTCATTTATTTGAAAACCGAGTGATTTTAACGCAAAACAACCAAAATCGATTATTAAAGTAAACAAAACAATCAAGGTAATCAATATTCATTTAGAATGATTAATTTAACCATTTCCAAAATATTTTAAGAATTATAAAGTTAATATTAAGCTACAAATAAAAATTAATATAAACATGTAGTCAAATACAATTAAACACTAACATTTAAGGTAACACTTAATTAATCACAAGAAAAGAATTTCAATTACTATAATTATTAGGAATAGGTAATAATCTTTTAATTATTCAATTTACAACTACTAAATGCTTCCAAGAGAAATATTAAAATAGTGCAAGTTGGTTGATTTAACTAAATAAACAATTAATCAAATGCAGTCAAGTGCTATTAAATGCATGCCGGGTTTGGGTTATCACACCCACACCCTGGGTTTGCAGGCCTGGCCTCTAAGTGAAATGAAGTTGTCTTGCCCAAGGTGTCATGAAATTCGGTAATTGAAATGTGATGGATTAGGTTGTCATCGTCTTCGTGGCTCACGACGTATGATCTGGGACAGAAAAACAGGGCAAAAGAATAAAAGTGTCATGAAACTGATGATAACGTTTGATTTTAGACTCTAAAAATAGGCGCAACTGAGCATGCTTGTTATCCCCATCGTAGAACTCTTGGAGAGCTTTCCAACAGTATGTTGTGTGCCGCGTAACTCCTTACGGATCAAAAGTTATGGGCATCAGAGCGACAGATACTTGGTCACAAGCCCCACGCCCTCGGTTTGCTAGCCCAGCCTCTACATGAAGTGCAGTTGTCTTGCCCAAGGTACCGTGGGATTCGGTAATAGAAATGTGATGGATTAGGTTGTTGTCCTTTTCGTGGCTCACGACGTACAATCCAGCACGAAAAAACATCGCAAAAGAAGAAAAATGCCCCGAAATTGATGAAAATGTACGATTTTGGGTTACGAGAACAGGCACAGCCAAGCAAGCTTGTTGTCCTTGTCGTCGTGCTCTCGGAGAGCTTTCCAATGGTTTGCTGTGCGCCGCGTAACTCCTAATGGATCAAATGTTATGGGCACCGGAGCGACATATACCTGGTCACAAGCCCCACGCCTCTGTTTGCGGGCCCAACCTCTACGTGAAGTGAAGTTGTCTTGCCCAAGGTGTCATGGGATTCAGTAATAGAAATGTGATTGATTAGGTTGTCGTCCTTTTCGCGGCTCACGACGTACGATCGAGGATGGAAAAATAGCGTAAAAGAAAAAAAGTATCCCGAAACTGAAGAAAACGTTCGATTTTGGGCTCCGAAATCAGGCGCAGCCAAGTATGCTTGCTGTCGCAGTCGTAGAGCTCTCCAAGAGCTTTCTAGTGGTATACTGTGCGCCGCATAACTCCTTACGGATCAAAAGTTATCGGCACCGAAGCGACAGATACTTGGTCACAAGCCCCATGCCCTTGGTTTGTAGGCCCAGCCTCTCCGTGAAGTGAAGTTGCCTTGCCCAAGGTGCCGTGGGATTCGTTAATTGAAATGTGATGGATTAGGTTGTCGTCCTTTTCCCGGCTCACAATGTACGATACGGGATGAAAAAATAGCGCAAAAGAAGAAAAGTATCCTGAAACTGATGAGACATTCGATTTTGGGCTCCGAAAATAGGCACAGTCATGTAGGCTTGCTGCCCCCGTCGTAGAGCTCTCGGAGAGCTTTCCAACGGTATGCTGTGAATCGCGTAACTCCTTGCGGATCAAAAGTTATGGGCACCAGAGTGACGGACACTTGGTCACAAGCCCGACGCCCTGGGTTTGCATGCCCAGCCTCTACGTGAAGTGAAGCTGTCTTCCCAATGGTGCCGTGGGATTTGGTAATAGAAATGTGATGGATTAGGTTGTCGTCCTTTTCACGGCTTACGACGTACGATCTGAGATGGAAAAACAGCGCAAAAGAAGAAAAGTGTCCCAAAATTGATGAAAATGTTCAATTTTGGGCTCCGAAAACAGTCGTAGCAAAGCAAGCTCGATGCCCTCGTAGTAGAGCTCTCGGAGAGCTTTCCAACGGTATGTTGTGCGCCTCGTAACTCCTTACGGATCAAAAGTTATGGGCACCAGAGCGACAAATACCTGGTCACAAGCCCCACGCCCTAGGTTTGCAGGACCAGCCTCCACATGAAGTGAAGTTGTCTTGCCAAGATGCAGTGAGATTCAGTGATAGAAATGTTATGGATTAGGTTGTCATCCTTTTCACGGCTCACGACGTACGATCCGGAACCGAAAAATAGCACAAAAGAAGAAAAGTGTCCCAAAACTGATGAAAACGTTCGATTTTGGACTCCAAAAACACCTGTAGCAAAGCAAGCTTGCTGCCCTCATCGTAGAGCTCTCAGAGAGCTTTCCAACGGTATACTATGCACCTCGTAACTCCTTACGGATCAAAAGTTATGGGCACCGGAGCAACAGATACCTGGTCACAAGCCCCACGCCCTAGGTTTACGGGACCAACCTCCACATGAAGTGAAGTTTTCTTGCCAAGGTGCCGTGAGATTCGGTGATAGAAATGTGATGGATTAGGTTGTCGTCCTTTTCAAGGCTCACGACGTACAATCCGAGAAGGAAAAACAGCACAAAAGAAGAAAAGTGTCCCAAAACTGATGAAAACGTTCAATTTTGGACTCCAAAAACACCCGTAGCAAAGCAAGCTTGCTGCCCCCGTCGTAGAGCTCTCAGAGAGCTTTCCAACGGTATGCTGTGCGCCCCGTAACTCCTTACAGATCAAAAGTTATGGGTACCGGAGCGACGGATACCTGGGCACAAGCCCCACGCCCTCGGTTTGCGGGACCAGCCTCTACGTGAAGTGAAGTTCTCTTATCAAGGTGCCGTGAGATTCAGTAATAGAAATATGATGGATTTGGTTGTCATTCTTTTCGCGGCTTACGACGCACGATTCGGGATGAAAAACAGCGCAAATGAAGAAAAGTGTCCCGAAACTGATGAAAACATTCAATTTTAGGCTCCAAAAATAGGCGCAGCTGAGCAGGCTTGCTGTCCATATCAAAGACCTCTCGGAGAGCATTCCAACGGTATGTTGTACGCCTCCTAACGCCTTATAGATAAAAAGTTATGGGCACCAGAGCGACGGATACCTAGTCACAAGCCCCACGCCCTCGGTTTGTGGGCCCAGCCTCTACGTGTAGTGAAGTTGTCTTGCCCAAGGTGCCGTGCGATTCGATAATAGAAATGTGATGGATTAGGTTGTCGTCCTTTTCGCGGCTCACGATGTACGATCCGGTACGAAAAAACAGCACAAAAGAAGAAAAGTTTCCTGAAACTGATGAAAACGTTCGATTTTGGGCTCCGAAAATAGGCGCAGCCGATCAGGCTAGCTATCCCCATCGTAGAGATCTCAAAGAATTTTTGAACGGTATGTTTTGCGCTGCGTAACTCTTTACAGATCGAAAGTTATGGGCATCGGAGCGACAGATACCTGGTCACAAGCTCCATGCCCTCGGTTTGCTGGCCCAGCCTCTACGTGAAGTGAAGTTGTCTTTCCCAAGGTGTAGCTGGATTCGGTAATAGAAATGTGATGGATTATGTTGTCATCCTTTTCGCGGCTCACGACGTACGATCCAGGATGGAAAAATATCGCAAAAGAAGAAAAGTGTCCCGATACTGATGAAAACGTTCGATTTTGGGATTCGAAAGCATGCACAGCTGAGCAGGCTTGCTATCCCCGTCGTAGAGCGCTCGAAGAGCTTTCCAAAGGAATATTGTGCCTCGCGTAACTCCATACGGATGAAAACTTATGGGCACCAGAGTGACGGATACCTGGCCACAAGCCCCACGCCCTCGATTTGTGGGCCCAGCCTCTACGTTAAGTGAAGTTGTCTTGACCAAGGTGTAGAGAGATTCTATAATGGAAATGTGATGGATTAGGTTATCGTCCTTTTCGCTGCTCACGACGTACGATCCGGGATGAAAAAATAGCGCAAAAGAAGAAAAGTGTCCCGAAAGTGATGAAAATGTTCAGTTTTGGGGTTCGAAAATAGGCGCAGCTAAGCAGACTTGCTGCCACCGTCGTAGAGCACTCGGAGAGCTCTCCAACGGTATGCTGTGTGTTGCGTAGCTCCTTACAGATCAAAAGTAATGGGCACCGGAGCGACGGATACTTGGTCACAAGCCCCATGCCCTTAGTTTGCAGGCCCAGCCTCTACGTGAAGTGAAGTTGTTACACCCAAGGTGTCGTAGGATTCGGTAATAGAAATGTGATTGATTAGGTTGTCCTCTTTTTCGCGGCTCACGACGTACGATTTGGGACTGAAAAACATGGCAAAAGAGGAAAAGTGTCATGAAACTGATGAAAAAGGTCGATTTTGGGCTTCAAAAATAGGCGCAGCCAAGCAGGCTCACTGTCCCCGTCGTAGAGCTCTCGGAGAGTATTCCAACGGTATGTTGTGTGCCACGTAACTCTTGGCGAATCGAAAGTTATGGGCATCGGAGCGACGGACAACTAGTCCCAAGCCCCTCGCCCTCGGTTTGCGAGCACAGCCTCTATGTGAAACGAAGTTGTCTTGCCCAAGGTGTCGTGGGATTCGGTAATAGAAATGTGATGGATTAGGTTGTCGTCCTTTTTGCGGCTCACGACGTACAATCCGGAATGGAAAAACAGCACAAAAGAAGAAAAGTATCCCGAAACTGATGAAAAGGTTCGATTAGGTTGTCCTCCTTTTCGCGGCTCACGACGTATGATCCAGGATGAAAAAATAGCACAAAAGAATAAAAGTGTCCCGAAACTAAATTTTGGGCTCCGAAAACAGCCGCAACAAGGCAAACTTATTGCCCCAGTCATAGAGCTCTAGGAGAGCTTTCCAATGGTATGTTGTGCGCCGCATAACTCCTTACGGATCAAAAGTTATGGGCACTAGAGCGACGGATACCTGGTCACAAGCCCCTCACCCACGGTTTGCGAGCCCAGCCTCTACATGAAGTGAAGTTGTCTAGCCCAAGGTGCCAAGAGATTCGATAATAGAAATGTGGTGGATTATGTTGTCGTCATTTTGGCGGCTCACGACGTACGATCCGAGACGAAAAAACAGCGCAAAAGAAGAAAAGTATCCCAAAACTGATGAAAAGGTTCGATTTTGGGGTCCAAAAACAGGCGCAGCCGAGCAGGCTTCTTGCTACCATTGTAGAGCTCTCGGAAAACTATCCAACGGTATGCTGTGTGTCGCGTAACTCCTTACGAATCAAAAGTTATGGGCACCGGAGCGTCGGATACTTGGTTACAAGCCCCATGCCCTCGGTTTACGGGCCCAGCCTCTACATGAAGTGAAGTTGTCTTGCCTAAGGTGCCATGAGATTCGGTAATAGAAATGTGATGGATTAGGTTGTTGTCCTTTTCGCGGCTCACGACGTACGATCCGGGATGAAACAATATCGCAAAAGAAGAAAAGTGTCCCGAATTTTATGAAAACGTTGTATTTTTTGCTCCGAAAAGAGCTGCAGCAAAGCACGCTTGCTATCCCTGTCGTAGAGCTCTCAGAGAACTCTCCAACGGTATGCTTTGCGCTGCGTAACTCCTTACGGATCAAAAGTTATCGGTACCGGAGCGACGGATACCTAGTCATAAGCCCCACGCCCACAGTTTGTGGGCCCAGCCTCTACGTGAAGTGAAATTTTCTTGCCCAAGGTGCCGTGAGATTCGGTAACAGAAATGTGATGGATTAGATTGTCGTCTTTTTCGCGACTCACAACGTACGATCCGGGACGAAAAAACATCGCAAAAGAAGAAAAGTGTCATGAAACTGATGAAAACATTTGATTTTGGGCTCCGAAAGTAGGCGAAGCCAAGTAGGCTCGCTGTCCCCGTCGTGGAGCTCAGGGAGAGCTTTCCAACGGTATGTTGTGTGCCGCGTAACTCCTTACGAATCAAAAGTTATGGGCATCAGAGCAACGAATACCTAGTCACAAGCCCCACACCCTCTTTGTGGGCCCAGCCTCCACGTGAAGTGAAGTTGTCTTGCCCAAGGTGCCATGGGATTTGGTAATAGAAATGTGATGGATTAGGTTGTCGTTCTTTTCGCGGCTCACAACGTACGATCTGGGTTGGAAAAATAGCGCAAAAGAAGAAAAGTGTCCCAAAACTGGTGAAAACGTTCGATTTGAGCTCCGAAAACAAGCACAGCCGAGCAGGCCTATTGTCCCCGTCGTAGAGCTCTCGGAGTGATTTCCAATGTTATGCTGTGGGCTGCGTAACTCCTTACGGATCAAAAGCTATGGGCAATAGAGCGACGGATACTTGGTCGCAAGCCCCACACCCTCGGTTTGCAGGCCCAGCCACTACGTGAAGTGAAGTTGTCTTGCCCAACGTGCCGTGAGATTCGGTAATAGAAATGTGGTGGATTAGGTTGTCGTCATTTTTTAGGCTCACGACGTACGATCTGGGACCGTAAAACAGCACAAAAGAAGAAAAGTGTCCCAAAACTGATGAAAACGTTCGATTTTGGGCTCCAAAAATAGTCGCAGCAAAGCAAGCTTGCTGCCCCTGTCGTAGAGCTCTAGGAGAGATTTCCAACAGTATGCTGTGCGCCGCGTAACTACTTACGGATCAAAAGTTATGGACTCCGGAGCGACGGAGACCTGGTCCCAAGCCCCACGCCCTCGGTTTGCTGGCCCAGCCTTTACGTGAAGCGAAATTGTCTTGCCCAAGGTGCCATGGGATTTGGTAATAAAAATGTGATGGATTAGGTTGTCATTCTTTTCGCGGCTCACGACGTACGATCCGGGACCAAAAAATAACGCAAAAGAAGAAAAGTTTCCCGAAACTGATGAAAACGTTAGATTTTGGGCTTCGAAAATAGCTGCAGCAAAGCAAGCTTGCTACTGCCGTCGTTGAGCTATCAGAGAGCTTTCCAACGGTATGCTGTGCGCCGCGTAACTCCTTGCAAATCAAAAGTTATGGACACCGGAGCGACGGATATCTGGTCACAAGCCCTACGCCCTCGGTTTGCAGGCCCAGCCTCTACGTTAAGTGAAGTTGTATTGACCAAGGTGCAGAGAGATTCTGTAATGGAAATGTGATGGATTAGGTTATCGTCCTTTTCGCGGCTCACGACGAACGATCCAGGAAGAAAAGTGTCCCGAAACTAATGAAAATGTTTGATTTTGGACTACGAAAATAGGCGCAGCCGAGCAGGCTTGTTGCTGTTGTCGTAGAGCTCTCGAAGAGCTTTCCAACGGTATGTTGTGCGCCATGTAACTCCTTACGGATCAAAAATTATGGGCACCGGAGCGACGGATACCTAGTCACAAGCCCCATGCCCTCGGTTTGCGGGCCCAGGCTCTACGTGAAGTGAAGTTGTCTTGCCCAAGGTACCATGGGATTTGGTAATAAAAATGTGATGGATTAGGTTGTCGTATTTTTCGCGGCTCACGACGTACTATCCGGGACAGAAAAATAGTGCAAAAGAAGAAAAGTGTCCCGAAACTGGTGAAAATGTTCAATTTTGGGCTCCGGAAACAGCCGCAGTAGAGCAAGCTTGCTGCCCCCATCGTAGAGCTCTCGGAGAGCTTTCCAACGGTATGCTTTGCGCCACGTACCTCCTTACGTATCAAAAGTTATGGGCACCGGAGCGACAAATACCTTGTCATAAGCCCCACGCCCCCAGTTTGTGGGCCCAGCCTCTACGTGATGTGAAGTTGTCTTGCCCAAGGTACCGTGAGATTTGGTAATAGAAATGTGATGGATTAGGTTGTCGCCTTTTCACGGCTCACGAAGTACGATCGAGGATGGAAAAACAGCGCAAAAGAAGAAAAGTGTCATGAAACTAATGAAAATGTTCGATTTTGGGCTCCGAAAATAGGTGCAGCCAAGTAAGCTCACTGCCCCCGTTGTAGAGCTCTCAGAGAGCTTTCCAACGGTATGCTGTGCACCGCGTAACTCCTTACGAATCAAAAGTTATGGGCATCAAAGCGACAGATACCTAGTCATAAGCCCCACAGCCTCGGTTTGCGGGCCCAGCCTCTATGTGAAGTGAAGTTCTCTTGCCCAAGGTGCCATGAGATTCGGTAATAGAAATGTGATGGATTAGGTTGTCATCCTTTTTGCGGCTCACGACGTACGATCCGGGATGAAAAAATAACGCAAAAGAAGAAAAGTGTCTCAAAATGGATGAAAACATTTGATTTTGGGCTCCGAAAACAAGTGCAGCCGAGTAGGCCTGCTGTCCCCATCGTAGAGCTCTCGGAGAGCTTTCCAACGGTATGCTGTGCACTGTGTAACTCCTTACGGATCAAAACTTATGGGCACCGGAGCGACGGATACCTAGTCACACGTCCCATGCCCTCGGTTTGCGGGCCCAGCCTCTACATGAAGCGAAGTTGTCTTGCCTAAGGTACCGTGGGATTCGGTAAAAGAAATGTGATGGATTATGTTGTCGTCCTTTTCGCACCTCACGACCTACATTCCGAGACAGAAAAAATAGCGCAAAAGAAGAAAAGTGTTACAAAACTAATGAAAAGGTTCGATTTTGGGGTCCAAAAACAGGCGCAGTGTCATGCCCCCAACCCGACCTATGGAGGTTTGACTAGGGTGTGATCTAATTATTCACGTTCTTTTACGATTATAACTGGTTAACGAAGGTTAAGCTTATCCGTTAGACTAGAACTCCAAAAGTTTTTTGAAAAATTGGCAGCATAACAACTGCAGTTAGGACCTTTTAGTCTGACTTAATTTCTAAACGCCTCAGTTATTCCATTCATTAATCCAATTCCATTAAGGACTCCTATTTTGTCATCAACCGATATGCCTACTAGTCTATTTTGAAAGTCTCGTTTGGTTAATAAGCCTAGCATGATAACTATGTCCCGTTTATTTATCAATTTCCTATCATGCAAGTACATAATATCCTTTAGTTTACAAATAAGCACCTAAGTGAAATTATATAGAATTGACTTAGTTGACTTTTCACATAGTGGTTTCATTGCCTACGATAGCTACTATTCAAGATAATGAAAGCAAATAATCAAATAAGAAGTTCATCCGGTTATAGATAGTATAATCCAAAACTAGACCCAAATTACAACGGGGTCATTTACATCAACAAAATAAGTAGTCTTCAGAGCAAACACAACGTTCATAGAACAGCCACTGACAAGCAAGGCACATAAAGCACGTAATCACTCAAAGGAATCATCAACAGGCACATTCTCCTCGGGTACTTGTTCCAAATCTTCTTCACTTGTCATGATAAAAGAGGGTGAGTCCTTATGAACTCAGCGAGGGGGAACGAGAAATAACGTTTTGAAATCTCTTTTCTGGTTAGTCTTATGAAAACCCCTTTTTGAGAACATGTCACATATTACAATTAATAAGTATGCAAAATATAAGAATCAAATTGAACAATAGATACAATTACCAATCATTTCAAGGATACGGTGAGCTTTTGCTCTCGAGATCAATCGGTGAGCATTTGCTCTCAATATCATTTTCGATAACAATTGTTGCGGCCGGCTTCAATCATTCACTTATCGCTCCCAATTGGGTGTACTCCGGATGTACCCCGAAAACCTACGACCCAACTCTTCGAGGGTGGAATGCTAAGCGAGAGAGGGAATTGGACCATGGTAGTCACGAGAGCACTGGCAAGCCCTATGCCGCCCGGCGTTCGTGAAACGCTACCATGCCACGATGATTTTAGCTTAACAATGAGTACCTACTTAACATTGGATAGATTCATTTTACTTAATCCTTACCTGATACTCCATAATCCTATGATAGATACTAGCCAGTAGCGATAGAAAAAACGACCATAAGAGTATCTATCTAGTTATGATCAGTACAAGCCAAAATTAGACCCCAAATTACAACGGGGGTCATTTACAATACAACAACAAGCAACACAAGAAATAGTCTTCAAACAACATATTGTTCACAAAATGGCCATAGTCAAGTAAGGCATGTAGGGCAAGCAATTATTCCAAGGAATCATCGTTAGGCACGTCGTCCTCGGGTACCTATTCCTGGTCTTCTTCACCTGAGATGATAAAAGAGGGTGAGTCCTTATGAACTCAACGAGGGGGAACGAGAAATAAGTTTTGAAACTCATTTTCTGGTTCAATTATGAAAACCCTTTGCATGCATGACATATATCACAAGTAAGTACATAATGTAATGTAAAAGTAAAAGAGCACAATTACCTGTCTTTCCTCCCCGAGGTCCTCTAGAAACCAAGCGAGAGTACTTAAACACATAGTGAAAAGGATCCGGTGAGCTTTTTGCTCTCAATTCATTTCCAGTATCAGTTGTTGCGGCCGACTTCAAATCATCCCCTTATCACGCCAAATGGGTGTACTCCGAATGTACCCCGAAATCCTACGACCCAACTCTCCGAGGAAGTCTAGCCCCTAAGCGAGAGAGGGAATTGAACAATGGTAGTCACGGTTGCACCGGCAAGCCCGATGCCGCCCGGTGTGCATGAACGCTACCATGCCAAAATAAAAGGTTGCAACCTTGTATGCAATGCACATTTATGACATTTAATATATCACATTAGGAGGACAACAAAGTAGGTCGCCTCCGAGCAGTCATAAGATTGCACATTGACAAGTAAACAAGCGAGGCACGATATGACAAGTAATTTCACTTGAAAAGCACATGGAGTTAAATGAATATTAAACGGGCAGCCATGTAACACATGTAAATCAAGTCATATAACTCATTTCGAAGTTCACGTAATCAAATAATAAGATTATACAACATGCAACGACATCTACGTGGGACCGGGTGCAAGAAAGGCCTACTTTTCAACATGTAATCATCGAAATCATGTTTAGGGCTATGAGGGCAACTACGGGCAGCCTACTAATTACATAATTAAACACGATATTCATAGGATCAACACTTAGCGAGTTTTCCTAGTAATTGGGGTTCCAATTCATGCTTACCCGTGCGATTAAGCCCTAAGTTGTCACGTAATTAAACTCAAGCCATGCATTGATTAATTCAAACACCCTCAAGCATTCAAAACAGTCTACACAACATCCCAATGCCACAATCCCAAACATTTAATACAACAAGAGAAGTTACAATAATTTTCAAGGCAAATCACTAGATGAAAACCTCACTGCAATGGTCTGTTTTCTCACAATCATTGAGACAAGCAAACAAACTCCAATTCTAGTGAAAAAAATTTCAAATTAAATCTTAAGGAGTGAACTAAATTCAGAAATAAACCTCGCATCATTTGGAGTTCGGGTTCAAGAGTTATAGCCAAAACCGTGAGACTACGCAAAACTGTCCAGATTTGCACACATTTCAATACTTGTTGTTTTTGAGGACCTTAGGGTCAGATTTAGCCTTAGTCTATTTCTGAAACAATTTTCCAGAACTGAAAAATATAGTAGCATACCAAATTTCATGCATTTTGGATATCATTTACTAAGTCAAAACTGGTTCGTTCTACAAGGACAGTGAATCTGCCAAAACCTGCTTCATTTTCCCAGATTTTCCAGATTTGGACACATTTTGATATTTTGCCATTTTGAGGACCTTAGAGTCAAAATTACCTTTGGCCTATTTCTACGAAAAATTCTCAGATCTGGAAACACTAGTCACCTACCAATTTTTATGGATTTTCAACATCATGTACCTGGTCAAAATCATTTCGTTCCAACAGAACAGAAAGCTTCCAAATACACGATTTCACCTATCTTCACATTCTAGCCAAATATCTTGCCATGCATGCTCACCAAAGCTCATGTACACACATATATCATAAGTACAGAGGTAAAAATAGACATTTAAAGGCATGCATGTGGTTTTTAAAAGCTTTTCAAAGAAGTTTTAGCCCTCACCTTAGCAAGACAACAAAGAAGATGCACAAACTCTTGATGAAGCACAATGTCGACCTTTTTCCTTGCTTAGCCGAGAGACCACTTGAGATTTCTCTAATTCCTAGTTTAGTAACCATGTTCTTAGTATGTGCACATGGTTAGAACAAAAAGAAAACGAAATGGGAGCTTATCAAACATACCTAAGCCGAATGAAGGTTCTAAAGGCTTGTATGTGTTTTTCTTAGAATTCTAGCTTGCTTGGTCGAGCTCCTTGGTGGCTTGCATGTCTTGAAGAGCCTTAGGATGCAGAACTTAAGCCATGGAGAGTGAAATAGCAGCTAGGGCCGAGAGAGAGAGAGAAGAAATGAGAGAGTGAGAGAAAATGAGAGAAAAATGAAAGCTTTGAGGGACTTTGATGCATGTGTCGGCTATGGGCTTTGGAATTTCAGATTTTTGTGTCTTCAAGGAGCATGTTTGAATCAGCTAGGGCCGAGAGAGAGAGAGAAGAAATGAGAGAGTGAGAGAAAATGAGAGAAAAATGAAAGCTTTGAGGGACTTTGATGCATGTGTCGGCTATGGGCTTTGGAATTTCAGATTTTTGTGTCTTCAAGGAGCATGTTTGAATCACCTAGCATGGGCATGGAGTGTGTGTCGAGATTGGTGTGCACTGGGTAGGGTTTTTGAGCCATTTTGTTTTGTTTTGTGTCATAACATGTCATAGAATGTCTAGGAATAAATTTTGAATTATGCAAAGCTAGTTCAATATGCAATAGTGGTCGGCCAAGCTTGTGCAAGAATCTGAATTTTTGTCTTGGTTGAGCAATATAATATTGTGTGTTTGGGATGTGCAAAAGAATAAGGAATAAAGAATAAAGAATGTCTAGCTTTTGGTGCAATTTCGTCTTCTAGTGGGTTGAATTAACAATTTAATATTAGTTAGTGGAGTTTGTAGGATTAATTAATGATCTAGTGCTTCATGTAAGATGCTTTCTTGATTAGTGTGCGGGCACGCACTACGAGGTAGGGCATGAACTACGAGACGAACGCACGTTTCCCAAGTAAGTGCACGCAACCCTAAATGTATGCATGTAATTCAATGCAAGGCACACAAAACGAAGCACGACTCTTAAACCTAGGTCAAGGCACGCAAATCTAGATTAGGGCACACGAAATGAGGTATCGCACATAAATCGAGGTCGAGCCTCACATCTTCCCCTCCTTAAAATAATTTCGTCCCGAAATTCAATATTTATCTTTGAAATAAAGCTGGATACTGTTGCTCCATCTGGTCTCGCCTTTCCCACGTTGCTTCTTCAACTCCATGATAATCCCATAACACTTTCACCATTGGTATAGATTTGCTGCGCAACTCCCGATCTTGCTGGTCTAGGATTCGAATGGGCTTCTCTTCATAAGATAAGTTCTCCCGAAGCTGCAACGGCTCTGGCTCCAAGATATGCGATGGATCAGGGTGATACTTTCACAGCATCGAAACATGAAAAACGTCGTGAATATTGGAGACGTTTTGGGGTAGTTCCAAGCGATACTCAATTATCTCAAATGGTCCTACAAACCTCGGGCTCAACTTTCTACCCTTGCCGTGTTTAATCAGTCCCCTCCGAGGTGATATCTTCAAGAACACCTTGTCGCCGACCTCAAACTCTAAACTCCGTCTCCGTCGGTCTGCATAACTTTTCTGCCTGCTTTGGGCGGTAGGCATCCGTTTTCGGATGAGGTGGGTATTATCAACAGTCTTCATAAGTTCAGGTAGAAGGGTTGGGTCAAAAGTCTTCGTCTCACCTACTTCATCCCAGTAAATTGGGGATCGACACTTACGTCCATACAATGCCTCAAATGGGGCCATCCCAATAGTGGCCTGATAACTGTTATTATAAGCGAACTCCGCTAAAGGCAGATATTTCTCCCAACCTTTTCTGAAGTCCAAAACACACGCCCTCAGCATATTCTCCAGATTCTGAATAGTTCTCTCAGATTGTCCATCAGTCTGAGGGTGATAAGCCGTGCTGAAACTCAACTTCGTTCCCAAAGCTTCTTGTAATCTCTTCCAAAATCGGGAAGTAAAACGAGAATCCCTATCCGATACAATACTCACAGGCATCCCGTGCAACCTTACAATATCCGCCACATACATATCTCCCAATTTTTCAGAACTATCCTCCTTGTTCATCGGTAAGAAGTGCGCTGACTTGGTCAATCTATCCACTATGACCCAAACGGTGTCATGACCCTTTTGTGACTTGGGCAGGTCCATGACAAAGTCCATAGTTATATGTTCCCATTTCTATTGAGGAATCTCCAACGGTTGAAGTAAACCTGCTGGTCATTGATGTTCTGCTTTGACTCTCTGGCAAGTCAAACACCGTGCCACAAACTCCGCAATCTCTCTCTTCATGTTATTCCACCAATAGTGTTGCTTCAAATCCCGGTACATCTTTGTTCCGCCGAGGTGAATAGTGTATCTTGAATTATGGGCTTCTTCAAGAATCTTCTTTTCAGCTCTGGCTCATTAGGAACACAAATCCGATTCCTAAACCTCCAAATACCATCATCACGAAACTTGAAATCCGTGTTGCTCTCTTTAATCTTCTGAAACTGTTGGTCCTTCTGTTGAGCCTCTCGTAATTCAGACAACAAGGTTGATTGAACTTGTGTAGTGGTAAATAGTAACCCTTTTTGAGTCAATCGTGGTTTCCACAAGAATGCTTCCTCCAACATCTCTTGCACCTTAACTTCCAGTTTTGCCATGCTCGCTTTCCGACTTAAGGCATCTGCAACTACATTTGCTTTACCGGGCACATAATTGATTGTGCAGTTATAATCAACCAAAAGCTCCATCCACCATCTTTGCCTCATGTTCAATTCTTTTTGTGAGAACAAGTATTTCAAGCTCTTGTGATCAGTAAACACCTCGAACTTGTTACCCCACAGATAGTGCCTCCATTTCTTGAGTGCAAACACAATAGCCGCTAACTCCAAATCATGCGTCGGGTAGTTCAATTCATACGGCTTCGGTTTCCTAGAAGCATACGCAATCACTCTACCTTTTGCATCAACACACAACCCAGTCATTCCTTCGAAGCATCGCTATAGATTACAAAACCTTGACTCCCTTCAGGCAATGCAAGAACAAGTGCGGTAGTCAATCTTTTCTTCAATTCTTGGAAGCTGGTCTTACACTTGTCATCCCACACGAACTTTGTTTTCTTTTGAGTGAGCTTTGTAAGCGGACCTGCGATCTTTGAGAAATCCTTCACGAACCTCCGATAATAGCCACCTAGACCAAGAATACTCCGAACCTCCGTAACATTTTCCAGTTTCTTCTAAGACATCACTGTTTCTATCTTTGCTGGGTCTACCGCTATTCCCTCTTGGGATATGATATGCCCCAAAAATGCAATCTGCTGCAACCCAAATTCATATTTGCTAAACTTCGCGTACAATCAATGCTCTCGAAGTTTCTGCAGTACCAATCGCAGATGTTGTTCATGCTCAGCCTCAGATTTCGAGTATACCAAAGTATCATCAATGAAGATCACCACAAATTGGTCCAAGTAGGGTTGA
Organism: Ehretia macrophylla; assembly: GCA_037974665.1. Taxonomy (NCBI): domain Eukaryota; kingdom Viridiplantae; phylum Streptophyta; class Magnoliopsida; order Boraginales; family Ehretiaceae; genus Ehretia; species Ehretia macrophylla. The sequence goes on from CM075777.1 coordinate 60,389,490, forward strand.
AACACCCGGTGCATCAAGTCCATAAAAGCTGCAGGGGCATTAATTAGTCCAAATGGCATCACCACATATTCATAATGCCCATATCTCGTCCTGAAAGCCATTTTAGGCATATCCTCCTTTTTGATCCGCAACTGGTAGTACCCTTGCCTCAAGTCAAGCTTCGAATACAATTTGGCTCCTTGAAGTTGATCAAATAACTCGTCGATCAGTGGAAGTGGGTATTTATTCTTGACGGTTACTTGGTTCAATCCTCGATAATTGATGCATAGCCTCAACGTTCCATCTTTCTTCTTTACAAATAGGACTGGCGCACCCCACGGAGAAGAACTTGGTTGAACGAACCCCTTCTTCAACAATCCTTGCAATTGGTCATTCAATTCTTGTAGCTCGACTGGTGCCATACGATAAGGAGCTTTAGATATCGGCTGGGTGCCAAGCAGTAATTCTATAATGAACTTGATCTCCCGATTTGGGGGTAAACTGGGTAATTCTTTTGGAAACACGTCCGCATAATCTTTAATCACTGGCATCTCCTTCAACTTAGCTTTGTCCGACGATTTGTTGATGAGGTAAGCTAAGTATCCTCTACATCATTTCCTCAAGAACTTCACTGCTTTCGTAGATGAAATGATGGAACTCCTGGTGAAGTCTCTTCGACCCATTACCTCTAATATTGGTTGACCAGGTATCCGGAACGTTACAATCTTCGTCCAACAATCTAGTTGGGCATGATGCTTTGCCAACCAGTCCATCCCTAAAATGACTTCATAGTCTCGGAAGGGTAATACAATAAGATTGGCTGAGAATTCCCTATCTTTAATTTGGATTTTATATGCTTTACAAGCTGAGCTAGTAACAAGTTTAGAACCCATCGGAGTACCAACTTCTACTTCGTAAGGCAAACATACAACTCGTAGCTTCACACATTGTACACTTAAGGGAGTAATAAATGAATGAGTAGCACCTGGATCAATTAGCACCTTAACAGGTTGATTCAGTATCAAGAATGTACCTTCAACAACAACGGTCTCCTTTGGAAGCTCCTCGCACTCAATAGCATAAGCTCAAGCCTGAACTCTGGGAACTGGAATATTACCTCTACCAGCTGGTTTAACTTGATTTTGTCCTCCTTGCCATTTAGGGCAATCCTTGATCTGATGTTGATCACTACCACACCACACATATCGTCCTGACTTCTTCCAGCATTGGGCCTCGGTATGACCCTTCTTGTCACAGTAAGAACAGTTGATAGACTGAGTAGCAGGTGAACTACCTGTGGATCCGCGGGTAGAAGAGGCTGATGGTGCTTTAGTCGGGCCACGGTTAATAACTGGTCTGTTCTGGCTCTGGCCCTGACTACGACTCTGACTCTAGAATTTCCTCTGTTGACTTGAAGGCTGATATGGTTTCTTGTTCGGCTGACTTGAACCGACTCTATCAAGTTTTCTCTTCTCAACTCGGGAAGCAGTAGCAAGGAGAGCAGTATAGGTATCGAAGTCATGCGAAGCCAACTGGTCCTGAATTTCTGGCCTCAACCCATTTGTAAATTTCCACATCTTCGCCTTAGGGGTACTGACCATATATTGAGCGTAGCGGGACAGTCGGTCAAAATGAGCCTCGTACTGGGCCACCGTCATGTTACCCTGGTTCAAGTGCATGAATTCCTCAATCCGCCATTGCTTGGAAACTGCAGGTACATATTTCTCCTTGAATGCCTTAATGAAATTACCCCACAAGCAAGGTGTATGATTAGTTTCCCAAAGTGCCTCCACAGTGTGCCACCAATGCTCAGCATCCCCGTGCAATAGAAACACAACGAACTCCACTTTTTCTTCATCAGTATAGTCAAGTGGCCTGAAAATCCTCTCGATCTCAGACAGCCAAGCCTCTGCCTTTTCATCATCAGCTTCCCCGTGGAATTTGGACGGGCGAAAGTCAAGAAACTCCTACATTCTGCTATGTCTCCCATGGTTACCATCATTCTTGTTATTGTTGTTGTTTGCTTCACGTGCATCTTGACATTCCATCACTCGCGACACGCGATCCATGGCATTCGCCATCATATTAAACATAGCCATGCGGGGATTAGTTTGATAAGCATCTCCAATCTCTTGGGGCTCACCGCTCCTATTAGTAGTGCGGGTACTAGGGCCAGCCATCTATAGGCACAGATTACGATGCACAATTTATTGGAATATGACAAACAAGAATTTAATGCATAAGATATGCAACATATAATTTTATATAGATACACAATTCTAAAAATAGTTAAGACATGTTAATCACATAAGCACATAGAACATAGAAGGCACAATCAACATTATCACACATTATCACACATAAGCAAGTCATCCTAATAACCTTAGGGCTTCTACCCACGGTCCGAGACTGAAACCCGGCTTAAGCAATCTAAGCTCTGATACCATTCAGATAGGGTGTCACGCCCCAACCCGACCTATAGAGGTTAGACTAGGGTGTGATCTAAACTTTCAAGTCATTTCACGTACTTAATCGTTCATGAAGGTTTAATACTTAACGTTTAGCCTAAACTCCACAAATTCTCTGGAAAACCGGCAGCATAACAGCTATAATTGGGCTCCTTAGTTTGACTTAATTTTCTAAAGGCCTCAAAACTTTCAATCTCAAATTCATTTCCAACTATGATTAGTATTTATCATCAATTGAAACACCTACTAGTTGTCTCGAAGTCTCGTTTGATTAACAACCTAGCATGATAACTATGTCTCATTTGTTTATTAATCCTTGTTACAAAAGTACCTGTTGATCTTAGCTTAACAATGAGTACCTGCTTAAGATTGGATAGATTCATTTTACTTAATCCTTAACTGATACTTTATAATCCTATGATAGATACTAGCCAGTAGCGATAGCAAAAAATACCATAAGAGTATCTATCTAGTTATGATCAGTACAAGCCAAAATTAGACCCCAAATTACAACGGGGGTCATTTACAATACAACAACAAGTAACATAAGAAATAGTCTTCAAGCAACATATTGTTCACAAAATGTCCATAGTCAAGTAAGGCACGTAGGGCAAGCAATCATTCCAAGGAATCATCGTTAGGCACGTCGTCCTCGGGTACCTATTCCTGGTCTTCTTCACCTGAGATGATAAAAGAGGGTGAGTCCTTATGAACTCAGCGAGGGGGAACGAGAAATAAGTTTTGAAACTCATTTTTCGGTTCAATTATGAAAACCCTTTGCAAGCATGACATATATCACAAGTAAGTACATAATGTAATGTAAAAGTAAAAGAGCACAATTACCCGTCTTTCCTCCCCGAGGTCCTCTAGGAACCAAGCGAGAGTACTTAAACACATAGAGAAAAGGATACGGTGAGCTTTTTGCTCTCAATTCATTTCCAGTATCAGTTGTTGCGGCCGACTTCAAATCATCCCCTTATCACGCCAAATGGGTGTACTCCGGATGTACCCCGAAATCCTACGATCCAACTCTTCGAGAAAGTCTAGCCCCTAACCGAGAGAGGGAATTGGACAATAGTAGTCACGGTTGCACAGATAAGCCCGATGTCGCCCGGTGTGCGTGAACGCTACCACGCCAGAATGAAAGGTTGCAACCTTGTATGCAATGCACATTTATGACATTTAATATATCACATTAGGAGGACAACAAAGTAGGTCGCCTCCGAGCAGTCATAAGATTGCACATTGACAAGTAAACAAGCGAGATACGATATGACAAGTAATTTCACTTGAAAAGCACATGGAGTTATATGAATATTAAACGGGCAGCCATGTAACGCATGTAAATCAAGTCATATAACTCATTTCGAAGTTCACGTAATCAAATAATAAGATTATACAACATGCAACGACATCTACGTGGGACCGGGTGCAAGAAAGGCCTACTTGTCAACATGTAATTATCGAAATCATGTTTAGGGCTATGAGGGAAACTACGGGCAGCCTACTAATTACATAATTAAACACGATATTTATATGATCAACACTTAGCGAGTTTTCCTAGTCATTGGGGTTCCAATTCATGCTTACTCGTGCGATTAAGCCCTAAGATGTCACGTAATTAAACTCAAGCCATGCATTGATTAATTCAAACACCCTCAAGCATTCAAAACAGTCTACAAAACATCCCAATGCCACAATCCCAAGCAATTAATACAACAAGAGAAGTTACAATAATTTTCAAGGCAAATCACTAGATGAAAACCTCACTGCAATGGTCTGTTTTCTCACAATCATTGAGATAAGCAAACAAACTCCAATTCCAGTGAAAAAAATGTCAAATTAAATCTTAAGGAGTGAACTAAATCCAGAAACAAACCTCTCATCATTTGGAGTTCGGGTTCAAGAGTTATAGCCAAAACCGTGAGACTACGCAAAACTGTCCAGATTTGCACACATTTCAATACTTGTCGTTTTTGAGGACCTTAGGGTCATATTTAGCCTTAGTCTATTTCTGAAAAAAAATGTCCATAACTGAAAAATATAGCAGCATACAAAATTTCATGCATTTTGGATATCAATTACTAAGTCAAAACTGGTTCGTTCTACAAGGACTGTGAATCTGCCAAAACCTGCTTCATTTTCCCAGATATTCCAGATTTGGACACATTTTGATATTTTGTCATTTTGAGGACCATAGATTCAAAATTAGCTTTGGCCTATTTCTATGAAACATGCTCAGAACTGGCAACACTAGTCACCTACCAATTTTCATACATTTTCAACATCATTTACCTGGTCAAATCACTTCGTTCCAACAGAACAGAAAGCTGCCAAATACACGATTTCACCTATCTTCACATTCTAGCCAAATATCTTGCCATGCATGCTCACCAAAGCTCATGTACACACATATATCACAATTACAGAGGTAAAAATAGACATTTAAAGGCATGCATGTGGTTTTTAAAAGCTTTTCAAAGAAGTTTTAGCCCTCACCTTAGCAAGACAACAAAGAAGATGCACAAACTCTTGATGAAGCACAATGTCGACCTTTTTCCTTGCTTAGCCGAGAGACCACTTGAGATTTCTCTAATTCCTAGCTTAGTAACCATGTTCTTAGTATGTACACATGGTAAGAACAAAAAGAAAACGAAATGGGAGCTTATCAAACATACCTAAGCCGAATGAAGGTTCTAAAGGCTTGTATGTGTTTTTCTTTACATTCTAGCTTCCTTGGTCGAGTTCCTTGGTGGCTTGCATGTCTTGAAGAGCCTTAGGATGAAGAACTTAAGCCATGGAGAGTGAAATAGCAGCTAGGGCCGAGAGAGAGAGAGAAGAAATGAGAGAGTGAGAGAAAATGAGAGAAAAATGAAAGCTTTGAGGGACTTTGATGCATATGTCGGCTATGGGCTTTGGAATTTCAGATTTTTGTGTCTTCAAGGAGCATTTTTGAATCACCTAGCATGGGCATGGAGTGTGTGTCGAGATTGGTGTGCATTGGGTAGGGTTTTTGAGCCATTTTGTTTTGTTTTGTGTCATAACATGTCATAGAATGTCTAGGAATAAATTTTGAATTATGCAAAGCTAGTTCAATATGCAATAGTGGTTGGCCAAGCTTGTGCAAGAATCTGAATTTTTGTCTTGGTTGAGCAATATAATATTGTGTGTTTGGGATGTGCAAAAGAATAAGGAATAAAGAATAAAGAATGTCTAGCTTTTGGTGCAATTTCGTCTTCTAGTGTGTTGAATTAACAATTTCATATTAGTTAGTGGAGTTTGTAGGATTAATTAATGATCTAGTGCTTCGTGTAAGATGCTTTCTTGATTAGCGTGCATGTACGCTTTCCTAGGTCTAGGGCACACACTACGAGGTAGGGCACGAACTACCAGACGAATGCACGTTTCTCAAGTAAGTGCACGCAACCCTAAATGTATGCACGTAATTCAATGCAAGGCATACAAAATGAAGCACGACTCTTAAACCTAGGTCAAGGCATGCAAATCTAGATTTGGGCACACGAAACGAGGTATTGCACTTAAATCGAGGTCGGGCCTCACAGTTGCAACCTTTTATGCAATGTACATTTATGCCATTTAACATTTCACATTAGGAGGTCAACAAAGTAGGTTGTCTCCGAGCAAGTATAAGATCACATTTTAACATATTGGCATATAAGGAATTGTAAGAACATGCAATCGTTTCATATATCAATTCGAAAGCAATTAAACTCTCACGGGCAGCCAAGTAACCATGTTCAAATAAGCCATAGCTTGTCTTTTAACAATTCACATTAGGAGGTCAACAAAGTAGGTTGCTTCCGAGCAATTATAAGATCGCATATCGATAAGTAAACTTACAAGGCATGCTTTGACATGTACATTCACTTTGTAAAACACTTAGGAGCATGTGAACATTTAACGGACATCCAAGTAACATCATATAAAACAAGTCATATAGCTCATTTTAGTTCAGATATTAAGTGTTGAGATCATACTAGCATGCAACAACACTTATAGAAGACTGGGTGCAAGAATAGTTCACGTATCAACATGCAATCATCAGGAATCATATTTAGAGCTATATGGACAATTCCGGGAAGCCTATTAACCTCCTTCAACATCATTTATAATTCACACAAGAATGGTTTATAACTCGGGAACCCACGGGGCCATTAGGGTTTACTAGGCCATGCTCGGGGTTAGTTTTATTTGCTAAGCACCACAAGTAATACTTAAACCACATCAAGCCTATATAACATTTATTGGGCAGTCTACTAATCACACAATTAAACACATTAATCATATGATCATCACTTAGCGAAATTTCATAGTTAATAGGATTTCAATTCATGCTTACACGTACGATTAAGCCACAAGTTGTCACATAATTAAACCCAAGCCATGCATCGATTACTTAAGCATCCTCAATCATCCAAAACAGTCCACACAACATCTAAGGGGCACAATTTCAAGCATTCAATACCACAAGAGAAGTTACAACATGTTTCAAAGCATATCACTAAACAAAACCTCACTGCATTGGTCTGTTTTCCCACATTCATTTAGACAAGCAAACAATCTCCAATTTCAGTGAACAAAATGTCAAATTAAATCTTAATGAGTGATTTAAATCCAGAAACAAACCTCACCTCATTTGGAGTTCGGACTCAAGAGTTATAGCCAAAACCGTGAGACCACGCAAAACTGTCCAGATTCGTACACATTTCAATAATTTCCATTTTTGAGGGTCTTAGGGTCATATTTAGCTTTAGTCTATTTCTGACAAAAATGTCCAGAACTGAAACATCTATCGACATACCAATTTTAATGCATTTTCACCAACATTTACTAGGTCAAAAATGCTTTTTTCTACAGAGCCAGTAATCTGCCAGAAACCTATTTCATATTTCCAGATTTTCCAGATTTACACCTTTCGATATTTTTCCATTTTGGAAGCCTTAGAGTCAAAATTGGCCTTGGCCTATTTCTACGAAAAATTATCAGGACAAAACTAGTGACCTACCAATTTTCACACATTTTTGACATCATTTGCTAGGCTAACACGGTTTCGTTCCACAAGGTCAGAAATCTGCCAACAGAAACATTTTTACCTATCTTCAAGTTCTAGCCAAACGTCCAGCCATGCATGGGTATATAAGCTCATGTACACACATATACAATAACTACAGAGGTAAATATAGCCATATGGAAGCATGCATATGGTTTTTGAAAGCTTTTAAAAGAGTTTAACCCTCACCTTAGCAAGTTAATAGATGAAGATGCACAATGTTCTTGAAGATGCACCAATGGAGCTTCTTTCTTGCTTCTTGCTTGCTTGGGCTGCTATGGCCGAGCTTGGGAGAGATCTTGAGAGCATGCTTGAGGTCTTGGAAGGTCAAGAGGCAGCCATGGTCGAAATGGAGAGAGAATGAGAGCTTGAGAGGGTTTTTGAGAGGAAAAATAAAGTTTAAGTGTGTGTGTGTGTGTGTGTGCTCGGTTTTGCAGAATTTTTGTGTGTCAAATGCCTTCAAAAGTTGCTGAATATTGTGCCTAGGAAATGTAGTGTGTAAGGAATAAGTGCATGAGCATGTTGGAGGCTTAGGAATTAGCAAAAAAAGCATAGAACTTAGGAAAAATTATGACATAGTGTAAGAGAATGTTGGGTAGAATAGAATATTTTATAGTTAGTGGGATTTGTAGAGAATTTGAATTAGGAATATAATATTGGTTAGTAGATTGTATAGGATTATTTTAGTGTTTTGTGCTTTGTGCAAGAATCTTTATTGATTAGCGTGCAGGCACGTATTCCTTGGTCTAGGGCATGCATTTCAAGGTAAATGCATAGATTTCTATGTAAATGCACGCAATTTTGGGCAAGTGCACGCAAACCAATGCAAGGTACATAATTCAATGCAATGCACATAAATCAAGGTATGGTGTTTAAACCTAGGTTAGGGTACGCAGTTCAAGGTTATGGCATATAAAACAAGGAACCGCACACAAATCGAGGTCTCACACGTAATTCAAGTTCAGAGCATGTATATCTAGGTATGCACGTACATTGAGGATTAGGGCACACAATTTTAGGTCAAGGAACGTATGACGAAGCATGCACAAAAACCAAGACAGGGCACGCAATCCAAGATCAGTCATATAATTTTAGGTCTAAGGCAGGTAAATCGAGGTTAGACACGTTATTCGAGGTCAGGCCTCACACGCAGCCAAGCAGGCTTGCTACCACCATCGCAGAGATCTCGGAGAGCTATCCAACGGTATGTTGTACGCTGCGTAACGCCTTACGGATCAAAAGTTATGGGCACCAGAACGACGGATACCTGGTCACAAGCCCTATGCCCTTAGTTTGCGGGCCCAGCCTCTACGTGAAGTGAAGTTGTCTTGCCCAAGGTGCCATGGGATTCGGTAATAGAAATGTGATGGATTAGGTTGTCGTCCTTTTGGCGGCTCACGACGTATAATCCGCGATAGAAAAACTGCGCAAAAGAAGAAAAGTGTCCCGAAACTGATGAAAACGTTTGATTTTGGGCTACGAAATCAGGCACAACCAAGCAAGCTTGCTACCCCTACGTAGAGCTCTCAGAGAGCTTTCCAATAGTATGTTGTACGCGGCGTAACTCCTTATGTATCAAAAGTTATGGGCACCGGAGCGACGGAGACCTGGTCCCAGGCCCCATGCCCTCGGTTTGCGATCCCAACCTCTACGTGAAGTGAAGTTGTCTTGCCCATGGTGTCATGGGATTCGATAATAGATATGTGATGGATTAGGTTGTTGTCCTTTTCGCGGCTCATGACGTACGATCCGGGACGGAAAAATAGCGCAAAAAAAGAAAAGTGTCCTAAAACTGATGAAAACATTCGATTTTGGGCTCCAAAAACAGCCGCAGCATAGCAGGCTTGTTGCCATCGTCTAGAGCTCTCAGAGCGCTTTTAAAAGGTATGTTGTGCGCCGCGTAACTCCTTACGAATCAAAAGTTATGGGCACCGGAGCGACGGATACTTGGTCACAAGCCCCAAGCCCTCGATTTACTGGCCCAGCCTCTACGTAAAGTGAAGTTGTCTTGCCCAATGTGTCGTGGGATTCGGTAATAGAAATGTGATGGATTAGGATGTCGTCCTTTTCGCAGCTCATGACATACGATATGGGACGGAAAAACATTGCAAAAGAAGAAAAGTGTCTGAAAACTGATGAAAACGTTCAATTTTGGTCTCTGAAAATAGGCGCAGCCGAGCAGGCTTGCTACCCCAGACATAGAGCTCTCAGAGAGCTTTCCAACTGTATATTGTGCGCCATGTAACTCCTTACGGATCAAAAGTAATGGGCACTGGAGCCACGGATACCGGGTCCTACGCCCCACGCCCTCGGTTTGCGGGCCCAACCTCTATGTGAGGCGAAGTTGTCTTGCCCAAGGTACCGTGGGATTCGGTAATAGAAATATGATGGATTAGGTTGTCGTGCTTTTCGCGGCTCACGACGTACGAACCGGGATGGAAAAACAGCGCAAAAGTAGAAAAGTGTCCCGAAACTAATGAAAACGTTCGATTTTGGGATTCAAAAATAGGCACAACTGAGCATGTTTGTTGCCGCCGTCGTAGAGCTCTCCGAGAGCTTCCAGCGGTATGCTGTGCGCCGCATAACTCCGCACGGATCAAAAGTTATGGGCACCAGAGCAACGGATACCTGGTCACAAGCCTCATGCCCTCGGTTTGCGGGCCCAGCCTCTAGGTGATGTGAAGTTGTCTTGCCCAAGATGCCGTGGGATTCGGTAATAGAAATGTGATAGATTAGGTTATCGTCTTTTTTGCGGCTCACGACATAGGTCCGGGACGGAAAAACAGCGCAAAAGAAGAAAAGTATCATGAAACAGATGAAAACGTTCGATTTTGGGCTCCGAAAATAGGTACAGCCATGTAGGATCGATGTTCCCGTCGTAGAGCTCTCGGAGAGCTTTCCAACAGTATGTTGTACGCCGCGTAACTCCTTACGAATCAAAAGTTATGGGCATCAGAGCGACGGATACCTGGTCACAAGCCCCACGCCCTCGGTTTGCGGGCCCAGCCTCTACGTGAAGTGAAGTTGTCTTTCCCAAGGTGCCGTGGGATTCTATAATAGAAATGTGATGGATTAGGTTGTCGTCCTTTTTGTGGCTCACGACGTACGATTCAGGATGGAAAAACATCGCAAAAGTAGAAAAGTGTCCCGAAGCTGATGAAAATGTTCGATTTTGGGCTCCGAAAACAAGTGCAGCCGAGCAGGCCTGCTGTCCCCGTCGTAGTGCTTTCGGAGAGCTATCGAACGGTATGCTGTGCGCCGCGTAACTCCGTATGAATCAAAAGTTATAGGCACCAGAGCGATAGATACCTGGTCACAAGCCCCATGCCCTCGGTTTGTGGGCCCAGCCTCTACATGAAGTGAAGTTGTCTTGCCCAAGGTGCCGTGAGATTTGGTAATAGAAATGTGATGGATTAGGTTGTCGTCCTTTTGGCGGCTCACGACGTATGATCCACGATAGAAAAACTGCGCAAAAGAAGAAAAGTGCCCCGAAACTGATGAAAACGTTTGATTTTGGGCTCCGAAAATAGGCGCTGCCATCAGGCTTGCTGCTGCCATCATACAGCTCTCCGAGAGCTTTACAGCGGTATGCTGTGCACCGCATAACTCCTTACGGATCAAAAGTTATGGGCATCGGAGCGACAGATACCTGGTCACAAGCCCCATGCCCTCGGCTTGCGGGCCTAGCTTCTACGTGAAGTGAAGTTATCTTGCCTAAGGTATCGTGGGATTCGGTAATAGAAATGTGATGGATTAGGTTGTTGTCCATTTCAGTACTCACGACGTACGATCCGAGACGGAAAAACACCGCAAAAGAAGAAATGTATCCCAAAACTGATGAAAACATTCGACTTTGGTCTCCGAAAGCCGTTGCAGCCTAGCAGGCTTGCTGCCCCCATTGTAGAGCTCTCAGAGAGCTTTCCAACGGTATGCTGTGTGTTGCATAACTCCTTACGGATCAAAAGTTATGGGCACCGAAGCGACGGAGACCTGGTCCCAAGCCCCAAGCCCTCGGTTTGCGGGCCCAACCTCAATGTGAAGCGAAGTTATCTTGCCCAAGGTGCCTTGGGATTCGGTAATAGAAATGTTATGGATTAGGTTGTTGTCCTTTTCGCGGCTCACGATGTACGATCCGAGATGGAAAAATAGCGCAAAAGAAGAAAAGTGTCCCAAAACTGATGAAAATGTTCAATTTTGGGCTGAAAAAATAGGGGCAGATGAGCAGGCTCGCTTCCCCCGTTGTAGAGCTCTCAGAGAGCTTTCCAACGGTATGTTGTGCGCCGTGTAACTCCTTACGTATAAAAAGTTATGGGCACCGGAGCGACGGATACCTGGTCACAAGCCCCACACCCTCGGTTTGTGGGCCCAACCTCTACGTGAAGTGAAGTTGTCTTGCCCAAGGTGCCGTGTGTGAGGCCCGACCTCGATTTGTGTGCGATACCTCGTTTTGTGTGCCCTAACTTAGATTTGCGTGCCTTGACCTAGGTTTAAGAATTGTGTTTCATTTTGTGTGCCTTGCATTGAACTACGTGCATACATTTAGGGTTGCGTGCATTTGCTTGGGAAACGTGCATTCATCTTGTAGTTCGTGCCCTACCTCGTAGTGCGTACACTAAACCTAGGAAAGCATGCCCGCACACTAATCGAGAAAGCATCTTACACGAAGCACTAGATCATTAATTAATCCTACAAACTTCACTAACTAATACTAAATTGCTAATTCAACCCACTAGAAGACGAAATTGCACCAAAAGCTAGACATTCTTATTCTTTATTCCTTATTCTTTTGCATATCCCAAACACACAATTAAATATTGCTCAACCAAGACAAAAATTCAGATTCTTGCAATGCCTTGGCCGACCACTTTTTGTGCATTTGTGCTTGCTTGCTTAATTCAAATTCATTCCTAGCAATTCTATGACAACTAATGACACAAAGCAATAAAAAAAATGGCTCAAAAACCCTCCCCAATGCACCAATCTCGACACACATTCCCTTGCCCATGCTAGGACAATTCAAACATGCTTCTTGAAGACACAAAATCAGATTTTACAAGGCCCTAGGCCGACATATGCATTAAACCTATCAAGCTTTTCATTTTTTTCTTTCAATCTTTCTTCCTTCTCTCATTTTCCTCTCACTCTCTCATTCTTCTCTCTCTCTCTCGGCCCTAGCTGAAACTTTACTCTCCTTATCTTAATTTCATCACTCAATGGTTCATCAAGACATGCAAGACCCTTAGGAGCTCGACCAAGCAAAGCTAGGAGCAAAGAAACGCACATGCAAGCCTTTAGCACATCCATTTCGGCTTAGGTGAGTTTGTTAGCTTCCATTTCATCTTCTTCTTGTTCTAACCACATGCACCTACTAAGAACTTGGTTACTAAGCTAGGAAATTAGAGAAATCTCAAGTGGTCTCTCGGCTAAGCAAGGAAAAAGGGACAACATTGTGCTTCATCAAGAGTTTGTGCATCTTTTTTGTTGTCTTGCTAAGGTGAGGGCTAAAACTTCTTGAAAATCTTTTAAAAACCACATGCATGCCTTTGAATGTCTATTTTTACGTCTATACTTGTGATATATGTGTGTTCATGAGCTTTTATAAACATGCATGGCAAGATATTTGGCTAGAATGTGATGATAGATGAAATCACGTATGGGACAGTCTTCTGTCTCGATGGTGCGAGGTAATTTTTACCAGGTACATGATGTTGAAAATATGTGAAAATTGGTAGATAACTATTTTTGCCAGTTCTGAGCAGTTTTAGTAGAAATAGGAAAAAGCTAATTTTGACTCTAAGGTCCTCAAAATGGCAAAATATCAAAATGTGTCCAAATCTGGAAAGTCTGGAAAAATGAAGCAGGTTTTGGCAGATTCACTGACATTGTAGAACGAACCAGTTTTGACTTAGTAAATGATATCCAAAATGCATGAAATTCGGTGTGCTGCTATATTTTTCAGTTCTGGACATTTTTGTCAGAAATGGACTAAGGCTACATCTGAACCTAAAGCCCTCAAAAAAGACAAGTATTGAAATGTGTGCAAATCTAGACAGTTTTGCGTAGTCTCACGGTTTTGGCTATAACTCTTGAACCCGAACTCCAAATGATGCAAGGTTTGTTTCTGAATTTAGTTCACTCCTTAAGATTTAATTTGACATCTTGTTCACTGGAATTGGAGATTGTTTGCTTGTCTCAATGATTGTGAGAAAACAGTCCATTGCAGTGAGGGTTTCACCTATTGATATGCTTAGAAAAATAATGGTAGCTTCTCTTGTTGTATTAAATGCTTGGGATTGTGGCATTTGGCTGTTGTGTGGACTGTTTTGAATACTTGAGGGTGTTTGAATTAATCAATGCATGGCTTGAGTTTAATTACGGGATGACTTGGGGCTTAATCGCACGGGTAAGCACGAATTGAAACCCTAGTGACTAGGTAAACTCACTAAGTGTTGATCCTATGGATATCGTGTTTGATTATGTAATTAGTAGACTGCCCGTAGTTGCCCTCATAGCCCTAAACATGATTTTGATGATTACATGTTGACAAGTAGGCCTTTCTTGCACCCAGTCCCACGTAGATGTCGTTGCATGTTGAATAATCTTGTTATTTGATTACGTGAACTTCGAAGTGAGTTATATGACTTGATTTACATGCGTTACATGGCTGCCCGTTTAATATTCATATAACTCCATGTGCTTTATAAGTGAAATTACCTGTCATATCGTGCCTCGCGTGTTTAACTGTCAATGTGCAATCTTATGACTGCTCGGAGGCAACCTACTTTGTTGTCCTCCAAATGTGATATATTAAATGTCATAAATGTGCATTGCATACAAGGTTGCAACCTTTCATTCTGGCGTGGTAGCGTTCTCGCACACCGGGAGGCATCGGGCTTGCCGGTGCAACCGTGACTACCATTGTCCAATTCCCTCTCTTGCTTGGGGGCTAGACTTCCTCGGAGAGTTGGGTCGTAGGATTTCAGGGTACATCCGGAGTACACCCATTTGGCGTGATAAGGGGATGATTTGAAGTCGGCTGCAACAACTGATACTGGAAATGAACTAAGAGCAAAAGCTCACCGTATCCTTTTCACTATGTGTATAAGTACTCTCTCTTGGTTCCTAGAGGACATCGGGGAGGAAAGACGGGTAATTGTATTCTTTTACTTTTACATTACATTAAGTACTTACTTGTGATATATATCATGCTTGCCAAAAGGGTTTTCATATGTTGAACCGGAAAATGAGTTTCAAAACTTATTTCTCGTTTTCCCTCGCTGAGTTCATAAGGACTCACCCTCTTTTATCATCTCAGGTGAAGAAGACCAGGAACAGATACCCGAGGACAACGTGGCTAATGATGATTCCTTGGAATGATTGTTTGCCCTACGTGCCTCACTTGACTATGGTCATTTTGTGAACGATGTGTTGCTTGAAGACTATTTCATTTCTTATGTTGCTTGTTATTGTACTGTAAATGACCCCCGTTGTAATTTGGGGTCTAATTTTGGCTTGTACTGATTATAACTAGATAGACACTACTATCGTCATTTTTGCTATCGTTATTGGCTAGTATCTAAAAATTTTGGCTTGTACTGATCATAACTAGATAGGATTGTGAAGTATCAAGTAAGGATTAAGTAAAATGAACCTATCCAATCTTAAACAGGTACTCATTGATAAGCTAGGATCAACAGGTACTTTTGTAACAAGGATTAACAAACAAACGAGACATAGTATCATGCTAGGTTATTAATCAAACGAGACTTCGAGATAACTAGTAGGTGTTTCGATTGGTTATAAATAGTAATCTTAGTTGGAAATGAAATTGGAATTGAATGTTTTGAGGTATTTAAAAAATTAGGTCAAACTAAGGAGCCCAATTACAGCCGTTATGCTGCTGGTTTTTTCAGAGAACTGGTAGAGTTTAGGCTAAAACGTTAAGTGTTAAACTTTCATGAACGATTAAGTACGTGATATGATTTGAATGTTTAGATCACACCCTAGTCTAACCTTTATAGGTCGGGTTGGGGCGTGACACCTTAGAAGAATGGTATCAGAGCTTAGATTGCTTAAGCTGGGTTTAACTCTCGAACTGTGGGTAGAAGCCCTAAGGTTATTAGGATGACTTGTTTATGTGTGATAATGTTAATTGTGCCTTTTATGTTCTATGTGTTTATGTGATTAACATGTCTTAACTGTTTCTAGAATTGTGTATCTATATAAAATTATATGTTGCATATCTTATGCATTAAATTCTTGTTTGTCGTATTCCAATAAATTATGCATCGTAATCTGTGCCTATAGATGGCTGGCCCTAGTACCCGCACTACTAATAGGAGTGGTGAGCCCCAAGAGACCGGAGATGCTTATCAAACTAATCCCGGCATAGCTATGTTTAATATGATGGCGAATGCCATGGATCACGTGTCGCGAGTGATGGAATGTTCAGATGCACGTGAAGCAAACAACAACAACAACAGGAGTGATGGTAACCATGGGAGACATAGCAGAATGCGGGAGTTTCTTGACTTTCGCCTGTCCAAATTCCACGGGGAAGCTGATGATGAAAAAGCAGAGGCTTGGCTGTCTGAGATCGAGAGGATTTTCAGGCCACTTGACTATACTGATGAAGAAAAGGTGGAGTTTGTTGTGTTTCTGTTGCATAGGGATGCTGAGCATTGGTGGCACACTGTGGAGGCACTTTGGGAAACAGATCATACACCTCGTTTGTGGGATAATTTCGTTAGGGCATTCAAGGAGAAATATGTACCTGCAGTTTCCAGGCAGAGGCGAATTGAGGAATTCATGCACATGAACCAGGGTAACATGACAGTGGCCCAGTACGAGGCTCGTTTTGATCGACTGTCCGGTTATGCTCAATACATGGTTAGTACTCCTGAGGCGAAGATGTGAAAATTTACGAATGGGTTGAGGCCGGAAATTCAGGACCAGTTGGCTTCGCATGACTTCAATACTTATTCTGCTCTCCTTGCTGTTACTTCCCGAGTTAAGAAGAGGAAACTTGATAGAGCCAATTCGAGTCAGCCGAACAAGAAACCATACCAGCCTCCAGGTCAACAGAGGAAATTCCAGAGCCAGAGTCGTAGTCAAGGCCAGAGCCAGAACAGACCAGTTAATAACCGTGGCTCGACTAAAGCGCCATCAGCCTCTTCTACCCGCGGATCCACAGGTAGTTCACCTGCTACTCAGTCTATCAACTATTCTTATTGTGACAAGAAAGGTCACACCGAGGCCCAGTGCTGGAAAAAGTCAGGACGATGTGTGCGGTGTGGCAGTGATTAATATTAGATCAAGGATTGCCCTAAATGGCAAGGAGGACAAAATCAGGTTAAACCAGCTGGTAGAGGCAAGACTCCAGTTCCTAGAGTTCAGGCTCAAGCTTATGCTATAGAGTGCGAGGAGCATCCAGAGGAGACCACTGTTGTTGAAGGTACATTCTTCATACTAAATCAACCTGTTAGGGTGCTAATTGATCCGGGTGCTACTCATTCATTTATTACTCCCTTATGTGTGCAACGTGTGAAATTGAGAGTTGTATGTTTGCCTTATGAAGTAGAAGTTGGTACTCCGATGGGTTCTAAACTTGTTACTAGCTCAGCTTGTAAAGCATGTAAAATCCAAATTAAAGATAGGGAATTCTCAACCAATCTTATTGTATTACCTTTTCGAGACTATGAAGTCATCTTAGGGATGGACTGGTTGGCAAAGCATCATGCCCAACTAGATTGCCGGACGAAGATTGTAACATTCCGGATACTTGGTCAACCAATATTGGAGGTAATGGGTCGAAGAGACTTCACCGGGAGTTCCATCATTTCATCTACGAAAGCAGTGAAGTCCTTGAGAAAAGGATGTAGTGGATACTTAGCTTACCTCATCAACAAGCCGTCGGACAAAGCTAAGTTGGAGGAGATGCCAGTGATTAAAGATTATGCGGATGTGTTTCTAGAAGAATTACCCGGTTTACCCCCAAATCAGGAAATCGAGTTCATTATAGAATTACTGCCTGGTAACCAGCCGATATCTAAAGCTCCCTATCGTATGGCACCAGCCGAGCTACAAGAATTGAAGGACCAATTGCAAGGATTGTTGAAGAAGGGCTTTGTTCAACCAAGTTCTTCTCCGTAGGGTGCGCCAATCCTATTTGTAAAGAAGAAAGACGGAACGTTGAGGCTATGCATCGATTACCGAGGATTGAACCAAGTGACTGTCAAGAATAAATACCCAATTCCACTGATCGATGAGTTATTTGATCAACTTCAAGTAGCCAAAGTGTATTCGAAGCTCGACTTGAGACAAGGATACTATCAGTTGCGGATCAAAAAGGAGGATGTGCCTAAAACGGCTTTCAGGATGAGATATGGGCATTATGAGTATGTGGTGATACCATTTGGGCTAACTAATGCCCCTGCAGATTTTATGGACTTGATGCACAGGGTGTTTCAACCTTACTTGGACCAATTTGTAGTGATCTTTATTAATGATATTTTGGTATACTCGAAATCCGAGGCTGAGCATGAACAACATCTGCGATTGGTACTGCAAAAACTTCGAGAGCATCAATTGTATGCAAAGTTTAGCAAGTGCGAATTTTGGTTGCAGCAGATTGCATTTTTGGGGCACATCATATCCCAAGAGGAAATAGTAGTGGATCCAGCAAAGATAGAAGCGGTGATGTCTTGGAAGAAGCTGAAAAACGTTATGGAGGTTTGGAGTTTTCTTGGTCTAGCCGGCTATTATCGGAGGTTCGTGAAGGATTTCTCAAAGATCGCAGGACCGCTTACAAAGCTCACACAAAAGAAAACAAAGTTCGTGTGGGATGACAAGTGTGAGAACAACTTCCAAGAATTGAAGAAAAGATTGACTACCGTACATATTCTTGTATTGCCTGAGGGGAGTCAAGGTTTTGTAATCTATAGCGATGCTTCGAAGGAAGGACTGGGTTGTGTGTTGATGCAAAATGGTAGAGTGATTGCGTATGCTTCTAGGAAACCAAAGCCATATGAATTGAACTACCCGACGCATGATTTGGAGTTAGCGGCTATTGTGTTTGCACTCGAGAAATGGAGGCACTATCTGTGGGGTAACAAGTTCGAGGTGTTTACTGATCACAAGAGCTTGAAATACTTGTTCTCACAAAAGGAGTTGAACATGAGGCAAAGACGGTGGATGGAGTTTTTGGATGATTATAACTGCACAATCAATTATGTGCCCGATAAAGCAAATGTAGTTGCAGATGCCTTAAGTCGGAAAGCAAGCATGGTAAAATTGGAAGTTAAGGTGCAGGAGTTGTTGGAGGAAGCATTCTTGTGGAAACCACGATTGACCCAAAAAGGGTTGCTATTTGCCACTACACAAGTTTAATCGACCTTGTTGTCTGAATTACGAGAGACTCAACAGAAGGACCAACAGTTTCAGAAGATTAAAGAAAGCAACGCAGATTTCAAGTTTCATGATTATGGTATTTGGAGGTTTAGGAATCGGATTTGTGTTCCTAATTAGCCAGAGCTGAAAAAGAAGATTCTTGAAGAAGCCCATAATTCAAGATACACTGTTCACCCCGGCGGAACAAAGATGTACCGGGATTTGAAGCAACACTATTGGTGGAATAACATGAAGAGAGAGATTGCGGAGTTTGTGGCATGGTGTTTGACTTGCCAGAGAGTCAAAGCAGAACATCAACGACCAGTAGGTTTACTTCAGCCGTTGGAAATCCCTCAATGGAAATGGGAGCATATAACTATGGACTTTGTTATGGACCTGCCCAAGTCACAAAAGGGTCATGGCGCTGTTTGGGTCATAGTGGATAGATTGACTAAGTCAGTGCACTTCTTACCGATGAACAAGGAGGATAGTCCTGAGAAATTGGGAGATATGTATGTGGCGGAGATTGTAAGATTGCACGGGATGCCTATGAGTATTGTATCGGATAGGGATCCTTGTTTTACTTCCCGATTTTGGAAGAGATTGCAAGAAGCTTTGGAAACGAAATTGAGTTTCAGCATGGTTTATCACCCTCAGACTGATGGACAATCTGAGAGAACTATTCAGATTCTGGAGGATATGCTGAGGGCGTGTGTTTTAGACTTCGGGAAAGGTTGGGAGAAATATCTGTCTCTAGCGGAGTTCGCTTATAATAATAGTTATCAGGCCACTATCGGGATGGCCCCGTTTGAGGCATTGTATGGACGTAAGTGTCGATCCCCAATTTACTGGGATGAAGTAGGTGAGACGAAGACTTTTGACCCGACCCTTCTACCTGAACTTATGAAGACTATTGATAATATCCACCTCATCTGGAAACGGATGCTTACTGCCCAAAGCAGGTAGAAAAGTTATGCAGACAGACGGAGACAGAGTCTAGAGTTTGAGGTCGGCGACAAGGTGTTCTTGAAGATATCACCTCAAAGGGGACTGATTAAACACGACAAGGGTGAAAAGTTAAGCCCGAGGTTTGTAGGACCATTTGAGATAAGTGAGAAGGTTGGCAAGTTGGCATATCGCCTGGAACTACCCCAAAACCTCTCCAATATTCACGACGTCTTTCATGTTTCAATGCTGCGGAAGTATCACCCTGATCCATCGCATGTCTTGGAGCCAGAGCCATTGCAGCTTCGGGAGAACTTGTCTTATGAAGAGAAGCCCATTCGGATCCTAGACCAGCAAGATCTGGAGTTGCGCAACAAATCTATACCGATGGTGAAAGTGTTGTGGGATCACCATGGAGTTGAAGAAGCAACGTGGGAAAGGCGAGACCAGATGGAGCAACAGTATCCAGGATTATTTCAAAGGTAATATTGAATTTCGGGACGAAATTCTTTTAAGGAGGGAAGGATGTGAGGCCAGACCTAGATTTGCGTGCGATACCTCGTTTCGTGTGCCCTAACCTAGATTTACGTGCCTTGACCTAGGTTTAAGAATCGTGTTTCATTTTGTGTGCCTTGCATTGAACTACGTGCATACATTAGGGGTTGCGTGCATTTGCTTGGGAAACGTGCACTCGTCTCGTAGTTTGTGCCCTACCTCGTAGTGCGTGCCCTAAACCTAGAAAAGCATGCCGCACACTAATCCAGAAACCATTTTACACGAAGCACTAGATCATTAATTAATCCTACAAACTCCACAAACTAATATTAAATTGCTAATTCAACTCACTAGAAGACGAAATTGCACCAAAAGCTAGACATTCTTATTCTTTATTCATTATTCTTTTGCATATCCCAAACACACAATTAAATATTGCTCAACCAAGACAAAAATTCAGATTCTTGCAATGCCTTGGCCGACCACTTTTTGTGCATTTGTGCTTGCTTGCTTAATTCAAATTCATTCCTAGCAATTCTATGACAACTAATGACACAAAGCAATAAAAAAAATGGCTCAAAAACCCTCCCCAATGCACCAATCTCGACGCACATTCCCTTGCCCATGCTAGGACAATTCAAACATGCTTCTTGAAGACACAAAATCAGATTTTACAAGGCCCTAGGCCGACATATGCATTAAACCTATCAAGCTTTTCATTTTTTTCTTTCATTCTTTCTTCCTTCTCTCATTTTCCTCTCACTCTCTCATTCTTCTCTCTCTCTCTCGGCCCTAGCTGAAACTTTACTCTCCTTAGCTTAAGTTCATCACTCAATGGTTCATCAAGACATGCAAGACCCTTAGGAGCTCGACCAAGCAAAGCTAGGAGCAAAGAAACGCACATGCAAGCCTTTAGCACATCCATTTCGGCTTAGGTGAGTTTGTTAGCTTCCATTTCATCTTCTTCTTGTTCTAACCACATGCACCTACTAAGAACTAGGTTAATAAGCTAGGAAATTAGAGAAATCTCAAGTGGTCTCTCGGCTAAGCAAGGAAAAAGGGACAACATTGTGCTTCATCAAGAGTTTGTGCATCTTTTTTGTTGTCATGCTAAGGTGAGGGCTAAAACTTCTTTAAAATCTTTTAAAAACCACATGCATGCCTTTTAATGTCTATTTTTACCTCTGTCCTTGTGATATATGTATGTTCATGAGCTTTTATAAACATGCATGGCAAGATATTTGGCTAGAATGTGATGATAGATGAAATCACGTATGGGACAGTCTTCTTTCTTGATGGTGCGAGGAGATTTTTACCAGGTAAATGATGTTGAAAATGCGTGAAAATTAGTAGGTAACTAGTTTTGGAAGTTCTGAGCATTTTTCGTAGAAATAGGACAAAGCTAATTTTGACTCTAAGTCCTCAAAATGGCAAAATATCAAATGTGTCCAAATCTAGAAAGTCTGGAAAAATGAAGCAGGTTTTGGCAGATTCACTGACCTTGTAGAACGAACCAGTTTTGACTTAGTAAATGATATCCAAAATGCATGAAATTTGATGTGATACTAGATTTTTTAGTTCTGGACATTTTTGTCAGAACTGGACTAAGGCTAAATCGGACCCTATAGCCCTAAAAAATGACAAGTATTGAAATGTGTGCAAATTTGGATAGTTTTGCGTAGTCTGACGGTTTTGGCTATAACTCTTGAACCCGAACTCCAAATGATGCGAGGTTTGTTTCTGAATTTAGTTCACTCCTTAAGATTTAATTTGACATCTTGTTCACTGGAATTGGAGATTGTTTGCTTGTCTCAATGATTGAGAGAAAATAGTCCATTGCAGTGAGGGTTTCACCTATTGATATGCTTAGAAAAATAATGGTAGCTTCTCTTGTTGTATTAAATGCTTGGGATTGTGGCATTTGGCTATTGTGTGGACTATTTTAAATACTTGAGGGTGTTTGAAGTAATCAATACATGGCTTGAGTTTAATTACGGGATGACTTAGGGCTTAATCGTATGGGTAAGGACGAATTGAAACCCTAGTGACTAGGTAAACTCACTAAGTGTTGATCCTATGGATATCGTGTTTGATTATGTAATTAGTAGACTGCCCGTAGTTGCCCTCATAGCCCTAAACATGATTTTGATGATTACATGTTGACAAGTAGGCCTTTCTTGCACCCAGTCCCACGTAGATGTCGTTGCATGTTGAATAATCTTGTTATTTGATTACGTGAACTTCGAAGTGAGTTATATGACTTGATTTACATGCGTTACATGGCTGCCTGTTTAATATTCTTATAACTCCATGTGCTTTATAAGTGAAATTACCTGTCATATCGTGCCTCGCGTGTTTAACTGTCAATGTGCAATCTTATGACTACTCGGAGGCAATCTACTTTGTTGTCCTCCAAATGTGATATATTAAATGTCGTAAATGTGCATTGCATACAAGGTTGGAACCTTTCATTCTGGCGTGGTAGCGTTCACGCACACCAAGCGGCATCGGGATTGTCGGTGCAACCGTGACTACCATTGTCCAATTCTCTCTCTCGCTTGGGGGCTAGACTTCCTCGGAGAGTTGGGTCGTAGGATTTCAGGGTACAACCGGAGTACTCCCATTTGGCGTGATAAGGGGATGATTTGAAGTCGGCCGCAACAACTGATACTGGAAATTAACTGAGAGCAAAAGCTCACCGTATCCTTTTCACTATGTGTATAAGTACTCTCGCTTGGTTCCTAGAGGACCTCGGGGAGGAAAGACGGGTAATTGTGTTCTTTTACTTTTACATTACATTAAGTACTTACTTGTGATATATGTCATGCTTTCCAAAAGGGTTTTCATATGTTGAACCGAAAAATGAGTTTCAAAACTTATTTCTCGTTCCCCCTCGCTGAGTTCATAAGGACTTACCCTCTTTTATCATCTCAGGTGAAGAAGACCAGGAACAGATACCCGAGGACAACGTGCCTAATGATGATTCCTTGGAATGATTTCTTGCCCTACGTGCCTCACTTGACTATGGCCATTTTGTGAACGATGTGTTGCTTGAAGACTATTTTATTTCTTATGTTGCTTGTTATTGTATTGTAAATGACCCCCGTTGTAATTTGGGGTCTAATTTTGGCTTGTACTGATCATAACTAGATAGACACTACTATGGTCATTTTTGCTATCGTTATTGGCTAGTATCTATCATAGGATTATGAAGTATCAGGTAAAGATTAAGTAAAATGAACCTATCCAATCTTAAGCAGGTACTCATTGTTAAACTAAGATCAACAGGTACTTTTGTAACAAGGATTAACAAACAAATGAGACATAGTATCATGCTAGGTTATTAATCAAACGAGACTACGAGATAACTAGTAGGCGTTTCGATTGGTTATAAATAGTAATCTTAGTTGGAAATGAAATTGGAATTGAATGTTTTGAGGTCTTTAGAAAATTAGGTCAAACTAAGGAGCCCAATTACAACCGTTATGCTGCCAGTTTTTTTTGAAGAACTGGTGGAGTTTAGGCTCAAACGTTAAGTGTTAAACTTTCATGAACTATTAAGTACGTGATATGATTTGAATGTCTAAATCACACCCTAGTCTAACCTTTATAGGTCGGGTTAGGGCGTGACACCGTGGGATTCGGTAATAGAAATGTGATGGATTAGGTTGTCGTTCTTTTCGTAGCTCACGACGTACGATTCGGGACGAAAAAAAAGCGCAAAAGAAGAAAAGTATCCCGAAACTGATGAAAACGTTCGATTTTGGGCTTTGAAAATAGGTACAGTCGAGCAGGCTTACCACCCTAGTCATAGAGCTCTCGGAGAGCTTTCCAACGGTATACTGTCCGCCGCGTAACTCCTTATGGATCAAAAGTTATGGGCACCGGAGTGACGGAGACCTAGTCCCAAGCTCTACGCCCTCGGTTTGCGGGCTCAGCCTCTACTTAAGGCGAGGTTGTCTTGCCCAAGGTGCCGTGGGATTCGGTAATAGAAATGTGATGGATTAGGTAGTCGTCCTTTTCGCGGCTCACGACGTACGATCTGGGACGAAAAAATAGCGCAATAGAAGAAAAGTGTCCCAAAACTGATGAAAATGTTCGATTTGGGGCTCTGAAAATAGGCTTGCTGCCCCCGTCATATAGCTCTCGGAGAACATTCCAACGGTATGCTGTGCGCCGCGTAACTCCTTACGGATCAAAAGTTATGGGCACCGGAGCGACGGAGACCTGGTCCCATGCCCCAGGCCCTCAGTTTGCAGTCCCAGCCTCTACGTGAAGCGAAGTTGTATTGTCCAAGGTACCGTGGGATTCGATAATAGTAATTTGATGGATTAGGTTGTCGTCCTTTTCACGGATCAAGACGTATCATCCGGGATGGAAAAATAGGGCAAAAGAAGAAAAGTGTCCCGAAACTGATGAAAACATTCGATTTTGGTCTCCAAAAATAGTTGCAGCTTAGCAAGCTTGCTACCCCAGTCGTAGAGCTCTCGGAGAGCTTTCCAACGGTATGTTGTGTGTTGCATAACTCCTTACGGATCAAAAGTTATGGGCACCGAAGCGACGGAGACCTGGTCCCTAACCCCAAGCCCTCGGTTTGTGGGCCCAGCCTCAACGTGAAGCGAAGTTGTCTTGCCCAAGGTGCCCTGGGATTCGGTAAATGAAATGTTATGGATTAGGTTGTTGTCATTTTCGCGGCTCACAATGTACGATCCGAGAACGAAAAATAGTGCAAAAGAAGAAAAGTGTTCCGAAATTGATGAAAATGTTCGATTTTGGGCTCCAAAAATAGGGGCAGATGAGCAGGCTTGCTTCCCTCGTCGTAGAGCAGTCGGAGAGCTTTCCAACGGTATGTTCTGCGCCGTGTAACTCATTACGTATCAAAAGTAATGGGCATCGGAGCGACGGAGACCTGGTCCCAAGCCCCACGCCCTCAGTTTGCGGGCCTAGCCTCTACTTGAGGTAAAGTTGTCTTGCCCAAGGTGTCATGGAATTCGGTAATAGAAATGTGATGGATCAGGTTGTCATCCTTTTCGCGGCTCACGACATACGACCCGGGATGAAAAAATAGCACAAAAAATGTCCAAAATTTGATGAAAATGATCAATTTTGGGCTCTGAAAATAGACACAGCCGAGCAGGCTTACTGCCCCAGTCATAGAGCTCTAGGAGAGCTTTCCAACGGTATACTAACCGCCGCGCAACTCCTTACGGATCAAAAGTTATGGGCACCGAAGTGACGGAGACCTGGTCCCAAGCCCCACGCCCTCGGTTTGCAGGCCCAGCCTCTACGTGAGGCGAAGTTTTCTTGCCCAAGGTGCCATGGGATTTGGTAATAGAAATGTGATGGATTAGGTAGTCTTCCTTTTCACGGCTCATGACGCACAATACGGGACGGAAAAATAGCGCAATATAAGAAAAGTATCCCGAAACTGATGAAAATGTTCGATTTTGGGCTCTGAAAAAAGGCACAGCCGAGCAGGCTTGCTGCCCCAATCATAGAGCTCTCAGACAGCTTTCCAGTAGTATACAGTCCATCGCATAACTCCTTACGGATCAAACGTTATGGGCACCAGAGCGACAGAGACCTGGTCCCAAGCCCTACGCCCTCGGTTTGCGGGCCCAACCTCTACTTGAGGTGAAGTTGTCTTGCCCAAGGTGCCGTAGGATTCGGTAATAGAAATATGATGGATTAGGTTGTCGTCCTTTTCGCGGCTCACGACGTACGATCCGGGACGAAAAAAATAGCGCAAAAAAAGAAAAGTATCCCGAAACTAATGAAAATGTTCGATTTTGGGCTCTGAAAATAGGCACAGCCGAGCAGGCTTGCTGCACCAGTCATAGAGCTCTCAGAGAGCTTTCCAACGGTATACTGACCACCGCATAATACCCTACAGATCAAAAGTTATGGGCACCGAAGTGATGGAGACGTAGTCCCAAGCCCCATGTCCTCGGTTTGCAGGCACAGCCTCTACGTGAGGCAAAGTTGTCTTGCCCAAGGTGCCATGAGATTTGGTAATAGAAATGTGATGGATTAGGTAGTCTTCATTTTCACGGCTCACGACGTACGATCCGGGACGAAAAAATAGCGCAATAGAAGAAAAGTGTCCCGAAACTGATGAAAACGTTCAATTTTGGGCTCTAAAAATAGGCACAGCCTAGCAGGCTTGCTGCCCCCATCGTAGAGCTCTCGAGGAGCTTTCCAACGGTATGCTGTGCGTCACGTAACTCTTTACGGATCAAAAGTTATAGGCACTGGAGCGACAGAGACCTGGTCCCAAGCCCCACGCCCCCGGTTTACCAGCCCAGCCTTTACTTGAGGCGAAGTTGTCTTGCCCAAAGTACCGTGGGATTCGGTAATAGAAATGTGATGGATTAGGTTGTCGTCCTTTTCGCGGCACACGGCGTACGATCCGTGATGGAAAAATAGCGCAATAGATGAAAAGTGTCCCGAAACTAATGAAAACGCTCGATTTTGGGCTCCGAAAACAAGCTTACTGCCCCTGTCGTAGAGCTCTCAGAGAGCTTTCCAACGGTATGCAATGCGCCACGTAACACCTTACAGATCAAAAGTTTTAGGCACCAGAGCGACAGAGACGTGGTCCTATGCCCCAGGGCCTCGGTTTGCAGGCCCAGCCTCTACGTGAAGCGAAGTTGTCTTCTCCAAGGTGCTGCGGAATTAGGTAATAGTAATATGATAGATTAGGTTGTCGTCCTTTTTGCGAATCAAGACGTACGATCCAGGAAAAAAAAATAGTGTAAAAGAAGAAAAGTATCCCAAAACTGATAAAAACATTCGATTTTGGGCTCTCCAAATAGGCACAGCCAAACAGGCTTGCTGCCCCAGTCATAAAGCTCTCAGAGAGCTTTCCAATGGTATACTGTCCACTGCGTAACTCCTTACGGATCAAAAGTTATGGGCACCGGAGCAACGGAGACCTGGTCCCAAGCCCCACGCCCTCGGTCTGCGGGCCCAGCCTCTACTTGAGGCGAAGTTTTCTTGCCCAAGGTGCTGTCAGATTCGGTAATAGAAATGTGATGGTTTAGGTTGTCATCTTTTCGCGGCTCACGACGTACGATCCGGGACGAAAAAACAGCGCAAAAGAAGAAAAGTGTCCCAAAACTGATGAAAATGTTTGATTTTGGGCTCCAAAAATAGGCGCAGCCTAGCAGGCTTCCTGCCCCCGTCGTAGAGCTCTCGGAATGATTTCCAACGGTATGTTGTGCGCCGTGTAACTCCTTACGGATCAAAAGTTATGGGCATCGGAGTGACGGAGACCTGGTCCCACGCCCCACGCCCTCAGTTTGCCGGCCAAGCCTCTACTTGAGGCGAAGTTGTCTTGCCCAAGGTGCCATGGGATTCGGTAATAAAAATGTGATGGATTAGGTAGTTGTCCTTTTCGCGGCTCAAGACGTACGATTAGGGACGAAAAAATAGCGCAATAGAAGAAAAGTGTCCCAAAACTGATGAAAACGTTCGATTTTGGGCTCAAAAAATAGGCTTGCTGCCTTCGTCGTAGAGCTCTCGAAGAGCTTTCCAATGGTATGCTGTGTGTCGCATAACTCCTTATGGATCAAAAGTTATGGGCATTGAAGCGACGGAGACCTGGTCCCAAGCCCCAAGCCCTCGGTTTGCAGGCCCAACCTCTACATGAAATGAAGTTGTCTTGCCCAAGGTGCCATGGGATTCGGTAATAGAAATGTGATGGATTAGGTTGTCGTCCTTTTCGCAGCTCACGACGTACGATTCGGGACGGAAAAACAGCGTAAAAGAAGAAAATTCTACCAAAACAGATAAAAACGTTCAATTTTGCGCTCTGAAAATAGGCGCAACTGGGCAGGCGTGCTGCCCTAGTCATAGAGCTCTCGGAGAGCTTTCCAATGGTATACAGTGCGTCGCGTAACTCCTTACGGATCAAAATTTATGGGCACCGGAGCGACGGAGAACTGATCCAAAACCCCATGCCCTCGGTTTGCTGGCCCAGCCTCTATGTGAGGCGAAGTTGTCTTGCCCAAGGTGCCATGGAATTCAGTAATAGAAATGTGATGGATTAGGTTGTCGTCCTTTTCGCAGCTCACGTCGTACGTCCAGGATGCAAAAACAGCGCAATAGAAAAAAATTGTCCTGAAACTGATGAAAACGTTCGATTTTGGTCTCTGAAAATAGATGCAGTTGGACAGGCTTGCTTCCCCCTTCGTAGAGCTCTCGGAGAGCTTTCCAACGGTATGTTGTGCGCCGCGTAACTCCATACGGATCAATAGTTATGGGCATCGAACCGACGGACACCTGGTCCCAAGCCCTACACCCTCGGTTTACGGGCCCAGCTTCTACATGAGGCGACGTTGACTTGCCTAAGGTGCCGTGGGATTCGGTAATAAAAATGTGATGGATTAGGTTGTCATCCTTTTCGCGGCTCACGACGTACGATCCGGGACAGGAAAACAGCGCAAAAGAAAAAAGGTGTCTCGAAAATGATGAAAATGTTCAATTTTGGTCTTCGAAAATAGGCGCAACCGAGCAGTCTTGCTACCCCCATCGTAGAGCTCTCAGACAGCTTTACGAGGGTATGTTATGCGCCGCGTAACTCCTTACGGATCAAAACTTATGGGCACCGGAGCGACGGAGACTTGGTCCCAAGCCCCACGCCCTCAATTTTCGAGTCCAACCTCTACTTGAGGAGAAGTTCTCTTGTCCAAGATGCCATGGGATTCGACAATATAAATATAATGGATTAGATTGTCGTCCATTTCGCGACTCACGACGTACGATCCAGGATGGAAAAACAGAGCAAAAGAAGAAAAGTGTCCCGATAATGATGAAAATGTTCGATTTGGGGCTCCGAAACTAGGCGCAACCGAGCAGGCTTTCTGCCGCAGTTATAGAGCTCTCGGAGAGCTTTCCAACGGTATGCTGTGCACCGCGTAACTCCTTACGGATCAAAATTTATGGGCACTGGAGCGACGGAGACCTGGTCCCATGCCCCACGCCCTTGGTTTGCGAGCCCAGCCTCTATGTTAGGCCAAGTTGTCTTGCCTAAGATGCCATGGGATGCGGTAATAGAAATGTGATGGATTAGGTTGTCGTCCTTTTCGTGGCTCACGACGTACTGTCCGGGAAAGAAAAACATCGCAAAAGAAGAAAAAGTATCCCGAAACTGATGAAAACGTTCAATTTTGGTCTCCGAAAATAGGTGCAGACAAGTTGTCTTGCTGTATCCGTCATAGAGCTCTCGTAGAGCTTTCCAACAGTATACTGTGTGCTGCGTAACTCCTTACGAATAAAAAGTTATGGGCACCGGAGCGACGGAGACCTGGTCCCAAGCCCCACGCCCTCAGTTTGCGGACCCAGCCTCTACTTGAGGCAAAGTTGTCTTTCCTAAGGTGCCGTGTGATTCGATAATAGAAATGTGATGGATTAAGTTGTTGTCTTTTTCACGGCTCACGAAGTACGATCCGGGACGGAATAACAGCGCAAAATAAAAAAAAGGGCCCGAAACAGATGAAAATGTTTGATTTTGGGCTCCGAAAAAAGGCGCAGCCAAGAAGGCTTCCTCCTACCTACGTAGAGCTCTCGGAGAGCTTTCCAATGGTATGCTGTGCACCGCGTAACTCCTTACGGATCAAAAGTTATGGGCACCGGAGTGACGGAGACCTGGTCCTAAGACCCTCGCCCTCGGTTTGCGAGCCCAGCCTCTAATTGAAGCGAAGTTTTCTTGTCTAAGGTGCCATGCGATTCGGTAATAGAAATATGATGGATTAAGTTATCGTCCTTTTCGCTGCTCATGACATACGATCCGAGACGGAAAAACAGCGCAAAAGAAGAAAAGTGTCTCGAAACTGTTGAAAACGTTCAATTTTAGTATCCAAAAACAGGCGTAGCTGAGCAGGCATGTTGCTCCCGTCGTAGAGCTCTTGGAGAGCTTTCCAACGGTATGCTGTGCATCGCGTAACTCCTTACGGATCAAAAGGTATGGGCACCGAAGCGACCGAGACATGGTCCCAAGCCCCAAGCCCTCGGTTTGTGGGCCCAGCCTATAGTTGAGGCAAAATTGTCTTGTCCAAGGTGCCGTGGGATACGGTAATAGAAATATAATGGATTAGATTGTCATCCGTTTCGCGGCTCACGACATACGATCCGGGATGAAAAAACAGCGCAAAAGAAGAAAAGTGTCCTGATACTGATGAAAATGTTCGATTTTGGTCTCCGAAAATAGGCGCAGATGAGCAGGCTTGCTGTCGCAGTCATAGGACTCTCGGAGAGCTTTCCAACGGTATGTTGTGCACCGCGTAACTCCTTACAGATCAAAAGTTATGGGCACTGGAGCGACGGAGACCTGGTCCCAGGCCCTACGCCCTCGGTTTGTGAGCCCAGCCTCTACGTTAGGCCAAGTTGTCTTGCCCAAGGTGCCGTGGGATTCGGTAATAGAAATATGATGGATTAGGTTGTCGTCCTTTTCGCGGCTCACGACGTACGATCCGGGATGAAAAAACAGCACAAAAGAAGAAAAGTGTCCCGAAACTGATGAAAACATTCGATTTTGGTCTCCGAAAATAGGCACAGACGAGCAGTCTTGCTGCACCCTCCGTAGAGCTCTCGGAGAACTTTCCAATGGTATGCTATGTGCTGCGTAACTTCTTACGGATAAAAAGTTATGGGCACCGGTGCGACGGAGGCCTGGTCCCAAGCCCCACGCCGTCGGTTTGCCGGCCCAGCCTCTACTTGAGGCGAAGTTGTCTTCCCTAAGGTGCCGTGGGATTCGGTAATAGAAATGTGGTGCATTAGTGTGAGGCCCGACCTCGATTTGCGTGCGATACCTCGTTTTGTGTGCCCTAACCTAGATTTGCGTGCCTTGACCTAGGTTTAAGAATTGTGTTTCGTTTTGTGTGCCTTGCATTGAATTACATGCATTCATTTAGGGTTGCGTGCATTTACTTGGAAAATGTGCATTTGTCTCGTAGTTCGTGCCATACCTCGTAGTGCGTGCCCTAAACCTAGGAAAGCGTGCTCTCGCGCTAATCAAGAAAGCATCTTACACGAAGCACTAGATCATTAATTAATCCTACAAATTCCACTAACCAATATTAAATTGCTAATTCAACTCACTAGAAGACGAAATTGCACCAAAAGCTAGACATTCTTATTCTTTATTCCTTATTCTTTTGCATTTCCCAAACACACAATTAAATAATGCTAAACCAAGACAAAAATTCAGATTTGAACACAAGCTTGGCCGACCACATGGAGCTTTTGTGCATGCATTTCAATTTCAAAATCTACACCTAGACATTCTATGACAATTTTATGACACAAGCATAAAAAATCAAATTGGCTCAAAACTCTACCCAAAGCTCCATATTCTCAACACACACTCAATTGCCCATGCTAAGGATTCAAATTATGCTCCTTGAAGACACAATTCTGAATTTTGCAAGGCCCTAGGCCGACACAAGCATCATATTCCTCAAAGCTTTCATTTTTCTTTCATTCTTTCTTTCTTTCTCACATTTTCTCTCACTCTCTCATTTCTCCTCTCTCTCTCTCGGCCCTAGCTGAAATCCTACACTCCACAGCTTAAGTTCTTCATCCAAAGGTTCTTCAAGACATGCAAGTTACTTAGGAGCTCGACCAAGCAAAGCTAGAATGCAAAAAACACACATGCAAGCTCATTGAACCTTCATTTCGGCTTAGGTGACTTTGTTAGCTTCCATTTCATTTTCTTCTTGTTCTAACCACATGCACCTACTAAGAACATGGTAACTTAGCTAGGAAATTAGAGAAATCTCAAGTTGTCTCTCTGCTAAGCAAGGAGAAGGGTCGACATTGTGCTTCATCAAGAGTTTGTGCATCTTCTTTGTTGTCTTGCTAAGGTGAGGGCTAAAACTTCTTGAAAAGCTTTCAAAAAACCACATGCATGCCTTTAAATGTCTATTTTTACTTCTGTACTTGTGATATATGTGTGTTCATGAGCTTTTGTGAACATGCATGGCAAGATATTTGGCTAGAATGTGATAATAGATGAAATCGTGTATGGGACAGTCTTCTGTCTTGTTGGTGCGGGGTGATTTTGACCAGGTAAATGATGTTGAAAATGCGTGAAAATTGGTAGGTGAAAATTTTTGCCAGTTATGAGAATTTTTTGCAGAAATAGGCCAAAGCTAATTTTGACTCTAAGGACCTAAACATGGCAAAATATCAAAATGTGTCCAAATCTGGAAAATCTGGGAAAATGAAGCAGGTTTTGGCAGATTCACTGTCCTTGTAGAACGAACCAGTTTTGACCTAGTAAATGATATCAAAAATGCATAAAATTTAGTGTGCTGCTATATTTTTCAGTTCTGGACATTTTTTTCAGAAATAGACTAAGGCTACATCTGACCCTAAGGTCCTAAAAAATGACAACTATTGAAATGTGTGCAAATCTAGACAGTTTTGCGTAGTCTCACGGTTTTGGCTATAACTCTTGAACCCGAACTCCAAATGATGCGGGGTTTGTTTTTGGATTTAGTTCACTCATTAAGCTTTAATTTGACATTTTGTTCACTAGAATTGGAGTTTTTTTGCTTGTCTCAATGATTGTGAGAAAACAGACCATTGCAGTGAGGTTTTCAATTAGGGAATTGCTTTGAAAATTATTGTAACTTCTCTTCTTGTATTAAATGCTTGGGATTGTGACACTTGGATATTGGGTGGACTGCTTTGAATGCTTGAGGGTGCTTTAATTAATCAATGCATGGCTTGAGTTTAATTACGTGACAATTTAGGGTCTAATCGCACGGGTGAGCATGAAATGAAACCCTAATGACTAGGAAAAACTCGCTAAGTGTTGATCCTATGAATATCGTGTTTAATTATGTGATTAGTAGGCTGCCCGTAGTTTTCCTTGTAGCCCTAAGTGTGATTTCGATGATTATATGTTGACAAGTAAGCCTTTCTTGCACCCGGTCCCACGTAAACGTCATTGCATGTTGTATGACTTTATTATTTGATTACATGAACTTCGAAATGAGTTATATGACTTGATTTACATGCGTTACATGGCTGCCCGTTTAATATTCATATAACTCCATGTGCTCTACAAGTGAAATTACCTGTCATATTGTGCCTCGCTCGTTTACTTGTCAATGTGCAATCTTATGACTGCTCGGAGCCAACCTACTTTGTTGTCCTCTAAATGTGATATATTAAATGTCATAAATGTCCATTGCATACAAGGTTGCAACCTTTCATTCTGGCGTGGTAGCGTTCACGCACACCGGGCGGCATCGGGCTTGCCGGTGCAACCGTGACTACCATTGTCCAATTCCCTCTCTCACTTGGGGGCTAGACTTCCTCGGAGAGTTGGGTTGTAGGATTTCGGGGTACATCTGGAGTACACCCATTTGGCGTGATAAGGGGATGATTTGAAGTCGGCCGCAACAACTGATACTGGAAATGAACTGAGAGCAAAAGCTCACTGTATCTTTTTCACTATGTGTATAAGTACTCTCTCTTGGTTCCTAGAGGACCTCGGGGAGGAAATACGGGTAATTGAGTTCTTTTACTGTTATATTACATTATGTACTTATTTGTGATACATGTCATACTTGTAAAGGGTTTTCATAAGTTGAACCGAAAAATGAGTTTCAAAACTTATTTCTCGTTCCCCCTCGCTGAGTTCATAAGGACTCACCATCTTTTATCATCTCAGGTGAAGAAGACCAGGAACAGGTACCCAAGGACAACGTGCCTAATGATGATTCCTTGCCCTACGTGCCTTACTTGACTATGGCTATTTTGTGAACGATATGTTGCTTGAAGACTATTTCTTATGTTGTTATTGTATTATAAATGACCCCCGTTGTAATTTGGGGTCAAATTTTGGGTTGTACTGATCATAACTAGATAGACACTACTATGGTTGTTTTTGCTATCGCTATTGACTAGTATCTATCATAGGATTATGAAGTATAAGGTAAGGATTAAGTAAAATGAATCTATCCAATCTTAAGCAGGTACTCATTGTTAAGCTAAGATCAACAGGTACTTTTGTAACAAGGATTAACAAACAAACGAGACATAGTATCATGCTAGGTTATTAATCAAATGAGACTTCGAGATAACTAGTAGGCATTTCGATTGGTTATAAACAGTAATCTTAGTTGGAAATGAAATTGGAAATGAAAGTTTTGAGGTCTTCAAAAAATTAGGTCAAACTAAGGAGCCCAATTACAGTTGTTATGCTACCGGTTTTTCGGAGAATTTGTGGAGTTTAGGCTAAAACGTTAAGCGTTAGACTTTCATGAACGATTAAGTACGTGATATGACTTGAATGTTTAGATCACACCCTATTCTAACCTTTATAGGTCGGGTTGGGGTGTGACAATTAGGTTGTCGTCCTTTTCGCGGCTCACGACGTACGATCTGGGATGAAAAAACAGCGCAAAAGAAGAAAAGTATCCCAAAACTGATGAAAATGTTTGATTTTAGTTTTTGAAAATAGGCGCAGCCTAGCAAGCATGTTGCCACAGCTGTAGAGCTCTCGGAGAGCTTTCCAACGGTATGCTGTGCGTCGCGTAACTTCTTACGGATCAAAAGTTATGGGCACCGAAGCGACGGAGACCTGGTCCCAAGGTACTGTGGGATTCGATAATAGAAATGTGATGGATTAGGTTGTTGTATTTTTTACGGATCACGACGTACGATCCGGGAAGGAAAAATAGCGCAAAAGTAGAAAAGTGTCTCGAAACTGATGAAAACGTTCTATTTTGGGCTCCAAAAACAGGCGCATCTGAGCAGGCTTGCTACCCCCGTCGTAGAGCTCACAAAGAGCTTTCCAACGGTATGCTGTGCGCCGCGTAACTCCTTATGTATCAAAAGTTATGGGCATCGGAGCGACGGAAACTTGGTCCCAAACCCCATGCCCTTGGTTTGCGGGCCCAGCCTGTACTTGAGACGAAGATGTCTTGCCCAAGGTTCCATGGGATTCGGTAATAGAAATTTGATGGATTAGGTTGTCGTCCTTTTCGCAGCTCACGATGTACCATCTAGGATGAAAAAATAGCGCAAAAGAAGAAAATTATCCCAAAACTGATGAAAACGTTCGATTTTGGTCTCTGAAAATAGGCGCAGCCAAGTAGGCTTGCTGCCCCTATCGTAGAGCTCTCGGAGAGCTTTCCAATGGTATGCTTTGCGCCGCGTAATTCCTTACGGATCAAAAGTTAAGGGCACTGAAGCGACGGAGACCAGGTCCCAAGTCCCACGCCCTCGGTTTGCGGGCCCAGCCTCTACGTGAATTGAAGTTGCCTTACCCAAGGTGCCGTGGGATTCGATAATAGAAATGTGATGGATTAGGTTGTCGTCTTTTTCGCGGATCACGACGTACGATCCGGGAAGAAAAAA
This sequence comes from Ehretia macrophylla, assembly GCA_037974665.1. Lineage (NCBI taxonomy): Eukaryota > Viridiplantae > Streptophyta > Magnoliopsida > Boraginales > Ehretiaceae > Ehretia > Ehretia macrophylla. Next base: position 60,425,211 of record CM075777.1, read on the forward strand.
TAGAGCAAAAGTAGAAATATGTCTCGAAACTGATGAAAACATTCTATTTTGGGCTCCAAAAATAGGTGCATCTGAGCAGGCTTGCTGCCCTGGTCGTAGAGCTCACAAAGAGCTTTCCAACGGTATGTTGTACGCCGCGTAACTCCTTACGGATCAAAATTTATGGACACCGGAGCGACGGAAACTTGGTCCCAAACCCCACGCCCTTGGTTTGCGGGCCCAGCCTGTACTTGAGGCGAAGTTGTCTTGCCCAAGGTGCCGTGGGATTCAGTAATAGAAATGTGATGGATTAGGTTGTCATTCTTTTCGCGGCTCACGATGTACCATCCAGGACGGAAAAATAGCACAAAAGAAGAAAATTATCCCGAAACTGATGAAAACGTTCGATTTTGGTCTCTGAAAATAGGCGCAGCCAAGTAGGCTTGATGCTCCTGCCGTAGAGCTCTCGGAGAGCTTTCCAACGGTATGCTTTGCGCCGCGTAATTCCTTACGGATCAAAAGTTATGGGCACCGAAGCGACGGAGACCAAGTCTCAAGCCCCACGACCTCGGTTTGCGGGCCAAACCTCTACGTGAAACAAAGTTGTCTTGCCCTAGGTGCCGTGGGATTCGGTTATAGACATGTGATGGATTAGGTTGTCATCCTTTTCGCGGCTGACGACGTACAATTCTGGACGGAAAAATAGCGCAAAAGAAGAAAAGTGTCCTGAAACTGATGAAAACATTCAATTTTGGGCTACGAAAATAGGCGCAGCCGAACAAGCTTGCTACCCCCGTCGTAGAGCTCTCGGAGAGCTTTTTATCGGTATGTTGTGCGCCGCGTAACTCCTTACGAATCAAAAGTTATGGGCACCAAAGCGTAACTAGGTCCCAAGCCCACGCCCTCGGTTTGCGGGCCCAGCCTCTACGTGAAGTGAAGTTGTCTTGCACAAGTTGCCATGGGATTCGGTAATAGAAATGTTATGGATTAGGTTGTTGTCCTTTTCATGGCTCACGACGTAAGATCCGGGATGAAAAAATAACGCAAAAGAAGAAAAGAGTCCCGAAACTAATGAAAACATTCAATTTTGGTCTACGAAAACATGCGCCGCCGAGCAGGCTTGCTGCCCTAGTCGTAGAGCTCTCGGTGAGCTTTCCAACGGTATACTGTGCACCGCTTATATGAGGCCCGACCCCGAATAATGTGTGTCACCTTGATTTGCGTGCCTTAGACCCAAAATTATATGACCGACCTTAGATTACGTGCCCTGTCTTGGTTTTCGTGCATGCCTCGTCATACGTGCCTTGACTTAGAATTGTGTGCCCTAATACTCGACTTACGTGCCCTGACTTCAATTTACGTACGATACCTCGATTTGTGTGCACTGACCTTGAATTGCGTGCCCTAACCTAGGTTTAAGAGTCATACCTCAATTTACGTGTATTGCATTAAATTACGTGCCTTGCATTGGTTTACGTGCATTTGCATTGGAATTCGTGCATTTATCTTGAAGTACGTGCCTTACCTCGTAGTTCGTGTCTATCTTGTGATTCGTGCCCCGTATTGATTTCTGTGCATGTCTTGTAGTGCGTGCCTTACCTCGTAGTACGTGCCTTACCTCGTAGTGCGTACCTTAGACCTAGGAAAGCGTGCCCGCAAGCTAATCAACAAAGAATCCTACACAAAGCACTAGACTATTAAATAATCCTACACAATCCACTAACCAATATTATATTCCTAATTCAAATTCTCTACAAACTCCACTAACAATAAAATAACATTAAACTATTCCTACACATTCCACTAACATTATTTTAACCCTAATTCAAATTCACTACAAGACAAAACCCTATCATCATCCAAACCATCCCCAATATAATATACCTAATCACCTTTTCCCACAAAGTCCTCTAACACCTAAATATTATATTTTAAAACCCACTACAAGACAAAATCTCACAAATCTCTAAACATAGCCTATATTCTATTCTAACTTCAAACATACACAAACACCTAAGCCAACATTTTCTTACACAAACACTAAACACATGACTCATGAAAATACACACACACACAAAATCTCTACACTCTTTCTCATCCTCTCAAATCTAAAAATATACACCCACCCAACACATAATCAAAATTCAAATGCTCAAGACAACAAAACATGCTCTTACATACTTTTCCTAAACCCTATTCCCTTTTTTCTAACTCCCAAGCATGCCCACACTTATCCCTTACACCTTGCACTCCCTAGGCAGAATAATTAGCATACTTTGAAAGCCTTTGGCTGAAATCATCATGCCATACACGAAATTGACACTTCACCTAAGCACACAAAGCTCAAAAACACTCAAAACCTCATTTTTCTCTCAACTCTCTCTCCCTCTCTCACCATTTTCGACCCTAGCTCTCTCTTGAGCATCCAAGACTCCTAACAAGCTCTCAAGGACTCTCTAAGACTCTCCCAAGCTCGGCCATAGCAGGCAATAGCAAGCAACATAGCTCAAAATCTCACACAAACTCATCATTTTCAGCCATAGGTGAGTTTTAAAGGTTTTCTTCGTTGTCTTTTGGTTCACACACATGCACACTTCCTACACAAGCTAACTAAGCTATGATTTAAAGGAAATCAAGATACCTCTCGGCCAAAGCAAGAAAAAAGGTCTATTTGTGCGATTTCAAGAGCATTTGTGCATTTTCATCCATCAAGTTGCTAAGGTGAGGGTTAAACTCTTTTAAAAGCTTTCAAAAATCACATGCATGCCTTCATATGACTATATTTACCTCTGTAGTTGTTGTATATGTGTGTACATGAGCTTATATGACCATGCATGGCTAGATTTTTGGCTAGAACTTGAAGATAAGTAAAAACGTGTTGCTGGCAGTTTTCTGATCTTGTGGTGCGAAGCACTTTTGGCTTAGTAAACTTTGGTAAAAATGCATTAAAATTGGTATGTCACTAGTTTTGCCAGTTCTTAGAATTTTTTGCAGAAATAGGACAAGGCCAATTCTGACTCTAAGGCCTCCAAAATGGTCAAACATCATGAGGTGTCTAAATCTGGAAGAATTAGAAAAATGAAATAGGTTTCTGGCAGATTTCTGTCTGTGTAGAACAAAGAGTTTTTGACCTAGTAAATGTTGGTTAAAATGCATGCAAATTGGTAGGTTGCTATATTTTGTAGTTATGGACATTTTTGTCAGAAATAGACCAAAGCCAATTCTGACTCTAAGACCCTCAAAAATAGCAAAAATCATAATGTGTCTAAAACTGGATAGTTTTGAGTAGTCTCACGGTTTTGGCCATAACTCCTAAATCCGAACTCCAAATGATGCGAGGTTTGTTCTTTGATTTAAATCACTCATTAAGCTTTAATTTGAAATTTTGTTCACTGAAATTGGAGATTGTTTGCTTGTCTAATCGAATGTGGGAAAACAGACCATTACAGTGAGGTTTTGTTTAGTGATATGCTTGAAACATGTTGTAACTTCTCTTGTGGTATTGAATGCTTGGAATTGTGGCACTTAGATGTTTTGTGGACTGTTGTGGCTGGTTGAGGTTGCTTCATTTGATTGATGTATGGCTTGGGATTACTAATTGATGAATGGTTGCTTAACCGCATGTGTAAGCACGGAATTAAGGGCCTCTTGCTTATGAAAACTTTTTAAGTGATGATCCTATGGTTAAATGCGTTCAATTGTGTGGTTAGTAGGCTGCCTAATAAATGTTAGGTATGCTTGAAATGGTTTAAGTGTTACTTGTGGTGCTTAGCAAACAAAACCAACCCCAAGCACGGCCTTGTAAACCCTAATGGCCCCGTAGACTCCCAAGTCATAGACCACTCTTGTGCGAATTATAAATTGATATTGAGGAATGTTAATGGGCTGCCCGTAGTTGTCCTTATAGTTCTAAATGTGATTCCCGGTGATTACATATTGATAAGTAGACTTTTCTTGCACCCGGTCTCATGTAAACGTCGTTGCATGCTTATATAATCTTATGACTTGATACGTGAACCCCGAAATGAGTTATATGACTTGATTTACATGTGTTACATGGCTGCCCGTTTAATGTTCATATGACTCTACATGTTTTACAAAGTGAAAATTCATGTTAAGCATGCCTCATTCGTTTACTTGACAACATGTGATCTTGAAATTGCTCGGAGGCAACCTACTTTGTTGTCCTCTTAATATGAATTGTTAAAAGACATTTTATGGCTTATTTGAACATGATTACTTGGCTTCTCGTGGAAGTTTAATTACGTTCAAATTGATATATGAAATGATTACATGTTCTTACAATGCCTTATATGCCAATATGTCAAAATGTGATCATATATTTGCTCGGAGGCAACCTACTTTGTTGACCTCCCAATGTGAAATGTTAAATGGCATACATGTGCATTGTATACAAGTTTTCAACCTTTCATTGTGGCATGGTAGCGTTTCACGAACGTCGGGCGGCATAGGGCTTGCCAGTGCTCCCGTGACTACCGTGGTCCAATTCTCTCTCTCGCTTGGCATTCCACCCTCGGAGAGTTGGGTCATAGGATTTCGGGGTACATCCGGAGTACACCCATTTGGTGTGATAAGTGGATGATTGAAGCCAGACGCAACAATTGTTATCGAAAATAAACTTGAACGGCAGGAACTAAGTGCTATACAGGGAAAAGTACTACACTTGAAAGTGGTGGGAACTACCTCTTGAGCCCGTAGGAGCCACCTCTAGAGTCCTGTACGTATCAAAATGTATCATTTTTACTACGTGTTTAAGTACTCTCGCTTGGTTCCTAGAGGACCTCGGGGAGGAAAGACGGGTAAATGTGTTCATTTATATTTATGTTATATTGTGAACTTGCTTATTTCATATGATATGTTTTCAAAAGGGTTTTTCATAAGATTAACTGAAAAAGAGTTTTTAAAACGTTATCGCTCGTTCCCCCTCGCTGAGTTCATAAGGACTCACCCTTTTTTTTGTCAGAGGTGAAGAAGATTTGGAATAGGTACCCGAAGAAAATATGCTAGTTGATGAACCTTTGGAATGACTATGTGCATTGCGTGCTTTTCGTGAACATGAATGTTATTAGGGATGTTGTGTTTGATTGTAGACGATTTATTTTGTTGATGTAAATGACCCCATTGTAATTTGGGTCTAATTTTTGGCTTGTACTGATTATAACCGGATGAACTCTTTATTGGTTGTTTGCTTTCATTATCTTGGTTAGTAGTTATCGTAGGCATTTAAACCACTAGGTGAAGAATCAAACAAGTTAACTCTATCTAATTTCACTTAGGTACTTATTCTAAGCTAAAGAATAATAGGTACTTGCATAATAGGAACTGGAAAATAAACGAGACATAGTTATCATGCTAGGCTTGTCAATCAAACGAGACTATAGAGATAAATTAGTAGGCATATCTATTGATAACAAAATAGGAAATTTTAGTTGGAATTGAATCAATGATTAAAGGTTTTGAGGTGTTTTAGAATATTAGGTCAAACCAAAGGTCTTAAATATAGCCGTCACGCTGCCGGTTTTCCAGAAAAACTTTTGGAGTTCTAGGCCAACGTTAAGCATTAAATCCTAACAAAAGGCTAAGACTGTGAAATAGTATAAATGAATTAGGTCATACCCTAGTTTATACTCCTTAGGTCGGGTTGAGGCGTGACAGCGTAACTCCTTACGGATCAAAAGATATGGGCACCGGAGCGACGGAGACCTAGTCCTAAGCCCCACGCCCTCGATTTGCAGGCCCAGCCTCTACTTGAGGTGAAGTTGTCTTGCCCAAGGTACCATGTGATTCGGTAATAGAAATGTGATGGATTAGGTTGTCGTCCTTTTCGCGGTTCACGACGTACGATCCGGGATAAAAAAAATAGTGCAAAAGAAGAAAAGTGTCCCAAACCAGATGAAAATATTAGATTTTGGTCTCTGAAAATAGGTGCAGCTGAGCAATCTTGTTGCCCCTGTCGTTGAGCTCGCGGAGTGCTTTCCAACGGTATGCTGTACGCCACGTAACTACTTACGAATCAAAAGTTATGGGCACCGGAGGGACTGAGACCTAGTCCCAAGCCCCACGCCCTCGGTTTCCGGGCCCAACCTCTACTTGAGGAGAAGTTGTCTTGCCCAAGATGCCGTGGGATTCGGTAATAAAAATGTGATAGATTAGGTTTTCATCCTTTTCGCGGCTCACAACGTACGATCCAGGATGGAAAAACAGCGCAAAAGAAGAAAAGTGTCCTGAAACTGATGAAAATGTTTGATTTTGGTCTCCGAAAAGAGGCACAGGCGAGCAGGCTTGCTGCCCCTGTCGTAGCGCTTTCCAACGATATGTTGTGTGCTGCGTAACTCCTTACGGATCAAAAGTTATGGGCACCGAAGCGACGGAGACCTAGTCCCAAGCCCCACACCCTCGGTTTACGGGCCCAGCCTCTACATGAAGTGAAGTTGTCTTGCCCAAGGTACCATGGGATTCAGTCATAGAAATGTGATGGATTAGGTTGTCATCCTTTTCGCGGCTCACGACGTACAATACGGGACGAAAAAACAATGCAAAAGAAGAAAAGTATCCCGAAACTGATGAAAACATTCGATTTTTGGCTCCGAAAATAGGCGCAGCAGATCTGGCTTGCTGCCCCCAATCGTAGAGCTCTCGGAGAGCTTTCTAACGGTTTGCTGTGCACCGCGTAACTCATTACCGATCAAAAGTTATGGGCACCAAAGCGACGGAGACCTGGTCCCAAGCCCTACGCCCTCGGTTTGCAGGCTCAGCCTCTACTTGAGATGAAGTTGTCTTGCCTAAGATGCCGTGGGATTCAGTAATAGAAATGTGACGGATTAGGTTGTCGTCCTTTTCATGGCTCACGACGTACGATCTGGGACCGAAAAACAGCACAAAAGAAGAAAATGGTCCCAAAATTGATGAAAATATTAGATTTTGGGCTCTGAAAATAGGCGCAGCCGAGCAGGCTTGCTACCCTTGTCGTAGAGCTCTCGGAGAACTTTCCAACGGTATGCTGTGCGCCGCGTAACTCCTTATATATCAAAAGTTATGGGCACCGGAACGACGGAGACTTGGTCCCGAGCCCCACGCCCTCGGTTTGCGAACCCAACCTCTACTTGAGGTGAAGTTTTCTTGCCCAAGGTGCCGTGGGATTTGATAATAGAAATGTGATGGATTAGGTTGTCGTCCTTTTCGCGGCTCATGACGTACGATCCAGGATGGAAAAACAGCACAAAAGGAGAAAAGTGTCCCAAAATTGATGAAAACGTTCGATTTTGTTCTTCAAAAATAGGTGCAACCATGCAGGCTTGCAGTCCTAGTCGTAGAGCTCTCGGAGAGCTTTCCAACGGTATGCTGTGCACCACGTAACTCCTTATGGATTAAAAGTTATGGGCACCAAAGCGACGGAGACCTGGTCCCAAGCCCCACACCCACGGTTTGCGGGCCCAGTCTCTACTTGAGGGGAAGTTGTCTTGCCCAAGGTGCCGTGAGATTCAGTAATAGAAATGTAATTGATTAGGTTGTCGTCCTTTTCGCGGCTCACGACATACGATCCGGGGTGAAAAAACAGCGCAAAAGAAGAAAAGTGTCCCGAAACTGAGGAAAATGTTCTATTTTGGTCTCCGAAAATAGCACAGCCTTGTAGACTTGCTGCCCCTGTCGTAGAGCTCTCGGAGAGCTTTCCAACGGTATGCTGTGCATACCTCCTTACGGATCAAAAGTTATGGGCACCGAAGCGACGGAGACCTAGTCCCAAGCCCTACGCCCTCGGTTCGTAGGCCCAGCCTCTACTTGAGGCGAAGTTGTCTTGCCCAATGTACTGTGAGATTCGGTAATAAAAACGTGATGGATTAGGTTGTCGTCCTTTTCGCAGCTCACGACGTACGATCCGGGACGAAAAAATAGCGCAAAAAAAGAAAAGTATCCCGAAACTAATGAAAACGTTCAATTTTGGTCTCTTAAAATAGGCGTAGTTGAGCAGTCTTGCAGCCACCATCGTAGAGCTCTTTGAGAGCTTTCCAACGGTATGTTTTGCGCTACGTGACTCCTTACGTATCAAATGTTATCGGCACTGGAGCGACGGAGACCTGGTCCCAAGCCCTACACCCTTGGTTTGCGGGCCCAGCCTCTACATGAGATAAAGTTGTCTTGCCCAAGACGCAGTGGGATTCGGTAATAGAAATGTGATGGAATAGGTTGTTGTCCTTTTCGCGGCTCACGACGTATGATCCCAGACGGAAAAACAGCGTAAAAGAAGAAAAGTGTCCCGAAATTGAATAAAACGTTCGATTTTGTTCTCCGAATATAGGTGCAACCGAGCAGGCTTATTGCCCCCGTCATAGAGCTCTCGGAGAGCTTTTCAACGGTTTGTTGTGCACCGCGTAACTCCTTACGGATCAAAAGTTATGGGCACCAAAGCGACGGAGACCTGGTCCCAAGCCCCACGCCCTCGGTTTGCGGGCCCAGCCTCTACTTGAGGCGAAGTTGTCTTGCCCAAGATGCTGTGGGATTCGGTAATAGAATTGTGATGGATTAGGTTGTCGTCCTTTTCACAACTCACGACGTACGATCCGCGACGAAAAAATAGTACAAAAGAAGAAAAGTCTCCCGAAACTGATGAAAACATTCGATTTTGGTCTCCGAAAATAGTTACAGCCGTGTAGGCTTGCTGCCCCAATCGTAGAGCTCTCGGTGAGATTTCCAACGGTATGCTGTGCACCGCATAACTCCTTACGGATCAAAAGTTATGGGCACTGAAGCGACGGAGACCTGGTCCCAAGCCCCACGCCCTCGGTTTGCGGGCCCAGCCTCTACGTGAAGTGAAGTTGTCTTGCCCAAGGTGCCATGGGATTTGGTAATAGAAATGTGATGGATTAGGATGTCGTCTTTTTTGCGGCTCACGACGTAATATCCGGGATAGAAAAACAGCGCAAAAGATGAAAAGTATCCTGAAACAGATTAAAACATTCAATTTTTGGCTCCAAAAAAAGGAGCAGCCGTGCAGGCTTGCTGTCCTATCGTAGAGCTCTCATAGAGCTTTCCAACGGTATGCTGTGCACCACGTAACTCCTTACGGATCAAAAGTTATGGGCACCAAAGCGACGGAGACTTGGTCCCAAGCCCCACACCCTCGGTTTGCGGGCCCAGTCTCTACTTGAGGTGAAGTTGTCTTGCCCAAGGTGCCATGGGATTCAGTAATAGAAATGTAATTGATTAGGTTGTCGTCCTTTTCGCGGCTCACGACGTACGATCCGAGATGAAAAAACATCGCAAAAGAAGAAAAGTGTCCCAAAACTGATGGAAATGTTTGATTTTGGTCTCCAAAAATAGTGCAGCCTTGTAGGCTTGCTGCCCCCGTCATAGAGCTCTCGGAGAGCTTTCCAACAGTATACTGTGCGCCGCATAACTCCTTGCGGATCAAAAGTTATGTGCACCGAAGCGACGGAGATCTAGTCCCAAGCCCTACGCCCTCAGTTTGCGTGCCCAGCCTCTACTTGTGGCGAAGTTGTCTTGCCCAAGGTACCGTGGGATTCCGTAATAAAAACGTGATGTATTAGGTTGTCGTCCTTTTCGCGGCTCACGACGTACGATCCGGGACGAAAAAATAGCGCAAGAAAAGAAAAATGTCCCAAAACTGATGAAAATGTTCAATTTTGGTCTCTTAAAATAGGCGCCGCTGAGCAGTCTTGCATCCCCCGTAGTAGAGCTCTCGGAGAGCTTTCCAACGGTATATTTTGCGCCGCGTAACTCCTTACGTATCAAACGTTATGGGCACTGGAGCGACGGAGACGGAGACCTGGTCCCAAGCCCCACGCCCTAGGTTTGCGGGCCTAGCCTCTACATGAGGTGAAGTTGTCTTGCCCAAGGCGCCGTGGGATTCGGTAATAGAAATGTGATGGATTAAGTTGTCGTCCTTTTCACTCACGACGTACGATACGGGATCGAAAAACAGCGCAAAAGAAGAAAAATATCCCGAAACTGATGAAAACGTTCGATTTTGGGCTCCGAAAATAGGCACAGCCCTGCTGGCTTCCTGCCCCCGTCATAGAGCTCTCGCAGAGCTTTCCAACGGTTTGTTGTGCGCTGCTTAACTCCTTACAGATCAAAAGTTATGGGCACCAGAGCGACAGAGACCTGGTCCCAAGCCCTACGCCCTAGGTTTGCAGGCCCAGCCTCTACTTGAGGTGAAGTTGTCTTGCTAAAGATGCCGTGGGATTCAATAATAGAAATGTGATGGATTAGGTTGTCATCCTTTTCGCGGCTCACGACGTACGATCCGAGACAGAAAAACAGCGTAAAAGAAGAAAATGGTCCCGAAACTGATGAAAATGTTAGATTTTGGGCTCTGAAAATAGGCACAGCCGAGAAGGCTTGCTTCCCCTGTCGTAGAGTTCTCGGAGAACTTTCCAACGGTATGCTGTGTGTTGCGTAACTCCTTACATATCAAAAGTTATGGGCATCGGAACGACGGAGACCTGGTCCCAAGCCCCACGCCCTCGGTTTTCGAGCCCAGCCTCTACTTGAGGCGAAGTTGTCTTTCCCAAGGTGCCGTGAGATTCGGTAATAGAAATGTGATGGATTAGGTTGTCATCCTTTTAGCGGCTCATGACGTACGATCCAGGACGAAAAAATAGCGCAAAAGAAGAAAAGTATCCCGAAACTGATGAAAACGTTTGATTTCTTTCTTCAAAAATAGGTGCAGCCGTGCAGGCTTGATGTCCTAGTCGTAGAGCTCTCGGAGAGCTTTCCAATGGTATGTTGTGCACCACGTAACTCCTAACATATCAAAAGTTATGGGCACCAATGCAACAGAGACTTGGTCCCAAGCCCCACACCCTCGGTTTGCGGGCCCAGTCTCTACTTGAGGTGAAGTTTTCTTGCCCAAGGTGCCATGGGATTCAGTAATAGAAATGTAATTGATTAGGTTGTCGTCCTTTTCGCGGCTCACGACGTACGATCCGAGACGAAAAAACATCGCAAAAGAAGAAAAGTGTCCAAAAACTGATGAAAATGTTCGATTTTGGTCTCCGAAAATAGTGCAACCTTATAGGCTTGCTGCCCCCGTCGTAGAGTTCTCGGAGACCATTCCAACGGTATGTTGTGCGCCGCATAACTCCTTACGGATCAAAAGTTATGGGCACCGAAGCGACGGAGACCTAGTCCCAAGCCCTATGCCCTCGGTTTGCGGGCCCAGCCTCTACTTGTGGCAAAGTTGTCTTGCCCAAGGTACCGTGGGATTCGGTAATAAAAATGTGATGGATTATGTTGTCGTCCTTTTCGCGGCTCATGAAGTACGATCCGAGACGAAAAAATAGCGCAAAAAAAGAAAAGTATCTTGAAACTGATGAAAACGTTCGATTTTGGTCTCTTGAAATAGGCGCAGCTGAGCAGTCTTGCGGCCCCGGTCATAGAGCTCTTGGAGAGCTTTCTAACGGTATGTTTTGTGCCGCGTAACTCCTTACGTATCAAACATTATGGGCACTAGAGCGACGGAGACCTGGTCCTAAGCCCCACGCCCTTGGTTTGCGGGCCCAACCTCTACATGAAGTGAAGTTGTCTTGCCCAAGGCACCATGGGATTCGGTAATAGAAATGTGATGGATTAGGTTGTTGTTCTTTTCGTGGCTCACGACCTACGATCCGGGACGGAAAAATAGCGCAAAAGAAGAAAAGTGTCCCAAAACTGAATAAAACGTTTGATTTTATGCTCCAAAAAAAGGTGCAGCCAAGCAGGCTTGCTGCCCCTGTCGTAGAGCTCTCGGAGAGCTTTCTAACGATTTGTTGTGTGCCGCGTAACTCCTTATGGATCAAAAGTTATGGGCACCGAAGCGACAGAGACTTGGTCCCAAGCCCCACGCCCTCGGTTTGCGGGCCCAGCCTCTACTTGAGGCGAAGTTAACTTGGCCAAGATGATGTGGGATTCGGTAATAGAAATGTGATGGATTAGGTTGTCATCCTTTTTGCAGCTCACGACGTACGATCCGGGACGGAAAAACAGTGCAAAAGAAGAAAAGTGTCTCGAAATTGATGAAAATGTTCAATTTTGGTCTCTAAAAATAGGCACAACCGTGCAGGCTTGCTGCCCCCATCATAGAGCTCTCGGAGAGCTTTCCAACGGTATGTTGTGCGCTGTGTAACTCCTTACGGATAAAAAGTTATGGGCACTAAAGCGACGGAGACATGGACCCAAGCCCCACACCCTCGATTTGTGGGCCCAGCCTTTACGTGAATCGAAGTTTTCTTGCCCAAGGTGTTGTGGGATTCGGTAACAGAAATGTGATGGATTAGGTTGTCGTCTTTTTTTGCGGCACACAACGTACGATCCGGGACGGAAAAATAGCTCAAAAGAAAAAAAGTGTCCCGAAACTGATGAAAATATTCAATTTTATGCTCTGAAAATAGGCGCAGCGGAGCAGGCTTACTACCCCTGTCGTAGAGCTCTCGGAGAGCTTTCCAACGGTTTGTTGTACGCCGCATAACTCCTTACAAATCAAAAGTTATGGGTACCGGAGCGACGAAGACCTGGTCCCAAGCCCCACGCCCTCGGTTTGCACGCCCAGCATCTACATGAGGCGAAGTTGTCTTGCCCAAGGTGCCGTTGGATTCGGGAATAGAAATGTGATGGATTAGGTTGTCGTCCTTTTCGCGGCTCACGACGTACGATCTGGGACGGAAAAACAGTGCAAAATTAGAAAAGTGTCCCGAAACTAATGAAAACATTTGATTTTGGTCTCCAAAAATGGCGCAACCATGCAATCTTGCTGCCCTCGTCGTAGAGCTCTCGGAGAGCTTTCCAACGGTATGTTGTGCGCCGCGGAACTCCTTACCGATCAAAAGTTATGGGCACTGAAGCGACGGAGACCTGGTCCTAAGCCCCACGCCCTCGGTTTGCGGGCACAACCTCTACTTGAGGTGAAATTGTCTTGCCCAAGGTGCCGTGGGATTCGGTAATAGAAATGTGATGGATTAGGTTGTCATCATTTTCGTGGCTCACGACGTACGATCCGGGATGGAATAACAGTGCAATAGAAGAAAATGATCCCGAAACTAAAGAAAATGTTCAATTTTGGTCTCCGAAAGTCGGCGCAACCAAGCAGGCTTGCGGCCCCGGTCGTAGAACTCTCGGAGAGCTTTCCAACGGTAAGCTGTGCGCCGCGTAACTCCTGACAGATCAAAAGTTATGGGCACCGGAGCGACGGAGACCTGGTCCCAAGCCCCACGCCCTTGGTTTGCAGGCCCAGCCTCTACTTGAGGTGAAGTTGTCTTGCCCAAGGTGCCATTGGATTCGGAAATAGAAATGTGATGGATTAGGTTGTCGTCCTTTTTGCGTCTCACGACGTACGATCTAGGGCGAAAAAATAGCGCAAAAGAAGAAAAGTGTCCCGAAACTGATGAAAATGTTTGATTTTGATCTACAAAAATAGGCGCAGCCGTGCAGGTTTACTGCCCTAATCATAGAGCTCTCGGATAGCTTTCCAACGGTATGTTATGCGCCGCGTAACTCCTTATGGATCAAAAGTTATGGGCACCAAAGCGACAGAGACTTGGTCCCAAGCCCTATGCCCTCAGTTTGCGGGCCCAGCCTCTACTTGAGGCAAAGTTGTCTTGCCCAAGGTGACTTGGGATTCAGTAATAGAAATGTAATTGATTAGGTTGTCGTCCTTTTTGCGGCTCACGATGTACGATCCGGGACGGAAAAACAGAGCAAAAGAAGAAAAGTGTCCCAAAACTAATGAAAACGTTCAATTTTGGTCTCCGAAAATAGCGTAGCCGTGCAGGCTTGCTGCCCCCGTCATAGAGCTCTCGTAGAGCTTTCCAACAGTATATTGTGCACCGTGTAACTCCATACGGATCAAAAGGTATGGGTACCGAAGCGAAGGAGACCTTGTCCCAAGCCCTACGCCCTCAGTTTGCGGGCCCAGCCCCTACTTGAGGTGAACTTGTCTTGGCCAATGTGTCATAGGATTCGGTAATAAAAATGTGATGGATTAGGTTGTCATCCTTTTCGCGGCTCACGACGTACGATCCGGGACGAAAAAACACGCAAAAGAAGAAAAGTGTCCCGAAACTTATGAAAACATTCGATTTTGGTCTTCAAAAATAACACAGTCGTTCAGGCTTGCTACCCCCATCGTAGAGCTCTCGTAGAGCTTTCCAACGGTATGCTATGCGCCGCGTAACTCACGGATCAAAAGTTATGGGCACCGAAGCGACGGAGACCTGGTCCCAAGCCCCACGCCCTCAGTTTGCTGGCCCAGCCTCTACTTGAGGCGAGGTTGTCTTGCCCAAGGTGCCGTGGGATTCGGTAATAGTAATGTGATGGATTAGGTTGTCGTCCTTTTCGCGGCTCATGACGTATGATCCGGGATGGAAAAACTGTACAAAAGAAGAAAATGGTCCCGAAACTGATGAAAATGTTAGATTTTCGGCTCCTAAAACAGACACAGTGTGAGGCCCGACCTCGATTTGTGTGCGATACCTCGTTTCGTGTGCCCTAACCTAGATTTGCGTGCCTTGACCTAGGTTTTAGAATCGTGTTTTGTTTTATGTGCCTTGCATTGAATTACGTGCATTCATTTAGGGTTACGTGCATTTACTTAAAAAACGTGCATTCGTCTCGTAATTCGTGCCCTGCCTCATAGTGCGTGCCCTAGACCTAAGAAAGCGTGCCCTCACATTAATCAAGAAAGCATCTTACACGAAGCACTAGATCAATAATTAATCCTACAAATTCCACTAACTAATATTAAATTACTAATTCAACCCACTAGAAGACAAAATCTCACAAAAAGCTAGACATTCCTTATTCTTTATTTCTTATTCTTTTGCACTTTCAAACATACAATTAATTAATGCTCAAAAGATGACAAAGATTCAGCATTTTCATGCCTTGGCCGACCACCTTGTGGCATTTATGCTTGCTTGCTCAATTCAAAATTAATTCTAGAAAATTCTATGACAAGTTATGACACAAATGCATTAAAAAAAAAAAAACTAGCTCAAAACTCTACCAAACTCCACGAATCTCGACATAAGCTCCTTGCCATGCTAGGTAATTCAAAAACCATGCTTCTTGAAGACACAAATCTGATTTTTACATGCCCAAGGCCGACACAAGCCTCAACAATTGCACAAGCTTCTATTTTTCTTTCATTTCTCTCATTTCCTCACATTTCTCTCTCTCCCTCTCATTCTTCTCTCTTTCTCTCGGCTTTGGCTGAGTTCCTATGCTCCATAGCTCATCTTCATCACTCCATGGTTAATCAAGGCAAGCAAGAAGGTAGGGAACTCGACTAAGCAAGCTAGGTTGCAAGAAAACTCACATGCAAGCTCTTTGAACAACCATTTCGGCTTAGGTGAGTTTGCTAGCTTCCATTTCTTCTTTTTCTAACCACATGCATCTACTAAGAACTTGGTCACTAAGCTAGGAAAAATAGAGAAAATCGAGTGGTGTCTCGGCTAAGCAAGGAAAAAGATCAACTTTGTGCTTCACCAAGAGTCTTGTGCATCTTCTTGCTGTTTTGCTAAGGTGAGGGCTAAAACTTCTTGAAAATCTTTCAAAAAAACCCACATGCATGTTCTTAAATGTTTATCTTTTCTTCTGTACTTGAGATATATGTGTGTTCATAAGCTTTTACAACCATGCATGGCAAGATTTTGGGCTAGAATGTGATGTTAGATGAAATCGTGCATGTGACAGATTTCTGTCTTGTTGGTGCGAGGTGCTTTTGGCTAGGTAAATGATGTTGAAAATGGGTAAAAATTGGTAGGTAACTATTTTTTCCAGTTCGGAACATTTTTTGCAGAAATAGGCCAAAGCTAATTTTGACTCTAAGATCCTCAAAATGGAAAATCATTAAAATGTGTCAAAATCTAGAAAGTCTGGAAAAATGAAGCAGGTTTTGGCAGATTCACTGACCTTGTGGAACGAACCAGTTTAGACTTAGTAAATGACATCCACAATGCATGAAATTTGGTAGGATGCTATATTTTTCAGTTCTGGATGTTTTTGTCAGAAATGGACTAAGGCTAAATCTGACCCTAAGGATCTCAAAAACGACAAGTATTGAAATGTATGCAAATCTGGACAGTTTTATGCAATCCCACTGTTTTGGCTATAACTATTGAACCCGAACTCCAAATGATGCGAGGTTTGTTTCTGAATTTAGTTCACTTCTTAAGATTTAATTTGACATCTTATTCACTGGATTTGGAGATTGTTTGCTTGTCTTAATGACTGTGAGAAAACAGCCCATTGCAGTGAGGGTTTCACTTAATGATATGCTTAGAAAAATTATTGTAGCTTCTCTTGTTGTGTTAAATGCTTGGGATTGTGGCATTGGCATGTTGTGTGGACTGTTTTGAATACTTGAGGGCTTTGAATCAATCAATGCATGTCTTGAGTTTGATTTTGAGATGACTTGGGGCTTAATCGCACGGGTAAGTACGAATTGGAACCCTAGTAACTAGGTGAATTTGCTAAGTGTTGATCCTTGGGATGTTGTGTTGGATTATGTGTTTAGTAGGCAGCCCGTAGTTTCCCTTGTAGCCCTAAATATGATTTCGATGATTTCATGTTGATAAGTAGGCTTTTCTTGCACCCGGTCCCACGTAGATGTCGTTGCATGTTGAATAATCTTGTTATTTGATTACGTGAACTTTGAAATGAGTTATATGACTTGATTTACGTGTGTTACATGGCTGCCCATTTAATGTTCATATAACTCCATGTGCCTTTCAAGTGAAATTACTTGTCTTATCGTGCCTCGCTTGTTTACTTGTCAATGTGCAATCTTATGACTGCTCGGAGGCAACGTACTTTGTTGTCCTCCTAATGTGATATATTAAATGTCATAAATGTGCATTGCATACAAGGTTGCAACCTTTCATTCTGGTGTGGTAGCGTTCACGCACACCGGGCGACATCGGGCTTGCCGGTGCAACCGTGACTACCATTGTCCAATTCCCTCTCTCGCTTGGGGGCTAGACTTCCTCGGAGAGTTGGGTCGTAGGATTTCGAGGTACATCCGGAGTACACCCATTTGGCGTGATAAGGGGATGATTTGAAGTCGGCCGCAACAACTGATACTGGAAATGAATGGAGAGCAAAAGCTCACTGTATCCTTTTCACTATGTGTATAAGTACTCTCGCTTGGTTCCTGGACGACCTCGGGGAGGAAAGACGGGTAATTGTGTTCCTTTACTTTTATATTATTTGTTATGTACTCATTTGTGATATATTCATGCTTGCAAAAAGGGTTTTCATAAGTTGAACTGGAAAATGAGTTTCAAAACCTATTTCTCGTTTCCCCCTCGCTGAGTTCATAAGGACTCACCCTCCTGTATCATCTCAGGTGAAGAAGATCAAGAACAGGTACCCTAGGATGACGTGCCTAACGATGATTCCTTGGAATGATTGCCTGTCCTATGTGCTTTGCTTGATTATGGCCATTTGTGAACACTATGCTACTTGAAGACTATTTCTTTTCATGTTGCTCAATGTTTGTAATGTAAAAGACCCCCGTTGTAATTTGGGGTCAAATTTTGGTTTGTACTGATAATAACTAGACAGACACTATTATGGTCATTTTCCTATCGTTACTGGTTAGTATCTATCATAGGATTATGAAGTATCTGGTAAGGACTAAGTAAAATGAACCTATCCAATCTTAAGCAGGTACCCATTGTTAAGCTAAGGTCAACAGGTACTTTTGTAACGAGGATTACCAAACAAACGAGACATAGTATCATGCTAGGTTATTAATCAAATGAGACATCGAGATAACTAGTAGGCATTTCAATTGACGGTAAATAGTAATCTTAGTTGAAAATGAATTTGATATTGTAAATTTTGAGGCGATTAGAGAATTACGTCAAACTAAGGAGCCCAATTACATCTGTTATGTTGCCGGTTTTCCAGAGAATTTGTGGAGTTTAGGATAAAATGTTAAGTGTTAAACCTTCATAAACGGTTAAGTATGTGATATGACTTGAATGTTAGATCACACCCTAGTTTAACCTTTATAGGCCGGGTTAAGGCGTGACACGCAGCCGATCAGGCTTTCTACCCCTGTCGTAGAGCTCTCGGAGAACTTTTCAACGGTACGCTGTGCGCCGCGTAACTCCATACGGATCAAAAGTTATGGGCACCGAAGCGACGGAGACCAGGTACCAAGCCCTACGCCCTCGGTTTGTGGGCCCAGCCTCTACGTGAAGCGGAGTTGTCTTGCCCAAGGTGCCATGGGATTTGGTAATAGAAATGTGATAGATTAGGTTGTTGTTCTTTTCGCAGCTCACGACGTACGATCCAGGATGGAAAAACAGCGCAAAAGAATAAAAGTGTCCCGAAACTGATGAAAATATTCGATTTTGGTCTCCAAAAATAGGCGCAGCCGTGCAGGCTTGCTACCCCTGTCGTAGAGATCTCGGAGACCTTTCCAATGGTATGCTTTGCGCCGCGTACCTCCTTACGGATCAAAAGTTATGGGCACCGGAGCCACGGAGACCTAGTCCCAAGCCCCACGCCCTCGGTTGCGGGCCCAACCTCTACTTGAGGCGAAGTTGTCTTGCCCAAGGTACCATTGGATTCGGTAATAGAAATGTGATGGATTAGGTTGTCGTCCTTTTCATAGCTCACGACGTACGATCCGGGATGAAAAAACAGTACAAAAGAAGAAAAGTGTCTTGAAACTGATGAAAACGTTCAATTTTGGTCTCCAATAATAGCGCAGCCGTGCATGCATGCTACCCCCATCGTAGAGCTCTCAGAGAGCTTTCCAACGGTATGCTATGCGCCGCGTAACTTCTTACGGATCAAAAGTTATGGGAACCGAAGCGACGGAGACCTGGTCCCAAGTCCCACGCCCTCGGTTTGTGGGCCCAGCCTCTACATGAGGCAAAGTTGTCTTGCCCAAGGTGTCGTTGGATTTGGTAATAGAAATGTGATAGATTTGGTTGTCGTCCCTTTCGCAGCTCATGACGTACAATCCGAGATGGAAAAACAGCGCAAAAAAAGAAAATGGTCTCGAAACTGATGAAAATGTTCGATTTTGGTCTCCGGAAATAGGCGTAGCCAAGCAGGCTTGCTACCCTATCGTAG
Organism: Ehretia macrophylla; assembly: GCA_037974665.1. NCBI lineage: Eukaryota > Viridiplantae > Streptophyta > Magnoliopsida > Boraginales > Ehretiaceae > Ehretia > Ehretia macrophylla. The sequence goes on from CM075777.1 coordinate 60,444,297, forward strand.
AGATCTCGGAGAGCTTTGCAACGGTATGCTGTGCGCCCCATAACTCTTTACGGATCAAAAGTTCTAGGCACCGGAATGACAGAGACCTGGTCCATAGTCCCATGCCCTCGGTTTGTGGGCCCAGCCTCTACAGGAGGCAAAGTTGTCTTGCCCTAGGTGTCATTGGATTCGGTAATAGAAATGTGATGGATTTGGTTGTAGTCACTTTCGCAGCTCACGACATACGATCCGGGACAGAAAAATAGCGCAAAAGTAGAAAAGTGTCCCGAAACCAAAGAAAATGTTCGATTTTGGTCTCCGACAATAGAGCAGTTGTGCAGGCTTGGTGCCCCCGTCGTAGAGCTCTCAGAGAGCTTTCCCATGGTATGTTGTGCGCCGCGTAACTCCTTATGGATCAAAAGTTATGGGCACCGAAGCGACGGAGACCTAGTCCCAAGCCCTATGCCCTGGGTTTGCGGTCCCAGCCTCTACGTGAAGTGAAGTTGGCTTGCCCAAGGTGCCATGGGATTCGGTAATAGAAATGTGATGGATTAGGTTGTCATCTTTTTCGCGACACACGAAGTACGATCCGGGACGGAAAAACAACACAAAAGAAGAAAAGTGTCCCGAAATAGATGAAAACGTTCGATTTTGGGCTCTAAAAATGGGCACAGCAGAGTAATCTTTCTACCCCCGTCGTTGAACTCTTGGATAGCTTTCCAACGGTTTGTTTTGCGTCGTGTAACTCCTTACGGATCAAAAGTTATGGGCACCGGAGCGACGGAGACTTGGTCCCATGCTCTACGCCCTCGGTTTGCGAGCCCAACCTCTATATGAGGCGAAGTTGTCTTGCCCAAGGTGCCGTTGGATTCGGTAATAGAAATGTGTTGGATTAGGTAATTGTTCTTTTCGCAGTTCACGACGTACGATCCGGGATGGAAAAACAGCACAAAAGTATAAAAGTATCCTAAAACTGATGAAAACGTTCGATTTTGGTCTCCGAAAATAGTGTATCCGTGCAGGCTTGCTGCCCCTGTCGTAGAGCTCTCGTAGAGCTTTCCAACTATATGTTGTGCGCTGCGTAACTCCTTATGAGTCAAAAGTTATGGGCACGGAAGCGACGGAGACCTGGTCCCAAGCCCCACACCCTCAGTTTGTGGGCCCACCCTCTACTTGAGGCGTAGTTTTCTTGACCAAGGTTCCATGGGATTCGGTGATAGAAATTTGATGGATTAGGTTGTCGTGCATTTCGCGGCTCACGACGTACGATCCAGGACGGAAAAATGGTGCAATAGAAGAAAATGGTCCAGAAACTAATGAAAATGTTCGATTTTGGTCTTCGAAAATGGGCGCACAAAAGCAGGCTTGTTGCCCATGTCGTAGAGCTCTCAGAGAACTTTCTAACGGCATGCTGTGCGCCGTGTAACTCCTTACTGATCAAAAGTTACGGGCACCAAAGCGACAGAGACTTGGTCCCAAGTACCACGCCCTCGGTTGGCGGGCCCAGCCTCTACATTAGGCGAAGTTGTCTTGCCCAAGGTGCTGTGGGATTCAGTAATAGAAATGTAATTGACTAGGTTGTTGTCCTTTTCGCTACTAAAGATGTACGATCTGGGACGGAAAAACAGCGCAAAAGAAGAAAAGTATCCCGAAACTGATGAAAAAGTTAGAATTTGGTCTCCGAAAGTAGCGCAGCCGTGTAGGCTTGCTGTCCCCGTCGTAGAGCTCTCGGAGAGCTTTCCAACGGTATGCTGTGAGCCGAGTAACTCCTCACGAATCAAAAGTTATGGGTACCAAAGCGTCAGAGACCTAGTCCCAAGCCCTACGCCCTCGGTTTGCTGGCCCAGCCTGTACTTGAGGCGAAGTTGTCTTGCCCAAGGTGCCATGGGATTCGGTAATAGAAATGTGATGGATTAGGTTGTCATCCTTTTCGCGGCTCACGACGTACGATCCGGGACGAAAAAACATCGCAAAAGAAGAAAAGTGTCCTGAAACTGATGAAAATGTTCGATTTTGGTCTTTGAAAACAGGCGCAACTGAGCAGTCTTACTGCCCCCATCGTAGAGCTCTCAAAGAGCTTTCCAACGGTTTGTTGTGCGCCACGTAACTCCTTACGTATAAAAAGTTATGGGCACCGGAGCGACGGAGACCTACTCCCAAACCCCACGTCCTTGGTTTGCGGGCCCAGCCTCTACATGAGAGAAGTTGTCTTGCCCAAGGTGCCGTGGGATTCGGTAATAGAAATGTGATGGATTAGGTTGTCGTCCTTTTTGCGGCTCACGACGTACGATCCGGGAGGAAAAAACAGCGCAAAAGTTGAAAAGTGTACCGAAACTGATGAAAATGTTCAATTTTGATCTCTAAAAATAGGCGCAGTTGAGCAGACTTGCTGCCCGCATAGTAGAGCTCTCCGAGAGCTTTCCAATGGTATGTTGTACGCCGCGTAACTCCTTATGGATCAAAAGTTATGGGTACCGAAGCGACGGAGACCTAGTCCCAAGCCATACACCCTCGGTTTGCGGGCCCAGCCTCTACTTGAGGCGAAGTTGTCTTGCCCAAGGTGCCGCAGTATTCAGTAATAGAAATGTGATGGATTAGGTTGTCGTCCTTTTCGCGGCTCACGACGTACGATCCGGGACGGAAAAACAGCGCAAAAGAAGAAAAGTGTCTTGAAACTGATGAAAACGTTCAATTTTAATCTCCAAAAATAGTCGCAACTGAGCAGGCTTTTTGCCCCCGTCATAGAGCTCTCGGAGAGCTTTCTAACGGTATGTTGTGCGCCGCGTAACACGTTACGGATCAAAAGTTATGGGCGCCGAAGCGATAGTGATTTGGTCCCAAGCCCCACGCCCTCGGTTTGCAGGCCCAGCCTCTACATGAAGCGAAGTTGTCTTGCCTAAGGTGCCGTGGGATGCAATAATAGAAATGTGATGGATTAGGTTGTCATCATTTTCGCGGCTCACGACGTACGATCCGAGACGAAAAAACAGGGCAAAAGAAGAAAAATGTTCTGAAACTGATTAAAATGTTCGATTTTGGGCTCCGAAAATAGGCACAGCCAACAGGCTTGCCACACCCATCGTAGAGCTCTCGGAGAGCTTTCCAACGGTTTGTTGTGCGCCGCGTAACTTCTTACGGATCAAAAGTTATATGCACCAGAGCGACGGAGACCTGGTCCAAAGCCCTACGCCCTCGATTTGCGGGCCCAGCCTTTGCTTAAGGCAAAGTTGTCTTGCACAAATTGCCGTGGCATTCGGTAATAGAAATGTGATGGATTAGGTTGTCGTCCTTTTCGCGGCTCACGACGTACGATCCGGGACTGAAAAACAGCGCAAAAGAAGAAAAGTATCCCGAAACTGATGAAAATGTTCGAATTTTGTATTCGAAAGTAACGCAGCCATGCAGGCTTGCTGTCTCCGTCTTCGAGCTCTGGGAGATCTTTCCAACGGTATGTTGTGCGCCGCGTAACTCCTTACGGATCAAAAGTTATGGGCACCGAAGTGTCGGAGACCTAGTCCCAAGCCTTACGCCCAATGCCCTCGATTTGCGGGCCCAGCCTTTGCTTGAGGCGAAGTTGTCTTGCCCAAGATACCATGGGATTCGGTAATAGAAATGTGATGGATTAGGTTGTCGTCATTTTCGCAGCTCACGACTTATGATCCGAGACGGAAAAACAGCGCAAAAAAAGAAAATGGTCCTGAAACTGATGAAAATGTTAGATTTTTGGTTCCTTTAAATGGCGCAGCATATCAGGCTTTCTGCCCTTGTCATAGAGCTCTCGGAGAGCTTTCCAACGGTACGATGTGCGCCGCATAACTCCTTATGGATCAAAAGTTATGGGCATCGAAGCGATGGAGACTAGGTCCCAAGCCCTACACCCTCGGTTTGTAGGCCCAGCCTCTACGTGAAGCTAAGTTGTCTTGTCCAAGGTGCCGTGGGATTTGGTAATAGAAATGTGATGGGTTAGGTTGTCGTTCTTTTCGTAGCTCACGACGTACGATCCGGGATGAAAAATTAGCGCAAAAGAAGAAAAGTGTCCCGCAACTGAGGAAAATGTTCGATTTTGGTCTCCAAAAATAGGCGCAGCCATGCAAGCTTGCTACCTCGGTCATAGATCTCTCGGAGACCTTTCCAACGGTATGCTTTGCGCCCCGTAACTCCTTACGGATCAAATGTTATGGGCACCAGAGCCACAGAGACCTAGTCCCAAGCCCCACGCCCCTGGTTGCGGGCCCACCCTCTACTTGAGGCAAAGTTGTCTTGCCCAAGGTGCCGTTGGATTCGGTAATAGAAATGTGATGGATTAGGTTGTCGTCCTTTTCGCGGCTCACGACGTACGATCCGGGATGGAAAAACAGCGCAAAATAAGAAAAGTGTCCCGAAACTGATGAAAATGTTCGATTTTGGTCTCCAAAAATAGAGCAGCTGTGCATGCATGCTGCCCCCGTTGTAGAGCTCACGGAGAGCTTTCCAACGGTATGCTATGCGCTGCGTAACTCCTTACGGATCAAAAGTTATGGGCACCGAAGCGACGGAGACCTAGTCCTAAGCCCAACACCCTCGGTTTGCGGGCCCAACCTCTACTTGATGCGATGTTGTCTTGCCCAAGGTGTCGTTGGATTCGGTAATAGAAATGTGATGGATTAGGTTGTCGTCCTTTTCGCTACTCATGACGTACAATCCAGGACGAAAAAATAGCGCAAAAAAAGAAAATGGTCCCGAAACTGATGAAAATGTTAGATTTTGGTCTCCGAAAACAGGCGCAGCTGAGTAGGCTTGCTACCCCTATCATAGAGCTCTCGGAGAGCTTTCCAACGGTATGTTGTGCGCCGCGTAACTCTTTATAAATCAAAAGTTATGGGCACCGGAGCGACGGAGACTTGGTCCCAAGTCCCACGCCCTCGGTTTGCGGGCCCAGCCTCTACATCAGGCGAAGTTGTCTTGCCCAAGATGCCATTGGATTCGGTAATAGAAATGTGATAGATTTGGTTGTCGTCCTTTTCGCAGCTCACGACGTATGATCCGGGACGGAAAAATAGTGCAAAAGTAGAAAAGTGTCCCGAAACTAAAGAAAACGTTCGATTTTGGTCTCCGAAAGTAGCGCAGCCGTGCAAGCTTGCTGTCCCGATCGTAGAGCTCTCGGAGAGCTTTCCAAAGGTATGCTGTGCGCCGAGTAACTCTTTACGGATCAAAAGTTATGGGCACCGAAGCGTCGGAGACCTAGTCTTAAGCCCTACGCCCTCGGTTTGCTGGCCCAGCCTCTACTTGAGGCGAAGTTGTCTTGCCCAAAGTGCCATGGGATTGGGTAATAGAAATGTGATAGATTAGGTTGTCGTCCTTTTCGCGGCTCACGACGTACGATCTGGGACGGAAAAACAGCGCAAAAGAAGAAAAGTGTCCCGAAGCTGATGAAAATGTTCGATTTTGGTCTTTGAAAATAGGCACAGCTGAGCAGTCTTGCTGCCCCCATCGTAGAGCTCTCAAAGAGCTTTCCAACGGTATGTTGTGCGCCGCGTAACTCCTTACGTATAAAAAGTTATGGGCACCGGAGCGATGGAGACCTGCTCCCAAGCCCCACGCCCTCAGTTTGCGAGCCCAGCCTCTACGTGAAGTGAAGTTGTCTTGCCCAAGGTGCCGTGGTATTCGGTAATAGAAATGTGATGGATTAGGTGTTGTCCTTTTTGCGGCTCACGATGTACGATCCAGGACGGAAAAACAGAGCAAAAGAAGAAAAGTGCCCCGAAACTGATGAAAATATTTTTTTTGATCTCGGAAAATAGGCACAGTTAAGTAGACTTGCTGCCCCCGTAGTAGCTCTCTCAGAGAGCTTTCCAATGGTATGTTGTACGCCGCGTAACTCCTTACGGATCAAAAGTTATGGGCACCGAAGCGATGGAGACCTAGTCCCAAGCCCTACGCCCTCGGTTTGTGGGCCCAGCCTCTACTTGAGGCGAAGTTGTCTTGCCCAAGGTGCCATGGATTCGGTAATAGAAATGTGATGGATTAGGTTGTCGTCCTTTTTGCGGCTCACGACGTACGATCCGGGATGGAAAAACAGTGAAAAAGAAAAAAAGTGTCCTGAAACTGATGAAAACGTTCAATTTTGGTCTCTGAAAATAGTCGCAGCTAAGCAGGCTTGCTGCCCCCGTCGTAGAGCTCTCGGAGAGCTTTCCAACGTTATGCTGTGCGCCGCATAATATGTGAGGCCCGACCTCGATTTGCATGCGATACGTTGTTTCGTGCACCCTAACCTAGATTTGCGTGTCTTGACCTAGGTTTAAGAATTGTGTTTCGTTTTGTGTGTCTTGCATTGAATTACGTGCATTCGTTTAGGATTGCGTGCATTTACTTGGAAAACGTGCATTCGTCTCGTAGTTTGTACCTTACCTAGTAGTGCGTGCCCTAAACCTAAGAAAGCGTGCCCTCACGCTAATCAAGAAAGCATCTTACACGAAGCACTAGATCATTAATTAATCCTACAAACTCCACTAACTAATATTAAATTGCTATTTCAACCCACTATAAGACAAAATCTCACAAAAAGCGAGACATTCTTTATTCTTTATTCTTTATTCTTTGCATATCCCAAACACACAATTAAATATTTCTCAACCAAGACAAAAATTCAGATTTTGCACAAGCCTTGGCCGACCAACTCTTGCACTTGGGCATGCATTCCAATTTCAAATTCTATTCCTAGACATCCTATGACAATCTATGACACAATGCATAAAAATTTTGGCTCAAAACTCTACCCAAGGCTCCATATTCTCGACCCATCCTCTTGCCATGCTAGGTGATTCAAAATTATGCTTCTTGAAGACACAAATCTGAATTTTACAAGGCCCTAGGCCGACATATGCATTAAACATTCCAAGCTTTCATTTTTCTTTCATTCTCTTTCTCGTTCTCTCATTTCTTCTCTCACTCTCTCATTTCTTCTCTCTCTCTCTCAGCCCTAGCTGAAAATATACTCTCCATAGCTAAGTTCTTCATCCTAAGGCTCTTCAAGACCTCCAAGCTACCAAGGAACTCGACCAAGCAAAGCTAGAGTGCAAGAGATGCACATGCAAGCTCATTGAACATCCATTTCGGCTTAGGTGAGTTTGTTAACTACCATTTCATTTTCTTCTTGTTCTAACCACATGCACCTACTAAGAACTTGGTTACCAAGCTAGGAAATTAGAGAAATATCAAGTGGTCTCTCGGCTAAGCAAGGAAAAGAGTCAATCTTGTGCATCCTCAAGAGTTTGTGCATCTTCTTTGTTGTCTTGATAAGGTGAGGGCTAAAACTTCTTGGAAAGCTTTCAAAAACCACATACATGCCTTTAAATGTCTATCTTTACTTTTGGACTTGTGATATATGTGTGTTCATGAGCTTTTGTAAACATGCATGGCAAGATATTTGGCTAGAATGTGATGTTAGATGAAATCGCGTATGGGACAGTCTTCTGTCTTGTTGGTGTGAGGAGATTTGGACCAGGTAAATGAGGTTGAAAATGCGTGAAAATTGGTAGGTTACTAGTTTTGCCAGTTATCAGCATTTTTCACAGAAATAGGCCAAAGCTAATTTTGACTCTAAGGTCCTAAAAATGGCAAAATATTAAAATGTGTCCAAATTTGAAAAGTCTGGAAAAATGAAGTAGGTTTTGGCAGATTCACTAACCTTGTAGTAAGAACCAGTTTTGACTTAGTAAATAAAATCCAAAATGCATGAAAATTGGTGTACTGCTAGATTTTTCAGTTCTGGACATTTTTGTCAGAAATGGACTAAGGCTAAATCTGACCCTAAGGCCCTAAAAAATGACATGTATTGAAATGTGTGCAAATCTGGACAGTTTTGCGTAGTCTCACGGTTTTGGCTATAACTCTTGAACCTGAACTCCAAATGATGCGAGGTTTGTTTCTGAATTTAGTTCACTACTTGAGATTTAATTTGATAGCTTGTTCACTGGAATTGGAGATTGTTTTCTTGTCTCAATGATTGTGAGAAAACAGTCCATTGCAGTGAGGGTTTCACCTATTGATATGCTTAGAAAAATAATTGTAGCTTCTCTTGTTGTATTAAATGCTTGGGATTGTGGCATTTGGATGTTGTGTGGACTGTTTTGAATACTTGAGGGTGTTTGAATTAATCAATGCATGGCTTGAGTTTAATTACGAGATGACTTGGGGCTTAATCGCACGGGTAAGCACGAATTGAAACCCTAGTGACTAGGTAAACTCACTAAGTGTTGATCCTATGGATATCGTGTTTGATTATGTAATTAGTAGGGTGCCCGTAGTTGCCCTCATAGCCCTAAACATGATTTTGATGATTACATGTTGACAAGTAGGCCTTTCTTGCACCCGTTCCCACGTAGATGTCGTTGCATGTTGAATAATCTTGTTATATGACTTGATTTACATGCATTACATGGCTGCCCGTTTAATATTCATATAACTCCATGTGCTTTATAAGTGAAATTACCTGTCATATCGTGCCTCGCTTGTTTACTTGTCAATGTGCAATCTTATGACTGCTCGGAGGCAACCTACTTTGTTGACCTCCAAATGTGATATATTAAATGTCATAAATGTGCATTGCATACAACGTTGCAACCGTTCATTCTGGCATGGTAGCGTTCACGCACATCGGGCGGCATCGGGCTTGCCGATGCAACTGTGACTACCATTGTCCAATTCCCTCTCTCGCTTAGGGGCTAGACTTCCTCGGAGAGTTGGGTCGTAGGATTTCGGGGTACATCCGGAGTACACCCATTTGGCGTGATAAGGGGATGATTTGAAGTCGGCCGCAACAACTTATACTGAAAATGAACTGAGAGCAAAAGCTCATTGTATCCTTTTCACTATGTGTATAAGTACTCTCGCTTGGTTCCTAGAGGACCTCGGGGAGGAAAGATAGGTAATTGTGTTCTTTTACTTTTACATTACATTAAGTACTTACTTGTGATATATGTCATGCTTGCCAAAAGGGTTTTCATAAGTTGAAATGGAAAATGAGTTTCAAAACTTATTTCTCGTTCCCCCTCGCTGAGTTCATAAAGACTCAACCTCTTTTATCATATCAGGTGAAGAAGACCAGGAACAGGTACCCGAGGATGACGTGCCTAATTATGATTCCTTGGAATGATTGCTTGTCCTATGTGCCTTACTTGACTATGGCCATTTTGTGAACGATATGTTGCTTGAAGACTATTTCTTATTTTGCTTGTTGTTGTATTGTAAAAGACCCCCGTTGTAATTTGGGGTCTAATTTTGTCTTGTACTAATCATAACTAGATAAATACTACTATGGTCGTTTTGCTATCGTTATTGGCTAGTATCTATCATAGGAATATGAAGTATCAGGTAAGGATTAAGTAAAATGAACCTATCCAATCTTAAGCAGGTACTCATTGTTAAGCTAAGGTCAACAGGTACTTTTGTAACGAGGATTAACAAATAAATGAGACATAGTAACATGCTAAGTTATTAATCAAACGAGACTTCGAAATAACTAGTAGGCGTTTCGATTGGTGATAAATAGTAATCTTAGTTAGAAACGAAATTGAGATTTGAAATTTTGAGGTGTTTAGAGAATTAGGTCAAACTAAAGAGCCTAATTACAGCCGTTATGCTGCCGATTTTTCGGAGAATTTGTGGAGTTTAGGCTAAAACGTTAAGTGTTAAACCCTCTTGAACGATTAAGTACGTGATATGACTTGAATGTTTAGATCACACCCTAGTCTAACCTATATAGGTCGGGTTGGGGCGTGACACCTTATAGAAGAATGGTATCGGAGCTTAGATTGCTTAAGCTGGGTTTAACTCTCGGACCGTGGGTAGAAGCCTTAAGGTAATTAGGATGACTTGTTTATATGTTATTGTGTGATAATGTTAATTGTGCCTTCTATGTTCTATGTGCTTATGTGACTAACATGTCTTAACTGTTTCTAGAACTATGTGTTTATGTAAAATTGTATGTTGCATACCTTATGCATTAAATTCTTGTCTTGTCGTATTTTAATAAATTGTGCATCGTAATCTGTGCCTATAGATGGCTGGCCCTAGTACCCGCACTACTAATAGGAGCGGTGAGCCTCAAGAGACCGGAGATGCTTATCAAACTAATCCCGGCATAGCTATGTTTAACATGATGGCAAATGCCATGGATTGCGTGTCACGAATGATGGAACGTCAAGATGCACGTGAAGCAAACAACAACAACAACAACATGAATGATGGTAACCATAGGAGACATAGCAGAATAAGGGAGTTCCTTGACTTTCGCCCGTCTAAATTCCATGGGGAAGCTGATGATGAAAAGGCAGAGGCTTGGCTGTCTGAGATCGAGAATATTTTCAGGCCACTTGACTATACTGATGAAGAAAAGATGGAGTTCGCTGTATTCCTGTTGCACGGGGACGTTGAGCATTGGTGGCACACTGTGGAGGCACTTTGGGAAACTGATCATACACCTCGCTTGTGGGGTAATTTCGTTAAGGCATTCAAGGAGAAATACGTACCTGCAGTTTCCAGACATAGGCGGATTGAGGAATTCATGCACCTGAACCAGGGTAACATGACGGTGGCCCAGTACGAGGCTTGCTTTGACCGACTGTCCCGCTATGCTTAATACATGGTGAGTACACCTGAGACGAAGATGTGGAAATTTACGACTGGATTGAGGCCAGAGATTCAGGACCAGTTGGCTTCGCATGACTTTGATACTTATTCTGCTCTCCTTGCTGCTGCTTCCCAATTTGAGAATAGAAAACTTGATAGAGCCGGTTCGAGCCAGCCGAACAAGAAACCGTATCGGCCTCCAGGTCAATAGAGGAAATTCCAGAGCCAAAGTCATAGTCAGGGCCAGAGCCAGAATAGACCAGTTAATAACCGTGGCCCGACTAAAGCACCATCAGCCTCTTCCACCCGCAGATCCACAGGTAGTTCACCTGCTACTCAGTCTATCAATTGTTCTTACTGTGACAAGAAGGGGCATACCGAGGCCCAGTGCTGGAAGAAGTCAGGACGATGTGTGCGGTATGGCAGTGATCAGCATCAGATCAAGGATTACCCTAAATGGCAAGCAGGACAAAATCAAGTTAAACTAGCTGGTAGAGGCAAGACTCCAGTTCCCAGTGTTCAGGCTCAAGCTTATACTATTGAGTGCGAGGAGCTTCCAAATGAGACCGCTGTTGTTGAAGTTACATTCTTGATACTGAATCAACCTGTTAGGGTGCTAATTGATCCAGGTGCTACTCATTCATTTATTACTCCCTTATGTGTGCAACGTGTGAAGCTACGAGTTGTATGCTTGCCTTACGAAGTAGAAGTTGGTACTCCGATGGGTTCTAAACTTGTTACTAGCTCAGCTTGTAAAGCATGTAAAATCCAAATTAAAGATAGGGAATTCTCAGCCAATCTTATTGTATTACCCTTTCGAGACTATGAAGTCATTTTAGGGATAGACTGGTTGGCAAAGCATCATGCCCAACTAGATTGTCGGACGAAGATTGTAACATTCTGAATACCTGGTCAACCAATATTGGAAGTCATGGGTCGAAGAGACTTCACCGGGAGTTCCATCATTTCATCTACAAAAGCAGTGAAGTCCTTGAGAAAAGGATGTAATGGATACTTAGCTTACCTCATCAACAAGCCGTCGGACAAAGCTAAGCTGGAGGAGATGCCAGTGATTAAGGATTATGCGGATGTGTTTCCAGAAGAATTGCCCTGTTTACCCCCAAATCGGGAGATCGAGTTCATTATAGAATTACTGCCTGGCACCCAGCCGATATCTAAAGCTTCCTATCATATGGCGCCGGCCGAGCTACAAGAATTGAAGGACCAATTGCAAGGATTGTTGAAGAAGGGGTTTTTCGACCAAGTTCTTCTCCGTGGGGTGTACCAGTCCTATTTGTAAAGAAGAAAGACGGAACGTTGAGGCTATGCATTGATTACCGAGGATTGAACCAAGTGACCGTCAAGAATAAATACCCACTTCCACTAATCGACGAGTTGTTTGATCAACTTCAAGGAGCCAAAGTGTATTCGAAGCTTGACTTGAGGCAAGGGTACTATCAATTGCGGATCAAAAAGGAGGAAGTGCCTAAAACGGCTTTCAGGACGAGATATAGGCATTATGAGTATATGGTGATGCCATTTGGGCTAACTAATGCCCCTGTAGCTTTTATGGACTTGATGCACAGGGTGTTTCAACCCTACTTGGACCAATTTGTAGTGATCTTCATTGATGATATTTTGGTATACTCGAAATCCGAGGCTGAGCATGAACAACATCTGCGATTGGTACTGTAGAAACTTCGAGAGCATCAATTGTATGCGAAGTTTAGCAAATGCGAATTTTGGTTGCAGCAGATTGCATTTTTGGGGCACATCATATCCCAAGAGGGAATAGCAGTGGACCCAGCAAAGATAGAAGCAGTGATGTCTTGGAAGAAGCCGGAAAATGTTACGAAGGTTCGGAGTTTTCTTGGTCTAGCCGGCTATTATCGGAGGTTCGTGAAGGATTTCTCAAAGATTGCAGGACCGCTTACAAAGCTCACTCAAAAGAAAACAAAGTTTGTATGGGATGACAAGTGTGAGAACAGTTTCCAAGAATTGAAGAAAAGATTGACAACTGTACCTGTTCTTGCATTGCCTGAAGGAAGTCAAGGTTTTGTAATCTATAGCGATGCTTCGAAGGAAGGACTGGGTTGTGTGTTGATGCAAAATGGTAGAGTGATTGCGTATGCTTCTAGGAAACCGAAGCCATATGAATTGAACTACCCGACACATGATTTGGAGTTAGCGGCTATTGTGTTTGCACTCAAGAAATGGAGGCACTATTTGTGGGGTAACAAGTTCGAGGTGTTTACTGATCACAAGAGCTTGAAATACTTGTTCTCACAAAAGGAGTTGAACATGAGGCAAAGGCGGTGGATGGAGATTTTGGATTATAACTGCACAATCAATTATGTGCCCGGTAAAGCAAATGTAGTTGCAGATGCCTTAAGTAGGAAAGCGAGCATGGCAAAACTGGAAGTGAAGGTGCAGGAGTTGTTGGAGGAAGCATTCTTATGGAAATCACAATTGACTCAAAAAGGGTTACTTTTTGCCACTACACAAGTTCAATCGACCTTGTTGTCTGAATTACGAGAGGCTCAACAAAAGGACCAACAGTTTCAGAAGATTAAAGAAAGCAACACAGATTTCAAGTTTCGTGATGATGGTATTTGGAGGTTTAGGAATCGGATTTGTGTTCCTAATAAGCCAGAGCTGAAAAAGAAGATTCTTGAAGAAGCCCATAATTCAAGATACATTATTCACCCCGGCGGAACAAAGATGTACCGGTATTTGAAGTAACACTATTGGTGGAATAACATGAAGAAAGAGATTGCGGAGTTTGTGGCACGGTGTTTGACTTGCCAAAGAGTCAAAGTAGAACTTCAACGACCAGCAGGTTTACTTCAGCCATTGGGGTTTCCTCAATGGAAATGGGAACATATAACTATGGACTTTGTTATGGACCTGCCCAAGTCACAAAAGGGTCATGACGCCATTTGGGTCATAGTGGATAGATTGACTAAGTCAGCGTACTTCTTACCGATGAACAAGGAGGATAGTCTTGAGAAGTTGGGAGATATGTATGTGGCGGAGATTGTAAGATTGCACGGGATGCCTGTGAGTATTGTATCGGATAGGGATCCTCGTTTTACTTCCCGATTTTGGAAGAGATTGCAAGAAGCTTTGGGAACGAAGTTGAGTTTCAGCACGGCTTATCACCCTCAGACTGATGGACAATCTGAGAGAACTATTCAGATTCTGGAGGATATGCTGAGGGTGTGTGTTTTAGACTTCGGGAAAGGTTGGGAGAAATACCTGTCTCTAGCGGAGTTCGCTTATAATAATAGTTATCAGGCCACTATCTGGATGGCCCCATTTGAGGCATTGTATGGACGTAAGTGTCGATCCCCAATTTACTGGGATGAAGCAGGTGAGACGAAGACTTTTGACCCAACCCTTCTACCTGAACTTATGAAGACTGTTGATAATATCCACTTCATCCGGAAACGGATGCTTACCACCCAGAGCAGGCAGAAAAGTTATGCAGACCGACAGAGATGGAGCCTAGAGTTTGAGGTCGGCGACAAGGTGTTCTTGAAGATATCACCTCGGAGGGGACTGATTAAACATGGCAAGGGAGGAAAGTTGAGCCTGAGGTTTGTAGGACCATTCGAGATAATTGAGAAGGTTGGCAAATTGGCGTATCGCCTAGCACTACCCCAAAACCTCTCAAATATTCACGACGTCTTTCATGTTTCAATGCTACAGAAGTATCATCCTGATCCATCGCATATCTTGGAGCCAGAGTCGTTGCAGCTCGGGAGAACTTGTCTTATGAAGAGAAGGCCATTCGGATCCTAGACCAGCAAGATCGGGAGTTGCGCAACAAATCTATACCTATGGTGAAAGTGTTGTGGGATCATCATGGAGTTGAAAAAGCAACGTGGGAAAGGCGAGACCAGATGGAGCAATAGTATCCAGCATTATTTCAAAGGTAATATTGAATTTCAGGACGAAATTCTTTTAAGGAGGGGAGGATGTGACGCCCGACCTCGATTTGCGTGCGATACCTCGTTTCGTGCGCCCTAACCTAGATTTACGTGTCTTGACCTAGGTTTAAGAATTGTGTTTCGTTTTGTGTGTCTTGCATTGAATTACGTGCATTTGTTTAGGGTTGCGTTCATTTACTTGGGAAACGTGCATTCATCTCGTAGTTCGTACCTTACCTCGTAGTGCGTGCCCTAAACCTAGGAAAGCGTGCCCTCACACTAATCAAGAAAGCATCTTACACGAAGCACTAGATCATTAATTAATCCTACAAACTCCACTAACTAATATTAAAATGCTAATTCAACCCACTAGAAGACAAAATCTCACAAAAAGCTAGACATTCTTTATTCTTTATTCTTTATTCTTTGCATATCCCAAACACACAATTAAATATTGCTCAACCAAGACAAAAATTCAGATTTTGCACAAGCCTTGGCCGACCAACTCTTGCACTTGTGCATGCATTCCAATTTTAATTTCTATTCCTAGACATCCTATGACAATCTATGACACAATGCATAAAAAAATTGGCTCAAAACTCTACCCAAGGCTCCATATTCTCGACCCATCCTCTTGCCATGCTAGGTGATTCAAAATTATGCTTCTTGAAGACACAAATCTGAATTTTACAAGGCCCTAGGCCGACATATGCATTAAACATTACAAGTTTTCATTTTTCTTTCATTCTTTTTCTCTTTCTCTCATTTCTTCTCTCACTCTCTCATTTTTTCTCTCTCTCTCTCGGCCCTAGCTGAACATATACTCTCCATAGCTAAGTTCTTCATCCTAAGGCTCTTCAAGACCTCCAAGCTACCAAGGAACTCGACCAAGCAAAGCTAGAGTGCAAGAGATGCACATGCAAGCTCATTGAACATCCATTTCGGCTTAGGTGAGTTTGTTAACTTCCATTTCGTTTTCTTCTTGTTCTAACCACATGCACCTACTAAGAACTTGGTTACCAAGCTAGGAAATTAGAGAAAAATCAAGTGGTCTCTCGGCTAAGCAAGGAAAAGAGTCAATCTTGTGCATCCTCAAGAGTTTGTGCATCTTCTTTGTTGTCTTGCTAAGGTGAGGGCTAAAACTTCTTGAAAAGCTTTCAAAAATCACATGCATTCCTTTAAATGTCTATCTTTACGTCTGTACTTGTGATATATGTGTGTTCATGAGCTTTTGTAAACATGCATGGCAAGATATTTGGCTAGAATGTGATGTTAGATGAAATCGCGTATAGGACAGTCTTCTATTTTATTGGTGCGAGGTGATTTTGACCATGTAAATGAGGTTGAAAATGCGTGAAAATTGGTAGGTGACTAGTTTTGCCAGTTGTGAGAATTTTTTGAAGAAATAGGCTAAAGCTAATTTTGAATCCAAGGTCCTCAAAATGGCAAAATATTAAAATGTGTCTAAATCTGGAAAGTCTGGAAAAATGAAGCAGGTTTTGGCAGATTCACTGACCTTGTAGAAAAAACCAGTTTTGACTTAGTAAATGATATCCAAAATCCATGAAAATTGGTATACTCCTAGATTTTTCAGTTCTGGACATTTTTGTCAGAAATGGACTAAGGCTAAATCTGACCCTAAAGCCCTCAAAAATGACAAGAATTGAAATGTGTGCAAATCTGGACAGTTTTGCGTAGTCTCACGGTTTTGGCTATAACTCTTGAACCTGAACTCCAAATGATGCGAGGTTTGTTTCTGAATTTAGTTCACTCCTTAAGATTTAATTTGACATCTTGTTCACTGGAATTGGAGATTTTTTGCTTGTCTCAATGATTGTGAGAAAACAGTCCATTGCAGTGAGGGTTTCACCTATTGATATGCTTAGAAAAATAATTGTAGCTTCTCTTGTTGTATTAAATGCTTGGGATTGTGGCATTTGGTTGTTGTGTGGACTGTTTTGAATACTTGAGGGTGTTTGAATTAATCAATGCATGGCTTGAGTTTAATTACGAGATGACTTGGGTCTTAATCGCATGGGTAAGCACGAATTGAAACCCTAGTGACTAGGTAAACTCACTAAGTGTTGATCCTATAGATATCGTGTTTGATTATGTAATTAGTAGGCTGCCCGTAGTTTCCTTCATAGCCCTAAACATGATTTTGATGATTACATGTTGACAAGTAGGCCTTTCTTGCACCCGGTCCCAAGTAGATGTCGTTGCATGTTGAATAATCTTGTTATATGACTTGATTTACATGTGTTACATGGCTGCCCGTTTAATATTCATATAACTCCATATGCTTTATAAGTGAAATTACATGTCATATCGTGCCTCGCTTGTTTACTTGTCAATGTGCAATCTTATGACTGCTCGGAGGCAACCTACTTTGTTGACCTCCAAATGTGATATATTAAATGTCATAAATGTGCATTGCATACAAGGTTGCAACCTTTCATTCTGGCGTGGTAGCATTCACGCACACCGGGCAGCATCGGGCTTGCTGGTGCAACCGTGACTACCATTGTCCAATTCCCTCTCTCGCTTGGGGGCTAGACTTCCTTGGAGAGTTGGGTCGTAGGATTTCGGGGTACATCCGGAGTACACCCATTTGGCGTGATAAGGGGATGATTTGAAGTCGGCCGCAACAACTGATACTGGAAATGAACTGAGAGCAAAAGCTCACCGTATCCTTTTCACTATGTGTATAAGTACTCTCGCTTGGTTCCTAGAGGACCTCGGGGAGGAAAGACGGGTAATTGTGTTACTTTACTTTTACATTACATTAAGTACTTGCTTGTGATATATGTCATGCTTGCCAAAAGGGTTTTCATAAGTTGAACCAGAAAATGAGTTTCAAAACTTATTTCTTGTTCCCCTTCGCTGAGTTCATAAGGACTCACCCTCTTTTATCATCTCAGGTGAAGAAGACCAGGAACAGGTACCCGAGGACGACGTGCCTAATGATGATTCCTTGGAATGATTGCTTGTCCTATGTGCCTTACTTGACTATGGCCATTTTGTGAACGATATATTGCTTGAAGACTATTTCTTATTTTTCTTGTTGTTGTATTGTAAAAGACCCCCGTTGTAATTTGGGGTCTAATTTTGGCTTGTACTAATCATAACTAGATAAACACTACTATGGTCATTTTGCTATCGTTATTGGCTAGTATCTATCATAGGAATATGAAGTATCAGGTAAGGATTAAGTAAAATGAACCTATCCAATCTTAAGCAGGTACTCATTGTTAAGCTAAAGTCAACAGGTACTTTTGTGACGAGGATTAACAAACAAACGAGACATAGTAACATGCTAAGTTATTAATCAAACGAGACTTCAAAATAACTAGTAGGCATTTTGATTGGTGATAAATAGTAATCTTAGTTAGAAACGAAATTGAGATTGGAAATTTTGAGGCATTTAGAGATTTAGGTCAAACTAAAGAGCCCAATTACAGCCGTTATGCTGCCGATTTTCTGGAGAATTTATGGAGTTTAGGCTAAAATGTTAAGTGTTAAACCCTCTTGAACGATTAAGTACGTGATATGACTTGAATGTTTAGATCACACCCTAGTCTAACCTATATAGGTCGGGTTGTGACATATAATACCTTACGGATCAAAAGTTATAGGCGCCGAAGCGACGGAGACTTGGTCCCAAGCCTTACGCCCTCGGTTTGTGGGCTGAGCCTCTACATGAAGCAAAGTTGTCTTGCCTAAGGTGTCCTGGGATTCGGTAATAGAAATGTGACGGATTAGATTGTCGTCATTTTCGCGGCTAACAACATACGATCCGAGATAGAAAAACAGGGCAAAAGAAGAAAAGTGTCCCGAAACTGATGAAAATGTTCGATTTTGGGCTCTGAAAATAGGCGCAATTGAGCAGGCCTGCCGCCCTCGTCATAGAGCTCTCGAAGAGCTTTACAACGGTTTGTTGTGCGCCGCGTAACTCCTTACGGATCAAAAGTTATGGGCACCAGAGCGACGGAGACCTGGTCCAAAGCCCTACGCCTTCGATTTGCGGGCCCAGCCCCTGTTTGAGGCAAAGTTGTCTTGCACAAGGTGCCGTGGGATTCGGTAATAGAAATGTGATGGATTAGGTTGTCGTCCTTTTCGCGGCTCACGACGTACGATCCGGGATTAAAAAACAGCGCAAAAGAAGAAAAGTATCCCGAAATTGATGAAAATGTTCAAATTTGGTCTCTGGAAGTAGTGCAGCCGTGCAGGCTTACTATCTCTGTCGTAGAGCTCTCGGAGAGCTTTCCAACGGTATGTTGTACGCCGCGTAACTCCTTACGGATCAAAAGTTATGGGCATCGAAGCGTAGGAGACCTAGTCCCAAGTCCTATGCCCTCGATTTGCGGGCCCAGCCTTTACTTGAGGCGAAGTTGTCTTGCCCAAGGTGCAATGGGATTCGGTAATAGAAATGTGATGGATTAGGTTGTCGTCCTTTTTGCGGCCCACGACGTATGATTCAGGACGAAAAAAGAGCGCAAGAAAAAAAAATGGTCCCGAAACTGATCAAAATGTTAGATTTTTGGCTCCTAAAACAGGCGCAGTTGATCAGGCTTTCTGCCCCTGTCGTAGAGCTCTCGGAGAGCTTTCCAACGGTACACTGTGCGCCGCGTAACTCATTACGGATCAAAAGTTATGGGCACCGAAGCGACGGAGACCTGGTCCCATGCCCCACGCCCTCGATTTGTGGGCCCAGCCTCTACGTGA
This sequence comes from Ehretia macrophylla, assembly GCA_037974665.1. Classification (NCBI taxonomy): domain Eukaryota; kingdom Viridiplantae; phylum Streptophyta; class Magnoliopsida; order Boraginales; family Ehretiaceae; genus Ehretia; species Ehretia macrophylla. Next base: position 60,463,541 of record CM075777.1, read on the forward strand.
AGCTGAGTTGTCTTGCCCAAGGTGCCGTGGGATTTGGTAATAGAAATGTGATGGGTTAGGTTGTCGTTCTTTTCGCAGCTCACGATGTACGATCCGGGATGGAAAAACAGTGCAAAAGAAGAAAAGTGTCCCGAAACTGATGAAAATGTTCAATTTTGGTCTCCGAAAATAGGTGCAGCCGTGCAGGCTTGCTACCCCCGTCGTAGAGCTCTCGGAGACCTTTCCAACGGTATGCTTTGCACCGCGTAACTCCTTACGGATCAAAAGTTATGGCCATCGAAGCCACGGAGACCTAGTCCCAAGCCCCACGCCCTCGGTAGCAGGCCCAGCCTCTACTTGAGGCGAAGTTCTCTTTCCCAAGGTGTCGTTGGATTCGATAATAAAAATGTGATGGATTAGGTTATGGTCTTTTTCGTGGCACACGACGTACGATCCGGGACAGAAAAACAGTGCAAAAGAAGAAAAGTATCCCGAAACTGATGAAAATGTTTGATTTTGGTCTCCAAAAATAGCGCAGCCATGCATGCTTGGTACCCCCGTCGTAGAGCTCTCGGAGTGTTTTCCAACGGTATGCTATGCGCTGCATAACTCCTTACGGATCAAAAGTTATGCGCACCGAAGCGACGGAGACCTGGTCCCAAGCCCCACGCACTCGGTTTGTGGGCCCAGCCTCTACGTGAGGTAATGTTGTCTTGCCCAAGGTGCCATGGGATTCGGTAATAGAAATGTGATGGATTAGGTTGTCATCTTTTTCGCGGCACGCGACGTACGATCCGGGACGAAAAAACAGCACAAAAGAAGAAAAGTGTCCCGAAACAGATGAAAACGTTCGATTTTGGGCTTCGAAAATAGGCGCAGCAGAGCAAGCTTGCTGCCCCCGTTGTCGAACTCTCGGATAGCTTTCCAACGATTTGTTATGCGCCGCGTGACTTCTTATGGATCAAAAGTTATGAGCATCGGAGCGACGGAGACTTGGTCCCAAGCCCCACGCCCTCGGTTTGCGGGCCTTGCCTCTATATGAGTCAAAGTTGTCTTGCCCAAGGTGCCGTTGGATTCGGTAATAGAAATGTGTTGGATTAGGTTGTTGTCCTTTTTGCGGCTCACGACGTACGATCTAAGACGGAAAAATAGCGCAAAAGAAGAAAAGTGTCCCAAAACTAATGAAAACGTTCGATTTTGATCTCTGAAAATAGGTGCAGTTGAGCAAACTTGATGCCCTCGTAGTAGAGCTCTCAGAGAGCTTTCCAATTGTATGTTGTATGCCACGTAACTCCTTACGGATCAAAAGTTATGGGCACCGAAGCGACGGAGACCTACTCCCAAACCCTACACCCACAGTTTGCGGGCTCAGCCTCTACTTGAGGCAAAATTGTCTTGCCCAAGGTGCCGTGGGATTCGGTAATAGAAATGTGATGGATTAGGTTGTCATCCTTTTCGCGGCTCACGACGTACGATCCGGGATAAAAAAACAACATAAAAGAAGAAAAATGTCCTGAAACTGATGAAAACGTTCGATTTTGGTCTCCAAAAATAGTCGCAGCTGAGCAGACTTGCTGCCCCCGTCATAGAGCTCACGGAGAGCTTTCCAACGGTATGTGGTGCACCGCGTAACACCTTATGGATCAAACGTTATGGGCGCCGAATCAACAGAGACTTGGTCCCAAGCCCCATGCCCTAGGTTTGCGGGCCCAGCCTCTACATGAAGCGAAGTTGTCTTGCTTAAGGTGTCGTGCGATTCGGTAATAGAAATGTGAGGGATTAGGTTGTTGTCATTTTCGTGGCTCACAACGTACGATCCAGGACGGAAAAACAGGGAAAAGAAGAAAAGTGTCCCGAAACTGATGAAAATATTCGATTTTGGGTTGCGAAAATAGGCGCAGCTGAGCAGGCTTGCCGCCCCCGTCATAGAGCTCTCGGAGAGCTTTTCAACGATTTGTTGTGCGCCGCGTAACTCCTTACGGATGAAAAGTTATGGGCACCGGAGCGACGGAGACTTGGTCAAAAGCCCTACGCCCGAGATTTGCGGGCCCAGGCTCTACTTGAGGTGAAGTTGTCTTGCACAAGTTGCCATGGGATTCAGTAATAGAAATGTGATGGATTAGGTTGTCGTCCTTTTCGCGGCTCACGACGTATGATCCGGGACTGAAAAACAGCACAAAAGAAGAAAAGTATCCCGAAACTGATGAAAATGTTCAAATTTGGTCTCTAAAAGTAGTGCAGCCGTGCAGGCTTGCTATCTCCGTCGTAGAGCTCTCGGAGAGCTTTCCAACAGTATGTTGTGCGATGCGTAACTCCTTACGGATCAAAAGTTATGGGCACCGAAGCGTCGGAGACCTAGTCCCAAGCCCTACGCCCTCGGTTTGCGGGCCCAGCCTCTACTTGAGGCGAAGTTGTCTTGCCCAAGGTGCCATGGGATTCCGTAATAGAAATGTAATGGATTAGGTTGTCGTCCTTTTCGCAGCTCATGACGTACGATCCGGGATGGAAAAACAGCGCAAAAAGAAGAAAAGTGTCCTGAAACTGATGAAAACGTTCAATTTTGGTCTCCGAAAATAGTTGCACCTGAGCATGCTTACTGCCCCCGTCGCAGAGCTCTGGGAGAGCTTTCAAACGGTATGCTGTGCACCGCGTAACACCTTACGGATCAAAAGTTATGGGCGTCGAAGCGATAGAGACTTGGTCCCAATCCCCACACCCTCGGTTTGTGGGCCTAGTCTCTACATGAAGTGAAGTTGTCTTACCTAAGGTGCCGTGAGATTCGGTAATAGAAATGTGATGGATTAGGTTGTCGTCATTTTCGCGGCTCACGACGTATGATCCGGGACGGAAAAACAGGGCAAAAGAAGAAAAGTGTCTCGAAACTGATGAAAATGTTCGATTTTGGGCTTCGAAAATAGGTGCAGCTGAGCAGGCTTGCTGCCCCCATCGTATAGAAATCGGAGAGCTTTCCAACGGTTTGTTGTGCGCCGCGTAACTCCTTACGGATCAAAAGTAATGGGCACCGGAGCGACGGAGACCCGGTCCAAAGCCCTATGCCCTCGATTTGCGGGCCCAGCCTCTACTTGAGGCGAAGTTGTCTTGCACACGGTGCCGTGGGATTCGGTAATAGAAATGTGATAGATTAGGTTGTCGTCCTTTTCGCGGCTCATGACGTACGATCAGGGACTTAAAAACAGCGCAAAAGAAGAAAAGTATCCCAAAAGTGATAAAAATGTTCGAATTTGGTCTCCGAAAGTAGCGCAGCCGTGCAAGCTAGCTGTCTTCGTCGTAGAGCTCTCGAAGAGCTTTCCAACGGTATGTTGTGCACCGCGTAACTCCTTACGGATCAAAAGTTATGGGCACCAAAGCGTCAGAGACCTAGTCCTAAGCCCTACGCCCTTGGTTTGCAGGCCCAGCCTCTAGTTGAGGCGAAGTTGTCTTGCCTATGATGCCATGGGATTCGTTAATAGAAATGTGATGGATTAGGTTGTCGTCCTTTTCCTGGCTCATGACGTATGATCCGGGATGGAAAAACAGCGCAAGAGAAGAAAATGGTCCCGAAACTGATGAAAATGTTAAATTTTTGGCTCCTAAAATAGGTGCAGCCGATCAGGCTTTCTGCCCCTGTCGTAGAGCTCTCGGAGAGCTTTCCAACGGTACACTGTGCGCCGCGTAACTCCTTACGGATCAAAAGTTATAGGCACCGAAGCGACAGAGACCAGGTCCCAAGCCCACGCCCTCAGTTTGCGGGCCCAGCCTCTATGTGAAGTGAAGTTGTCTTGCCCTAGTTGCCATGGGATTCGGTAATGGAAATGTTATGGATTAGGTTGTCGTCCTTTTCGTGGCTCACGACGTAAGATCCGGGACGGAAAAATTGTGCAAAAGAAGAAAAGTGTCCTGAAACTGATGAAAACATTCAATTTTGGTCTATGAAAACATGCGCCGCCGAGCAGGCTTGCTGCCCCCGTCGTAGAGCTCTGGTGAGCTTTTCAACGGTATACTGTGCGCCGCGTATATGAGGCCCGACCCTGAATAATGTGTGTTGCCTCGATTTGCGTGCCTTAGACCCAGAATTATATGACCGACCTTAGATTACGTGCCCTGTCTTGGTTTTCGTGCATGCCTCATCATACGTGTCTTGACTTAGAATTGTGTGCCCTAATCCTCGACTTACGTGCCCTAACATCAATTTACGTGTGATACCTCGATTTGTGTGCACTGACCTTGAATTGCGTGCCCTAACCTAGGTTTAAGAGTCGTACCTCAATTTACGTGTATTGCATTAAATTACGTGCCTTGTATTGGTTTACGTGCATTCACCTAGGGTTGCATGCATTTGCATTGGAATTCGTGCATTTATCTTGAAGTACGTACCTTACCTCATAGTTCGTGTCTATCTCGTGATTCATGCCCCGTATTGATTTTTGTGCGTGTCTCGTAGTGCGTGCCTTACCCGTAGTGCGTACCTTAGACCTAGGAAAGCGTGCCCGCAAGCTAATCAACAAAGAATCCTACACAATCCACTAACCAATATTATATTCCGAATTTAAATTCTCTACAAACTCCACTAATAATAAAATAACATTAAACTATTCCTACACATTCCACTAACATTATTTTAACCCTAATTCAAATTCACTACAAGACAAAACCCTATCATCATCCAAACCATCCCCAATATAATATACCTAATCACCTTTTCCTACAAAATCCACTAACACCTAAATATTATATTTTAAAACCCACTACAAGACAAAATCTCACAAACCTCTAAACATACCCTATATTCTATTCTAACTTCAAAGCTACATAAACACCTAAGCCAACATTTTCTTACACAAACACTAAACACAAGACTCATGAAAATACACACACACACACACACACTAAATCTCTACACTCTTTCTCATCCTCTCAAATCTGAAAATACACACCCACCCAACACATAATCAAAATTCAAATGCTCAAGACAACAAAACATGCTCTTACATACTTTTCCTAAACCCTATTCCCTTTTTTCTAACTCCCAAGTATGCCCACACTTATCCCTTACACATTGCACTCCCTAGGCAGAATAATTAGCATACTTTGAATGCCTTTGGCTGAAATCATCATGCCATACACGAAATTGACACTTCACCTAAGCACACAAAGCTAAAAAACACTCAAAACCTCATTTTTCTCTCAACTCTCTCTCCCTCTCTCACCATTTTTGACCCTAGCTCTCTCTTGAGCATCCAAGACTCCTAACAAGCTCTCAAGGACTCTCTAAGACTCTCCCAAGCTCGGCCATAGCAGGCAATAGCAAGCAACATAGCTCAAAATCTCACACAAACTCATCATTTTCAGCCATAGGTGAGTTTTAAAGGTTTTCTTCCTTGTCTTTTGGTTACACACACATGCACACTTCCTACACAAGCTAACTAAGCTAGGATTTAAAGGAAATCAAGATACCTCTGGGCCAAAGCAAGAAAAAAGGTCTATTTGTGCGATTTCAAGAGCATTTGTGCATTTTCATCCATCAAGTTGCTAAGGTGAGGGTTAAACTCTTTTAAAAGCTTTCAAAAATCACATGCATGCCTTCATATGACTATATTTACCTCTGTAGTTGTTGTATATGTGTGTACATGAGCTTATATGACCATGCATGGCTAGATTTTTGCCTAGAACTTGAAGATAAGTAAAAACGTGTTGCTGGCAGTTTTCTGATCTTGTGGTGCGAAGCACTTTTGGCTTAGTAAACTTTGGTAAAAATGCATTAAAATTGGTACGTCACTAGTTTTGCCAGTTCTTAGAATTTTTTGCAGAAATAGGCCAAGGACAATTCTGACTCTAAGGCCTCTAAAATGGTCAAACATCGTGAGGTGTCTAAATCTGGAAGAATTGGAAAAATGAAATAGGTTTCTGGCAGATTTCTGTCTCTGTAGAACAAAGAGTTTTTGACCTAGTAAATGTTGGTTAAAATGCATGAAAATTGGTAGGTTGCTATATTTTTCAGTTATGGACATTTTTGTCAGAAATAGACCAAAGCCAATTCTGACTCTAAGACCCTCAAAAATAACAAAAATCATAATGTGTCTAAAACTGGACAGTTTTGAGTAGTCTCATGGTTTTGGCCATAACTCCTAAATCCGAACTCCAAATGATGCGAGGTTTGTTCCTTGATTTAAATCACTCATTAAGATTTAATTTGACATTTTGTTCACTGAAATTGGAGATTGTTTGCTTGTCTAATCGAATGTGGGAAAACAGACCATTACAGTGAGGTTTTGTTTAGTGATATGCTTTGAAACATGTTGTAACTTCTCTTGTGGTATGGAATGCTTGGAATTGTGGCACTTAGATGTTTTGTGGACTGTTGTGGCTGGTTGAGGTTGCTTCATTTGATTGATGTATGGCTTGGGATTACTAATTGATGAATGGTTGCTTAACCGCATGTGTAAGCACGGAATTAAGGGCCTCTTGCTTATGAAAACTTGTTAAGTGATGATCCTATGGCTAAATGCGTTCAATTGTGTGGTTAGTAGGCTGCCTAATAAATGTTAGGTATGCTTGAAATGGTTTAAGTGTTACTTGTGGTGCTTAGCAAACAAAACCAACCCCAAGCACGGCCTTGTAAACCCTAATGGCCCCGTAGACTCCCAAGTCATAGACCACTCTATGTTGAGGAATGTTAATGGGCTGCCCGTAGTTGTCCTTATAGCTCTAAATGTGATTCCCGGTGATTACATATTGATAAGTAGACTTTTCTTGCACCCGGTCTCATGTAAACGTCGTTGCATGCTTATATAATCTTATGACTTGATACGTGAACCCCGAAATGAGTTATATGACTTGATTTACATGTGTTACATGGCTGCCCGTTTAATGTTCATATGACTCTACATGTTTTACAAAGTGAAAATTCATGTTATGCATGCCTCATTCGTTTACTTGACAACATGTGATCTTGAAATTGCTCGGAGGCAACCTACTTTGTTGTCCTCTTAATATGAATTGTTAAAAGACATTTTATGGCTTATTTGAACATGATTACTTGGCTTCCCGTGGAAGTTTAATTACGTTGAAATTGATATATGAAATGATTACATGTTCTTACAATGCCTTATATGCCAATATGTCAAAATGTGATCATATATTTGCTCGGAGGCAACCTACTTTGTTGACCTCCCAATGTGAAATGTTAAATGAAATACATGTGCATTGTATACAAGTTTTCAACCTTTCATTGTGGCATGGTAGCATTTCACGAACGCCGGGCGGCATAGGGCTTGCCGGTGCTCCCGTGACTACCATGGTCCAATTCTCTCTCTCGCTTGGCATTCCACCCTCGGAGAGTTGGGTCATAGGATTTCGGGGTACATCCGGAGTACACCCATTTGGCGTGATAAGTGGATGATTGAAGCCAGACGCAACAATTGTTATCGAAAATAAACTTGAATGGCAGGAACTAAGTGCTATACGGGGAAAAGTACTACACTTGAAAGTGGTGGGAACTACCTCTTGAGCCCGTAGGAGCTGTAAGAATATAACCAATTTTCCAGAAACGTCTTAACAACAATTAAGCAGAAAGACAACACTACTCGTTATAACAATTCAATATAACACTTACAAGATAATTGTCCCACCGTGCGCTCTCAAGATTAGAGCTTCAATGACTTCTGGACTTACAAGAAGAATACAAGAAAGAAAGACTAACTTAGGATTGTGTTTGGAGTTGTATTGTGGATGAAAATGATGAACTAATGCATGCCTATTTATAGAATTCAGCTAGCCCGCCACAGGAGACTTTACTATCAAACATTTCAATCTTGGTTGGCTTTACCAACCATGTTCAAAGTATTAACCACCCATATTTATCACATGGGTGGCTACAATTGACCACATGGGTGGCTAGCATCCAAGTCAACTTCTAGGAAGTTTCCTTTGGTCAAATTGGCTAACTTTAGCATTGCATCAACCCGACGTCATCTTAGGTAATTCCAAATTACCGAACTTCTTTCTTGTAGCCATCGCGATCTCTTTTGACCTCATCGACGTTTAAGTCGGAATCATTAATTTATGCTACCATATAATTAACGATACTTATTATGAAGAGGTGGATATTGACATATATCAACACCCCCCCCCCTCAATGTTCACCTCATGTTGACTAAGCTATTGGGCCAACACCCAATGTTTGAAGATGCTTGCTCAATTGGACGCTCCCTAACGCTTTAGTGAAGATATCTACACAATTATCTTCTGTAGGGCAGTACTCCATGTAGATTTCACCTTCCTCGATCAGTTCCCTCACATAGTGATACTGAATCTCTATGTGTTTTGTTCTAGCATGAAATACCGGATTCTTTGACATGGCTATACAACTCTGACTGTCACATTTCAACATTGTTGCTTCCTCTATTGGAATGCCAATATCAGTCATGATGAGTCGTAGCCAAACAGCTTACAGGATGCTACACAAGCAGCCTTGTATTCTGCCTCCGTTGATGAAAGTGCAACATTAGGTTGCTTCTTACTGGCCCATGAGATGACTCCACCACCGAATGTGAATACGTAACCTATAACAGATTTTCTTGAGTCAATATCACCAGCCCAGTCTGAGTCACAGTACCCAGATAAAGTATCTCCAGACTTGTATGATATCCCATACTCCAACGTGCCTTTGAGATATTTGAGGATCCGCATCCCTGCTTGCCAGTGATTTTGTTTCTGTTTATTTGAAAACCGACTGAGAACTCCCACAACATAACTAATATCAGGTCTTGTGTTACAAAGGAAGATTAAACTTCCCACCAACCTTCTGTAGAGCTTGTTATCAACTTGTTCTGAAGGATCGTCAATTGATAACTTTGTATTCACTTCCATCGGGGTGACAACGGGTTTGCACTCGGATATACCAAATGCAGTCAGAAGCTTATGAACATATCGTTGCTGCGAGATGAAGATAGTATGAGGTTTTTGCCATACCTCGATTCCCAAGCAATAATGAAGAAGACCAAGATTTGTCATTTCAAATTCTTGGCTCAACCATTCTTGCGTCTTCCGAATATTATCTTCATGGTCACCAAAGATTACAAGATCATCCACATATAGGACTACAATTACCTTTTTTCCTTGTTCACTTAGAACATACAAGTTGGCCTCTGATTTGCTTCTACAGAACCATGTTGCAAGAAGAAAGAGTCTATACGTTTGTACCAAGCTTGTGGTGCTTGCTTTAACCCATATAAAGCCTTTTTCAATTTGCAGACTTTTTCTTCTTCACCTGGTATTTGGAAGCTAGGGGGTTGTGCAACGTAGACTTCTTCTTCAAGTTGCCCATTAAGAAAAGCTGACTTGACATCCATTTGATGTACAATCCATTCATAATGCGCGGCAGCTGCAACAACTAGCCTGATTGTTGACATTTTTGCTGTTGGAGCAAAGGTTTCATATACATCAAAACCTTCGACTTGCGAAAATCCTTGTGCTACAAGGCGTGCCTTGTATTTTTCAAGACTTCCATCTGCCTTGTACTTCACTTTCCAGATCCATTTGGTGCTGATAATTTTTCTGTTCGGTGGCTTTTCAACGATCTCCTAAGTATCATTTTTCATGATACTATCATACTCGGCTTGCATAGCTACTCTCCAATTTGGATCTGACATGGCTTCCTCCATAGTTACTGGTTCTTTTACCGTCTTGATGATTTGGGTCATCAAAGCCATGTTTACTAGTTGTTGTCCTGATCTGTTCTGCTCCTCTATTCTCTTTGATCGTCTTAGTCCATCAGGACGTGGACTATCATCAGTAATTCCTGGATTTCTTCCATCAAAGAGCTGTTGGAACCACTTCAGTTGTGGCTTTCTTGTGGGTACAACAGGTTGGTCTTCAGTCTCCTCATCATTAGAGATTTCTTCATTGTTCAATAGTCGTTGTTCAGGCACTTGGTGGATTACTTCATCAGTTGATGACGAAATGGCAGGACCGCTATCCTCCATTGAGTGTGGTCGCTCATTAAACACCACATCTCAGCTTATGATCACCTTCTTGGCCTTTACATCATAGAGTCTGTATGCTTTAGACTCTTCACTATATCCCAAGAAAATGCCCTTCTTGCTCTTGTCATCCAATTTCTTTCGATTTTCATTTAGAATGTGTACAAAACACTCACACCCAAATTTTCTTAAATGAGACACAGAAGGTTTCGTACCATAATAAGCCTCATTAGGAGTCTTATCGTTGAGTGCCCTGGTTGAGCACCGATTGATGATGTATACCGCTGTGTTGACTGCTTCAGCCCAGAATGTGTCAGGTAGGCTAGCACCTTTCAACATGCATCGAGCCATTTCTACAATTGTTCGATTTCTTCGTTCCACAACTCTATTTTGTTGTGGTGTGTATGGAGCAGTCAATTGGCGCTTAATCCCAAGCTTGTTGTAGTAGTTGGTGAACTCTGTAGAACAGAATTCCTCGCCACGATTGGTACGAAGTTTCTTCAACTGAGTTGTGTTCTCATTTGTCATAAGTTTGTGCCACACTTTAAATTTTTCAAGAGCATCAGCCTTGTCCCGAAGGAAGTACACCCACATCTTCCTACTATAATCGTCGACTAACAGCATAAAGTAGGAAGATCCTCCCAACGCCGTCGTAGTCATTTTTCCGTAGAGGTCAGCATGTACCAACTTTAGAGGAGCCTTTGATTGGTTATGACTCTCTTTGGGAAATGACTGTCTATGTTGCTTGCCCAGCATACAAGCTTCACATGGTCCTTCAATTTCTTCAATTGAAGGCAAGTCGACCACCATCTTCTTCTTTTGCATTTCCTTTAACACATGATAGGAAATGTGCCCAAACCTTTCATGCCAAAGTTGACTTGTTTTGGCATCCACGACAGCAGAAAGAGAGCTGATTTCGTAAAGATTATTTTTGCGAATACCTTTACTCACGATATTTTGATCCTTGTCAAGAATCAAAGCTTCTGTCTTCTTGAACCGCACTTCTAGATCATTATCTGTAATAGCAGCTACAGATAACAAATTTCTGGTGATCTGGGGTACAAAGAGTACGTTGGACAGCTTCTTGCTTCCTCCATCTTTAGACACGAGCGAGATGGTTCCAGTGTCCTCAACGGGACACCTAGCATTATTCCCGACGATAACATTCATTGGTTCTTGTAGAGGTTTTATGGAGTCATATTACTCCTTCTTGCTGGTCATGTGTCAGGAAGCTCCACTATCTAACACCCATGCACTTGTTTGATGTACATGTGCGCTAGTACACATTTCCTCTGATACATCTGTTACAGTAAACAGATGCACTTCCATTTTAGTCGTATTGGCAGATTCTTTATTTCTCCAATTTGGCTTTAAAGTTCCGTTCTTCTCGTCATGGATTCGTTTCCTGCAATCTTTGACAGCATGACCTTTCTTATTGCAGTAGTAGCACGATCCAGAGAACGTCTTCTCTTTGCTTTCTTCTTTTCTTCTTGGTTACTCCTCGCCTTGGCTGTAAAGGCAGAGTCAAGTTGATTTTCTTTTCTCCTCAGCCTCATCTCCTCCTCCATCAACATGGCAGTGAATTCTTCAAACGTCAAAGGAGGAATGCGAACTTGTGTATTGAGTGCTGTCACAAGGCCATCAAATTTTGGAGGCAACACTCTAATGCACCTTCGAGCTAGTTCCTCGGTTGATTTGGCAATACCAACTGCAGCCATTTGATCACGTAGGTTTTTCATCCTACTGATAAATGACTCAACTACTTCATCTTCACTTAATCTCTCAGTAGCTAACTGATTCTCCAAGTTCTGAATGCGAGTCTGATTCCTTGTTTCATACTGATTTCTCAGTATGTTCCAAGCTTCAGTTGCCTTGGTTGTGTGTTGAATTAGAGTAAAGACGGAATCTTGAACACTTGTTACAATTGCACAAAGTGCATCAGCATTTCGTCTCCTCCATTCTTTAACAAGCTGAGGATCTGGAGGTGTGACCTTTTTTATGTCATCTTCAGCACGAACTGCAACTGGTTCTACATCTGAGCCTAACACTGTATCAAGGAGTTCGTAGGAGTCCAGAACTGTAGTGATTTTGAACTTCCACAAAAGATAGTTCGTGCCATCAAGCTTTCCTTCTGTGAAGGTAGGGGGACGGATGAATTGTTGGTACTAAACCGGAACTAGAACTAGTAGAAGAAGAACTAGCACCTTGAGTAGTCATAGTTGTTGAGCTTTACTAGACAAGATTGTTGTTAAGAGCCCCTTAAGCTCTGATACCATGTAAGAATATAACCAATTTTTCAGAAACATCTTAACAACAATTAAGTAGAAAGACAACACTACTTGTTATAACAATTCAATATAACATTTACAAGATAATTGTCCCACCGTGCGCTCTCAAGATTAGAGCTTCAATGGCTTCTGGACTTACAAGAAGAATACAAGAAAGAAAGACTAACTTAGGATTGTGTTTGGAGTTGTGTTGTGGATGAAAATGATGAACTAATGCATGCCTATTTATAGAATTCAGCTAGCCCGCCACATGAGACTTTCCTATCAAACATTTCAATCTTGGTTGGCTTTACCAACCATGTTCAAAGTATTAACCACCCATATTTATCACATGGGTGGCTACAATTGACCACATGGGTGGCTAGCATCCAAGTCAACTTCTAGGATGTTTCCTTTGGTCAAATTGGCTAACTTTAGCATTGCATCAACCCGACGTCATCTTAGGTAATTGCAAATTACCGAACTTCTTTCTTGTAGCCATCGCGATCTCTTTTGACCTCATCGACGTTTAAGTCGGAATCATTAATTTATGCTACCATATAATTAACGATACTTATTATGAAGAGGTGGATATTGACATATATCAACAGGAGCCACCTCTAGAGTCCTGTACGTATCAAAATGTATCTTTTTTACTACATGTTTAAGTACTCTCGCTTGGTTCCTAGAGGGCCTCGGGGAGGAAAGACGGGTAAATGTGTTCATTTATATTTATGTTATATTGTGAACTTGCTTATTTCATATGATATGTTTTCAAAAGGGTTTTTCATAAGATTAACCGGAAAAGAGTTTTTAAAACATTATCGCTCGTTCCCCCTCACTGAGTTCATAAGGACTCACCCTCTTTTTTGTCACAGGTGAAGAAGATTTGGAACAGGTACCCGAAGAAAATGTGCTAGTTGATGAACCTTTAGAATGACTATGTACATTGCGTGGTTTTCGTGAACACGAATGTTATTAGGGATGTTGTGTTTGATTGTAGACGGTTTATTTTGTTGATGTAAATGACCCCATTGTAATTTGGGTCTAATTTTTGGCTTGTACTGATTATAACCGGATGAACTCTTTATTGGTTGTTTGCTTTCATTATCTTGGTTAGTAGTTATTGTAGGCGTTTAAACCACTAGGTGAAGAATCAAACAAGTTAACTCTATCTAATTTCACTTAGGTACTTATTCTAAGCTAAAGAATAATAGGTACTTGCATAATAGGAACTAGCAAATAAACGGGACATAGTTATCATGCTAGGCTTGTCAATCAAACGAGACTATAGAGATAAATTAGTAGGCATATCTATTGATAACAAAATAGGAAATTTTAGTTGGAATTGAATCAAATTGAAGGTTTTGAGGTGTTTTAGAAGATTAGGTCAAACCAAAGGTCTTAAATATAGCCGTCACGCTGCCGGTTTTCCAGAAAAACTTTTGGAGTTCTAGGCCAACGTTAAGCATTAAATCATAACAAAAAGCTAAGACTGTGAAATAGTATAAATGAATTAGGTCATACCCTAGTTTAGACTCCTTAGGTCAGGTTGGGGCGTGACAGCGTAACTCCTTACGGATCAAAAGTTATGGGCACCGGAGCGACGGAGACCAAGTTCTAAGCCCCACGCCCTCGATTTGTGGGCCCAGCCTCTACTTGAGGTGAAGTTGTCTTGCCCAAGGTACCGTGGGATTCAGTAATAGAAATGTGATGGATTAGGTTGTCGTCCTTTTCGCAGTTCACGACGTACGATCCGGGATAGAAAAACAGCGCAAAAGAATAAAAGTGTCCCAAACCAGATGAAAATATTAGATTTTGGTCTCTAAAAATAGGCGCAGCTGAGCAATCTTGCTGCCCCCGTCGTAGAGCTCGCGGAGTGCTTTCCAACGGTATGCTGTACGCCACGTAACTACTTACGAATCAAAAGTTATGGGCACCAAAGCGACTGAGACCTGGTCCCAAGCCCCACGCCCTCGGTTTCCGGGCCCAACCTCTACTTGAGGTGAAGTTGTCTTGCCCAAGGTGCCGTGGGATTTGGTAATACAAATGTGATAGATTAGGTTGTCGTCCTTTTCGCAGCTCACGATGTACGATCCGGGAGGGAAAAACAGCGCAAAAGAAGAAAAGTGTCCTGAAATTGATGAAAACGTTTGATTTTGGTCTCTGAAAAGAGGCACAGGCGAGCAGGCTTGCTGCCCCCGTCGTAGCGCTTTCCAACGATATGTTGTGCGCTGCATAACTCCTTACGGATCAAAAGTTATGGGCACCAAAGCGACGGAGACGTGGTCCCAAGCCCTACATCCTCGGTTTACGGGCCCAGCCTCTACATGAAGTGAAGTTGTCTTGCCCAAGGTACCATGGGATTCAGTAATAGAAATATGATGGATTAGGTTGTCGTCCTTTTCGCAGCTCACGACGTACAATACGGGACGGAAAAACAGTGCAAAAGAAGAAAAGTGTCCCGAAACTGATGAAAATGTTCAATTTTTGGCTCCGAAAATAGGCGCAGCAGATCTGGCTTGCTGCCCCCAATCGTAGAGCTCTTGGAGAGCTTTCTAACGATTTGTTGTGCACCGCGTAACTCATTACAGATCAAAAGTTATGGGCACCAGAGCGACGGAGACTTGGTCCCAAGCCCCACGCCCTCCGTTTGCAGGCTCAGCCTCTACTTGAGATGAAGTTGTCTTGCCTAAGATGCCGTGGGATTCAGTAATAGAAATGTGACGGATTAGGTTGTCGTCCTTTTCATGGCTCACAACGTACGATATGGGACCGAAAAATAGCACAAAAGAAGAAAATGGTCCAAAAACAGGCGCAGCCAAGCAGGCTTGCTACCTCTATCGTAGAGCTCTCGGAGAGCTTTCCAACGGTATGTTGTGCGCCGCGTAACTCCTTACAGATCAAAAGTTATGGGTACCGGAACGACGGAGACTTGGTCCCAAGCCCCACGCCCTCGGTTTGCGAACCCAGCCTCTACTTGAGGCAAAGTTTTCTTGCCCAAGGTGCCATGGGATTTGATAATAGAAATGTGATGGATTAGGTTGTCATCCTTTTTGCAGCTCATGACGTACAATCCAAGATGGAAAAACAGCGCAAAAGGAGAAAAGTGTCACAAAATTGATGAAAACATTTGATTTTGTTCTTCAAAAATAGGTGCAACCATGCAGGCTTGCAGTCTTAGTCGTAGAGCTCTCGGAGAGCTTTCCAACGGTATGTTGTGCACTACGTAACTCCTTATGGATTAAAAGTTATGGGCACCAAAGCGACGGAGACCTGGTCCCAAACCCCATACCCTCAGTTTGCGGGCCCAGTCTCTAGTTGAGGGGAAGTTGTCTTGCCCAAGGTTCCGTGGGATTCAGTAATAGAAATGTAATTGATTAGGTTGTCGTCCTTTTCCCGGCTCACGACATACGATTCGGGGCAAAAAACCAGCACAAAAGAAGAAAAGTGTCCCGAAACTGATGAAAATGTCCTATTTTGGTCTCCGAAAATAGCGCAGCCTTGTAGGCTTGCTGCCCCTGTCGTAGAGCTCTCGGAGAGCTTTCCAACAGTATGCTGTGCATACCTCATTACGGATCAAAAGTTATGGGCACCGAAGCGACGGAGACCTAGTCCCAAGCCCTACGCCCTCGGTTTGTAGGCCCAGCCTCTACTTGAGGCGAAGTTGTCTTGCCCAATGTACCGTGAGATTCAGTAATAAAAACGTGATGGATTAGGTTGTCGTCCTTTTCGCAGCTCACGACGTACGATCCGGGATGAAAAAATAGCGCAAAAAAAGAAAAGTATCCCGAAATTGATGAAAACGTTCAATTTTGGTCTCTTAAAATAGGCGCAGTGGAGCAGTCTTGCAGCCACCGTCGTATTGCTCTTGGAGAGCTTTCCAACGGTATGTTTTGCGCTGCGTAACTCCTTACGTATCAAACGTTATCGGCACTGGAGCGACGGAGACCTGGCCCCAAGTCCCATGCCCTTGGTTTGCGGGTCCAGCCTCTACATGAGATGAAGTTGTCTTGCCCAAGACGCAGTGGGATTCGGTAATAGAAATGTGATGGAATAGGTTGTCGTCCTTTTCGCGGCTCATGACGTATGATCCCGGACGAAAAAACAGCGCAAAAGAAGAAAAGTGTCCCGAAACTGAATAAAACGTTCGATTTTGTTCTCCGAAAATAGGCGCAGCCGAGCAGGCTTGCTGCCCCCGTCGTAGAGCTCCCGGAGAGCTTTTCAACGGTTTGTTGTGCACCGCGTAACTCCTTACGGATCAAAAGTTATGGGCACCAGAGCGACGGAAACCTGGTCCCAAGCCCCACGCCCTCGGTTTGCAGGCCCAGCCTCTACTTGAGGCGAATTTGTCTTGCCCAAGATGCTGTGGGATTCGGTAATAGAATTGTGATGGATTAGGTTGTCTTCCTTTTCACAACTCACGACGTACGATCCGGGACCGAAAAACAGCGCAAAAGAAGAAAAGTGTCCCGAAACTGATGAAAACATTCAATTTGGGTCTCTGAAAATAGGCACAGCTGTGTAGGCTTGCTGCCCTAATCGTAGAGCTCTCGGTGAGATTTCCAACGGTATGCTGTACACCGCGTAACTCCTTACGGATCAAAAGTTATGGGCACTGAAGCGACGGAGACCTGGTCCCAAGCCCTAAGCCCTCGGTTTGCGGGCCCAGCCTCTACGTGAAGTGAAGTTGTCTTGCCCAAGGTGCCGTGGGATTTGGTAATAGAAATGTGATGGATTAGGATGTCGTCTTTTTTGCAGCTCACGACGTAATATCCGGGACAGAAAAACAGCGTAAAAGATGAAAAGTGTCCCAAAACATATTAAAACATTCGATTTTGGCCTCCGAAAAAAGGAGCAGCCATGCAGGCTTGCGGTCCTATGGTAGAGCTCTCGTAGAGCTTTCCAACGGTATGTTGTGCACCACGTAACTCCTTACGGATCAAAAGTTATGGGCACCAAAGCGACGGAGACTTGGTCCCAAGCCCCACACCCTCAGTTTGCCGGCCCAATCTCTACTTGAGGTGAAGTTGTCTTGCCCAAGGTGCCATGGGATTCAGTAATATAAATGTAATTGATTAGGTTGTCGTCCTTTTCGCGGCTCACGACATACGATCCGGGATGAAAAAACATCGCAAAAGAAGAAAAGTTTCCCGAACGGATGAAAATGTTCGATTTTGGTCTCCGAAAATAGTACAGCCTTGTAGGCTTGCTGCCCCCGTCATAGAGCTCTCGGAGAGCTTTCCAACAGTATACTGTGCGCCGCATAACTCCTTACGGATCAAAAGTTATGTGCACCGAAGCGACGGAGACCTAGTCCCAAGCCCTACGCCCTCAGTTTGCGAGCCCAGCCTCTACTTGTGGCGAAGTTGTCTTTCCCAAGGTACCGTGGGATTCCGTAATAAAAACGTGATGGCTTAGGTTGTCGTCCTTTTCGCGGCTCACGACGTACGATCCGGGATGAAAAAATAACGCAAGAAAAGAAAAGTGTCCCAAAACTGATGAAAATGTTCGATTTTGGTCTCTTAAAATAGGCGCCGCTAAGCAGTCTTGCATCCCCCGTCCTAGAGCCCTCGGATAGCTTTCGAACGGTATGTTTTGCGCCGCATAACTCCTTACATATCAAACGTTATGGGCACTGGAGCGACGGAGACGGAGACCTGGTCCCAAGCCCCATGCCCTAGGTTTGTGGGCCCAGCCTCTACATGAGGTGAAGTTGTCTTGCCCAAGGCGCCGTGGGATTCGGTAATAGAAATGTGATGGATTAAGTTGTTGTCCTTTTTACGACTCACGACGTACAATACGGGATCGAAAAACAGCGCAAAAGAAGAAAAGTATCCCGAAACTGATGAAAACGTTCAATTTTGGGCTCCGAAAATAGGCGCAGCCCTACTAGCTTCCTGCCCCCATCGTAGAGCTCTTGGAGAGCTTTCCTACGGTTTGTTGTGCGCCGCTTAACTCCTTACAGATCAAAAGTTATGGGCACCGGAGCGACGGAGACCTGGTCCCAAGCCCCACGCCCTCGGTTTGCAGGCCCAGCCTCTACTTGAGGTGAAGTTGTCTTTCCAAAGATGCCGTGGGATTCAGTAATAGAAATGTGATGGATTAGGTTGTCATCTTTTTCGCTGCTCACGACGTACGATCCGAGACAGAAAAACAGCATAAAAGAAGAAAATGGTCCCGAAACTGATGAAAATGTTAGATTTTGGGCTCTGAAAATAGGCGCAGCCGAGAAGGCTTGCTTCCCCTGTCGTAGAGTTCTCGGAGAGCTTTCCAACGGTATGTTGTGCGTCGCGTAACTCCTTACATATCAAAAGTTATGGGCATCGGAACGACGGAGTCCTGGTCCTAAGCCCCACGCCCTCGGTTTGCGAGCCCAGCCTCTACTTGAGGCGAATTTGTCTTGCCCAAGGTGCCATGGGATTCGGTAATAGAAATGTGATGGATTAGGTTGTCGTCCTTTTAGTGGCTCATGACGTACGATCCAGGACGGAAAAAAAGCGCAAAAGAAAAAAAGTATCCCGAAACTGATGAAAACGTTTGATTTCGTTCTTCAAAAATAGGCGCAGCCGTGCAGGCTTGCTGTCCTAGTCGTAGAGCTCTCGGAGAGCTTTCCAATGGTATGCTTTGCACCACGTAACTCCTAACGGATCAAAAGTTATGGGCACCAATGCGACGGAGACTTGGTCCCAAGCCCCACACCCTCGGTTTGCGGGCCCAGTCTCTACTGGAGGTGAAGTTTTCTTGCCCAAGGTGCCATGGGATTCAGTAATAGAAATGTAATTGATTAGGTTGTCGTCCTTTTCGCGGCTCATGACGTACGATCCGGGACGAAAAAACATCGCAAAAGAAGAAAAGTGTCCAGAAACTGATGAAAATGTTTGATTTTGGTCTCCGAAAATAGCGCAACCTTATAGGCTTTTTGCCCCCGTCGTAGAGCTCTCGGAGAGCATTCCAACGGTATGCTGTGCGCAGCATAACTCCTTACGGATCAAAAGTTATGGACACCGAAGCGACGGAGACCTAGTCCCAAGCCCTATGCCCTCGGTTTGCGGGCCCAGCCTCTACTGGTGGCGAAGTTGTCTTGTCCAAGATACTGTGGGATTTGGTAATAAAAATGTGATGGATTATGTTGTCGTCCTTTTCGCGGCTCATGAAGTACGATTCGGGACAAAAAAATAGCGCAAAAAAAGAAAACTGTCTTGAAACTGATGAAAATGTTCGATTTTGGTCTCTTGAAATAGGCGCAGCTGAGCAGTCTTGCGGCCCCCGTCATAGAGCTCTCGGAGAGCTTTTCAACGGTATGTTTTACGCCGTGTAACTCCTTACGTATCAAACGTTATGGGCACTGGAGCGACAGAGACCTGGTCCCAAGCCCCACACCCTTGGTTTGCAGGCCCAGCCTCTATATAAAGTGAAGTTGTCTTGCACAAGGCGCCGTGGGATTTGGTAATAGAAAAGTGATGGATTAGGTTGTTGTTCTTTTCGCGGCTCACGACCTACGATCCGGGACGGAAAAATAGCGCAAAAGAAGAAAAGTGTCCCAAAATTGAATAAAACGTTTGATTTTATGATCCAAAAAAAGATGCAGCCAAGCAGGCTTGCTGCCCCTGTCGTAGAGCTCTCGGAGAGCTTTCCAACGATTTGTTGTGTGCCGCGTAACTCCTTACGGATCAAAAGTTATGGGCACCGAAGCGATAGAGACCTAGTCCCAAGCCCCACGCCCTCGGTTTGCGGGCCCAGCCTCTACTTGAGGCAAAGTTAACTTGGCCAAGATGATGTGGGATTCAGTAATAGAAATGTGATGGATTTGGTTGTCGTCCTTTTTGCAACTCACGACGTACGATCCGGGACGGAAAAACAGCGCAAAAAAGGAAAAGTGTCTCGAAATTGATGAAAATGTTCAATTTTGGTCTCTAAAAATAGGCACAACCGTGCAGGCTTGCTACCCCCATCGTAGAGCTCTCGGAGAGCTTTCCAACGGTATGTTGTGCGCCGCGTAACTCCTTACGGATAAAAAGTTATGGGCACTGAAGCGACGGAGACCTGGACCCAAGCCCCACGCCCTCGATTTGCGGGCCCAGCCTTTACGTGAAGTGAAGTTTTCTTGCCCAAGGTGTTGTGGGATTCGGTAATAGAAATGTGATGGATTAGGTTGTCGTCCTTTTTGCGTCTCACGACGTACGATCCAGGGCGAAAAAATAGCGCAAAAGAAGAAAAGTGTCCCGAAACTGATGAAAATATTTGATTTTGATCTACAAAATAGGCGCAGCCGTGCAGGCTTACTGCCCTAGTCGTAGAGCTCTCGGAGAGCTTTCCAACGGTATGCTATGTGCCGCGTAACTCCTTACGGATCAAAAGTTATGGGCACCAAAGCGACGGAGACTTGGTCCCAAGCCCCATGCCCTCAGTTTGCGGGCCCAGCCTCTACTTGAGGCAAAGTTGTCTTGCCCAAGGTGACGTGGGATTCAGTAATAGAAATGTAATTGATTAGGTTGTCATCCTTTTCGCGGCTCACGATGTACGATCTAGGACGGAAAAACAGAGCAAAAGAAGAAAAGTGTCCCAAAACTAATGAAAACGTTCAATTTTGGTATCCAAAAATAGCGCAGCCGTGCAGGCTTGCTGCCCCCGTCATAGAGCTCTCAGAGAGCTTTCCAACAGTATGTTGTGCCCCGTGTAACTCCATACGGATCAAAAGGTATGGGTACCGAAGCGAAGGAGACCTAGTCCCAAGCCCTACGCCCTCGGTTTGCGAGCCCAGCCCCTACTTGAGGCGAACTTGTCTTGCCCAATGTGTCATGAGATTCGGTAATAAAAATGTGATGGATTAGGTTGTCATCCTTTTCGCAGCTCACGACGTACGATCCGGGACGAAAAAACACGCAAAAGAAGAAAAATGTCCCGAAACTGATGAAAACATTCGATTTTGGTCTTCAAAAATAACACAGTCGTTCAGGCTTGCTACGCCCGTCGTAGAGCTCTCGTAGAGCTTTCCAACTGTATGCTATGCGCCGCGTAACTCACGGATCAAAAGTTATGGGCACCGAAGCGACGGAGGCCTGGTCCCAAGCCCCACGCCCTCAGTTTGCTGGCCCAGCCTCTACTTGAGGCGAAGTTATCTTGTCCAAGGTGCCGTGGGATTCGGTAATAGTAATGTGATGGATTAGGTTGTCGTCCTTTTCGCGGCTCACGACGTATGATCCGGGACGGAAAAATTGCACAAAAGAAGAAAATGGTCCCGAAACTGATGAAAATGTTAGATTTTCAGCTCCTAAAATAGGCACAGTGTGAGGCCCGACCTCGATTTGCATGCGATACCTCGTTTCGTGTGCCCTAACCTAGATTTGCGTGCCTTGACCTAGGTTTAAGAATTGTGTTTCGTTTTATGTGCCTTGCATTGAATTACGTGCATTTATTTAGGGTTACGTGCATTTACTTGGAAAATGTGCATTCGTCTCGTAGTTCGTGCCCTACCTCGTAGTGCGTGCCCTAGACCTAAGAAAGCATGCCCTCACGTTAATCAAGAAAGCATCTTACACGAAGTACTAGATCAATAATTAATCCTACAAATTCTACTAACTAATATTAAATTACTAATTCAACCCACTAGAAGACAAAATCTCACAAAAAGCTAGACATTCCTTATTCTTTATTTCTTATTCTTTTGCACTTTCAAACATACAATTAATTAATGCTCAAAAGATGACAAAGATTCAGCATTTTCATGCCTTGGCCGACCACCTTGTGGCATTTATGCTTGCTTGCTCAATTCAAAATTAATTCTAGACAATTCTATGACAAGTTATGACACAAATGCATAAAAAAAAAAAAAAAAAAACTAGCTCAAAACTCTACCAAACTCCATGAATCTCGACATAAGCTCCTTGCCATGCTAGGTAATTCAAAAACCATGCTTCTTGAAGACACAAATCTGATTTTTACATGCCCAAGGCCGACACAAGCCTCAACAATTGCACAAACTTCTATTTTTCTTTCATTTCTCTCATTTCCTCACATTTCTCTCTCTCCCTCTCATTCTTCTCTCTTTCTCTCGGCTTTGGCTGAGTTTCTATGCTCCATAGCTCATCTTCATCACTCCATGGTTAATCAAGGCAAGCAAGAAGGTAGGGAACTCGACTAAGCAAGCTAGGTTGCAAGAAAACTCACATGCAAGCTCTTTGAACAACCATTTCGGCTTAGGTGAGTTTGCTAGCTTCCATTTCTTTTCTTCTTGTTCTAATCACATGCATCTACTAAGAACTTTGTCACTAAGCTAGGAAAAATAGAGAAAATCGAGTGGTGTCTCGGCTAAGCAAGGAAGAAGGTCAACTTTGTGCTTCACCAAGAGTCTTGTGCATCTTCTTGTTGTTTTGCTAAGGTGAGGGCTAAAACTTCTTGAAAATCTTTCAAAAAAACCCACATGCATGCTCTTAAATGTTTATCTTTTCTTCTGTACTTGAGATATATGTGTGTTCATAAGCTTTTACAACCATGCATGGCAAGAGTTTGGGCTAGAATGTGATGTTAGATGAAATCGTGCATGTGACAGCTTTCTGTCTTGTTGGTGCGAGGTGCTTTTGGCTAGGTAAATGATGTTGAAAATGCGTAAAAATTGGTAAGTAACTATTTTTTCCAGTTCGGAACATTTTTTGCAGAAATAGGCCAAAGCTAATTTTGACTCTAAGGTCCTCAAAATGGAAAATCATTAAAATGTGTCAAAATCTAGAAAGTCTGGAAAAATGAAGCAGGTTTTGGCAGATTCACTGACTTTGTGGAACGAACCAGTTTGGACTTAGTAAATGACATCCAAAATGCATGAAATTTGGTAGGATGCTATATTTTTCAGTTCTTGACATTTTTGACAGAAATGGACTAAGGCTAAATCTGACCCTAAGGATCTCAAAAATGACAAGTATTGAAATGTGTGCAAATCTGGACAGTTTTGTGCAATCCCACTGTTTTGGCTATAACTATTGAACCCGAACTCCAAATGATGCGAGGTTTGTTTCTGAATTTAGTTCACTTATTAAGATTTAATTTGACATCTTATTAACTGGATTTGGAGATTTTTTGCTTGTCTTAATGACTATGAGAAAACAGCCCATTGCAGTGAGGGTTTCACTTAGTGATATGCATAGAAAAATTATTGTAGCTTCTCTTGTTGTGTTAAATGCTTGGGATTGTGGCATTGGCATGTTGTGTGGACTGTTTTGAATACTTGAGGGTGTTTGAATCAATCGATGCATGGCTTGAGTTTTATTTTGAGATGACTTGGGGCTTAATCGCACGGGTAAGCACGAATTGGAACCCTAGTAACTAGGTGAATTTGCTAAGTGTTGATCCTTGGGATGTTGTGTTGGATTATGTGTTTAGTAGGCTGCCCGTAGTTGCCCTTGTAGCCCTAAATATGATTTCGATGATTTCATGTTGATAAGTAGGCTTTTCTTGCACCCGGTCCCACGTAGATGTCGTTGCATGTTGAATAATCTTGTTATTTGATTACGTGAACTTTGAAATGAGTTATATGACTTGATTTACGTGTGTTACATGGCTGCCCATTTAATGTTCATATAACTCCATGTGCCTTTCAAGTGAAATTACTTGTCTTATCGTGCCTCGCTTGTTTACTTGTCAATGTACAATCTTATGACTGCTCGGAGGCAACCTACTTTGTTGTCCTCCTAATATGATATATTAAATGTCATAAATGTGCATTGCATGCAAGGTTGCAACCTTTCATTCTGGCGTGGTAGCGTTCACGCACACCGGGCGACATCGGGCTTGCCGGTGTAACTGTGACTACCATTGTCCAATTCCTTCTCTCGCTTGGGGGCTAGACTTCCTCGGAGAGTTGGGTCGTAGGATTTCTAGGTACATCCGAAGTACACCCATTTGGCGTGATAAGGGGATGATTTGAAGTCGGCCGCAACAACTGATACTGGAAATGAACGGAGAGCAAAAGCTCACCGTATCCTTTTCACTATGTGTATAAGTACTCTCGCTTGGTTCCTGGAGGACCTCGGGGAGGAAAGACGGGTAATTGTGTTCCTTTACTTTTATATTATTTGTTATATACTCATTTGTGATATATTCATGCTTGCAAAAAGGGTTTTCATAAGTTGAACCGGAAAATGAGTTTCAAAACCTATTTCTCGTTTCCCCCTCGCTGAATTCATAAGGACTCACCCTCTTTTATCATCTCAGGTGAAGAAGATCAAGAACAGGTACCCGAGGACGACGTGCCTAACAA
Organism: Ehretia macrophylla; assembly: GCA_037974665.1. Taxonomy (NCBI): domain Eukaryota; kingdom Viridiplantae; phylum Streptophyta; class Magnoliopsida; order Boraginales; family Ehretiaceae; genus Ehretia; species Ehretia macrophylla. The sequence goes on from CM075777.1 coordinate 60,488,020, forward strand.
TGATTCCTTGGAATGATCGCCTGTCCTATGTGCTTTGCTTGGTTATGGCCATTTGTGAACACTATGCTACTTGAAGACTATTTCTTTTCATGTTGCTTAATGTTTGTAATGTAAAAGACCCTCGTTGTAATTTGGGGTCTAATTTTGAATTTGTACTGATAATAACTAGACAGACACTATTATGGTCGTTTTCCTATCGTTACTAGTTAGTATCTATCATAGGATTATGAAGTATCTGGTAAGGACTAAGTAAAATGAACCTATCCAATCTTAAGCAGGTACCCATTGTTAAGCTAAGGTCAACAGGTACTTTTGTAACGAGGATTACCAAACAAACGAGACATAGTATCATGCTAGGTTATTAATCAAACTAGACATCGAGATAACTAGTAGGCGTTTCAATTGACGGTAAATAGTAATCTTAGTTGGAAATGAATTTGAGATTGTAAATTTTGAGGCGATTAGAGAATTAGGTCAAACTAAGGAGCCCAATTACAACCGTTATGTTGCCGGTTTTCCAGAGAATTTGTGGAGTTTAGGCTAAAATGTTAAGTGTTAAACCTTCATAAACGGTTAAGTATGTGATATGACTTGAATGTTAGATCACACCCTAGTCTAATCTTTATAGGCCGGGTTGGCGTGTGACACGCAGCCGATCAGGCTTTCTGCCCATGTCGTAGAGCTCTCGGAGAGCATTTCAATGGTACGCTGTGCGCCGCGTAACTCCATACGGATCAAAAGTTATGGGCACCGAAGCGACGGAGACCAGGTACCAAGCCCCACGCCCTCGGTTTGTGGGCCCAGCCTCTACGTGAAGTGGAGTTGTCTTGCCCAAGGTGCCGTGGGATTTGGTAATAGAAATGTGATGGATTAGGTTGTTGTTCTTTTCGCAGCTCACGACGTACGATCCGGGATGGAAAAACAACGCAAAAGAAGAAAAGTGTCCTAAAACTGATGAAAATATTTGATTTTGGTCTCCGAAAATAGGCGCAGCTGTGCAGGCTTGCTACCTCTGTCGTAGAGATCTCGGAGACCTTTCCAATGGTATGCTTTGCGCCGCGTACCTTCTTACGGATCAAAAGTTATGGGCACTGGAGCCACGGAGACCTAGTCCCAAGCCCCACGCCCTCGGTTGCGGGCCCAGCCTCTACTTGAGGCGAAGTTGTCTTGCCCAAGGTACCATTGGATTCGGTAATAGAAATGTAATGGATTAGATTGTCGTCCTTTTCGTAGCTCACAACGTACGATCCGGGACGAAAAAATAGTGCAAAAGAAGAAAAGTGTCTTGAAACTGATGAAAACATTCAATTTTGGTCTCCAAAATTAGCGCAGCCGTGCATGCATGCTGCCTCCGTCGTAGAGCTCTTAGAGAGCTTTCCAACGGTATGCTATGCACCGCGTAACTCCTTACGGATCAAAAGTTATGGGCACCGAAGCGACGGAGACCTGGTCCTAAGTCCCATGCCCTCGGTTTGTGGGCCCAGCCTCTACATGAGGCAAAGTTGTCTTGCCCAAGGTGTCGTTGGATTCGGTAATAGAAATGTGATGGATTTGGTTGTCGTCCCTTTCGCAGCTCACGACGTACAATCCGGGACGGAAAAACAACGCAAAAAAAGAAAATGGTCTCGAAACTGATGAAAATATTCGATTTTGGTCTTCGAAAATAGGCGCAGCCAAGCAGGCTTACTACCCTATGGTAGAGCTCTCGGAGAGCTTTCCAACGGTATACTGTGCGCCGCATAACTCTTTACGGATCAAAAGTTCTAGGCACCGGAACGATAGAGGTGGTCCTAAGTCCCACGCCCTCGGTTTGTGGGGCCCAGCCTCTGCAGGAGGCAAAGTTGTCTTGCCCAAGGTGTCATTGGATTTGGTAATAGAAATGTGATGGATTTGGTTGTAGTCCCTTTCGCAGCTCACGACGTACGATCTGGGACAGAAAAACAGCGCAAAAGTAGAAAAGTGTCCCGAAATTGAAGAAAATGTTCGATTTTGGTCTCCGACAATAGAGCAGCTGTGCAAGCTTGGTGCCCCCATCGTAGAGCTCTCAGAGAGCTTTCCCATGGTATGTTGTGCGCCGCGTAACTCCTTATGGATCAAAAGTTATGGGCACCGAAGCGACGGAGACCTGGTCCCAAGCCCCATGCCCTCGGTTTGCGGTCCCAACCTCTACGTGAAGTGAAGTTGGCTTGCCCAAAGTGCCATGGGATTCGGTAATAGAAATGTGATGGATTAGGTTGTCATCTTTTTCGCGGCACACGACGTACGATCCGGGACGAAAAAATAGCACAAAAGAAGAAAAGTGTCCCAAAATAGATGAAAACGTTCGATTTTGGGCTCTAAAAATGGGCACAGCAGAGCAATCTTGTTGCCCCTGTCGTTGAACTCTTGGATAGCTTTACAACGGTTTGTTTTGCACCGCGTAACTCCATATGGATCAAAAGTTATGGGCACCGGAGCGACGGAGACTTGGTCCCATGCTCCACGCCCTCGGTTTGCGGGCCCAACCTCTATATGAGGCGAAGTTGTCTTGCCCAAAGTGCCGTTGGATTCGGTAATAGAAATGTGTTGGATTAGGTCGTTGTTCTTTTCGCAGCTCACGACGTATGATCCGGGACGGAAAAACAGCACAAAAGTATAAAAGTATCTCGAAACTGATGAAAATGTTCGATTTTGGTCTCCAAAAATAGCGCATCCATGCAGGCTTGCAGCCCCTATCGTAGAGCTCTCGTAGAGCTTTCCAACGGTATGCTGTGCGCTGCGTAACTCCTTACGAGTCAAAAGTTATGGGCACCGAAGCGACGGAGACCTGGTCCCAAGCCCCACGCCCTCGGTTTGCGGGCCCACCCTCTACTTGAGGCGAAGTTTTCTTGACCAAGGTTCCATGGGATTCGGTAATAGAAATTTGATGGATTAGGTTGTTGTCCATTTTGCGGCTCACGACGTACGATCCGGGACGGAAAAACGGTGCAATAGAAGAAAATGGTCTAGAAACTGATGAAAACGTTCGATTTTGGTCTTCGAAAATGGGCGCACAAAAGCAGGCTTGTTGCCTATGTCGTAGAGCTCTCGGAGAACTTTCCAACGATATGCTGTGCGCCACATAACTCCTTACTGATCAAAAGTTACGGGCACCAAAGTGACAGAGACTTGGTCCCAAGCCCCACGCCCTCGGTTGGCGGGCCCAGCCTCTACATTAGGAGAAGTTGTCTTGCCCAAGGTGCTATGGGATTCAGTAATAGAAATGTAATTGACTAGGTTGTTGTCCTTTTCGCTGCTAACGATGTACGATCTGGGATGGAAAAACAGCGCAAAAGAAGAAAAGTATCCCGAAACTGATGAAAAAGTTTGAATTTGGTCTCCGAAAGTAGCGCAGCCGTGTAGGCTTGATGTCCCCGTCATAGAGCTCTCGGAGAGCTTTCCAACAGTATGCTGTGAGCCGAGTAACTCCTTACGGATCAAAAGTTATGGGCATCGAAGCGTCGGAGACCTAGTCCCAAGCCCTACGCCCTCGGTTTGCCGGCCCAGCCTCTACTTGAGGCGAAGTTGTCTTGCCCAAGGTGCCATGGGATTCGGTAATAGAAATGTGATGGATTAGGTTGTCGTCCTTTTCGCGGCTCATGACGTACGATTCGGGACGGAAAAATAGCGCAAAAGAAGAAAAGTGTCCCGAAACTGATGAAAATGTTCGATTTTGGTCTTTGAAAATAGTTGCAACTGAGCAGTCTTGCTGCCCCCATCGTAGAGCTCTCAGAGAGCTTTCCAACGGTATGCTGTGCGCCGCGTAACTCCTTACGTATAAAAAGTTATAGGCACCGGAGCGACGGAGACCTACTCCCAAACCCCACGTCCTCGGTTTGCGGGCCCAGCCTCTACATGAGGTGAAGTTGTCTTACCCAAGGTGCTGTGGGATTCGGTAATAGAAATGTGATGGATTAGGTTGTCGTCCTTTTTGCGGCTCACGACGTACGATCCGGGAGGGAAAAACAGCCCAAAAGTTGAAAAGTGTCCCGAAACTGATGAAAATGTTCAATTTTGATCTCTAAAAATAGGCGCAGTTGAGCAGACTTGCTGGTCGTGTAGTAGAGCTATCGGAGAGCTTTCCAACGGTATGTTGTACGCCGCGTAAATCCTTATGGATCAAAAGTTATGGGCACCGAAGCGATGGAGACCTAGTCCCAAGCCCTACACCCTCGGTTTGTGGGCCCAGCTTCTACTTGAGGTGAAGTTGTCTTGCCCAAGGTGCTGCAGTATTCAGTAATAGAAATGTGATGGATTAGGTTGTCGTCCTTTTCGTGGCTCACAATGTACGATCCGGGAAGGAAAAACAGTGCAAAAGAAGAAAAGTGTTCTGAAACTGATGAAAATGTTCAATTTTAATCTCCGAAAATAGTCACAACTGAGCAGGCTTGTTGCCCCCGTCGAAGAGCTCTCGGAGAGCTTTCTAACGGTATGTTGTGCGCCGCCTAACACGTTACGGATCAAAAGTTATAGGCGCCGAAGCAATGGAGATTTGGTCCCAAGCCCCACGCCCTCGGTTTGCAGGCCCAGCCTCTACATGAAGCGAAGTTGTCTTGCCTAAGGTGCCGTGGGATTCAGTAATAGAAATGTGATGGATTAGGTTGTCATCATTTTCGTAGCTCACAACGTACGATCCGGGACGAAAAAATAGGACAAAAGAAGAAAAATGTCCCGAAACTGATTAAAATGTTCGATTTTGGGCTCCGGAAATAGGCGCAGCTAACAGGCTTGCCATACCCATCGTAAAGCTCTCGGAGAGCTTTCCAACGGTTTGTTGTGCGCCGCATAACTTGTGAGGCCCGACTCCGATTTGCGTGCGAAACCTAGCTTCGTGTGCCCTAACCTAGATTTGCGTGCCATGACATAGGTTTAAGAAATGAGTTCATTTTATGTGCCATGCATTGAATTACGTGAATTCATTTAGGGTTGCGTGCATTTACTTGAAAAACGTGCGTTTGTCTCGTAGTTCGTGTCCTACCTCGTAGTGCATGCCTTAGACCTAGGTAAGCGTGCCTTCATGCTAATCAAGAAAAAGCATCTTTCACGAAGCACTAGACTATTAAACAATCCTACAAATCCACTAACAATATAATAATCTAAATTCCATTCACTAGAAGACAAAAAATGCACCAAACACTAGACATTCCTTATTTTTTATTCTTTGTTCTTTTTGCATTTTCAACACACAACAATTAACACCCAAAAGATGACAAGAATTCAGAATTTTGCACATGTCATAGCCGGCCATACCATGTTTTGAGCAAGAAAATTTGAACAACACAATTAAATATGCATGCTAGACAAACTATGACACCAAAATGCATAAAAAAAAATGATCAAAACCCTACCACTTGTACATTATTTTCGGCCATATCATCCATGCCCATCCTAGGAATTTCAAAATAGCTCATTGAAGACACAAAATGCTGAATTTGGAAGCCCAAGGCCGACATTCTCCTTGGTCTTGCAAAAGGCTTCATTGTTTGTCATCTTCTTCATTTCTTTTTCATTCATTTCTCTCCTCATCTCACTTTCTCTCTCATTCTCGGCCTTGGCTGAATTCTCCATCTTCTCAACTTCTCTTCTTCACACCATAGCTAAGTATAGCAAGCTACAAGTAAAGAACTACAACCGAGCAAGCTAGAGTTCGAAATCACTCATGCATGTGCATTGAAGCTTCATTTTCGGCCTAGGTGAGTTACTAAGCATCCATTTCTTTTCTTCAAGTTCTAACTACATGCATGCACTAAGAGATTGATCATTAAGCTAGGAAAAATAGAGAAAAGCTAGTAGGATTTCGTCTAGGCAAAGGAAAGGAGAAGATTTGAGCTTCAACAAGGTTGTTGTGCATCCTTTGATTGATTGCAAAGGTGAGGGTTAAAACCTTTTGAAAACTCTTTAAAATTTCACATGCATGCTCATAAATGTGTGTATTTGCTTCTGTACTTGAGTTATATGGTCGGTCATGAGCTTAAGCAACCATGCATGGCAAGATCTTGGCTTGAAAATGATGCTAGGTGAAGTCGAATTTATGTGACAGCTCTCTGACCCGTCTGTTCGAGGTACGTTTAGCTAGGAAAATGATGTTGAAAATGCTTGAAAATTGGTAGGTGACTATTTTGGACAGTTTTGAACATTTTTTCCAGAAATAGGCCGAAGCTAATTTTGACTCTAAGATCCTCAAAATAGCAGATATTTGAAATGCGACAAAATCTAGAAATCTGGAGAAATGAATCAGGTTTTGGAAGATGCACTGACCTTGTGGAACGTACCATATTTGACCTAGTAAATGTTGTCCAAATGCATGAAAATTGGTGTACTGCTATATTTTTCAGTTTTGGACAATTGTGTCAGAAATAGACCAAAGCTAAAACTGACTCTAAGGACCTCAAAAACGTCATTTTCTGGAAAGTGTGCAAATCTGGACAGTTTTGTGCTACCTCACTGTTTCGGCTATAACTAATGATTCTGAACTCCAATTGATGCAAGGTTTGTTTCTGAGTTTAGTTAACTTCTTAAGCTTTAATTTGAAATCTTATTCTCTGAATTTTGAGATTGTTTGCTTACCCGATTCATTGTGAGAAAACAGCCTATTGCAGTGAGTGTTTCACTTAGCTATATGCATGGAAAACTATTGTAACCTCTCTTGTGGTACTAATTGCTTGGAATTGTGATGTTGGAATATTGCGTGGATTGTTTTGAGTACTTGAGGATGTTTGAATTGAATGATGTATGACTTGGGAATGATGTTGAGTTGACTTAGGGTTTGAACACACGATTATGCATGAAATGGAAACCCTAACGGCTAAGTAGTCTTACTAAGCGTTAATCATTGGATATTGTGTGGAAACTGTACGTTGCGTGGGCTGCCCGTAAATGTCTTATAACTTCAATTATGGTTTTGACCATTGCATGTTCTCAAATAAGCTTTTCTTGCTACCGAACCCACGTGAATGTTGTTGCATGTTGAATAATTCGTATCACTTGATTATAGGAGCTTCTTAATGAGTTATATGGCCTGTTTTACATGTGTTACATGGCTGCCCGTTTGATGTTCATATGACTCTATATGCCTTTCAAGTGAAATTACTTGTCTTATCGTGCCTTGTTGACTACTTGACAACGTGCGATCTTATAACTGTTCGGAGGCAACCTACTTTGTTGTCCTCCTAATGTGATATGTTAAATGTTATAAATGTGCATTGCATACAAGGTTGCAACCTTTTGTGTGGCATGGTAGCGTTTCACGTCCGCCGGGCGGCATCGGGCTTGCCGGTGCTACCGTGACTACCATGATCCAATTCCCTCTCTCGCTTGGTATTCACCCTTGGAGAGTTGGGTCGTAGGTTTCGGGGTACATCCGGAGTACACCCAATTGGGAATGATAAGTGGATTATTGAAGTCGGCCGCAACAATTGATTCGAAATTGAAATTGAGAGCAAATGCTCACCGTATCCTTGAAATGATTGGTAATTGTATCCGTTTCTCGATTTGTTTCTTATAATTGCTTACCATATTATTTGTAATATGTGACATGTTTTAAAAAGGGGTTTTCATAAATTGAACCGAAAAATGAGTTTCAAATCGTATTTCTCGTTTTTCCCTCGCTGAGTTCATAAGGACTCTCCATCTTTTATCATCTCAGGTGAAGAAGAACAGGTACAGGAACCCGAGGATAATGTACCGAATGATGAACCCCTGGAGTGATTGCCTGTTATTGTTGTTTTGCTTGAACGTGACTACTTGTGTACCTTTTGCTGCTTGAAGACTATTTCCCTTATGTTATTTGTTGCTTGTGATGTAAAAGACCCCCATTGTAATTTGGGGTCTAATTTTGGTTTGTACTTATTTTAAGTAGACTGATACTAGACATGACACTACTATGATCGTTTTGCTTTTACTACCGCTAGTATCTATCACAGGTTATGATGCTTAGTTAAGGAATAGGTAAATGAACTTATCCAATCTCAACAGGTACTTGCTAATAAGCTAAGATCAACAGGTATATTTAGAAACAAGGATAAATGGACAAACGAGACATAGTATCATGCTAGGTTATAAATCAAACGAGACGTCGAATTAACCAATAGGCAATTCAATTGATGGAATAATAGTAATCTTAGCTGGAATTGAATTTGAGATGGTAAATTTTGAGGCTGTTAGAAAATTTAGGTCAAAACAAAGAGCCCAATTACAGCCGTTATGCTGTCGGATTTTCGGAAAAATTTTGACGTCTAGGCTAAAACGTTAAGTGTTAAACCCTCTTGAACGATTAAGTACGTGATATGACTTGAATGTTTAGATCACACCCTAGTCTAACCTATATAGGTCGGGTTGGGGCGTGACACCTTATAGAAGAATGGTATCAGAGCTTAGATTGCTTACGCTGGGTTTAACTCTCGGACCATGGGTAGAGCCCTAAGATAATTAGGATGACTTGTTTATGTGTTATTGTGTGATAAATGTGCCTTTTATGTTCTATGTGTTTAAGTGATTTACATGTCTTAAATATTTTTAGAATTGTACTTATATTATGTCGCATAACATATGCATTAGATTCTTAATTGTTGTATTTAATAAATTGTGCATCGAAATTTATGCCTATAGATGGCTGGCCCTAGTACCCGTACTACTAATAGGAGCGGTGAACCTCAAGAGACCGGGGATGCCTATCAGACTAATCCCGGTATAGCTATGTTTAATATGATGGCAAATGCCATGGATCGCGTATCACGTGTGATGGTGTGTCAGGATGCTCGTGAAGCCAACAACAACAATATCAACAACAGGAATGAGGGTAATCATGGGAGACATAGCAGAATGAGGGAGTTCCTTGACTTTCGCCCGTCTAAATTCTACGGGGAAGCAGATGATGAGAAAGTCGAGGCTTGGCTGTTCGAGATCGAGAAGATTTTCAGGCCACTTGATTATATAGATGAAGAGAAATTGGAGTTTGCTGTATTTCTGTTGCACGGGGATGCCGAGCATTGGTGGTACACTGTGGAGGCACTGTGGGAAACTGATCAGACACCTCGCTTGTGGGGTAATTTTATTAAGGCGTTTAAGGAGAAATATGTACATGCAGTCTCCAGGCAGAGGCGGATCGAGGAGTTCATGCACTTGACCCAGGGTAATATGATGGTGGCCCAGTACGAGACTCGTTTTGACCGACTGTCCCGTTATGCTCAATATATGGTTTGTACTCCGAAGGCAAAAATGTGGAAATTTACTGTTGGATTGAGGCCAGAGATTCAGGACCAGTTAGCTTCTCATGACTTCGATACTTATTCTGCTCTCTTTGCTGCTGCCTCTCAAGTTGAGAAGAGGAAACTAGATGGAGCCGGTTCGAGTCAGTCGAGCAAGAAACCTTACCAGCCTCCAGGCCAACAGAGGAAATTCCAGAGTCAGAGTCGCGGTCAAGGCCAGAACCAGAATAGGTCAGTGAATAACCGTGGGCCGACTAAAGCGCCATCAGCCTCTTCCACCGGCGGATCCACAGGTAGTTCACCTGCTTCTCAGACTGTTACTTGTTCTCACTGTAGCAGGAAGGGTCACACTGAGGCCCAGTGTTGGAGGAAATCGGGGCGATGTGTGGGCTGTGGCTGTGATCAGCATCGGGCTAAGGATTGCCCTAGATGGCAAGGAGGACAAAATCAGGTTAAACCAGCTGGTAGAGGCAAGACTCCAGCTCCTAGAGTCCAGGCCCGAGCTTATGCCATTGAGTGCGAGGAGATTCCAGATGAGACTGCTGTTGTTGAAGGTACATTCTTCATACTGAATCAACCTGTTAAGGTGTTAATTGATCCGGGTGCTACTCATTCATTTATTATTCCCTTATGTGTGGAACGTGTGAAATTGAAAGTTGTATGTTTGCCATTTGAGGTGGAAGTTGGTACTCCCCTGGGTTCTAAACTTGTAACTAGTTCAGCTTGTAAAGCATGTAAAATCCAAATTAAGGATAGGGAATTCTCAGCCAATCTTATTGTATTACCTTTTCGAGACTACGAGGTCATTTTAGGGATGGATTGGCTGGCAAAACATCATGTCCAACTGGATTGCCGGGCAAAGATTATAACGTTCCGGGTACCTGATCAACCGATATTGGAGGTTTTGGGCCGAAGAGATTTCACCGGGAGTTCCATCATTTCATTTACAAAAGCAGTGAAGTCCTTGAGGAAAGGATGCAGTGGATACCTGGCTTACCTTATCAACAAGCCGTCGGATAAAGCTAAGTTGGAGGAGATGCCTGTGATCAAAGACTATGCAGATGTATTCCCTGAAGAGTTACTCGGTTTACCCCCAAATCGGGAGATCGAGTTTGTTATAGAGTTGCTGCCTGGCGCCCAGCCGATATCAAAAGCTCCCTATCGTATGGCACCAGCCGAGCTACAAGAATTGAAGGACCAATTGCAAGGATTGCTGAAGAAGGGATTTGTACAACTGAGCTCTTCACCGTGGGGTGTGCCAGTATTATTTGTTAAGAAGAAAGACGGAACGTTGAGGCTATGCATTGACTATTGAGGTTTGAACCAAGTGACTGTCAAGAATAAATACCCACTTCGCTTGATTGACGAGTTATTTGATCAACTGCAAGGAGCCAAAGTGTATTCGAAACTCGACTTGAGACAAGGGTATTATCAGTTGCGGATCAAGAAGGAAGATGTGCCTAAAACGGCTTTCAGGACGAGATATGGGCACTATGAATATGTGGTGATGCCTTTTGGACTAACTAATGCCCCTGCAGCTTTTATGGATTTGATGCATAGGGTGTTTCAACCCTACTTGGACCAATTTGTGGTGATCTTCATTGATGATATTTTGGTATTCTCAAAATTGGAGGCGGAGCATGAGCAACTTCTGCGGTTGGTACTGGAGAAACTTCGGGAGCACCAATTGTATGCAAAGTTTAGCAAGTGTGAATTTTGGCTGCAGCAGATTACATTTTTGGGGCATATCATATCCCAAGAGGGAATAGCGGTTGATCCAGCAAAGATCGATGCAGTGATATCTTGGAAGAGGCCGGAAAATGTTATGGAAGTTCGTAGTTTTCTTGGTCTAGCCGGCTATTATCGGAGGTTCGTGAAGGATTTCTCTAAGATTGCAGGACCGCTTACAAAGCTCACTCAAAAGAAAACCAAGTTCGTGTGGGATGATAAGTGCGAGAACAGCTTCCAAGAGTTGAAGAAAAGATTGACTACCGCACCAGTTCTTGCATTGCCTGAAGGGAGTCAAGGTTTTGTAATCTATAGCGATGCTTCGAAAGAAGGATTGGGTTGTGTATTGATGCAAAATGGAAGAGTGATTGCATATGCTTCTAGGAAACCAAAGCCGTATGAGATGAATTACCCGACACTTGATCTGGAGTTAGCAGCTATTGTGTTTGCACTCAAGAAATAGAGGCATTATCTATGGGGTAACAAGTTTGAGGTATTTACTGATCATAAGAGCTTGAAATACTTATTCTCTCAAAAGGAGTTGAATATGAGGCAAAGGCGGTGGATGGAGCTTTTGGATGATTATAACTGCTCAATTAATTATGTGCCCGGTAAGGCGAACGTAGTTGCAGATGCCTTGAGCAGAAAGGCAAGCATGGCAAAACTGGAAGTCAAGGTGCAGGAGTTGTTGGAGGAAGTATTTCTGTGGAAACCACAATCGACTCAAAAAGGGTTACTTTTTGCCACTACCCAAGTTCAATCGACGTTGTTGTCTGAGTTACGAGAGGGTCAACAGAAGGACCAACAATTTCAGAAGATTAAGGAAAGCAATGCAGATTTCAAGTTTCATGATGATGGTATTTGGAGGTTTAGAAACCGGATTTGTGTTCCCAATGACACAGAGCTGAAAAAGAAGATTCTTGAAGAAGCCCATAATTCAAGATACACTATTCACCCCAATGGAACAAAGATGTACCGGGATTTGAAGCAACACTATTGGCAGAATAACATGAAAAGAGGAATTGCGGAGTTTGTAGCACGGTGTTTGACTTGCCAGAGAGTCAAGGCAGAACATCAACGACCCGCAGGTCTACTACAGCCATTGGAGATTCCTCAATGGAAATAGGAACATATAACTATGGATTTTGTTATGGACTTGCCCAGATCACAAAAGGGTCGTGACGCCGTTTGGGTTATAGTGGATAGATTGACTAAGTCGGCGCACTTTTTACCAATAAACAAGGAAGATAGTCCTGAGAAACTGGGAGATATGTATGTGGCGGAGATTTTAAGATTGCACGGGATGCCTATGAGTATTGTATCGGATAGGGATCCTCGTTTTACTTCCCGATTTTGGAAGAGATTGCAAGAAGCTTTGGGGACGAAGTTGAGTTTTAGCACGGCTTATCACCCTCAGACCGATGGACAATCTGAGAGGACTATTCAGATTTTGGAGGATATGATGAGGGCTTGTGTTATGGACTTCGGGAAAGGTTAGGAGAAATATCTATCTCTAGCGGAGTTCGCCTACAACAATAGTTATCAGGCCACTATCGGGATGGCCCCATTTGAGGCGCTGTATGGACGTAAGTGTCGATCCCCAATCTACTGGGATGAAGTAGGTGAGACGAAGACTTTTGATTCGACCCTTTTACCTGAACTGATGAAGACTGTTGATAATATCCACCTCATCCGGAAACGGATGCTTACCGCCCAGAGCAGGCAGAAGAGTTATGCAGACCGACGGAGACGGAGTCTCGAGTTTGAGGTTGGCGACAAGGTGTTCTTGAAGCTATCACCCCGGAGGGGACTGATTAAACATGGCAAGGGTGGAAAGTTGAGCCCAAGATTTGTAGGACCATTTGAGATAATTGAGAAGGTTGGCAAGTTGGCGTATCGCCTAGCACTACCCCAGAACCTCTCCAATATTCATGACGTTTTTCATGTTTCGATGCTGCAGAAGTATCATCCTGACCCGTCGCATATCTTGGAGCCAGAGCCACTGCAGCTTCGGGAGAACTTGTCCTACGAGGAGAGGCCCATTCGGATCCTAGACCAACAGGATTGGGAGTTGCGCAACAGAACTATACCTATGGTGAAAGTGCTGTGGGATCATCATGGAGTCGAAGAAGCAACGTGGGAAAGGCGAGACCAGATGGAGCAGCAGTACCCAGCATTATTTCAAGGTAATATTGAATTTCGGGACGAAATTCTTTTAAGGAGGGGAGGATGTGAGGCCCGATCCCGATTTGCGTGCGAAACCTAGCTTCGTGTGCCTTAACCTAGATTTGCGTGCCATGACCTAGGTTTAAGAAATGAGTTCATTTTATGTGCCATGCATTGAATTATGTGCATTCATTTAGGGTTGCGTGCATTTACTTGAAAAATGTGCATTTGTCTCGTAGTTCGTGTCCTACCTCGTAGTGCGTGCCTTAGACCTAGGTAAGCGTGTCTTCACGCTAATCAAGAAAGCATCTTTCACGAAGCACTAGACTATTAAAAAATCCTACAAATCCACTAACAATATAATAATCTAAATTCCATTCACTAGAAGACAAAAAATGCACCAAACACTAGACATTCCTTATTCTTTATTCTTTGTTCTTTTTGCATTTTCAACACACAACAATTAACACCCAAAAGATGACAAGAATTCAGAATTTTGCACATGTCATAGCCGGCCATACCATATTTTGAGCAAGAAAATTTGAACAACACAATTAAATATGCATGCTAGACAAACTATGACACCAAAATGCATAAAAAAATGATCAAAACCCTACCACTTGCACATTATTTTCGGCCATATCATCCATGCCCATCCTAGGAATTTCAAAATAGCTCATTGAAGACACAAAATGCTGAATTTGGAAGCCCAAGGCCGACATTCTCCTTGGTCTTGCAAAAGGCTTCATTGTTTGTCATCTTCTTCATTTCTTTTTCATTCATTTCTCTCCTCATCTCACTTTCTTTCTCATTCTCGGCCTTGGCTGAATTCTCCATCTTCTCAACTTCTCTTCTTCACACCATAGCTAAGTATAGCAAGCTACAAGTAAAGAACTACAACCGAGCAAGCTAGAGTTCGAAATCACTCATGCATGTGCATTGAAGCTTCATTTTCGGCCTAGGTGAGTTACTAAGCATCCATTTCTTTTCTTCAAGTTCTAACTACATGCATGCACTAAGAGATTGATCATTAATCTAGGAAAAATGGAGAAAAGCTAGTAGGATTTCGGCTAGGCAAAGGAAAGGAGAAGATTTGAGCTTCAACAAGGTTGTTGTGCATCTTTTGATTGATTGCAAAGGTGAGGGTTAAAACCTTTTGAAAAATCTTTAAAATTTCACATGCATGCTCATAAATGTGTGTATTTTCTTCTGTACTTGAGTTATATGGTCGGTCATGAGCTTAAGCAACCATGCATGGCAAGATCTTGGCTTGAAAATGATGCTAGGTGAAGTCGAATTTATGTGACAGCTCTCTGACCCGTCTGTTCGAGGTAAGTTTAGCTAAGCAAATGATGTTTAAAATCCTTGAAAATTGGTAGGTGACTAGTTTGGACAGTTTTGAACATTTTTTCCAGAAATAGGCCGAAGCTAATTTTGAATCTAAGGTCCTCAAAATAGCAGATCTTTGAAATGCGACAAAATCTGGAAATCTGGAGAAATGAATCAGGTTTTGGCAGATGCACTGACCTTGTGGAACGTACCATATTTGACCTAGTAAATGTTGTCCAAATGAATGAAAATTGGTGTACTGCTATATTTTTCAGTTCTGGACAATTGTGTCAGAAATAGACCAAAGCTAAAACTGACTCTAAGGACCTCAAAAACGTCATTTTCTGGAAAGTGTGCAAATCTGGACAGTTTTGTGCTACCTCACTGTTTCGGCTATAACTAATGATTCTGAACTCCAATTGATGCAAGGTTTGTTTCTGAGTTTAGTTAACTTCTTAAGATTTAATTTGACATCTTATTCTCTGAATTTGGAGATTGTTTGCTTACCCGATTGATTGTGAGAAAACAACCTATTTCAGTGAGTGTTTCACTTAGCTATATGCATCGAAAACTATTGTAACCTCTCTTGTGGTACTAATTGATTTAAATTGTGATGTTGGAATATTGCGTGGATTGTTTTGAGTACTTGAGGATGTTTGAATTGAATGATGTATGACTTGGGAATGATGTTGAGTTGACTTAGGGTTTGAACACACGATTATGCATGAAATGGAAACCCTAACGGCTAAGTAGTCTTACTAAGTGTTAATCATTGGATATTGTGTGGAAACTTTACGTTGCGTGGGCTGCCCGTAAATGTCTTATAACTTCAATTGTGGTTTTGACCATTGCATGTTGTCAAATAAGCTTTTCTTGCTACCGAACCCACGTGAATGTTGTTGCATGTTGAATAATTCGTATCACTTGATTATATGATCTTCTTAATGAGTTATATGGCCTATTTTACATGTGTTACATGGCTGCCCGTTTGATGTTCATATGACTCTATATGCCTTTCAAGTGAAATTACTTGTCTTATCGTGCCTTGTTGACTACTTGACAACGTTCGATCTTATAACTGTTCGGAGGCAACCTACTTTGTTGTCCTCCTAATGTGATATGTTAAATGTGATAAATGTGCATTGCATACAAGGTTGCAACCTTTCGTGTGGCATGGTAGCGTTTCACATCCGCCGGGTGGCATCGGGCTTGCCGGTGCTACCGTGACTACCATGATCCAATTCCCTCTCTTGCTTGGTATTCACCCTTGGAGAGTTGGGTCGTAGGTTTCGGGGTATATCCGGAGTACACCCAATTGGGAATGATAAGTGGATTATTGAAGTCGGCCGCAACAATTGATTCAAAATTGAAATTGAGAGCAAATGCTCGCCGTATCCTTGAAATGATTGGTAATTGTATCTGTTTCTCGATTTGTTTCTTATAATTGCTTACCATATTATTTGTAATATGTGACATGTTTTAAAAAGGGGTTTTCATAAATTGAACCGGAAAATGAGTTTCAAATCGTATTTCTCGTTTTTCCCTCGCTGAGTTCATAAGAACTCACCCTCTTTTATCATCTCAGGTGAAGAAGAACAGGTACAGGAACCCGAGGATAATGTACCTAATGATGAACCCCTGGAGTGATTGCCTGTTATTGTTGTTTTGCTTGAACGTGACTACTTGTGTACCTTTTGCTGCTTGAAGACTATTTCCCTTATGTTATTTGTTGCTTGTGATGTAAAAGACCCCCATTGTAATTTGGGATCTAATTTTGGTTTGTACTTATTTTAAGTAGACTGATACTAGACATGACACTACTATGATCGTTTTGCTTTTACTACCGCTAGTATCTATCACAGGTTATGATGCTTAGTTAAGGAATAGGTAAATGAACTTATCCAATCTCAACAGGTACTCGCTAATAAGCTAAGATCAATAGGTATATTTTGAAACGAGGATAAATGGACAAACGAGACATAGTATCATGCTAGGTTATAAATCAAACGGGACGTCGAATTAACCAATAGGCAATTCAATTGATGGAATAATAGTAATCTTAGCTAGAATTGAATTTGAGATGGTAAATTTTGAGGTTGTTAGAAAATTTAAGTCAAAACAAAGAGCCCAATTACAGCCGTTATGCTGCCAGATTTTCAGAAAAATTTTGAAGTCTAGAATAAAACGTTAAGTATTAAACCTCTTAGAATGATTAAGAATGTGAAAGGACTTGAATGTTTAGATCACACCCTAGTCTAACCTTTATAGGCCTGGTTGGGGCGTGACATAACTCCTTACGGATCAAAAGTTATGTGCATTGGAGCGACGGAGACCTGGTCCAAAGCCCTACGCCCTCGATTTGCGGGCCCAGCCTTTGCTTGAGGCGAAGTTGTCTTGCAAAAATTGCCATGGCATTCGGTAATAGAAATGTGATGGATTAGGTTGTCGTCCTTTTCGCGGCTCACGACGTTCGATCCGGGACTGAAAAATAGCGCAAAAGAAGAAAAGTATCCCGAAATTGATGAAAATGTTCGAATTTTGTATTCGAAAGTAGCGCAGCCATGCAAGCTTGCTGTCTCCGTCTTCGAGCTCTTGGAGAGCTTTCCAACGGTATGTTGTGCGCTGCGTAACTCCTTACGGATCAAAAGTTATGGGCACCGAAGTGTCGGAGACCTAGTCCCAAGCCCTACGCCCAACTCCCTCGGTTTGCGGGCCTAGCCTCTACTTGAGGCGAAGTTGTCTTGCCCAAGGTACCATGGGATTCGGTAATAGAAATGTGATGGATTAGGTTGTCGTCATTTTCGCAGCACACGACTTATGATCCGTGACGAAAAAATAGCGCAAAAAAAGAAAATGGTCCCGAAACTGATGAAAATGTTAGATTTTTGGCTCCTATAACTGGCGCAGCATATCAGGCTTTTTGCCCTTGTCGTAGAGCTCTCGGAGAGCTTTCCAACGGTACGTTGTGCGCCGCGTAACTCCTTACGGATCAAAAGTTATGGGCATCGAAGCGACGGAGACTTGGTCCCAAGCCCCACGCCCTCTGTTTGTGGGCCCAGCCTCTACGTGAAGCTAAGTTGTCTTGCCCAAGGTACCGTGGGATTTGGTAATAGAAATGTGATGGGTTAGGTTGTCATTCTTTTCGCAGCTCACGACGTACGATCCGGGATGAAAAATCAGCGCAAAAGAAGAAAAGTGTCCCGAAACTGATGAAAATGTTCGATTTTGGTCTCCGAAAATAGGCGCATCCGTGCAGGCTTGCTACCCCAGTCGTAGAGCTCTCGGAGACCTTTCCAACGGTATGCTTTTCGCCCCGTAACTCCTTACGGATCAAAAGTTATGGGCACTAGAGCCACGGAGACCTAGTCCCAAGCCCCACGCCCTCGGTTGCGGGCCCACCCTCTACTTGAGGCGAAGTTGTCTTGCCCAAGGTGCCGTTGGATTCAGTAAAAGAAATGTGATGGATTAGGTTGTCGTCCTTTTCGCGGCTCACAACGTACGATCATGGATGGAAAAACAGCGTAAAAGAAGAAAAGTGTCCTGAAACTGATGAAAATGTTCGATTTTGGTCTCCAAAAATAGTACAGCTATGCATGCATGCTGCCCCCGTTGTAGAGCTCACGGAAAGCTTTCTAACGGTATGCTATGCGCCACGTAACTTCTTACGGATCAAAAGTTATGGGCACCGAAGCGACGGAGACCTAGTCCCAAGCCCAACACCCTCGGTTTGCGGGCCCAGCCTCTACTTGATGCGATGTTGTCTTGCCCAAGGTGCTGTTGGATTCGGTAATAGAAATGTGATGGATTAGGTTGTCGTCCTTTTCGCTGCTCATGACGTACAATTCATGACGAAAAAATAGCGCAAAAAAAGAAAATGGTCCCGAAACTAATGAAAATGTTAGATTTTGGGCTCCGAAAATAGGCGCAGCTGAGTAGGCTTGCTACCCCTATCATAGAGCTCTCGGAGAGCTTTCCAACGGTATGTTGTGCACCGCGTAACTCTTTATGAATCAACAGTTATGGGCACCGGAGCGACGGAGACTTGGTCCCAAGTCCCACGCCCTCGGTTTGCGAGCCCAGCCTCTACATCAGGCAAAGTTGTCTTGCCCAAGGTGCCATTGGATTCGGTAATAGAAATGTGATGGATTTGGTTGTCGTCCTTTTCGCAGCTCACGACGTACGATCCAGGATGAAAAAATAGTGCAAAAGTAGAAAAGTGTCTCGAAACTAAAGAAAACGTTCGATTTTGGTCTCCGAAAGTAGCGCAGTCATGCAAGCTTGTTGTCCCGATCGTAGAGCTCTCGGAGAGCTTTCCAAAGGTATGCTGTACGCCGAGTAACTCCTTATGGATCAAAAGTTATGGGCACCGAAGCGTCGGAGACCTAGTCCCAAGCCCTACGCCCTCGATTTGCTGGCCCAGCCTCTACTTGAGGCAAAGTTGTCTTGCCCAAGGTGCCATGGGATTCGGTACTAAAAATGTGATAGATTAGGTTGTCGTCCTTTTCGCGGCTCACGACGTACGATCTGGGACGGAAAAACAGCGCAAAGGAAGAAAAGTGTCCCGAAACTGATGAAAATGTTTGATTTTGGTCTTTGAAAATAGGCGCAGTTGAGCAGTCTTGCTGCCCCCATCGTAGAGCTCTCGGAGAGCTTTCCAACGGTATGTTGTGCGCCGCGTAACTCCTTACGTATAAAAAGTTATGGGCACCGAAGTGACGGAGACCTGCTCCCAAGCCCCACGCCCTCGGTTTGCGAGCCCAGCCTCTACATGAGGTGAAGTTGTCTTGCCCAAGGTGCCGTGGGATTTGGTAATAGAAATGTGATGGATTAGGTTGTCGTCCTTTTTGCGGCTCACGATGTACGATCCGTGACGGAAAAACAGCGCAAAAGAAGAAAAGTGCCCCGAAACTGATGAAAATGTTTGATTTTGATCTCTAAAAATAGGCACAGTTAAGTAGACTTGCTGCCCCCGTAGTAGAACTCTCGGAGAGCTTTCCAACGGTATGCTGTACGCCGCGTAACTCTTTACGGATCAAAAGTTATGGGCACTGAAGCGATGGAGACCTAGTCCCAAGCCCTACGCCCTCGGTTTGTGGGCCCAGCCTCTACTTGAGGCGAAGTTGTTTTGCCCAAGGTGTCGTGGATTCGGTAATAGAAATGTGATGGATTAGGTTGTCGTCCTTTTTGCGGCTCACGACGTACAATCCGAGATGGAAAAACAGTGCAAAAGAAGAAAAGTGTCCTGAAACTGATGAAAACGTTCAATTTTGGTCTCTGAAAATAGTCGCAGCAAAGCAGGCTTGCTGCCCCCGTCGTAGAGCTCTCGGAGAGCTTTCCAACGGTATGCTGTGCGCTGTATAACATGTGAGGCCCGACCTCGATTGATGTGCGATACCTCGTTTCGTGCACCCTAACCTAGATTTGCGTGTCTTGACCTAGGTTTAAGAATTGTGTTTTGTTTTGTGTGTCTTGCATTGAATTACGTGCATTCATTTAGGGTTGCGTGCATTTACTTGGGAAACGTGCATTCGTCTCATAGTTCGTACCTTACCTCGTAGTGCGTGCCATAAACCTAGGAAAGCGTGCCCTCACGCTAATCAAGAAAGCATCTTACACGAAGCACTAGATCATTAATTAATCCTACAAACTCCACTAACTAATATTAAATTACTAATTCAACCCCACTAGAAGACAAAATCTCACAAAAAGCGAGACATTCTTTATTCTTTATTCTTTGCATTTCCCAAACACACAATTAAATATTGCTCAACCAAGACAAAAATTCAGATTTTGCACAAGCCTTGGCCAACCAACTCTTGCACTTGTGCATGCATTCCAATTTCAAATTCTATTCCTAGACATCCTATGATAATCTATGACACAATGCATAAAAATTTTGGCTCAAAACTCTACCCAAGGCTCCATATTCTCGACCCATCCTCTTGCCATGCTAGGTGATTCAAAATTATGCTTCTTGAAGACACAAATCTGAATTTTACAAGGCCCTAGGCCGACATATGCATTAAACATTCCAAGCTTTCATTTTTCTTTCATTCTTTTTCTCTTTCTCTCATTTCTTCTCTCACTCTCTCATTTCTTCTCTCTCTCTCTTGGCCCTATCTAAAAATATACTCTCCATAGCTAAGTTCTTCATCCTAAGGCTCTTCAAGACCTCCAAGCTACCAAGGAACTCGACCAAGCAAAGCTAGAGTGCAAGAGATGCACATGCAAGCTCATTGAACATCCATTTCGGCTTAGGTGAGTTTGTTAACTTCCATTTCATTTTCTTCTTGTTCTAACCACATGCACCTACTAAGAACTTGGTTACCAAGCTAGGAAATTAGAGAAATATCAAGTGGTCTCTCGGCTAAGCAAGGAAAAGAGTCAATCTTGTGCATCCTCAAGAGTTTGTGCATCTTCTTTGTTGTCTTGCTAAGGTGAGGGCTAAAACTTCTTGGAAAGCTTTCAAAAACCACATGCATGCCTTTAAATGTCTATCTTTACTTTTGTACTTGTGATATATGTGTGTTCATGAGCTTTTGTAAACATGCATGGCAAGATATTTGGCTAGAATGTGATGTTAGATGAAATCGCGTATGGGACAGTCTTCTGTCTTGTTGGTGCGAGGTGATTTTGACCAGGTAAATGAGGTTGAAAATGCGTGAAAATGGGTAGATTACTAGTTTTTCCAGTTATCATCATTTTTTACAGAAATAGGCCAAAGCTAATTTTGACTCTAAGGTCCTTAAAATGGCAAAATATTAAAATGTGTCCAAATTTGAAAAGTCTGGAAAAATGAAGCAGGTTTTGGCAGATTCACTAACCTTGTAGAAAGAACCAGTTTTGACTTAGTAAATGATATCCAAAATTCATAAAAATTGGTGTACCGATTTTTTTTTCAGTTCTGGACATTTTTGTCAGAAATGGACTAAGGCTAAATCTGACCCTAAGGCCCTCAAAAACGATATATATTGAAATGTGTGCAAATCTGAACAGTTTTGCGTAGTCTCACGGTTTTGGCTATAACTCTTGAACCTGAACTCCAAATGATGCGAGGTTTGTTTCTGAATTTAGTTCACTCCTTAAGCTTTCATTTTATATCTTGTTTACTGGAATTGGAGATTGTTTTCTTGTCTCAATGATTGTGAGAAAATAGTCCATTGCAGTGAGAGTTTCACCTATTGATATGCTTAGAAAAATAATTGTAGCTTCTCTTGTTGTATTAAATGCTTGGGATTGTGGCATTTGGATGTTGTGTGGACTGTTTTGAATACTTGAGGGTGTTTGAATTAATCAATGCATGGATTGAGTTTAATTACGAGATGACTTGGGGCTTAATCGCACGGGTAAGCACGAATTGAAACCCTAGTGACTAGGTAAACTCACTAAGTGTTGATCCTATGGATATCGTGTTTGATTATGTAATTAGTAGGCTGCCCGTAGTTGCCTTCATAGCCCTAAACATGATTTTGATGATTACATGTTGACAAGTAGGCCTTTCTTGCACCCGTTCCCACGTAGATGTCATTGCATGTTGAATAATCTTGTTATATGACTTGATTTACATGCGTTACATGGCTGCCCATTTAATATTCATATAACTCCATGTGTTTTATAAGTGAAATTACCTGTCATATTGTGCCTCGCTTGTTTACTTGTCAATGCGCAATCTTATGATTGCTCAGAGGCAACCTACTTTGTTGACCTCCAAATGTGATATATTAAATGTCATAAATTTGCATTGCATACAACGTTGCAACCGTTCATTCTGGCGTGGTAGCGTTCACGCACACCGGGCATCATCGGGCTTACCGGTGCAACTGTGACTACCATTGTCCAATTCTCTCTCTCGCTTGGGGGCTAGACTTCCTCGGAGAGTTGGGTCATAGGATTTCGGGGTACATCCGGAGTACATCCATTTGGCGTGATAAGGGGATGATTTGAAGTCGGCTGCAACAACTGATACTGAAAATGAACTGAGAGCAAAAGCTCACTGTATCCTTTTCACTATGTGTATAAGTAATCTCGCTTGGTTCCTAGAGGACCTCGGGGAGGAAAGACAGGTAATTGTGTTCTTTTACTTTTACATTACATTAAGTACTTACTTGTGATATATGTCATGCTTGCCAAAAGGGTTTTTATAAGTTGAAATGGAAAATGAGTTTCAAAACTTATTTCTCGTTCCCCCTCGCTGAGTTCATAAAGGCTCAACCTTTTTTATCATCTCAGGTGAAGAAGACCAGGAACAGGTACCCGAGGATGACGTGCCTAATGATGATTCCTTGGAATGATTGCTTGTCCTATGTGCCTTATTTGACTATGGCCATTTTGTGAACGATATGTTGCTTGAAGACTATTTCTTATTTTGTTTGTTGTTGTATTGTAAAAGACCCCCGTTGTAATTTGGGGTCTAATTTTGTCTTGTACTAATCATAACTAGATAAACACTACTGTGGTCGTTTTGCTATCGTTATTGGCTAGTATCTATCATAGGAATATGAAGTATCAGGTAAGGATTAAGTAAAATGAACCTATCCAATCTTAAGCAGGTACTCATTGTTAAGCTAAGGTCAACAGGTACTTTTGTAACGAGGATTAACAAACAAACGAGACATAGTAACATGCTAAGTTATTAATCAAACGAGACTTCAAAATAACTAGTAGGCGTTTCGATGGTGATAAATAGTAATCTTAGTTAGAAACGAAATTGAGATTTGAAAATTTGAGGCATTTAGAGAATTAGGTCAAACTAAAGAGCCTAATTACAGTCGTTATGCTGCCGATTTTTCAGAGAATTTGTGGAGTTTAGGCTAAAATGTTAAGTGTTAAACCCTCTTGAACGATTAAGTACGTGATATGACTTGAATGTTTAGATCACACCCTAGTCTAACCTATATAGGTCGGGTTGGGGCGTGACACCTTATAGAAGAATGGTATCAGAGCTTAGATTGCTTACGCTGGGTTTAACTCTCGGACCGTGGGTAGAAGCCCTAAGGTAATTAGGATGACTTGTTTATATGTTATTGTGTGATAATGTTAATTGTGCCTTCTATGTTCTATGTGCTTATGTGACTAACATGTCTTAACTGTTTCTAGAACTATGTGTTTATGTAAAATTGTATGTTGCATACCTTATGCATTAAATTCTTGTCTTGTCGTATTTCAATAAATTATGCATCGTAATCTGTGCCTATAGATTGCTGGCCCTAGTACCCGCACTACTAATAGGAGCGGTGAGCCTCAAGAGACCGGAGATGCTTATCAAACTAATCCCGACATAGCTATGTTTAACATGATGGCAAATGCCATGGATTGCGTGTCGCGAGTGATGGAACGTCAAGATGCACGTGAAGCAAACAACAACAACAACAACAATAGGAATGATGGTAACCATGGGAGACATAGCAGAATAAGGGAGTTCCTTGACTTTCGCCCGTCTAAATTCCATGGGGAAGCTGATGATGAAAAGGCAGAGGCTTGGCTGTCTGAGATCGAGAAGATTTTCAGGCCACTTGACTATACTGATGAAGAAAAGGTGGAGTTCGCTGTATTCCTGTTGCACGGGGACGTTGAGCATTGGTGGCACACTGTGGAGGCACTTTGGGAAACTGATCATACACCTCGCTTGTGGGGTAATTTCGTTAAGGAATTCAAGGAGAAATACGTACCTGCAGTTTCCAGACATAGGCAGATTGAGGAATTCATGCACCTGAACCAGGGTAACATGACGGTGGCCCAGTACGAGGCTCGCTTTGACCGACTGTCCCGCTATGCTCAATACATGGTGAGTACCCCTGAGATAAAGATGTGGAAATTTACGACTGGATTGAGGCCAGAGATTCAGGACCAGTTGGCTTCGCATGACTTTGATACTTATTCTGCTCTCCTTGCTACTGCTTCCCAAGTTGAGAAGAGAAAACTTGATAGAGCCGGTTCGAGCCAGCCGAACAAGAAACCGTATCGGCCTCCAGGTCAACAGAGGAAATTCCAGAGCCAGAGTCGTAGTTAGGGCCAGAGCCAGAACAGACCAGTTAATAACCGTGGCCTGACTAAAGCACCATCAGCCTCTTCCACCCGCGGATCCACAGGTAGTTCACCTGCTACTCAGTCTATCAATTGTTCTTACTGTGACAAGAAGGGGCATACCGAGGCCCAGTGCTGGAAGAAGTCAGGACGATGTGTGCGGTATGGCAGTGATCAGCATCAGATCAAGGATTACCCTAAATGGCAAGCAGGACAAAATCAAGTTAAACCAGCTGGTAGAGGCAAGACACCAGTTCCCAGAGTTCAGGCTCAAGCTTATGCTATTGAGTGTGAGGAGCTTCCAAATGAGACCGTTGTTGTTGAAGTTACATTCTTGATACTGAATCAACCTGTTAGGGTGCTAATTGATCCAGGTGCTACTCATTCATTTATTACTCCCTTATGTGTGCAACGTGTGAAGCTACGAGTTGTATGCTTGCCTTACGAAGTAGAAGTTGGTACTCCGATGGGTTCTAAACTTGTTACTAGCTCAGCTTGTAAAGCATGTAAAATCCAAATTAAAGATAGGGAATTCTCAGCCAATCTTATTGTATTACCCTTTCGAGACTATGAAGTCATTTTAGGGATAGACTGGTTGGCAAAGCATCATGCCCAACTAGATTGCCGGACGAAGATTGTAATATTCCGAATACCTGGTCAACCAATATTGGAAGTCATGGGTCGAAGAGACTTCATCGGGAGTTCCATCATTTCATCTACAAAAGCAGTGAAGTCCTTAAGAAAAGGATGTAATGGATACTTAGCTTACCTCATCAACAAGCCGTCGGACAAAGCTAAGCTGGAGGAGATGCCAGTGATTAAGGATTATGTGGATGTGTTTCCAGAAGAATTGCCCTGTTTACCCCCAAATCGGGAGATCGAGTTCATTATAGAATTACTGCCTGGCACCCAGCCGATATCTAAAGCTTCCTATCGTATGGCGCCGGCCGAGCTACAAGAATTGAAGGACCAATTGCAAGGATTGTTGAAGAAGGGGTTTTTCGACCAAGTTCTTCTCCGTGGGGTGCACCAGTCCTATTTGTAAAGAAGAAAGACGGAACGTTGAGGCTATGCATCGATTACCGAGGATTGAACCAAGTGACCGTCAAGAATAAATGCCCACTTCCACTGATCGACGAGTTGTTTGATCAACTTCAAGGAGCCAAAGTGTATTCGAAGCTTGACTTGAGGCAAGGGTACTATCAGTTGCGGATAAAAAAGAAGGATGTGCCTAAAACGGCTTTCAGGACGAGATATAGGCATTATGAGTATATGGTGATGCCATTTGGGCTAACTAATGCCCTTGCAACTTTTATGGACTTGATGCACAGGGTGTTTCAACCCTACTTGGACCAATTTGTAGTGATCTTCATTGATGATATTTTGGTATACTCAAAATCCGAGGCTGAGCATGAACAACATCTGCGATTGGTACTGTAGAAACTTCGAGAGCATCAATTGTATGCGAAGTTTAGCAAATGCGAATTTTGGTTGTAGCAGATTGCATTTTTGGGGCACATCATATCCCAAGAGGGAATAGCAGTGGACCCAGCAAAGATAAAAGCAGTGATGTCTTGGAAGAAGCCGGAAAATGTTATGGAGGTTCGGAGTTTTCTTGGTCTAGCCGGCTATTATCGGAGGTTCGTGAAGGATTTCTCAAAGATCGCAGGACCGCTTACAAAGCTCACTCAAAAGAAAACAAAGTTTGTATGGGATGACAAGTGTGAGAACAGTTTCCAAGAATTGAAGAAAAGATTGACTACTGCACCTGTTCTTGCATTGCCTGAAGGAAGTCAAGGTTTTGTAATCTATAGCGATGCTTCGAAGGAAGGACTAGGTTGTGTGTTGATGCAAAATGGTAGAGTGATTGCGTATGCTTCTAGGAAACCGAAGCTATATGAATTGAACTACCCAACGCATGATTTGGAGTTAGCGGCTATTGTGTTTGCACTCAAGAAATGGAGGCACTATCTATGGGGTAACAAGTTCGAGGTGTTTACTGATCACAAGAGCTTGAAATACTTGTTCTCACAAAAGGAGTTGAACATGAGGCAAAGGCGGTGGATGGAGCTTTTGGATGATTATAACTGCACAATCAATTATGTGCCCGGTAAAGCAAATGTAGTTGCAGATGCCTTAAGTAGGAAAGCGAGCATGGCAAAACTGGAAGTCAAGGTGCAGGAGTTGTTGGAGGAAGCATTCTTATGGAAATCACAATTGACTCAAAAAGGGTTACTTTTTGCCACTACACAAGTTCAATCGACCTTGTTGTCTGAATTACAAGAGGCTCAACAAAAGGACCAACAGTTTCAGAAGATTAAAGAAAGCAACATAGATTTCAAGTTTCGTGATGATGGTATTTGGAGGTTTAGGAATCGGATTTGTGTTCCTAATAAGCCAGAGCTGAAAAAGAAGATTCTTGAAGAAGCCCATAATTCAAGATATACTATTCACCTCAGCGGAACAAAGATGTACCAGTATTTGAAGTAACACTATTGGTGGAATAACATGAAGAGAGAGATTGCGGAGTTTGTGGCACGTTGTTTGACTTGCCAGAGAGTCAAAGCAGAACATCAACGACCAGCATGTTTACTTCAGCCGTTGGGGATTCCTCAATGGAAATGGGAACATATAACTATGGACTTTGTTATGGACCTGCCCAGGTCACAAAAGGATCATGACGCCATTTGAGTCATAGTGGATAGATTGACTAAGTCAGCGCACTTCTTACCGATGAACAAGGAGGATAGTCTTCAGAAGTTGGGAGATATGTATGTGGCGGAGATTGTAAGATTGCACGGGATGCCTGTGAGTATTGTATCGGATAGGGATCCTCGTTTTACTTCCCGATTTTGGAAGAGATTGCAAGAAGCTTTGGGGACGAAGTTGAGTTTCAGCACTGCTTATCACCCTCAGACTGATGGAGAATCTGAGAGAACTATTCAGATTCTGGAGGATATGCTGAGGGCGTGTGTTTTAGACTTCGGGAAAGGTTGGGAGAAATACTTGTCTCTAGCGGAGTTCGCTTATAATAATAGTTATCAGGCCACTATCTGGATGGCCCCATTTGAGGCATTGTATGGACGTAAGTGTCGATCCCCAATTTACTGGGATAAAGCAGGTGAGACGAAGACTTTTGACCTGACCCTTCTACCTAAACTTATGAAGACTGTTGATAATATCCACTTCATCCGAAAACGGATGCTTACCGCCCAGAGCAGGCAGAAAAGTTATGCAGACCGACAGAGACGGAGCCTAGAGTTTGAAGTCGGCGACAAGGTGTTCTTGAAGATATCACCTCGGATGGGACTGATTAAACATGGCAAGGGAGGAAAGTTGAGCCCGAGGTTTGTAGGACCATTCGAGATAATTGAGAAGGTTGGCAAATTGGCGTATCGCCTGGCACTACCCCAAAACCTCTCCAATATTCACGACGTCTTTCATGTTTCAATGCTATGGAAGTATCATCCTGATCCATCGCATATCTTGAAGCCAGAGCCGTTGCAGCTTCGGGAGAACTTGTCTTATGAAGAGAAGCCCATTCGGATCCTAGACCAGCAAGATCGGGAGTTGCGCAACAAATCTATACCTATGGTGAAAGTGTTGTGAGATCATCATGGAGTTGAAGAAGCAACGTAGGAAAGGCGAGACCAGATGGAGCAACAGTATCCAGCATTATTTCAAAGGTAATATTGAATTTCGGGACAAAATTCTTTTAAGGAGGGGAGGATGTGACGCCCGACCTCGATTTGAGTGCGATACCTCGTTTCGTGTACCCTAACCTAGATTTGCGTGTCTTGACCTAGGTTTAAAAATTGTGTTTCGTTTTGTGTGTCTTGCATTGAATTACGTGCATTTGTTTAGGGTTGCGTGCATTTACTTGGGAAACGTGCATCCGTCTCGTAGTTCATACCTTACCTCGTAATGCGTGCCCTAAACCTAGGAAAGCGTGCCCTCACGCTAATCAAGAAAGCATCTTACAAGAAGCACTAGATCATTAATTAATCCTACAAACTCCACTAACAAATATTAAATCGCTAATTCAACCCACTAGAAGACAAAATCTCACAAAAAGCGAGACATTCTTTATTCTTTATTCTTTGCATATCCCAAGCACACAATTAAATATTGCTCAACCAAGACAAAAATTCAGATTTTGCACAAGCCTTGGCCGACCAACTCTTGCACTTGTGCATGCATTCCAATTTCAAATTCTATTCCTAGACATCCTATGACAATCTATGACACAATGCATAAAAAATTTGGCTCAAAACTCTACCCAAGGCTCCATATTCTCGACCCATCCTCTTGCCATGCTAGGTGATTCAAAATTATGCTTCTTGAAGACACAAATCTGAATTTTACAAGGCCCTAGGCCGACATATGCATTAAACATTCCAAGCTTTCATTTTTCTTTCATTCTTTTTCTCTTTCTCTCATTTCTTCTCTCACTCTCTCATTTTCTCTCTCTCTCTCTCTCTCTCAGCCCTAGCTGAACATATACTCTCCATAGCTAAGTTCTTCATCCTAAGGCTCTTCAAGACCTCCAAGCTACCAAGGAACTCGACCAAGCAAAGCTAGAGTGCAAGAGATGCACATGCAAGCTCATTGAACATCCATTTCGGCTTAGGTGAGTTTGTTAACTTCCATTTCATTTTCTTCTTGTTCTAACCACATGCACCTACCAAGAACTTGGTTACCAAGCTAGGAAATAGAGAAATATCAAGTGGTCTCTCGGCTAAGCAAGGAAAAGAGTCAATCTTGTGCATCATCAAGAGTTTGTGCATCTTCTTTGTTGTCTTGCTAAGGTGAGGGCTAAAACTTCTTGAAAAGCTTTCAAAAACCACATGCATGCCTTTAAATGTCTATCTTTACTTCTGTACTTGTGATATATGTGTGTTCATGAGCTTTTGTAAACATGCATGGCAAGATATTTGGCTAGAATGTGATGTTAGATGAAATCGCGTATGGGACAGTCTTCTGTCTTGTTGGTGCGAGGTGATTTTGACCACGTAAATGAGGTTGAAAATGCGTAAAAATTGGTAGGTGACTAGTTTTTCCAGTTCTGAGAATTTTTCGAAGAAATAGGCTAAAGCTAATTTTGAATCTAAGGTCCTCAAAATGGCAAAATATTAAAATGTGTCTAAATCTGGAAAGTGTGGAAAAATGAAGCAGGTTTTGGCAGATTCACTAACCTTGTAGAAAGAACCAGTTTTGACTTAGTAAAGGATATCCAAAATCCATTAAAATTGGTGTACTACTATATTTTTCAGTTCTGGACATTTTTGTCAGAAATGGACTAAGGCTAAATCTGACCCTAAAGCCCTAAAAAATGACAAGTATTGAAATGTGTACAATTCTGGACAGTTTTGCGTAGTGTCACGGTTTTGGCTATAACTCTTGAACCTGAACTCCAAATGATGCGAGGTTTATTTCTGAATTTAGTTCACTCCATAAGATTTAATTTGACATCTTGTTCACTGGAATTGGAGATTTTTTGCTTGTCTCAATGATTGTGAGAAAATAGTCTATTGCAGTGAGGGTTTCACCTATTGATATGCTTAGAAAAATAATTGTAGCTTCTCTTGTTGTATTAAATGCTTGGGATTGTGGCATTTGGATGTTGTGTGGACTGTTTTGAATACTTGAGGGTGTTTGAATTAATCAATGCATGGCTTGAGTTTAATTACGAGATGACTTGGGGCTTAATCGCACGAGTAAGCACGAATTGAAACCCTAGTGACTAGGTAAACTCACTAAGTGTTGATCCTATGGATATCGTGTTTGATTATGTAATTAGTAGGCTGCCCGTAGTTTCCTTCATAGCCCTAAACATGATTTTGATGATTACATGTTGACAAGTAGGCCTTTCTTGCACCCGGTCCCAAGTAGATGTCGTTGCATGTTGAATAATCTTGTTATATGACTTGATTTACATGCGTTACATGGCTGCCTGTTTAATATTCATATAACTCCATATGCTTTATAAGTTAAATTACATGTCATATCGTGCCTCGCTTGTTTACTTGTCAATGTGCAATCTTATGACTGCTCGGAGGCAACCTACCTTGTTGACCTCCAAATGTGATATATTAAATGTCATAAATGTGCATTGCATACAAGGTTGCAACCTTTCATTCTGGCATGATAGCATTCACGCACACCGGGCAGCATCGGGCTTGCCGGTGCAACCGTGACTACCATTGTCCAATTCCCTCTCTCGCTTGGGGATTAGACTTCCTTGGAGAGTTGGGTCATAGGATTTCAGGGTACATCCGGAGTACACCCATTTGGCATGATAAGGGGATGATTTGAAGTCGGCCGTAACAACTGATACTGGAAATGAACTGAGAGCAAAAGCTCACCGTATCCTTTTCACTAGGTGTATAAGTACTCTCGCTTGTTTCCTAGAGGACCTCGGGGAGGAAAGTCGGGTAATTGTGTTCTTTTACTTTTACATTACATTAAGTACTTGCTTGTGATATATGTCATGCTTGCCAAAAGGGTTTTTATAAGTTGAACCGGAAAATGAGTTTCAAAACTTATTTCTTGTTCCCCTTCGCTGAGTTCATAAGGACTCACCCTCTTTTATCATCTCAGGTGAAGAAGACCAGGAACAGGTACCCGAGGACGACGTGCCTAATGATGATTCCTTGGAATGATTGCTTGTCCTATGTGCCTTACTTTACTATGGCCATTTTGTGAACGATATATTGCTTGAAGACTATTTCTTATTTTGCTTGTTGTTGTATTGTAAAAGACCCCCGTTGTAATTTGGGGTCTAATTTTGGCTTATACTAATCATAACTAGATAAACACTACTATGGTCATTTTGCTATCGTTATTGGCTAGTATCTATCATAGGAATATAAAGTATCAGGTAAGGATTAAGTAAAATGAACCTATCCAATCTTAAGCAGGTACTCATTGTTAAGCTAAGGTCAACAGGTACTTTTGTGACGAGGATTAGCAAACAAACGAGACATAGTAACATGCTAAGTTATTAATTAAACAAGACTTCGAAATAACTAGTAGGCGTTTTGATTGGTGATAAATAGTAATCTTAGTTAGAAACAAAATTAAGATTGGAAATTTTGAGGTGTTTAGAGAATTAGGTTAAACCCTCTTGAACGATTAAGTACGTGATATGACTTGAATGTTTAGATCACACCCTAGTCTAACCTATATAGGTCGGGTTGGGATATATAACACCATATGGATCAAAAGTTATGGGCGCCGAAGCGACGAAGACTTGGTCCCAAGCCCTACGCCCTCGGTTTGCGGGCTCAGCCTCTACATGAAGCGAAGTTGTCTTGCCTAAGGTGTCGTGGGATTTGGTAATAGAAATGTGATGGATTAGGTTGTCGTCATTTTCACGGCTAACGACGTACGATCTGGGACAGAAAAACAGGGCAAAAGAAGAAAAGTGTCCCGAAACTGATGAAAATGTTCAATTTTGGGCTCCGAAAATAGGCGCAACTGAGAAGGCTTGCCGCCCCCGTCATAGAGCTCTCGGAGAGCTTTCCAACGGTTTGTTGTGCGCCGCGTAACTCCTTACAGATCAAAAGTTATGGGCACCGGA
Source organism: Ehretia macrophylla (assembly GCA_037974665.1). Classification (NCBI taxonomy): domain Eukaryota; kingdom Viridiplantae; phylum Streptophyta; class Magnoliopsida; order Boraginales; family Ehretiaceae; genus Ehretia; species Ehretia macrophylla. Next base: position 60,520,072 of record CM075777.1, read on the forward strand.
GTGACGGAGACCTGGTCCAAAGCCTTACGCCTTCGATTTGCGGGCCCAGCCCTTGCTTGAGGCGAAGTTGTCTTGCACAAGGTGCTGTGGGATTTGGTAATAGAAATGTGATGGATAAGGTTGTTGTCCTTTTCGCGGCTCACGACGTACGATCCGGGACTGAAAAACAACGCAAAAGAAGAAAAGTATCCCGAAATTGATGAAAATGTTTGAATTTGGTCTCCGAAAGTAGTGCAGCCGTGCAGGCTTGCTGTCTCTGTCGTAGAGCTCTCGGAGAGCTTTCCAACGGTATGTTGTACGCCGCGTAACTCCTTACGGATCAAAAGTTATGGGCACCGAAGCGTCAGAGACCTAATCCCAAGCCCTATGCCCTCGGTTTGCGGGCCCAGCCTCTACTTGAGGCGAAGTTGTCTTGCCCAAGTTGCCATGGGATTCTGTAATAGAAATGTGATGGATTAGGTTGTCGTCCTATTCGCGGCTCACGACGTATGATTCGGGACGAAAAAACAGCGCAAGAGAAAAAAATGGTCCCGAAACTGATGAAAATGTTAGATTTTCGGCTCCTAAAACAGGCGCAGTCGATCAGGCTTTCTGCCCCTATCGTAGAGCTCTCGGAGAGCTTTCCAACGGTACACTGTGCGCCGCGTAACTCCTTATGGATCAAAAGTTATAGGCACCGAAACGACGGAGACCTGGTCCCAAGCCCCACGCCCTCGATTTGTGGTCCCAGCTTCTACGTGAAGCTGAGTTGTCTTGCCTAAGGTGCCGTGGGATTTGGTAATAGAAATGTGATAGATTAGGTTGTCGTTCTTTTCGCAGCTCACGACGTACGATCCGGGATGGAAAAATAGTGCAAAAGAAGAAAAGTGTCCCGAAACTGATGAAAATGTTCAATTTTGGTCTCCGAAAATAGGCGCAGCCGTGCAGGCTTGGTACCCCCGTCGTAGAGCTCTCGAAGACCTTTTCAACGGTATGCTTTGCGTCGCGTAACTCCTTACGGATCAAAAGTTATAGGCATCGGAGCCACGGAGACCTAGTCCCAAGCCCCACGCCCTCGGTAGCGGGCCCAGCCTCTACTTGAGGCGAAGTTGTCTTGCCCAAGGTGTCGTTGGATTTGATAATAAAAATGTGATGGATTAGGTTATCGTCTTTTTCGCGGCACACGACGTACGATCCGGGACAGAAAAACAGTGCAAAAGAAGAAAAGTGTCCCGAAACTGATGAAAACGTTCAATTTTGGTCTCCAAAAATAGCACAGCCATGCATGCTTGCTACCCCCGTCGTAGAGCTCTCGAAGTGCTTTCCAACGGTATGCTATGCGCTGCATAACTCCTTACAGATCAAAAGTTATGGGCACCGAAGCAACGGAGACTTGGCCCCAAGCCCCACGCCCTCGATTTGTGGGCCCAGCCTCTACGTGAGGTAATGTTGTCTTGCCCAAGGTGCCATGGGATTCGGTAATAGAAATGTGATGGATTATGTTGTCATCTTTTTCGTGGCACACGACGTACGATCTGGGACGAAAAAACAGAACAAAAGAAGAAAAGTGTCCCGAAACAGATGAAAATGTTCAATTTTGGGCTTCGAAAATAGGCACAGCAGAGCAAGCTTGTTGCCCCCGTCGTCGAACTCTCGGATAGCTTTCCAACGATTTGTTATGCGTCGCGTGACTTCTTACGGATCAAAAGTTATGAGCACCGGAGCGACGGAGACTTGGTCCCAAGCCCCACGCCCTCGGTTTGCGGGCCTTGCCTCTAAATGAGTCGAAGTTGTCTTGCCCAAGGTGCCATTGGATTGTGTAATAGAAATGTGTTGGATTAGGTTGTTGTCCTTTTCGCACCTCACGACGTACGATCTAGGACGGCAAAATAGCGCAAAAGAAGAAAAGTGTCTCGAAACTGATGAAAACGTTCGATTTTGATCTCTGAAAATAGGCGTAGTTGAGCAGACTTGCTGCCTTCGTAGTAGAGCTCTCAGAGAGCTTTCCAATGGTATGTTGTATGCCGCGTAACTCCTTACGGATCAAAAGTTATGGGCACCAAAGCGACGGAGACCTAGTCCCAAGCCCTACGCCCACAGTTTGCGGGCTCAGCCTATACTTGAGGCAAAATTGTCTTGCCCAAGGTGTCGTGGGATTCAGTAATAGAAATGTGATGGATTAGGTTGTTGTCCTTTTCGCGGCTCACGACGTACGATCCGGGACGGAAAAACAGCGTAAAAGAAGAAAAATGTCCTGAAACTGATGAAAACGTTCGATTTTGGTCTCCGAAAATAGTCGCAGCTAAGTAGGCTTGTTGCCCCCATCATAGAGCTCTCGGAGAGCTTTCCAACGGTATGTGGTGCACCGCGTAACACCTTATGGATCAAAAGTTATGGGCGCCGAATCGACAAAGACTTGGTCCCAAGCCCCACGCAGTCGGTTTGCGGGCCCAGCCGCTATATGAAGCGAAGTTGTCTTGCCTAAGGTGTCGTGCGATTCGGTAATAGAAATGTGAGGGATTAGGTTGTCATCATTTTCGTGCCTCACGACGTACGATCCAGGACGAAAAAACAAGGAAAAGAAGAAAAGTGTCCTGAAACTGATGACAATATTCGATTTTGGGTTCCGAAAATAGGCGCAGCTGAGCAGGCTTGCCGCCCCCGTCATAGAGCTCTCGGAGAACTTTCCAACGATTTGTTGTGCGCCGCGTAACTCCTTACAGATCAAAAGTTATGGGCACCGGAGCGACGGAGACTTGGTCCAAAGACTTACGCCCTCGATTTGCGAGCCCAGCCTCTACTTGAGGTGAAGTTGTCTTGCACAAGGTGCCATGGGATTCGGTAATAGAAATGTGATAGATTAGGTTGTCGTCCTTTTCCGGCTCACGACGTATGATCCGGGACTGAAAAACAGCGCAAAAAAAGAAAAGTATCCCGAAACTGATGAAAATGTTCGAATTTGGTCTCTAAAAGTAGTGCAGCCGTGCAGGCTTGCTGTCTCCATCGTAGAGCTCTCGGAGAGCTTTCCAACAATATGTTGTGCGATGCGTAACTCTTTACGGATCAAAAGTTATGGGCACCGAAGCGTCGGAGACCTAGTCCCAAGCCCTACACCCTCGGTTTGCGGGCCCAGCCTCTACTTGAGGCGAAGTTGTCTTGCCCAAGGTGCCGTGGGATTCGGTAATAGAAATGTAATGGATTAGGTTGTCATCCTTTTCGCTGCTTATGACGTACGATCCGGGATGGAAAAACAGCGCAAAAGAAGAAAAGTGTCCTAAAACTGATGAAAACGTTCAATTTTGGTCTCCGAAAATAGTTGCAGCTGAGCATGCTTACTGCCCCCGTCGCAGAGCTCTGGGAGAGCTTTCCAACGGTATGTTGTGCACCGTGTAACACCTTACGGATCAAAAGTTATGGGCGTCGAAGCGACAGAGACTTGGTCCCAAGCCCTCGGTTTGCGGGCCCAGCCTCTACATGAAGCGAAGTTGTCTTACCTAAGGTGCCGTGGGATTCGGTAATAGAAATGTGATGGATTAGGTTGTCGTCATTTTCGCGGCTCACGACGTATGATCCGGGACGGAAAAACAGGGCAAAAGAAGAAAAGTGTCCCGAAACTGATGAAAATGTTCGATTTTGGGCTCCGAAAATAGGCACGGCTGAGCAGGCTTGCCGCCCCCGTCGTATAGAAATCGGAGAGCTTTCCAACGGTTTGTTGTGCGCCGCGTAACTTCTTACGGATCAAAAGTAATGGCACCGGAGCGACGGAGACCCGGTCCAAAGCCCTACGCCCTCGATTTGCAGGCCCAGCCTCTACTTGAGGCGAAGTTGTCTTGCACACGGTGTCGTGGGATTCGGTAATAGAAATGTGATGGATTAGGTTGTCGTCCTTTTCACGGCTCATGACGTATGATCCGGGACTTAAAAACAGCGCAAAAGAAGAAAAGTATCCTGAAACTGATAAAAATGTTCGAATTTGGTCTTCGAAAGTAGCGCAGCCGTGCAGGCTTGCTGTCTCCGTCGTAGAGCTCTCGAAGAGCTTTCCAACGGTATGTTGTGTGCCGCGTAACTCCTTACGGATCAAAAGTTATGGGCACTTAAGCGTCAGAGACCTAGTCCTAAGCCCTACGCCTTCGGTTTGCAGGCCCAGCCTCTACTTGAGGCGAAGTTGTCTTGCCCAAGGTGCCATGGGATTCGGTAATAGAAATGTGATGGATTAGGTTATCGTCCTTTTCGTGGCTCACGATGTATGAACCAGGATGGAAAAACAGCGCAAGAGAAGAAAATGGTCCCGAAACTGATGAAAATGTTAGATTTTCGGCTCCTAAAACAGGCGCAGCTGATTAGGCTTTCTGCCCCTGTCGTAGAGCTCTCGGAGAGCTTTCCAATGGTACGTTGTGCGCTGCGTAACTCCTTACGGATCAAAAGTTATGGGCACCGAAGCAACGGAGACCTGGTCCCAAGCCCCACGCCCTCGATTTGTGGGCCTAGCCTCTACGTGAAGCGGAGTTGTCTTGCACAAGGTGCCATGGGATTTGGTAATAGAAATGTGATGGATTAGGTTGTTGTCCTGTTCGCGGCTCACGACGTACGATCCGGGACTTAAAAACAGTGCAAAAGAATAAATGTATCCCGGAACTGATGAAAATATTCAAATTTGGTCTCCAAAAGTAGCGCAGCCGTGCAGACTTGCTGTCTTCGTCGTAGAGCTCTCGGAGAGCTTTCCAACGGTATGTTGTGCGCCGGGTAACTCCTTACGGATCAAAAGTTATGGGCACCGAAGCGTCAGAGACCTAGTCCTATGCCCTACACCCTCGGTTTGCAGGCCCAGCCTCTACTTGAGGCACAGTTGTCTTGCCCAAGGTGCCATGGGATTCGGTAATAGAAATGTGATGGATTAGGTTGTCGTCCTTTTCGTGGCTCACGACGTATGATCCGGGACGGAAAAATAGCGCAAGAGAAGAAAATGGTCCCAAAACTGATGAAAATGTTAGATTTTCGGCTCCTAAAATAGGCGCAGCCGATTTTCGGCTCCTAAAATAGGCGTAGCCGATCAGGCTTTCTGCCCCTGTCATAGAGCTCTCGGAGAGCTTTCCAACGGTACGCTGTACGCCGCGTAACTCCTTACGGATCAAAAGTTATGGGCGCCGAAGCGACGGAGACCTTGTCCCAAGCCCCACGCCCTCGATTTGTGGGCCTAGCCTCTACATGAAGCGGAGTTGTCTTGCTCAAGGTGCCATGGGATTTGGTAATAGAAATGTGATGGATTAGGTTGTCGTTCTTTTCGCAGCTCACGACGTACGATACGGGATGGAAAAACAGCGTAAAAGAAGAAAAGTGTCCCGAAACTGATAGAAAATGTTCGATTTTGGTCTCCGAAAATAGGCTCAGCCATGCAGGCTTGCTACCCCCATCGTAGAGCTCTCGGAGACCTTTCCAACGGTATGCTTTGCGTCATGTAACTCCTTACGGATCAAAAGTTATGGGCACCGAAGCCACGGAGACCTAGTCCCAAGCCCTACGCCCTTGGCTGCGGGCCCAGCCTCTACTTGAGGCGAAGTTGTCTTGCCCAAGGTGCCATTGGATTTGGTAATAGAAATGTGATGGATTAGGTTGTCGTCCTTTTCGCGGCTCACGACGTACGATCCGGGACGGAAAAGCAGCGCAAAAGAAGAAAAGTATCCCGAAACTAATGAAAACGTATGATTTTGGTCTCCAAAAATAGAGCAGCTGTGCATGCATGCTGCCCCCTTCATAGAGCTCTCGGAGAGCTTTCCAACGATATGCTATGCGCCGCGTAACTCCTTACAGATCAAAAGTTATGGGCACCGAAGCGACGGAGACCTAGTCCCAAGCCCCACGCCCTCGGTTTACGGGCCCAGCCTCTACTTGAGGCGATGTTGTCTTGCCCAAGGTGCCGTTGGATTCGGTAATAGAAATGTGATGGATTAGGTTGTCGTCCTTTTCGCGGCTCAGGACGTACAATCCGGGACGAAAAAACAGCGCAAAAGAAGAAAATGGTCCCGAAACTGATGAAAATGTTAGATTTTGGGCTCCGAAAATAGGCGCAGCCGAGCAAGCTTGCTACCCCTATAGTAGAGCTCTCGGAGAGCTTTCTAACGGTATGCTGTGCGCCACGTAACTCTTTACGGATCAAAAGTTATAGGCACCGGAGCGACGGATGTCACGCCCCAACCCGACCTATAGAGGTTAGACTAGGGAGTGATCTAAACATTCAAGTTCTTTCACGTACTTAATTGTTCAAGAAGGTTTAACACTTAACGTTTAGCCTAAACTCCACAAATTCTCTGGAAAATCGGCAGCATAACGGCTGTAATTGGGCTCTTTAGTTTGACCTAGTTTTCTAAAGGCCTCCAAACTTTCAATCTCAAATTCATTTCCAACTAAGATTACTATTTATTACCAGTCGAAACGCCTACTAGTCATCTCGAAGTCTCGTTTGATTAACAACCTAGCATGATACTATGTCTCGTTTGTTTGTTAATCCTTGTTGCAAAAGTACCTGTTGATCTTAGCCTAACAATAAGTACCTGTTTAAGATTGGATAGATTCATTTACTTAATCTTTTACCTGAGCCTACGATAGATACTAATCAGTAGCGATAGCAAAAATGACCATAGTAGTGTCTATCTTGTTATGATCAGTACAAACCAAAATTAGACCCTAAATTACAACGGGGGTCATTTACAATACAACAACAAGTAACATAAGAAATAGTCTTCAAGCAACATATCGTTCACAAAATGGCCATAGTCAAGTAAGGCACGTAGGGCAAGCAATCATTCCAAGGAATCATCGTTAGGCACGTTGTCCTCGGGTACCTGTTCCTGGTCTTCTTCACCTGAGATGATAAAAGAGGGTGTATCCTTAAGAACTCAGCGAGGGGGAACGAGAAATAAGTTTTGAAACTCATTTTCCGGTTCAACTTATGAAAACCCTTTTGCAAGCGTGACAGATATCACAAGTAAGTACATAAAGTAATGTAAAAGTAAAAGAACACAATTACCCGTCTTTCCTCCCCGATGTCCTCTAGGAACCAAGCGAGAGTACTTATACACATAGTGAAAAGGATACGGTGAGCTTTTGCTCTCACTTCATTTCCAGTATCAGTTGTTGCGGTCGACATCAATTCATCCCCTTATCACGCCAAATGGGTGTACTCCGGATGTACCCCGAAATCCTACGACCCAACTCTCCGAGGAAGTCTAGCTCCCAAGCGAGAGAGGGAATTGGACAATGGTAGTCACGGTTGCACCGGCAAGCCCGATACCGCCCGGTGTGCGTGAACGCTACCACGCCAGAATGAAAGGTTGCAACCTTGTATGCAATGCACATTTATGACATTTAATATATCACATTTGGAGGACAACAAAGTAGGTTGCCTCTGAGCAGTCATAAGATTGCACATTGACAAATAAACATGCGAGGCACAACATGACAAGTAATTTCACTTGAAAAGCACATGGAGTTATATGAATATTAAACGGGCAGCCATGTAACGCATGTAAATTAAGTCATATAACTCATTTCGAAGTTCACATAATCAAATAATAAGATTATACAACATGCAACGACATCTATGTGGGACCGGGTGCAAGAAAGGCCTACTTGTCAACATGTAATCATCGAAATCTTGTTTAGGGCTATGAGGGCAACTACGGGCAGCCTACTAATTACATAATTAAACACGATATCCATAGGATCAACACTTTGCGAGTTTTTCCTAGTCATTAGGGTTTCATTTCATGCTCATCCGTGCGATTAAGCCCTAAGTCGTCACGTAATTAAACTCAAGCCATGCATTGATTAATTAAAACACCCTCAAGCATTCAAAACAGTCCACACAACATCCAAGTGTCACAATCCCAAGCATTTAATACAACAAGAGAAGTTACAATAATTTTCAAAGCAAATCCCTAATTGAAAATCTCAATGCAATGGTCTGTTTTCTCACAATCATTGAGACAAGAAAACAAACTCCAATTCCAGTGAACAAAATGTCAAATTAAAGCTTAAGGAGTGAAATAAATCTAGAAACAAACCTCGCATCATTTGGAGTTCGGGTTCAAGAGTTATAGCCAAAACCGTGAGACTACGCAAAACTGTCCAGATTTGCACACATTTCAATACTTGTCGTTTTTGAGGACCTTAGGGTCAGATTTAGCCTTAGTCTATTTCTGACAAAAATTTTCATAACTGAAAAATCTATAGCATGAAAAATTTCATGCATTTTGGATATCATTTACTAAGTCAAAACTGGTTCATTCTACCAGGACAGTGAATCTGCCAAAACCTGCTTCATTTTCCAGATTTTTCCAGATTTGGACACCTTTTTATTTTTTTCCATTTTGAGGACCTTAGAATCAAAATTAGCTTTGGCCTATTTCTATGAAAAATTCTCAGAACTGGCAAAAATAGTCACCTACCAATTTTCACTCATTTTCAACATCATTTACATGGTCAAAATCACTTCATTCCAACAGAACAGAAAGCTGTCAAATACGCGATTTCACCTATCTTCACATTCTAGCCAAATATCTTGCCATGCATGTTTACAAAAGCTCATGTACACGCATATATCACAAGTACAGAGGTAAAAATAGACATTCAAAGGCATGCATGTGGTTTTTAAAAGCTTTTCAAAGAAGTTTTAGCCCTCACCTTAGCAAGACAACAAAGAAGATGCACAAACTCTTGATGAAGCACAATGTCGACCTTTTTCCTTGCTTAGCCGAGAGACAACTTGAGATTTCTCTAATTCCTAGCTTAGTAACCATGTTCTTAGTATGTGCAAGTGGCTAGAACAAAAAGAAAATGAAATGGAAGCTAACAAACTTGCCTAAGCCGAAATGAATGTGCTATGAGCTTGCATGTGCGACTTTTGCATTCTAGCTTGCTTGGTCGAGCTTCCTAGTAGCTTGCATGTCTTGAAGAACCTTTGGATGATGAACTTAAGCTATGGAGAGTAGAATTTCAGCTAGGGCCGAGAGAGAGAGAGAAGAATTGAGAGAGTGAGAAAAAAATGAGAGAAAGAAGGAAAGAATGAAAGAAAAATGAAAAGCTTGATGGGTTTGATGCTTGTGTCGGCCTAGGGCCTTGAAATTTCAGATTTTTGTGTCTTCAAGGAGCATAATTTTGAATCACCTAGCATGGGCACTTGCATATGTCGAGAATGGGTGCATTGGGTAGGGTTTTTTTGAGCCATTTTTTGTTTTGTTTTGTGTCATAACATGTCATTGAATGTCTAAGAATAAAATTTGAAATTGCAATGCATGCACAAAGGCTCCATGTGGTTGGCCAAGCTTGTGTTCAAATCTGAATTTTTGTCTTGTTTGAGCATTATTTAATTGAGTGCTTGGAATATGCAAAAGAATAAAGAATAAAGAATAAGAATGTTTAGCTTTTGGTGCAATTTCGTCTTCTAGTGCATTGACTTAGCATTTTAATATTAGTTAGTGGAGTTTGTAGGATTAATTAATGATCTAGTGCTTCAAGTAAGATGCTTTCTTGATTAGCGTGTGGGCACGCTTTCTTAGGTTTAGGGCAAGCACTACGAGATAGGGCACGAACTACGAGACGAATGCACGTTTCCCAAGTAAATGAATGCAACCCTAAATGAATGCACGTAATTCAATGCAAGGCACAAAAATGAAACACAATTCTTAAACCTAGGCCAAGGCACGCAAATCTAGGTTAGGGCACATGAAACGAGATATCGCAAGCAAATCGAGGTCGGGCCTCACATCCTCCCCTCCTTAAAAGAATTTCGTCCCGAAATTCAATATTACCTTTGAAATAAAGATAGATATTGTTGTTCCATCTCGTCTTGCCTTTCCCACGTTGCTTCTTCAACTCCATGATGATCCCACAACACTTTCACCATCAATATAGATTTGTTGCGCAACTCCCGATCTTGCTGATCTAGGATCCGAATGGGCTTATCTTCATAAGATAAGTTCTCTCGAAGCTGCAACGGCTCTGGTTCCAAGATATGCGATGGATCAGGGTGATATTTCCGTAGCATTGAAACATGAAAGACGTCGTGAATATTAGAGAGGTTTTGGGGTAGTTCTAGGCGATACGCCAATTTGCCAATCTTCTCAATTATCTCAAATGGTCCTACAAATCTCGGGCTCAACTTTTCACCCTTGCCGTGTTTAATCAGTCCCCTCCGAGGTGATATCTTCAAGAACACCTTGTCGCCGACCTCAAACTCTAGACTCCGTCTCCGTCAGTATGCATAACTTTTCTGCCTGCTTTGGGCGGTAAGCATCCATTTTCGGATGAGGTGGATATTATCAACAGTCTTCATAAGATCAGGTAGAAAGGTCGGGTTAAAAGTCTTCGTCTCACCTACTTCATCCCAGTAAATTGGGGATCGACACTTACGTCCATACAATGCCTCAAATGGGGTCATCCCAATAGTGGCCTGATAACTGTTATTATAAGCGAATTCTGCTAGAGACAGATATTTCTCCCAACCTTTCCCGAAGTCTAACACACACGCCCTCAGCATATCCTCCAGAATATGAATAGTTCTCTCAGATTGTCCATCAGTTTGAGGGTGATAAGCCGTGCTGAAACTCAACTTCGTTCCTAAAGCTTCTTGCAATCTCTTCCAAAATCGGGAAGTAAAACTAGGATCCCTATCTGATACAATACTCACAGGCATCCCGTGCAACCTTACAATATCCGCCACATACATATCTCCCAACTTCTCAGGACTATCCTCCTTGTTCATCGGTAAGAAGTGCGCTGACTTAGTCAATATATCCACTATAACCCAAACAGCGTCATGACCCTTTTGTGACCTGGGCAGGTCCATAACAAAGTCCATAGTTATATGTTCCCATTTCCATTGAGGAATCTCCAACGACTGAAGTAAACCTGCTGGTCGTTTATGTTCTGCTTTGATTCTCTGGCAAGTCAAACACCGTGCCACAAACTCTGCGATCTCTCTCTTCATGTTATTCTACCAATAGTGTTGCTTCAAATCCCGGTACATCTTTGTTCCGCTGGGATGAATAGTATATCTTGAATTATGGGTTTCTTCAAGAATCTTCTTTTTCAGCTCTGGCTCATTAGGAACACAGATCCGATTCCTAAACCTCCAAATACCGTCAGCATGAAACTTGAAATCTGTGTTGCTTTCTTTAATCTTCTGAAACTATTGGTCCTTTTGTTGAGCCTCTCGTAATTCAGACAACAAGGTCGATTGAACTTGTGTAGTGGCAAAAAGTAACCCTTTTTGAGTCAATTGTGGTTTCCACAAGAATGCTTCCTCTAACAACTCCTGCACCTTAACTTCCAGTTTTGCCATGCTCGCTTTCCGACTTAAGGCATCTGCAACTACATTTGCTTTACCGGGCACATAATTGATTGTGCAGTTATAGTCATCCAAAAGCTCCATCCACCGTCTTTGCCTCATGTTCAACTCTTTTTGTGAAAACAAGTATTTTAAGCTCTTGTGATCAGTAAACACCTCGAACTTGTTACCCCACAAATAGTGCCTCCATTTCTTGAGTGCAAACACAATAGCCGCTAACTCCAAATCATGCATCGAGTACTTCAATTCATACGGCTTCGGTTTCCTAGAAGCATACGCAATCACTCTACCATTTTGCATCAACACACAACCCAGTCCTTCCTTCAAAGCATCGCTATAGATTACAAAACCTTGACTCCCTTCAGGCAATGCAAGAACGGGTACAGTAGTCAATCTCTTCTTCAATTCTTGGAAGCTGTTCTCACACTTGTCATCCCACACGAACCTTGTTTTCTTTTAAGTGAGCTTTGTAAGCGGTCCTGCAATCTTTGAGAAATCCTTCACAAACCTCCGACAATAGCCGGCTAGACCAAGAAAACTCTGAACCTCTGTAACATTTTTCAGCTTCTTCCAAGACATCATCACTTCTATCTTTGCTGGATCCACTGCTATTCCTTCTTGGGATATGATGTGCCCCAAAAATGCAATTTGCTGCAACCAAAATTCGCACTTGCTAAACTTTGCATGCAATTGATGTTCTCGAAGTTTCTGCAATACCAATCGCAGATGTTATTCATGCTCAGCCTCAGATTTCGAGTATACCAAAATATCATCAATAAATATCACCACAAATTGGTCCAAGTATGCAATGCACATTTATGACATTTAATATATCACATTTGGAGGACAACAAAGTAGGTTGCCTCCGAGCAGTCATAAGATTGCACATTGACAAGTAAACACGCGAGGCACGATATGACAGATAATTTCACTTATAAGCACATGGAGTTATATGAATATTAAACGGGCAGCCATGTAACGCATGTAAATCAAGTCATATAACTCATTTCGAAGTTCGCGTAATCAAATAATAAGATTATTCAACAAGCAACGACATCTACGTGGGACCGGGTGCAAGAAAGGCCTACTTGACAACATGTAATCATCGGAACCACATTTAGGGCTATAAGGGCAACTACGGGCAGCCTACTAATCACATAATTAAACACGATATTCATAGGATCAACACTTAGCAAATTTACCTAGTCACTAGGGTTTCAATTGGTGCTTACCCATGCGATTAAGCCCCAAGTCATCTCATAATTAAACTCAAGCCATGCATTGATTAATTCAAACACCCTCAAGCATTCAAAACGGTCCACACAACATCCAAATGCCACAATCCCAAGCATTTAATACAACAAGAGAAGCTACAATAATTTTTCTAAGCATATCACTAGGTGAAACCCTCACTGCAATGGACTGTCTTCTCACAATCATTGAGACAAGAAAACAATCTCCAATTCTAGTGAACAAGATATCAAATTAAATCTTAAGGAGTGAACTAAATTCAGAAACAAACCTCGCATCATTTGGAGTTCGGGTTCAAGAGTTATAGCCAAAACAGTGAGACTACGCAAAACTGTCCAGATTTGCACACATTTCAATACTTGTCGTTGTTTAGGGCCTTAGGGCCAGATTTAGCCTTAGTCCATTTCTGACATAAATGTCCAGAACTGAAAAATATAGAAGCACACCAAATTTCATGCATTTTGGATGTCATTTACTAAGTCAAAACTGATTCGTTCTACAAGGTCAGTGAATCTGCCAAAACCTGCTTCATTTTTCCAGACTTTCCAGATTTGGACACATTTTGATATTTTGCCATTTTGAGGACCTTAAAATAAAAATTAGCTTTGGCCTATTTCTACGAAAAATTCTCAGAACTAGAAAAACTAGTCACCTACCAATTTTCATGCATTTTAAACCTCATTTACCTGGTAAAAATCACCCTGCACCAACAAGACAGAAGGCTGTCCCATACGCGATTTCATCTATCATCACATTCTAGTCAAATATCTTGCCATGCATGTTTATAAAAGCTCATGAACACACATATATCACAAGTACAGAGGTAAAAATAGACATTCAAAGGCATGCATGTGGTTTTCAAAAGCTTTTCAAGAAGTTTTAGCCCTCACCTTAGCAAGACAACAAAAAAGATGCACAAACTCTTGAGGATGCACAAGATTGACTCTTTTCCTTACTTAGCCGAGAGACCAATTGATTTTCTCTAATTTCCTAGATTAGTAACCAAGTTATTAGTAGGTGCATGTGGTTAGAACAAGAAGAAAACGAAATGGAAGCTAACAAACTCACCTAAGCCAAAATGGATGTGCTAAAGGCTTGCATGTGCGTTTCTTTGCTCCTAGCTTTGCTTGGTCGAGCTCCTAAGTAGCTTGGAGGTCTTGAAGAGCCTTAGGATGAAGAACTTAGCTATGGAGTCTACAAATTCAGCTAGGGCCGAGAGAGAGAGAGAAGAATGATAGAAAGAATGAGAGAAAGAGAGAAATTGAAAGAAAAATGAAAAGCTTTGATGGGTATTGATGCTTGTCGGCCTAGGGCCATGTAAAATCAGAATTTTGTGTCTTCAAGAAGCATTTTTGAATTGTCTAGTATGGGCATGGAGTTTGTGTCGAGAATATGGAGCCTTGGGTAGATTTTTAAGCCAATTTTTTTTATGCTTTGTGTCATAGTATGTCATAGAATGTTTAGGTACAAATTTTGAAATTGAATTGCATGCACAAATGCAAGAGGTGGTCGGCCAAGGAAATGCAAAATTCTGAATTTTTGTCATCTTTTGAGCATTATTTAATTGTGTGTTTGGGATATGCAAAGAATAAAGAATAAAGAATGTCTAGCTTTTTGTGAGATTTTGTCTTCTAGTGGGTTGAATTAGCAATTTAATATTAGTTAGTGGAATTTGTAGGATTAATTAATGATCTAGTGCTTCGTGTAAGATGCTTTCTTGATTAGCGTAAGGGCACGCTTTCCTAGGTTTAGGGCACGCACTATGAGGTAAGGCACGAACTACGAGACGAATGCACGTTTCCCTAGTAAATGCACGCAACCTTAAATGAATGCACGTAATTCGATGCAAGACACACAAAATGAAACACCATTCTTGAACCTAGGTCAAGGCACGCAAATCTGGTTCCAAGATATGCGATGGATCAGGATGATACTTCCGTAGCATTGAAACATGAAAGACGTCGTGAATATTGGAGAGATTTTGGGGTAGCTCCAGGCGATACGCCAACTTGCCAACCTTCTCAATTATCTCAAATGGTCTTACAAACCTCGGGCTTAACTTTTCACCCTTGCCGTGTTTAATCAGTCCCCTCCAATGTGATATCTTCAAGAACACCTTGTTGCCGACCTCAAACTCTAGGCTCCGTCTCCGTCGGTCTGCATAACTTTTCTGTCTGCTTTGGGCGGTAAGCATCCGTTTCCGGATGATGTGGATATTATCAACAGTCTTTATAAGTTCAGGTAGAAGGGTCGGGTCAAAAGTCTTCGTCTCACCTACTTCATCCCAGTAATTTGGGGATCGACACTTACGTCCATACAATGCCTCAAATGGGGCCATCCCGATAGTGGCCTGATAACTGTTATTATAAGCGAACTCCGCGAGAGATAGATATTTCTCCCAACCTTTCCTGAAGTCTAAAACACACGCCCTCAGCATATCCTCCAGAATCTGAATAGTTCTCTCAGATTGTCCATCAGTCTGAGGGTGATAAGCCGTGTTGAAACTCAACTTCATTCCCAAAGCTTCTTGCAATCACTTCCAAAATCGGGAAGTAAATCGAGGATCCCTATCCGATATAATATTCACAGGCATCCCGTGTAATCTTACAATCTCCGCCACATACATATCTCCCAATTTCTCAAGACTATCCTCCTTGTTCATCGGTAAGAAGTGCGCTGACTAAGTCAATCTATCCACTATGACCCAAACGGCGTCATGACCCTTTTGTGACCTGGGCAGGTCCATAACAAAGTCCATAGTTATATGTTCCCATTTCCATTAAGGAATCTCTAACAACTGAAGTAAACCTGCTGGTCGTTGATGTTCTGTTTTGACTCTCTGGCAAGTCAAACACCGTGCTACAAACTCCGCAATCTCTCTCTTCATGTTATTCCACCAATAGTGTTGCTTCAAATCCCGGTACATCTTTGTTCCGCTGGGGTGAATAGTGTATCTTGAATTATGGGCTTCTTCAAGAATCTTCTTTTTCAGCTCTGGCTCATTAGGAACACAAATCCGTTTCCTAAACCTCCAAATACCATCATCATGAAACTTAAAATATGTGTTGCTTTCTTTAATCTTCTGAAACTGTTGGTCCTTCTGTTGAGCCTTTCGTAATTTAGACAACAAGGTCGATTGAACTTGTGTAGTGGTAAATAGTAACCCTTTTTGAGTCAATTGTGGTTTCCACAAAAATGCTTCCTCCAACAACTCCTGCACCTTGACTTCCAGTTTTGCCATGCTCGTTTTTCGACTTAAGGCATCTGCAACTACATTCGCTTTACCGGGCACATAATTGATTGTGCAGTTATAATAATCCAAAAGCTCCATCCACCGTATTTGCCTCATGTTCAACTCTTTTTGTGAGAACAAGTATTTCAAGCTCTTGTGATCAGTAAATACCTTGAACTTGTTACCCACAGATAGTGCCTCCATTTCTTGAGTGTAAACACAATAGCCGCTAACTCTAAATCATGCGTCGAGTAGTTCAATTCATACGGCTTCGGTTTCCTAGAAGCATACACAATCACTCTACCATTTTGCATCAACACACAACCCAGTCCTTCTTTTGAAGCATCGCTATAGATTACAAAACCTTGACTCCCTTCAGGCAATGCAAGAATAGGTGCAGTAGTCAATCTTTTCTTCAATTCTTGGAAGCTGTTCTTACACTTGTCATCCTACACGAACTTTGTTTTCTTTTGAGTGAGCTTTGTATGTAGTCCTGCAATCTTTGAGAAATCCTTCACGAACCTCCGATAATAGCCGGCTAGACCAAGAAAACTCCGAACCTCCGTAACATTTTCCGGCTTCTTCCAAGACATCACCGCTTCTATCTTTGCTGGATCCACTGCTATTCCCTCTTGGGATATGATATGCCCCAAAAATGCAATTTGCTGCAACCAAAACTCGAACTTGCTAAACTTTGCATACAATTGATGCTCTCGAAGTTTCTGTAGTACCAATCGCATATATTGTTCATGTTTAGCCTCAGATTTCGAGTATACCAAAATATCATCAATGAAGACCACTACAAATTGGTCCAAGTAGGGTTGAAATACCCTGTGCATCAAGTCCATAAAAGCTGCAAGGCCATTAGTTAGCCCAAATGGCATCACTACATATTCATAATGCCCGTATCTCGTCCTAAAAGCCGTTTTAGGAACATCCACCTTTTTGATCCGCAACTGATAGTATCCTTGCCTCAAGTCGAGCTTCGAATACACTTTGGCTCCTTGAAGTTGATCAAACAACTCATCGATCAGTGGAAGTGGGTATTTATTCTTGACGGTCACTTGGTTCAATCCTCGGTAATCGATGCATAGCCTCAACGTTCCGTCTTTCTTCTTTACAAATAGGACTGGTGCACCCCACGGAGAAGAACTTGGTTGAACAAACCCCTTCTTCAACAATCCTTGCAATTGGTCCTTCAATTCTTGTAGCTCGGCTGGTGCCATACGATAGGGAGCTTTAGATATCGGCTGGGTGCCAGGCAGTAATTCTATAATGAACTCGATCTCCCGATTTGGGGGTAAACCGGGCAATTCTTTTGGAAACACATCCGCATAATCTTTAATCACTGGCATCTCCTCCAACTTAGCTTTGTCCGACGGCTTGTTGATGAGGTAAGCTAAGTATCCACTACATCATTTTCTCAAGGACTTCACTGCTTTCGTAGATGAAATGATGGAACTCCCGGTGAAGTCTCTTCGGCCCATGACTTCCAATATTGGTTGACCAGGTATCTAGAATGTTACAATCTTCGTCCAAAAATCTAGTTGGGCATGATGCTTTGCCAACCAGTCCATCCCTAAGATGACTTCATAGTCTCGAAAAGGTAATACAATAAGATTGGCTGAGAATTCCCTATCTTTTATTTGGATTTTACATGCTTTACAAACTGAGCTAGTAACAAGTTTAGAACCCATCGGAGTACCAACTTCTACTTCGTAAGGCAAACATACAACTCATAGCTTCACACGTTGCACACATAAGGGAGTAATAAATGAATGAGTAGCACCTGGATCAATTAGCACCCTAACAAGTTGATTCAGTATGAAGAATGTACCTTCAACAACAGCGGTCTCCTCTGGAAGATTCTCGCACTCAATAGCATAAGCTCGAGCCTGAACTCTAGGAATTGGAGTCTTGCCTCTACCAGCTGGTTTAACCTGATTTTGTCCTCCTTGCCATTTAGGGCAATCCTTGATCTGATGCTGATCACTGCCACACCGCACACATCGTCCCGACTTCTTCCAGCACTGGACCTCGGTATGACCCTTCTTGTCACAGTAAGAACAGTTGATAGACTGAGTAGCAGGTGAACTACCTGTGGATCTGCGGGTGAAGAGGCTGATGGTGCTTTAGTCGGGCCATGGTTATTAACTAGTCTGTTCTGGCTCTAGCCCTGACTACGACTCTGGCTCTGGAATTTTCTCTATTGACCTGGAGGCTGATATGGTTTCTTGTTCTGCTGGCTCGAACCGGCTCTATCAAGTTTTCTCTTCTCAACTCGTGAAACAGCAGCAAGGAGAGCAGAATAAGTATCGAAGTCATGCGAAGCCAACTGGTCCTGAATCTTTGGCCTCAATCCAGTCGTAAATTTCCATATCTTCGCCTCAGGGGTACTCACCATGTATTGAGCATAGCGGACAGTCGGTCAAAAAGAACCTCGTACTGGGCCACCGTCATGTTACCCTGGTTTAGGTGCATGAATTCCTCAATCCGCCTCTGCCTAGAAATTGCAGGTACGTATTTCTCCTTGAATGCCTTAACGAAATTACCCCACAAGCGAGGTGTATGATCAGTTTCCCAAGGTACCGTCAGATTCGATAATAGAAATGTGATGGATTAGGTTGTCGTCCTTTTCGCGGTTGACAACGTACGATCCGGGATGAAAAAATAGTGCAAAATAAGAAAAGTGTCCCGAAACTGATGAAAATGTTCAATTTTGGGCTGCGAAAATAGGCCCAGCCTAGCAAGCTGGCTGCCCCTGTCGGTGAGCTCTCGGAGAGCTTTCCAACGGTATGCTGTGCGCCACGTAACTCCTTACAGATCAAAAGTTATGGGCACCGGAGCGATAGAGACCTGGTCCTAAGCCCCACAGCCTCAGTTTGCGGGCCAAGCCTCTACGTGAAGCGAAGTTGTCTTGCCCGAGGTACCGTGGGATTCGATAATAGAAATATGATAGATTAGGTTGTCGTCCTTTTCGTGGCTCACGACGTACGATCCCGGATGAAAAAACAGCGCAAAATAAGAAAAGTGTCCCGAAACTGATGAAAACGTTCGATTTTGGACTCCAAAAACAGGCACAGCCTAGTAGGCTTGCTGCCCTTGTCGTAGAGCTCTCGGAGAGCTTTCCAACGGTAAGCTGTGCGCCACGTAACTCCTTACGGATCAAAAGTTATGGGCACCGGAGCGACGGAGACCTGGTCCCAAGCCCCACACCCTCGGTTTGCAGGCCCAACCTCTATGTGAAGCGAAGTTGTCTTGCCCAAGGTACAGTGGGATTCGATAATAGAAATGTGATGGATTAGGTTGTTGTCCTTTTCGCGGCTTACAACGTACGATCCGGGACGAAAAAACAGCGCAAAATAAGAAAAGTGTCCCGAAACTGATGAAGACGTTTGATTTTGGGCTTCGAAAATAGGTGCAGCCGAGCAGGCTTGCTACCCCCGTCGTAGAGCTCTCGGAGAGGTTTCCAACAGTTTGCTGTGCGCCGTGTAACTCCTTACGGATCAAAAGTTAAGGGCCCCGGAGCGACGAAGACTTGGTCCCAAGCCCCATGCCCTCGGTTTGCGAGCCCAGCCTCTATGTGAAGTGAAGTTTTCTTACCCGAGGTGCCATGGGATTCGATAATAGAAATGTGATAGATTAGGTTGTCGTCCTTTTCGTGGCTCACGATGTACGATCCATGACGGAAAAATAGTGCAAAATCAGAAAAGTGTCCCAAAACTGATGAAAACATTCAATTTTGGGCTCCAAAAATAGGAGCAGTCAAGCAGGCTTGCTGCCTTTGTCATAGAGCTCTCGGAGAGCTTTCCAACGGTACGCTGTGCACCACGTAACTCCTTACGGATCAAAAGTTATGGGCAAATGAGCAACGGAGACCTGGTCCCAAGCCTTACGCCCTCGGTTTGCGGGCCCACCTCTACATGAAGTGAAGTTGTCATGCCCAAGGTGTCGTGGAATTCGGTAATAGAAATGTGATTGATTAGGTTGTCGTCCTTTTCGCCGCTCACGACGTACGATCCGGGACGAAAAAACAGAAAAAATTAGAAAAGTTTCTCAAAACTGATGAAAACGTTCTATTTTGGGCTACAAAAATAGGCGCAACTGAGTAGGCTTGCTGCCCCCATCGAAGAGCTCTCGGAGAGCTTTCCAATGGTATGCTGTGCGCCAAGTAAATCCTTACGGATCAAAAGTTATGGGCACCGGAGCGACGGATACCTGGTCTTAATCTCACGCCTTCAGTTTGCTGGCCCAGCCTCTACGTCAAGTGAAATTGTCATGCCCAAGGTGTCGTGGGATTCTGTAATAGAAATGTGATTGATTAGGTAGTCGTCCTTTTCGCGGCTGACGACGTACGATCCAGGACGGGAAAACAGCGTAAAATAAGACAAGTGTCCCGAAACTGATGAAAATATTTGATTTTGGGCTCCGAAAATAGACGCTGCCAAGCAGGCTTGCTGCCCCCATCATAGAGCTCTCGGAGAGCTTTCATACAGTATACTGTGCACCGTGTAACTCCTTACGGATCAAAAGTTATGGGCACCGTAGCGACGGAGACATAGTCTCAAGCGCGACGCCCTCGGTTTGCGGGCCCAGCATCTACGTGAAGTGAAGTTGTCTTGTCCAAGGTGCCGTGAGATTCGATAATAGAAATGTGATGGATTAGGTTGTCGTCCTTTTTGCGGCTCACAACGTACGATCCGAGATGAAAAAATAGTGCAAAATAAGAAAAGTGTCCCGAAACTAATGAAAACGTTCGATTTTGGGCTTTGAAAATAGGCCCAGCCCAGCAAGCTGGCTGCCCCTGTCGATGAGCTCTCGGAGAGCTTTCCAACGGTATGTTGTGCGCCACGTAACTCCTTACGGATCAAAAGTTATGGGCACCAGAGCGACAAAGACCTGGTCCTAAGCCCCATAGCCTCGGTTTGTGGGCCAAGCCTCTACGTGAACGAAACATCGAGATAACTAGTAGGCGTCTCAATTGACGGTAAATAGTAATCTTAGCTGGAAATGAAATTTGAGGCGTTTAGAGAACTAGGTCAAACTAAAAAGCCCAATTACAATTGTTATGCTGCCGGTTTTCTGGAAAAATTGTGGAGTTTAGGCTAAACGTTAAGCGTTAAACTTTCATGAACAACTAAGTACGAGACATGACTTGAATGTTTAGATTACACCCTAGTCTAACCTTTATAGGCTGGGTTGGGGCGTGACACCTCATAGTAGAAGAATGGTATCAGAGCTTAGATTGCTTAAGCCGGGTTTAACTCTCGGACCTTGGGTAGAGCCCTAAGATAATTAGGATGACTTGTCTATATGTTATTGTGTGATAATGTTAATTGTGCCTTCTATGTTCTATGTGCTTAAGTGATTAACATGCCTTAATTGTTTCTAGAATTGTGTATCTATATTATGTTGCATATCTTATGTATTAAATTCTTGTTTGTCGTATTTCAATAAATTGTGCATCGTAATCTGTGCCTATAGATGGCTGGCTGTGAGGCCCGATCCCGAATAACGTGCCTTACCTCAATTTGCATGCCTTAGACCCAGAATTGTATGACTGACCTTGGATTATATGCCCTGTCTTGATTTTCGTGCATGCCTCGTCTTACGTGCCCTGACTTCGATTTAAGTGTGATATCTCGATTTGTGTACACTGACCTTGAACTGCGTGCCCTAACCTAGGTTTAAGAGTCGTACCTTGACTTGCGTGCATTGCATTGGCTTACGTGCATTCACCTAGGATCACGTGCATTAGTCTTGAAGTATGTGCCTTAGCCTTGAAGTTCGTATCTTACCTCGTAGTTCGTGTCTACCTCGTGATTCGTGCCCCATATTGATTTATGTGCATGTCTTGTAGTACGTGTCATAGACTTAGGAAATCGTGTCCGCACGCTAATCAATAAAGAATCATACACAAAGCACTAGACTATAAAATAATCCTACAAACACCACTAACTATTATTATAATTCTAATCCAAATCTCTACAAAATCCACTAACAATAAACAATTCAATCTACACAAACACCTAATCATTCTTTATTCTTTATTCTCATCCAAAACCAATGCACCTCAAATTTCACCCTTATTATAATCTATAATGTATTAAATAGAATCTGAAATTTCAGCAATTTGCAAGCCCTTGGCCGGCCATAACAAGCTAATAAGACCAAAGTTTGAACAAATTATTTTAATCCATGCATGCTTGGACCAATCTTACACAATGTCATATTTTTTTTCTTGCACCCAAGGCACCTTTTGCTAACTACTAAGCTACCATTCTTGGCCCTTGCAAAAGACATGCCAAAACAATTCAAAAATGCATTGGTGACACAAATAATTCAGCCTTGTATAGCCTCAAGGCCGACCACATGCATCAAAATTGCAAAAGGCCTTCATTCCTTGTCATTTTCTTCTTTCTTCCCCACACTTCTCTCTCTCCCTCTCATTCTTCTCTCTCTCTCGGCCTTGGCTGAATCTATTCACCTCCTAGCTCATCTTCATCATCCTATGGTTAATCAAGGCAAGCCACAAGCAAAGGAACTCAACCAAGCTAGCTAGGTTGCAAGAAAACTCACATGCAAGCTCTTGAGTCACCATTTTCGGCCTAGGTAAGTTTCTTAGCTTCCATTTCTTTTCTTCTTGTTCTAACCACATGCATGTACTAAGATCTTGGTCACTAAGCTAGGAAAAATAGAGAAAATCAAGTTGGAATCTCGGCTAAGCAAAGAAGAAGAAGAAATTTGTGCTTCAACAAGTTTTGTGCATCTTCTTGTTGATTTGCTAAGGTGAGGGCTAAAACCTTTTGAAAATCCTTCAAAAATCCACATGCATGCTCTTAAATGTATGTCTTTGCTTCTGTACTTGAGTTATATGTGTGTTCATAAGCTTCTTCAACCATGCATGGCAAGATTTTGGCTTGAAAGTGATGATAGGGGAAATCGGATTATGTGACAGCTTTCTGACCTGTTGTTTCGAGGTGCGTTTGGCTAGGCAAATGATGTGACAATGCATGAAAATTGGTAAGCGACTAATTTTTCCAGTTTTAAACATTTTTCGTAGAAATAGGCCAAATCTAATTTTGACTCTAAGGTGCTCAAAATGGAAAATCATTAAAATGTGTCCGAATCTGGAAATCTGGAAAAATGAAGCAGGTTTTGGCAGATGCACTGACCTTGTAGAACGAACCTGATTCAACTTAGTAAAGTATGTCAAAAATGCATAAAATTTGGTGTGCTGCTAGATTTTTCAGTTATGAACATTTTTGTCAGAAATGGACTAAGGCTAAATCTGACCCTAAGGACCTCAAAAACGTCAATTATTGAAATGTGTGCAAATTTGGACAATTTTGTGCTATCCCACTGTTTCGGCTATAACTATTGATCCTGAACTCCAAATGATGCAAGGTTTGTTTCTGATTTTAGTTCACTTCTTAAGCTTTAATTTGATATCTTATTCATGGGAATTGGAGATTGTTTGCTTGTCTTAATGATTGTAAGAAAATATCCTATTGCAGTGAGGGTTTCACTTGGTTATATGCTTAGAAAATTTGTTGTAACTTCTCTTGTGGTATTAAATGCTTGGGATTGTGGCGTTGGGATGTTGTGTGGACTGTTTTGAGTACTGGAGGATGTTGAATTAGATGATGCATGACTTGAGATTGATTTTGAGTTGACTTAGGGTTTAATCACACGGGTAAGCACGAAATGGAAACCCTAGTGACTAGGCGAACTTGCTAAGTGTTGATCCTTTGAATATTGAGTGTAATTATATATTTAGTAGGCTGCCCGTAGTTGCCTTATAGCCCTAAATGTGATATTGATTCATTGCATGTTGACAAATAGGCCTTTCTTGCATCCGAACCACGTAGATTGTTGTTGCATGTTGAATAACCTTATTATTTGGTTACGTGGACGTTGAAATGAGTTATATGACCTGATTTACGTGTGTTACATGGCTGCCCGTTTAATGTTCATATAACTCCATATGCTTTTCAAGTGAAATTACTTGTCTATTCGTGCCTCGCTTGTTTACTTGTCAATGTGCAATCTTATGACTGTCCGGAGGCAACCTACTTTGTTGTCCTCCTAATGTGATATATTAAATGTCATAAATGTGTATTGTATACAAGGTTGCAACCTTTCATTCTGGCATGGTAGCGATCATGCACACCGGGCGGCATCGGGCTTGCCGGTGCACCCGTGAGTACCATGGTCCAATTCCCTCTCTCGCTTGGGGGCTAGACTTCTTCGGAGAGTTGAGTCGTAGGATTTTGGGGTACATCTGGAGTACACCCACTTGGCGTGTTAAGCGGATGATTTGAAGTCGGCCGCAACTATTGAGAGCAAAAGCTCACCGTATCCTTTTTCTATATGTATAAGTACTATCGCTTGGTTCCTGGAGAACCTCGGGAAGGAAAGACTGGTAATTGTGTTCCTTTACCTTATATTATTGTTATGTATTTAATTGTATTATATTCATGCTTGCAAAAGGATTTTTATAAGTTGAACCGAAAAATGAGTTTCAAAACTTATTTCTCGTTCCCCCTCGCTGAGTTCATAAGGACTCACCCTCTTTTATCATCTCAGGTGAAGAAGATCAAGAACAGGTACCTGAGGACAACGTGCCTAACGATGATTCCTTGGAGTTATTGCCTGTCCTATGTGCCTTGCGTGATTATGGCTATTTGTGAACTATGCTACTTGAAGACTATTTCTTTTTATGTTGCTTGATGTGTAATGTAAAAGACCCCCGTTGTAATTTGGGGTCTAATTTTGGTTTGTACTGATGCTAACTAGACAGACACTAGACACTACTATGATCGTGTTGCTATTATTACTGCTAGTATCTATAGTAGGATTATGAAGTATTAAGTAATGGCTAAGTAAAATGAACCAACCAAATCTTAAGCAGGTACTCATTATTAAGCTAAGATCAACAGGTACTTTTGGAACGAGGATTAACAAACGAACGAGACTTAGTATCATGCTAGGTTATTAATCAAACGAGACGTCAAGACAACCAGTAGGCATTTCAATTGATGATAAATAGTAATCTTAGATGGAAATGAATTTGAGATGGTAAATTTTGAGGCGTTTAGAGAATTAGGTCAAACCAAGAGCCCAATTACAGCCGTTATACTGTCTGTTTTCCGGAAAATTTTGGAGTTTAGGCTAAAACGTTAAGTGTTAAATCTTCATAAACGGTTAAGTACGAGACGTGACTTGAATGTTTAGATCACACCCTAGTCTAACTTTTATAGGCCGGGTTGGGGCGTGACACCTTATATTAGAATGGTATCAGAGCTTAGTTTACTAACTAGGCATTAGTCGAGTTCAACTCTCGGACCATGGGAGAAGCCCTAAGGTAATTATGATGTCTTGTTTATATGTGTTAATGTGTGCTAATGTGCTTTAATTGCTTTGAGCATTGAATATAATGTGCTTTTGAGGACCATATGTATTTTGTGTCATGCACACCGACATGTTAGTGACCTCGATAATGCATGCATGCTTTTATACTACTTCCTTGATACATGTGCATGTTATATAACAGTGAATGACTCTTTATACATATAGATAGTTAGGATTAGGACTTTCAGGGAAGTGAATTTGTACAAGACGAACGAAAAGGCTCGGTTAGAGATTTCTGGCATCTTTACAGGTACTCGATGGATCGTATGTATTATTGGATATGTATATATATAAAATGCATAGCACAGGTATAATTGTTGAGGTAAAGTTATCTCCTTATCTTTGAAATACCCATACCTGTAATTAAGTTATCAATTTTGTAGCCATAAAGTTCTTGATTCTGTTAAACCGTTCTTCTAATTGTGGTTCAAGAATAAATGTTAAGGACATACGACTTCCCTTAGATATAAGAATATACTATTGGACATGTGGAATAGTATATATATTCATATGCTTATAATGGAAGTTTGACTTAGGAGCTGCTTTTGAATCAAATTCTTATATCTTAAATTGGTATAATAGACTATTTATATGATTGAATCCTTACTTGATTGGAATTAAGCATCGTTGAACCTAATAAGGTGTATACTAGCGAGTTTCAAGTTCACTCAATGGTAAGATCATGACCTAGAAATTAAAAGATGAATTTGTGGAAGTTGACGATAGTTACTTTTAGGGGTTAGATTATTAAGTCATGGATAGCGTATTTGAGTGACTTAACAATGGATAACCTCGAGACATGTAGGCAACTCTGGAGACCGAATTTAACAAGGTTGATGATTCTTTAATATAACAAGATATAAGGATACTGGAATCGAGGAATTCACGTAGCTAGAACTCATGTTCGGAAGACTACACCTAAATGTTAGGTCGAATAGAAGTGTAAGGTATTGAATTATGCAATAGATGACTAACGTTGCTAAAGGTCCTAAGTTGGATATTTGTGATATTAAGAAACACGGTATTAGTTTGATGTCCCTCGAACTTAGCTGTAAATATGCAAGTAAGTCAATCTATGCACTCGTTGTTTGGATACCCTAGAGGATGTCAGAAAGCATATATCCCTAAGTAAGACCGATGGACCTAGTATACAAACCATGGAAATGAGGTTAAAGCATCCGGTTGCAAAGTGGAGTCGTTAGGGTATGAATAGTAACCCTAAATAGCTAATAGTGAGTACGGTACGCATGATGATTCATGGTAAACCCTAGGACCTAAGGTCGATCAGACTTAATGCTCTTAGCCAGTTGAACATGTAAATGAAGAGAGTAAGACAGAGATGAATCAGAGTCATGATGACCCAAGAGACTATTGTTAGACCACCGTATCTATGTGCACCGTTTCACGTCTAGAAACTAGCCGTTGGTAGACTTCCAATCGTGGTCGTTAAAAGGTGGGCAGATTTTGCAGTGATAGCTAAATGAGTGGTTGATTACTTTTGAAATTCTATTAGATTATATTGTAGGATGATTGTGGTTATAATTCTTATGATGACATAGCCTTGAAATTATTTTGTGTAACAAGCTACTTGGATTAGTATGGTAGGTATCTTATGAGCTAGATCATTTCGGTACCCATTTATAGTCCTAGGATTGTTGTTGTACGGCCGGTAACCTAGTAGAGAATTGATATCACTTACATGGCTATGAACCCAGCTTAGTAACATTAATGTTGAAGATATATTGGCGGGCATTAAGTGTTCGAAGGAATGACTAGGTTGCTAAGTGAGTAGGACCATTGTCTTCTTAAGTATGACGTAACCTTGGATTGAGATGAGTTGAATTTATTTGAGGTTGAAACTATTCACCTTAGGAGTTTTGGATAAGATTAAAAGAAAATTCTGAAGCCTTGTGACTTGAAATTAGAGATTTGAATAAGAAAATAAATTGTGGATCACAAGCTGATGAAGCTTACTTGAAAAGTTGAACTAGTGCCACATGATTAGTTTACCCATGCAATTCCAATGACAATTTGTTGGTGGTACTTAATAAACCTTAGAGTTTGAGTTTCATGAATCTCAATAGTTTTTCTCCTTGATTACGAGCGTGAAGGTTAACGAAGTTGGGAAAGAATGTTAGTGAATATGAGCATGTAGCCGAGACACTTGTCATTAGAAGATTTGTTAATCCAATGTACCTACGAGATAAGGACTATGATACTATCGATAGATGACGATTTGAGATGGATTAGTTTGTTTGGTGAGTTCTTCCTGAAAATAGGGTCGTATCATGAAAATAATCCATAACACGTGTATGTCTTACGTGCTAACAATTTGAAGCTAGTAGATATGATATGTAAATCGGATATAGACCTATCATCTTGAAATTAGCATATGTCACCCTAGGATCATGGAATTATTGTGATATTCCTTTTGAGGTATGAATACGAGATTGATACAACATAAGTCATGATTTTGGAGTCATAGTTATATTGTTAGAATACCAATGTAGCTTTGATTACTATGTTTGGAGATTCTAACCTTAGTTAATGAACTTGACCTTAAGATCAAATGGAGAATAGAGTCGTTCAAAGAAACGAACTGTAAATGTCAAGGTCACACCAAACTAAATGATTGGAGAAATAAGAAGTGAATTGGTTGCAGTAAAAGATCACCAAACACGGGACGAACCAGAGTAGGAAGAATAACAAGGGTTAGAATCCGTCTAAATGACCTCAATAGGCAAGAATGAATTTCGGGACGAAATTCTTTTAAGGAGGGGATGATATGAGGCCCGACCCCGAATAACGTGCCTTACCTCGATTTCCGTGCCTTAGATCCAGAACTGTATGATCGACCTTGGATTATATGCCCTGTCTTGGTTTTTGTGCATACCTCGTCTTACGTGCCCTGACTTCGATTTAAGTGCGATACCTCGATTTGTGTACACTGACCTTGAATTGCATGCCCTAACCTAGGTTTAAGAGTCGTACCTCGACTTGCGTGCATTGCATTGGCTTACGTGCATTCATCTAGGATTACATGCATTAGTCTTGAAGTACGTGCCTTAGCCTTGAAGTTCGTGTCTTACCTCGTAGTTCGTGTCTACCTCGTGATTCGTGTCCCATATTGATTTCTGTGCGTGTCTCGTAGTACGTGTCATAGACTAAGGAAATCGTGTCCGCACGCTAATCAAT
This sequence comes from Ehretia macrophylla, assembly GCA_037974665.1. Taxonomy (NCBI): domain Eukaryota; kingdom Viridiplantae; phylum Streptophyta; class Magnoliopsida; order Boraginales; family Ehretiaceae; genus Ehretia; species Ehretia macrophylla. The sequence continues at coordinate 60,548,487 of CM075777.1, forward strand.
AAAGAATCCTACACAAAGCACTAGACTATAAAATTATCCTACAAACACCACTAACTATTATTATAATCCTAATCCAAATCTCTACAAAATCCACTAACAATAAACAATTCAATCTACACAAACACCTAAACATTCTTTATTCTTTATTCTCACCCAAAACCAATGCACCTCAAATTTCACCCTTATTATAATCTATAATCTATTAAATAGAATCTGAAATTTCAGCAATTTGCAAGCCCTTGGCCGGCCATAACAAGCTAATAAGACCAAAGTTTGAACAAATTATTTTAATCCATGCATGCTTGGACCAATCTTACACAATGTCATATTTTTTTCTTGCACCCAAGGCACCTTTTGCTAACTACTAAGCTACCATTCTTGGCCCTTGCAAAAGACATGCCAAAACAATTCAAAAATGCATTGGTGACACAAATAATTCAGCCTTGTATAGCCTCAAGGCCGACCACATGCATCAAAATTGCAAAAGGCCTTCATTCCTTGTCATTTTCTTTTTTCTTCCCCACACTGCTCTCTCTCCCTCTCATTCTTCTCTCTCTCTCGGCCTTGGTTGAATCTCTTCACCTCCTAGCTCATCTTCATCATCCTATGGTTAATCAAGGCAAGCCACAAGCAAAGGAACTCAACCAAGCTAGCTAGGTTGCAAGAAAACTCACATGCAAGCTCTTGAGTCATCATTTTTGGCCTAGGTAAGTTTTTTAGCTTCCATTTCTTTTCTTCTTGTTCTAACCACATGCATGTACTAAGAGCTTGGTCACTAAGCTAGGAAAAATAGAGAAAATCAAGTTGGAATCTCGGCTAAGCAAAGAAGAAGAAGAAATTTGTGCTTCAACAAGTTTTGTGCATCTTCTTGTTGATTTGCTAAGGTGAGGGCTAAAACCTTTTGAAAATCTTTCAAAAATCCACATGCATGCTCTTAAATGTATGTCTTTGCTTCTGTACTTGAGTTATATGTGTGTTCATAAGCTTCTTCAACCATGCATGGCAAGATTTTGGCTTGAAAGTGATGATAGGGGAAATCGGATTATGTGACAGCTTTCTGACCTGTTGTTTCGAGGTGAGTTTGGATAGGAAAATGATGTTGAAAATGCATGAAAAATGGTAGGCAACAATTGTTGCCAGTTTTGAACATTTGTCACAGAAATAGGCCAAAGCTAATTTTGACTCTAAGGTCCTCAAAATGGCAAATCATTAAAATGTGTCCGAATCTAGAAATCTGGAAAAAATGAAGCAGGTTTTGGCAGATGCACTGACCTTGTAGAACGAACCAGTTTTGACTTAGTAAATGATGTCCAAAATGCATAAAATTTGGTGTGATGCTAGATTTTTCAGTTCTGGACATTTTTTTTCAGAAATGGACTAAGGCTAAATCTGACCCTAAGGATCTCAAAAAGGTCAATGATTGAAATGTGTGCAAATCTGGACAGTTTTGTGCTATCCCACTGTTTCAGCTATAACTATTGATCCCGAACTCCAAATGATGCAAGGTTTGTTTCTGATTTTAGTTCACTTCTTAAGCTTTAATTTGATATCTTATTCACGGAATTGGAGATTGTTTGCTTGTCTTAATGATTGTGAGAAAACAGCCTATTGCAGTGAGGGTTTCACTTGGTTATATGCTTAGAAAATTTGTTGTAACTTCTCTTGTGGTATTAAATGCTTGGGATTGTGGCGTTGGGATGTTGTGTGGACTATTTTGAGTACTAGAGGATGTTGAATTAGATGATTCATGACTTGAGATCGATTTTGAGTTGACTTAGGGTTTAATCACACGGGTAAGCACGAAATGGAAACCCTAGTGACTAGGCGAACTTGCTAAGTGTTGATCCTTTGAATATTGAGTGTATTTATATATTTAGTAGGCTGCCCGTAGTTTCCTTATATCCCTAAATGTGATATTGATTCGTTGCATGTTGACAAATAGGCCTTTCTTGCATCCGAACCACGTAGATTGTTGTTGCATGTTGAATAACCTTATTATTTGATTACGTGGATGTTGAAATGAGTTATATGACCTGATTTACGTGCGTTACATGGCTGCCCGTTTCATGTTCATATAACTCCATATGCTTTTCAAGTGAAATTACTTGTCTATTCGTGCCTCGCTTGTTTACTTGTCAATGTGCAATCTTATGACTGTCCGGAGGCAACCTACTTTGTTGTCCTCCTAATGTGATATATTAAATGTCATAAATGTGCATTGCATACAAGATTGCAACCTTTCATTCTGGCATGGTAGCGATCACGCACACCGGGCGGCATCGGGCTTGCCGGTGCACCCGTGACTACCATGGTCCAATTCCTTCTCTCGCTTGGGGGCTAGACTTCTTTGGAGAGTTGGGTCGTAGAATTTCGGGGTACATCCAGAGTACACCCACCTGGCGTGTTAAGGGGATGATTTGAAGTCGGCCGCAACTACTGAGAGCAAAAGCTCACCGTATCCTTTTTCTATATGTATAAGTACTCTCGCTTGGTTCCTGGATAACCTCGGGGAGGAAAGACTGGTAATTGTGTTCCTTTACCTTATATTATTGTTATGTATTTAATTGTATTATATTCATGCTTGCAAAAGGATTTTCATAAGTTGAACCAGAAAATGAGTTTCAAAACTTATTTCTCGTTCCCCCTCGCTGAGTTCATAAGGACTCACCCTCTTTTATCATCTCAGGTGAAGAAGATCAAGAACAGGTACTTGAGGACAACGTGCCTAACGATGATTCCTTAGAGTGATTGCATGTCCTATGTGCCTTGCGTGATTATGGCTATTTGTGAACTATGCTACTTGAAGACTATTTCTTTTTATGTTGCTTGATGTGTAATGTAAAAGACCCCTGTTGTAATTTGGGGTCTAATTTTGGTTTGTACTGATGCTAACTAGATAGACACTAGACACTACTATGATCGTGTTGCTATTATTACTGCTAGTATCTATAGTAGGATTATGAAGTATTAGGTAAATGCTCAGTAAAATGAAACAACCAAATCTTAAACAGGTACTCGTTATTAAGCTAAGATCAATAGGTACTTTTGTAACGAGGAGTAACAAACGAACGAGACTTAGTATCATGCTAGGTTATTAATCAAACGAGACATCAAGACAACCAGTAGGCATTTTAATTGATGATAAATAGTAATCTTAGATGGAAATGAATTTGAGATGGTAAATTTTGAGGCGTTTAGAGAATTAGGTCAAACCAAGAGCCCAATTACAGCTGTTATACTGCCGATTTTCCAGAAAATTTTAGAGTTTAGGCTAAAACGTTAAGTGTTAAATCTTCATGAACGGTTAAGTACGAGACGTGACTTGAATGTTTAGATCACACCCTAGTCTAACCTTTATAGGTCGGGTTGGGGCGTGACACTAGCCCTAGTACCTGCACTACTAATAGGAGCGGTGAACCCCAAGAGACCGGAGATGCTTATCAAACTAATCTAGGCATAGCTATGTTTAACATGATGGCGAATGCCATGGATCGCGTGTCACGAGTGATGGAGCGTCAAGATGCACGTGAAGCCAACAACAACAACAATAGGAATGATGGTAACCATGGGAGACATAGCAGAATGAGGGAGTTCCTTGACTTTCGCCCATCCAAATTCCATAGGGAAGCTGATGATGAGAAAGCAGAGGCTTGGCTGTCTGAGATCGAGAGAATTTTTAGGCCACTTGTTTATACTGATGAAGAAAAGGTGGAGTTTGCTGTGTTTCTGTTGCACGGGGATGCTGAGCATTGGTGGCACACTGTGGAGGCACTGTGGGAAACTGATCATACCCCTCGCTTGTGGGGTAATTTCATTAAGGCCTTCAAGGAGAAATATGTACCTGCAGTTTCCAGGCAGAGGCAGATTAAGGAATTCATGCACCTAAACCAGGGTAATATGACGGTGGCCTAGTACGAGGCTTGTTTTGACCGACTATCCCGCTATGCTCAATACATGGTCAATACTCCGAAGGCGAAGATGTGGAAATTTACTACGGGATTGAGACCAGAGATTCCGGACCAATTACAAGCAAAGTAATGACTCAAGATTTAATAATGAAACAATAGGATTAACAAGGATCAACAAGAATGACAATGATGTACTTAGGTAGGGAGTACATTAAGCAAGTGAAATTCGAATAAGTAAAATGGTATACCAAAGGAAAAATTACTTTCAAATGAATAGTAATAGGATGAAATGAAATATTGAAACGAATGGCTAGAGATATAGAATGAAATATAGAAGTCTCAAACCTTAACTCCAATAAGCGACATTGCTATAAGAAGCAAATATGAATGTTAAGAATGGAAACAATGTCAAATGAGTATAGGATCCATTAATCCAATAAGCAAAACTTTCAAGAAACAATTGATATGCTAGAAAAGTGTAACCCTCTCTCAAATAAGTGAGAATAGAGTAGAAAAGAATAATAAGACCGATAGAATTATGAAGCACAAGAAGGGTGTCCCACCTACACACTTAAACACCAACAAGTCAAATCTTACAATCTATCTTCCTCCAAAACAAGACACTAAGGAGATCTAGAGAATCTAAGGAGTCATAACAATCACCAAACAAGATAAATCACTCCAAAATTTTACATTCCGTAACAGACCAATCACTAAACGAGATAAATCACCGATTACCCAACAAGATTAACTAATGAGGACTCCAAAATCTGATAACGCAATACAGATTCATGCTAACCCATTATAACAGAAGAGAATCCTCAATCAACAATTTAGAAAGTCATACCACCTAGAACTCAAAAGCTTGATGTAGGCAAGTAAATGTTCAGTCACCAAAATGCATTCTTATTTCCTCAAATAATTCTATCTCCGAACAATTACATATTCAAATAAAGTAACTTTAGTCAGGAATCACTCTAATTGTCTCCAAGGTTTAAAGATCAAAACTCCAAAATATCCATTAATAATATAGCAATCCCAAATAGTAGAAATATTGACATGTTATACCACACTTCATTCCATTCACAAATATACATCACTAATTCCTCAAATAAATTCATTCTAAAATAACCTCAAGAAAGTATAATCTGAGTTGAGACTCCAAAAGTGTCTAATCACAACCTCACAAAAACCTCAACTTATGATTCATCTCCAAGTAATAATAAGTTAAACATGGCAACAAAAGTAATTATAATCATCAAGATACATTGCTATTTTCCTCGAACAACTTCATTCTCACTAAAGGAACATCAAGATCATTCCACTAAGCCGAAACTAAAATCCATAAGCATAACAATTAAAATCTCATCGATAAACTACTAGAATAATAATAATTCAAAATCATGGCCTATCTCTATTTCCGAAAGCTCTTATAATCACCCTAGACATTAAAAGGTCACTCACGAGTTAAAACATGTATGCAACTATATCATATGAAAGACAAGTATAACGTAATGCGCAATTATCATACAATGCAACATTATCACATAACACACAATTCAACATATAAGAAGTCAACATCAGATAAACAAGTTCTATCACAGAAATAAGTTATAAACAATTAAAGTCACATAAGCAACAAACTTCACATAAGACAAGTTCATCACGTAACTCACATTGGTCACTTAAAGTACATTGAGCACCTAAAGCACCTTGTTTCACATAAGCTAGTTATAAACAATTAAAAGCACATAAACAACTAACTTCACACAAGGCACAAAATCACATAAAACACAATTGTCACATAATACACATTAATCACATAATGCACATTAATTACAACACATTGAGTACGTATAGCACGTTATCACATAAAACATATTGACCACATTAGTTCACTTAACACACAAGGCATATTGGTCACATAGAAAGTTAGACACATAAATAAATTAATCACATAAACATATTAACATATGTTTCACTTTTCTTTCACTTAATACATACTTGCATGCTTAGACCACTACCCACATTCCGAGGATACCCCGGCTGACAGCTAACATGCGCTCTGATACCACTTAAACTGTCACGCCCCAACTCGACCCCTCTTACAATCAGTCAGGACGCAACGGGATTTCGGCAGTATAACGACAGTAAATAGGACACCGAGGTTCCAAACCAACCTCATTAAACATCATACATCCAGCAACTCCTTAATTCAAACAACAACATACAACACAATCATAATATACAATAAACCATCCTCGTTATACGCCTCCGTTCCAACATAACATACAATACCTCAACCTTATCATACATTTCAAAAATAAGTTGAGACATATTTACAACTTAACCGTAGACAAAAGAAAGCCACTAAGTTAACACCATTTGGATCATCATCTTCCAACATCTATTACAATAAGAACCACAAAGCATATAAAAGTCTATTAAGCTAATATACATGACATTAAACAACATATAATCATGGATAAGACTCGGGAACATATGACTCGTCCACGTAAAGCACATTTTCCACATTCTCCTCTTCAGGAGGCACATACCCGTAATCCGGCTCTGCAACACCTGTAAGCATGCATTAATAGAGAGTGAGCTTATATAAATAAGCCCAGTGAGGATCCGATAGATCTCGACAGTATTCACTACGCTCCTTGGATTTAGTCCTTTGAGCAAGTAAACACACAACAACAATAATAACATAAATAAAGCTATCATCACATAACTATATGACCATTCAGTAAGGATACTCTATTTGGTGTAGCTCCAAACGCCATCATGATCTCAACCGTTCTTCTTATAACTCCCCATTACTCACGCACCCGAGGTACCTCACTATCCCTTTCCCTCCATGACATCTCCGTCATGCGAGCTGGGGGTAGCCTATGGCAGTCATGCCGGTTTCAACCCGACAGCCCGACGCTGCCCGAGAGGTGGCACACACATACCAAGGCTCCATATTCATCAATCATCATGCAAGCATAAATCGATCAATCAATTGGGAGATCAGCAGCAAGAGTGCCCGATTCCCGCATTCAATAATAATCAATCAATAACATCAATATAACATCAATATAACATCAATATTAAATTAAACATCAAACAACGTAGTTAGATGACAAAGTAGGCCATCTAACCGGACATGCATAATATTCATAATTAAACTCTAAATTACTCAACAACAACTCACCATTCATCACTCGAACACTACCCAACCATCTAAGGCATCGTTCAAGAAATTAAAGAATGACAACCTAAACTTCTAAAATTCATAACTTACAATCTACTAATCCAAACATTGCCAAATCAGTTCCTATCACTCACCCATTCAACCTACTACATTAGCCCTCTCGGAAATCCACCATAACACCTCCAAAACATGCCCGATAACCCTAAAACCCTATGACGTCATGGCTGGATTTTCCGGATTTCCACACAAACAATGTAATCGAAAATTCGGCATTACAACAGCGCTAACACGTAATTATCAAGTATTTAGAAATCGACGGCAATCGATTTCGAGCAACGCAACTCAATTAAATCAACTTTGAACATTTTAATCAAAATTAAATACCCGGAAAATAAAAATTATGCTATATCCGACAGAAATTCATAGTATTAGTATATAATGATCCCTAGCATGCAAGGAGCAATAATCTAACATCAGATTTCAATTCTAACGGTTCAATCTTCATTTATACGCAAAAACACAAAAATGACATTTTGAGATCTAGAATTTTTCTCTCACCTTTGATGTGTTTTGATGCAAGAAATGTGTAGAATGGATGCCAAACAATCAATTTCAAGCTTTGAATCACTCAATTCGGCTTTGAAACGCAAAATCTGTGAGAAAAATGCTTTGAAAATGCCTTATCTTTCTCCTCCAAGGAGCCACGGTTTTGTGTGTGTTTTTGGAGTGTGTTTTGTGTTGTGTGAGTGTGTGTTGATGACATTATATAAATAAAAGCTTGGTCAATTAAAAAAATGCAAAGTCAAAGTTAGTTTTAATAGGTATTTTTGTGTTTTTAATGACTTTAATTGCATTTTAGTGCTCACCAAGTTAAAAATAATTATGCCACCCCCAAGATATCTCAAGTGAATTATTTTTAGGTGACAAGAAGTTTTACAATCCAACAATTTCACCCGAGTCGGCTTAAAACTCGATTTTCGCAAAAGTCGGTGTAAAAACCCTAATAAATTCTTAAGCCGATTTTAAAACCGTTTTCATCAAACACAGGTCTATTAAAGTCCGTGGACTAGGTCTAGAAGGGTTAAAAAGACCAGTTTCAAAATTATAGCGGACGTGTTTCGAAAACACTATTCACTGAAAATCAACGATAAAATTTCTGACTCCGTTTTTGATGAAAATTTCATGAATGCACATTTAGCACGTATTAGAAGTATTGACATCAAAATTATAACTTTCTAGGCCATATAGCACATAAACAGGTCAAATGCACGCAAAACGAGATAAAACACGTAAATCGAGTTAAAGCAGAAAAGTGGGGTTTCACAGCCATTATCCTCTTCCACCCGCGGATCCATAGGTAGTTCACCTGCTACTCAGTCTGTCAATTGTTCTTACTGTGACAAGAAGAGGCATATAGAGGCCCAGTGCTGGAAGAAGTCAGGATGATGTGTGCGGTGTAGCAGTGATCAGCATCAGATCAAGGATTGCCCTAAATGGCAAGCAGGACAGAATCAGGTTAAACCAGCTGGTAGAGGCAAGACTCCAGTTCCTAGAGTTCAGGCTCAAGCTTATGCTATTGAGTGCGAGGAGCTTCCAGAGGAAACCGCTGTTGTTGAAGGTACATTCTTCATACTGAATCAACCTGTTAGGGTGCTAATTGATTCGGGTTCTACTCATTCATTTATTACTCCCTTATGTGTGAAACGTGTGAAACGTGTGAAACGTGTGAAACTACGAGTTGTATGTTTGCCTTACAAAGTAGAAGTTGGTACTATGATGGGTTCTAAACTTGTTACTAGCTCAGCTTGTAAAGCATGTAAAATCCAAATTAAGGATAGGGAATTCTCAGCCAATCTTATCGTATTACCTTTTCGAGACTATGAGGTCATCATAGGGATGGACTGGTTGGCAAAGCATCATGCCCAACTAGATTGCCGGACGAAGATTGTAACATTCCAGGTACCTGGTTGACCAATATTGGAAGTCATGGGTCGAAGAGATTTCACCGGGAGTTCCATCATTTCATCTACGAAAGCAGTGAAGTCCTTGAGAAAAGGGTATAGTGGATACTTAGCTTACCTCATCAACAAGCCGTCGGACAAAGCTAAGTTGGAGGAGATGCCAGTGATCAAAGACTATAAGGATGTGTTTCCAGAAAAATTGCCCGGTTTACCCCCAAATCGGGAGATCGAGTTCATTATAGAGTTACTGCCTGGCACCCAGCTGATATCTAAAGCTCCCTATCGTATGGAACCAGCTGAGCTACAAGAATTGAAGGACCAATTGCAAGGATTGTTGAAGAAGGGGTTTGTTCAACCAAGTTCTTCTATGTGGGGTGTACTAGTTCTATTTGTAAAGAAGAAAGACGGAACACTAAGGCTATGCATCGATTACCGAGGATTAAACTAAGTGATTGTCAAGAATAAATACCCACTTCCACTGATCGACGAGTTGTTTGATCAACTTCAAGGAGCCAAAGTGTATTCGAAACTCGACTTGAGGCAAGGGTACTATCAGTTGCGGATCAAAAAGGAGGATGTGCCTAAAATGACTTTTAGGACAAGATATGGGTATTATGAATATGTGGTGATGCCATATGGACTAGCTAATGCCCCTGCAGCTTTTATGGACTTGATGCACAGGGTGTTTCAACCCTACATGGACCAATTTGTGGTGATCTTCATTGATGATATTTTGGTATACTCGAAATCCGAGGCTGAGCATGAACAACATCTGCGATTGGTATTACAGAAACTTCGAGAGCATCAATTGTATGCAAAGTTTAGCAAGTGTGAATTTTGGTTGCAGCAGATTGCATTTTTGGGGCATATCATATCCCAAGAGGGAATAGCAGTGGATCCAGCAAAGATAGAAGCAGTGATGTCTTGGAAGAAGCCGGAAAATGTTACGGAGATTCGGAGTTTTCTTGGTCTAGCCGGCTATTATCGGAGGTTCGTGAAGGATTTCTCTAAGATTGCAGGACCGCTTACAAAGCTCTCTCAAAAGAAAACAAAGTTCGTGTGGGATGACAAGTGTGAGAACAGCTTCCAAGAGTTGAAGAAAAGATTGACTACCGCACCTATTCTTGCATTGCCTGAAGGGAGTCAAGGTTTTGTAATTTATAGCGATGCTTCGAAAGAAGGATTGGGTTGTGTGCTGATGTAAAATGGTAGAGTGATTGCGTATACTTCTAGGAAACCGAAGCCGTATGAATTGAACTACCCGATGCATGATTTGGAGTTAGCAGCTATTGTGTTTGCGCTCAAGAAATGGAGGCACTATCTGTGGGGTAACAAGTTCAAGGTGTTTACTGATCCCAAGAGCTTGAAATACTTGTTCTCACAAAAAGAGTTGAATATGAGGCAAAGGCGGTGGATGGAGCTTTTGGATGATTATAACTGTACAATCAATTATGTGCTCGGTAAAGCAAATGTAGTTGCAGATGCCTTAAGTAGGAAAGCGAGCATGGCAAAACTGGAAGTCAAGGTGCAGGCATTGTTGGATGAAGCATTTTTGTGGAAACCACAATTGACTTAGAAAGGGTTACTTTTTGCCACTACACAAGTTCAATCGACCTTGTTGTCTGAATTACGAGAGGCTCAACAGAAGGACCAACAATTCCAGAAGATTAAAGAAAGCAACACAGATTTCAAGTTTCATGATGATGGTATTTGGAGGTTTAGGAATCGGATTTGTGTTCCTAATGAACCAAAGCTGAAAATGAAGATTCTTGAAGAAGCCCATAATTCAAGATACACTATTCATCCCGGCGGAACAAAGATGTACCGGGATTTGAAGCAACACTATTGGTGGAATAACATGAAGAGATAAATTGTGGAGTTTGTGGCACGGTGTTTGACTTGCCAGAGAGTCAAAGCGGAACATCAACGACTAGCAGGTTTACTTCAGTCGTTGGAGATTCCTCAATGGAAATGGGAACATATAACTATGGACTATGTTATGGACCTGCCCAGGTCACAAAAGGGTCATGACGCCGTTTGGGTCATAGTGGATAAATTGACTAAGTTAGCGTACTTCTTACCGATGAACAAGGAGGATAGTCCTGAGAAATTGAGAGATATATATGTGGCGGAGATTGTAAGATTGCACAGGATGCCTGTGAGTATTGTATTGGATAGGGATCCTCATTTTATTTCCCGATTTTGGAAGAGATTGCAAGAAGCTTTGGGAACGAAGTTGAGTTTCAGCACGGCTTATCACCCTTAGACTGATGGACAATCGGAGAGAACTATTCAGATTCTGGAGGATATGCTGAGGGCGTGTGTTTTAGACTTCGGGAAAGGTTGGGAGAAATATCTATCTCTAGCAGAGTTTGCTTATAATAATACTTATCAGGCCACTATCGGGATGGCCCTATTTAAGGCGTTGTATGGACGTAAGTGTCGATCCCCAATTTACTAGGATGAAGTAGGTGAGACGAAGACTTTTGACCCGACCCTTCTACCTGAACTTATGAAGACTGTTGATAATATCCACCTCATCCGGAAACGGATGCTTACCGCCCAAAGCAGGCAGAAAAGTTATGCAGACCGACGGAGACGGAGCCTAGAGTTTAAGGTTAGCGACAAGGTGTTCTTGAAGATATCACCCCGGAGGGGACTGATTAAACACGGTAAGGGTGGAAAGTTGAGCCCGAGATTTGTAGGACCATTTGAGATAATTGAGAAGGTTGGCAAATTGGTGTATCGCCTGGCACTACCCCAAAACCTCTATAATATTCACGACGTCTTTCATGTTTCGATGCTGCGGAAGTATCACCCTGATCCAACGCATATCTTGGACCCAGAGCCGTTGCAGCTTCGGGAGAACTTGTCTTATGAAGAGAAGCCCATTCGGATCCTAGACCAGCAAGATCGGGAGTTGCGCAACAAATCTATACCGATGGTGAAAGTGTTGTGGAATCATCATGGAGTTGAACAAGCAACGTGGGAAAGGCAAGACCAGATGGAGCAACAGTATCCAGCTTTATTTCAAAGGTAATATTGAATTTCGGGACAAAATTCTTTTAAGGAGGGGAGGATGTAAGGCCCGACCTCGATTTGCGTGCAATACCTCGTTTCGTGTGCCCTAGCCTAGATTTACGTGCCTTAACCTAGATTTAAGAATCATGTTTTGTTTTATGTGCCTTGCATTGAATTACGTGCAGTCATTTAGGGTTGCGTGCATTTATCTAGGAAATGTGCATTCGTCTCGTAGTGCGTGCCCTACCTTGTAGTGCGTGCCCTAGACCTAAGAAAGCGTGCCCTCACGCTAATCAAGAAAGCATCTTACACGAAGCAGTAGATCAATAATTAATCCTACAAATCCCACTAACTAATATTAAAATGCTAAGTCAATGCACTAGAAGATGAAATTGCACCAAAAGCTAGACATTCTTTGTTCTTTATTCTTTATTCTTTGCATATCCCAAACACACAATAAAATAAGCCTTGAACAAGACAAAAAAATTCAGATTTGAACACCTCTTTGGCCGACCACCTTGTGTGCTTTGTGCTTGCTTTGCATAATTCAAATTGAACCTAGACAATTCTATGACAACTAATGACACAAAGCAATAAAAAATAGCTCAAAAACTCTACCAAGCTCCACCAATCTCGACATAAGCTCCTTGCCCATGCTAAACACTTCAAATTATACTCCTTGAAGACACAAAAATCTGAAATTGCAAAGCTCAAGGCCGACACATGCTTCAAACCTTGCAAAAGCTTTTATTTTTCTTTCATTTCTCTCATTTCCTCTCATTCTTCTCTCTCCCTCTCATCCTTCTCTCTCTCTCGGCCTTGGCTGAGTTTCTACACTCCTTAGCTTATCTTCATCACTCCATGGTTCATCAAGGCATGCAAGAAGCTAGGGAGCTCGACTAAGCAAGCTAGGTTGCAAGAAACACACATGCAAGCTCTTTGAATCTCCATTTCGGCTTAGGTGAGTTTGCTAGCTTCCATTTCTTTTCTTCTTGTTCTAACCACATGCACCTACTAAGAACTTGGTTACTAAGCTAGGAAATTTGAGAAAAACCGAGTGGTGTATCGGCTAAGCAAGGAAAAAGGTCAACTTTGTGCTTCACCAAGAGTCTTGTGCATCTTCTTGTTGTTTTGCTAAGGTAAGGGCTAAAACTTATTGAAAATCTTTCAAAAACCCACATGCATGCCCTTAAATGTCTATCTTTACTTCTGTACTTGAGATATATGTGTGTTCATGAGCTTTTATAAACATGCATGGCAAGATATTTGGCTAAAATGTGATGTTGGATGAAATAGTGTATGGGACAGTTTTCTGCCTTGTTGGTGCGATGTGATTTTGGCTAGGTAAATGATGTTGTAAATGCGTAAAAAATTGTAGATAACTAGTTTTGCCAGTTATGAACATTTTTCACAGAAATAGGCCAAAGCTAATTTTGACTCTAAGGTCCTCAAAATGGCAAATTATTAAAATGTGTCAAAATCTGGAAAGTCTGAAAAAATGAAGTAGGTTTTGGCAGATTCACTGACCTTGTAGAACGAACCAGTTTTGACTTAGTAAATGACATCCAAAATGCATGATATTTGGTTTACTGCTAGATTTTTCAGTTCTGGACATTTTTGTCAGAAATGGACTAAGGCTATATCTGACCCTAAGGCCCTCAAAAACGACAAGTATTGAAATGTGTGAAAATCTGAACAGTTTTGTGCAGTCTCACTGTTTTGGCTATAACTATTGAACCCGAACTCCAAATGATGCGAGGTTTGTTTCTGAATTTCGTTCACTTCCTAAGCTTTAATTTGACATCTTATTAACTGGAGTTGGAGATTGTTTGATTGTCTTAATGATTGTGAGAAAACAGTCCATTGTAGTGAGGGTTTCACTTAGTGATATGCTTAGAAAAATTATTGTAGCTTCTCTCGTTGTATTAAATGCTTGGGATTGTGGCATTGAGATGTTGTGTGGACTGTTTTGAATACTTGAGGGTGTATGAACTAATCAACGCGTGGCTTGAGTTTGATTTTGGGATGACTTGGGGCTTAATCGCACGGGTAAGCACGAATTGGAACCCTAGTAACTAGGTGAATTTGCTAAGTGTTGATCCTTTGGATGTTGTGTTGGATTATGTGTTTAGTAGGCTGCCCGTAGTTGCCTTGTAGCCCTAAATATGATTTTGATGATTTCATGTTGATAAGTAGGCTTTTCTTGCACCCGGTCCCACGTAGATGCTGTAGCATGATGAATAATCTTATTATTTGATTACGTGAACTTTGAAATGAGTTATATGAATTGATTTACGTGCGTTACATGGCTGCCCGTTTAATGTTCATATAACTCCATGTGCCTTTCAAGTGAAATTAATTATCTTATCGTGCCTCGCTTGTTTACTTGTCAATGTACAATCTTATGACTGCTCGGAGGCAACCTACTTTGTTATCCTCCTAATGTGATATATTAAATGTCATAAATGTGCATTGCATACAAGGTTGCAACCTTTCATTCTGGCGTGGTAGCGTTCACTCACACCGGGCGGTATCGGGCTTGCCAGTGCAACCGTGACTACCATTGTCCAATTCCCTCTCTCGCTTAGGGGCTAGACTTCCTCGGAGAGTTGGGTCGTAGGATTTCGGGGTACATCCAGAGTACACCATTTGGCGTGATAAGGGGATGATTTGAAGTCGGCCGCAACAACTGATACTGACATGAACTGAGAGCAAAAGCTCACCGTATCCTTTTCACTATGTGTATAAGTACTGTCGCTTGGTTCCTAGAGGACCTCGGGGAGGAAAGACAGGTAATTGTGTTCCTTTACTTTTATATCATGTTATGTACTTACTTGTGATATATTCATGCTTGCAAAAACGGTTTTCATAAGTTGAACCGGAAAATGAGTTTCAAAACCTATTTCTCGTTCCCCCTCGCTGAGTTCATAAGGACTCACCCTCTTTTATCATCTCAGGTGAAGAACATCAAGAATAGGTACCCGAGGACGATGTGCCTAATGATGATTCCTTGGAATGATTGCCTGTCCTATGTGCTTTGCTTGATTATGGCCATTGTGAACACTATGCTGCTTGAAGACTATTTCTTTTCATGTTGCTTGATGTTTGTAATGTAAAAGACACCCGTTGTAATTTGGGGTCTAATTTTGGCTTGTACTGATAATAACTAGACAGACACTACTATGGTCATTTTGCTATCGTTACTGGTTAGTATCTATCATAGGATTATGAAGTATCAGGTAAGGACTAAGCAAAATGAACCTATCCAATCTTAAGCAAGTACCCATTGTTAAGCTAAGATCAACATGTACTTTTGTAACGAAGATTCACAAACAAACGAGACATAGTATCATGCTAGGTTATTAATAAAACGAGACATCGAGATAACTAGTAGGCGTCTCAATTGATGGTAAATAGTAATCTTAGTTGGAAATGAAATTTGAGGCGTTTAGAGAACTAGGTCAAACTAAAGAGCCCAATTACAGCCGTTATGCTGCCGGTTTTCCGGAAAAATAGTGGAGTCTAGGCTAAACATTAAGCGTTAAACTTTCATGAACAACTAAGTACGAGACATGACTTGAATGTTTAGATCACACCCTAGTCTAACCTTTATAGGCTGGGTTGGGGCGTGACAAAGCCTGCTATGCTGCGCCTATTTTCGGAGCCCAAAATCGAACGTTTTCATCAGTTTCGGGACACTTTTCTTATTTTGCATTATTTTTTCGTCCCGAATCGTACGTCGTGAGCAACGAAAAGGACGACAACCTAATCCATCACATTTTTATTATCGAATCCCATGGCACCTCGGGCAAGACAACTTCGCTTCACATAGAGGCTGGGCCCACAAACCGAGGGCGTGGGGCTTGGGACCATGTAATACCCGAGCCCATAACGTGAAATTCCCTTGTTTATTATTTTAAAAATTATATTTCCTTGAATTCTTTGAGAATTAATTGTTACTTCTTTGCTGTCGCAACGTGCATTGCATTTAGGGAGCGATAGCTAGAGAACGGTTTCTAGTCCTCAGCAAATAGTGAAACTAGTATTTAGATGACTTAAATTGTATATTTTAATTGTTGCTAGCTATAATTAATCTTTCCTTAGTTAAAATGGCTTTAAAGTGCACAAAAATAGTCTAATTGACCAAATTTTAAGTCATTTGACCTAGTGCTTTGACCATTTGACCAAGCCAACACCTTATAAGCTAAAACAAAACAAAATAAAAAAAAATAGAAGCGGAAAAACAGCCAAGCAGCCTGTGAGCTTCAAGAGGACAAACAAAAAACCTTTCAATTTCCAATCGTTCAATCTTCGCATGAGCTCGTGCGGGGTGGTTTCCGAGGTGACCAGTGTTATTTTCCTAGCGACTAGGAGTACCTAAGGTGAGAGAAGCATGTTATTTGCGCATTTAAATGTCAAGTGTATCAACTTTGTGATTTTTAGATTTTGTCCGTAGATTGTTGTTTAAAGCATTTTGATGCTTCTAGAATGTTCCTTGGCAATTGTAGAACATGTATTTATAGCTTTTTAACATTTTCTGCGGTTAAATGTTGAGATTGCAATTTAAATTAGTTGTTGAATAGTGTTTTATAAATAGTAAACCCTTGAAACGATAAAGTTACTCCGTTATGATGTTTGTTGATGTAGAAATGTGCTAGGTGTACTAGAATGCCTATATGTATGGTTTGTTTGGGTTGCGTAATGGAAAAAACGGGAATTAAGCCTTGGTGAAAGTTGGGGTCGTTTAGGTCGAGTTTGGCATTTTCTCGTTTTGCGTGTTGGCATTGTTTCAGGAGGCCATGGAAGCACTTTTGGTGCGATTATGGCGTTGGTTGGGTGTTTGGTTGGTATAGTTGTAGTTCAAACGAGCAAAGGGGGAAATCGGGACTTTGCGAGAATTCTAGGGTTAGGTAGGGTTTCGGGGTCTTTAGACGTGCCTTATGGTGACATAGGAGGATTGGCAAAGTCAGTTTCCAGAACTCGTGGCTCGTTTGGAAATGGTAGTGTTTTGATAGTTAGGGCCGATTGGTGATTTTGCTTGTTTTCTTGATATTATGTCTATAGAATGCTTAGGGTTGCTTGATACACTTGTTTGAATTGATTTTAATTGAAATGCATATCAACTGTTGCTATTGCGTGCAAGAGTAACCTACTTTGTTATTCTCCCACGTGTGGCTTAATTGCTCGTTTATCGCCTTGTATCGAGTCTTGCATTGCATAGTGTCTTGCGCGTGAGTGATGAGCCTCTCTGGGTAGCCTCGGGTTGCCAATGTTGGTTGCTCTAGCTCCGCTGCTATTCCCTCTTCTCGCTTGGGTTGCCTTTAAGGGAATTTTGGGTCGTAGGTTGATGGATACTTCCGGGGTATTCCAAACTGGTGTTATAAGGTGGTTTGGTCCGGTGCGACGTCATCGAATTCGTGTTTGAAAGTTGCTCGTGAAAAGAGTATCGTATCCTTTGAATGAGTGTTTACAGCTTTAAATACTTGCCTTGCTTTATTGATGGCTTTATTGGTATCTCTATATGATACTTGTATGTATTGCTTGACTAATTGCATTGCATACTCCTCTCATCTCCGTCGTTGAGACCAATTGCCCTCGCTGAGCAATAGTTTTTACTCATTCCTCTCTATACTATATTTTTACAGGAGTAGTTGAAGCAGACCCTCTTGAGGTAATTGAGGAGGAGGAACAGGTGGAGGTGCTCCCGTGATAGCACTTCTTTGCTTTGCTAGTGGTTGGTTGCCATACTTTTGTGCGGGCCATGCTTGATGTGTTTAATGCTTGGTCGTCGCTTAATTTTGAGGCTTGTAGCCTTGTATGTATTTTCTAGTTTGAGGCCTCTACGATCTTATGTTGTATAAGTTGAAAGAATGTAAAGTTGTAAACTTATACTCTTGTGACTAGTAAGGAAATGCATGCTAATGGAATTGATTAGTGGCATAAATAGTTGTGTAGTATGCATATCATTTTTGGGTTGCAAAGTTGGTTAATAAGAAATGTATGTTTTAAAGAAAGTCGGCTTGTTTTAATTGTTTGATGGCTTTCGCAAGTATTATGTTGATTTTAGGGTTTTCGGATCGTCCGCGGTACAGAGGAGACTCTGTCCGTGTGTCGGGTCGGGGCTTGGCCTTTTGCGGGGTCGGGTCGGGGTGTGACATCTTTAGGTGGTATCAGAGCATGATAGTCTTGCATGAGCTGGGATATGTTTCTCGGTCTGTGGGGTAAAGGTCCAAAATGCTAGAATGTTATTGTATAATTGTTAAGTGGAAAGAAAATGTTATAGCATGATTTTGTGAACTTGGAGTGCTTATGTGTTTAAAGTGAATTAGTTTGGCATGTCAATCTTGTGTTATGTGAATTGCGTGTTAGAATGTTTGATTGTTATTGACTTGAGTGTTATCTAATCTTATGTGCTATATTTCTGTCTATAAACTGCTTTTAAATGTTGCCAGCTATTGTGAATTGTTACTATGCCGCCACGTCATGGTACTCAAGGTATAGGGTCAGATGAAGAGGCAGCAGAACAGGGTCAGCAACCGTTGCCTGAGCAGTTTATGGCTACTATGACTACTGCAGTTGACCGGATTACACAGGTACTGCATGAGCAGAGGCAGGACAGGAATAATCCCTAGGGAAATCAAGCTAATCCTGGTGGACAGGGGTATAGAGTTGAGAATAATCAGTTAGAGAAATTTCTGAGGCACGAGCCGGGAAAGTTCTTCGGAGAGCCGGATGATGAGGCAGCCGAGAGATGGATTAACCGTGTTGAGAAAATTTTCACCGCTTTGAGGTACACTGATGAGGCAAGAATAGATTATGCGTCATTCCTGTTTGAGGGTGATGCAGAGCAGTGGTGGAATACTGTCAGGATGAGGTGGGATTGTGAGGATGTTCCACATTTATGGGATGATTTTGTGAGTGAGTTTCGGGACAAGTATATTCCCGAGATGGCAATGGAAAGGCGGGAGGATGAGTTTGTGGCCTTGAAGCAGGGAAACATGACTGTTGCACAGTACGAGGCTAGGTTTGTCAGCCTGTCGATGTATATGTCCGAGTTGGTACGGCCGGCTAGGAGGATGATTCATAGGTTTGTTCGTGGGCTGAGAATGGACATACAGTTGCATTTGACTGGGCAGACCTACACTACTTTTCCCGAAGCATTTCAGGCAGCCTCGAAGTTTGAGAAACGGAAGGCTGAGATGTTAGCTGAGAGCAGTCAGCCGAGTAAGAAGCAGTATTTGGGCCAGAGCAGCCAGAGTCAGCCGAGGCAGTATCAGACTTCTACACAGGTTCCTCAGCAACGTCCGTATCAGCCACAGCAGCAGATTCAGGCTAGGCCAGCTGTGACTAGACCCTAGCAGGGAGGTACAGTTCCTACTACTGCCAGAGCCCCCGCACCTACAGGAAACACTATTGTAAGGCAAAATCAGCAGTGTAACTATTGTAATCGATCTGGGCATATTGAGGCTAATTGTTGGAGGAAGAGTGGTAAGTGCACTGGTTGTGGCAGTGAAGACCATAGGGTGAGAGATTGCCCTAAGTATAACAATGTTCAGGGCCGTACTGGAGGCCAGGGTGTCCAGAATAGGGCTGCAGGTGCACGTCCAGCACAGAGGGTTCAGGCTAGGGTCTTTGCACTGGATGCTGAGGAGCTACCCGATACTACAGCTATTGTGGAAGGTATCTTTCTTCTCAATACTCAGCCAGTTAAAGTTTTGATTGATCCCGGAGCTACACATTCGTTTATAACAACTGCATGTGCACGATCTGTGAATGTTTGCATTGATAAATTGCCGCATGAAGTTGAAGTTAGTACGCCTTTGGGTGCAAAATTTGTTACTGAGTCTATTTGCAAATCTTGTGATATATGCATTGAGAACCGTAAATTTCCTGCTGATTTAATTATATTGCCATTCCGTGACTTTGAAATCATTTTGGGAATGGACTAGTTGAGGAAGTACTATGCTCAGTTGGATTGTAGAACAAAGGTCGTTTATCTTCAGGTTCCTGACCTACCGATACTGGAGATTGTTGGGAACTGCAGGGCTGCCCGAATTCCTCTTTTATCAGCGATCAAGACTTCTAAGTTGTTGAATAAGGGTTGTGAAGCTTACTTAGCTTATTTGATCAATCAGCCTACTGATAAGTTTAGTTTGAATGAGGTTCCGATTGTTAGAGACTTCCCTAGTGTATTTCCCGAGGAATTACCGGGTTTACCACCGGATAGGGAGATTGAGTTCGTGATTGATCTTGTGCCAGGCACTGCGCCAATTTCTAGGAGTCCTTATAGAATGGCATCGGCTGAACTTCAGGAGTTAAAAAGTCAGCTTCAGAACTTGCTTGAGAAAGGGTTTATACAACCTAGTTCTTCGCCGTGGGGCACACCTGTGTTGTTTGTGAGAAAGAAAGACGGCACGCTACTGTTATGTATTGATTACAGGGGACTTAATCAAGTCACGATTAAGAACAAATACCCCTTGCCGTTGATTGAAGAATTGTTTGACCAGTTGCAGGGTGCGAGTGTTTACTCCAAATTTGATTTGAGGCAGGGTTACTATCAACTTAGGATTCGGAGTGACGACATACCAAAGACGGCATTCAGGACTATATATGGCCACTATGAATTTGTTGTGTTGCCGTTTGGTTTGACGAATGCACCAGCCACATTCATGGACTTGATGCAGAGGGTTTTTTGACCTTATCTTGATCAGTTTGTCGTAATCTTTATTGACGACATTTTAGTGTACTCGAAGAATGAGGCTGAGCATGAACAATACTTGAGGATTGTGCTACAGACTTTGCAGGAAAACAAGCTTTTTGCTAAATTCAGCAAGTGCGAGTTCTGGTTGAATCAAATATCTTTTCTAGGCCATATCATTTCAGATCGAGGAATTTCAGTGGACCCAGCTAAAATTGAGGTTGTTTCATCTTGGAAGAGACCTGAGACGGTGTCAGAGATTCGGAGTTTTCTTGGGTTGGCAGGTTACTACCGGAGATTTGTTAAGGACTTTTCCAAAATTTCTGGGCCTTTGAGCCACTTGACTCGGAAGAAAGTTGCTTACAACTGGGATGCCAAATGTGAATCCAGTTTCCAAGAATTGAAGAAGAGACTAACTACAGCTCCTATACTAGCTTTACCTGAGGGAACATAGAACTTTATTGTCTATAGTGATGCATCTAAGGAAGGATTGGGCTGTGTTTTAATGCAGAATGGTAAGGTGATTGCTTATGCTTCTAGGAAGTTGAAATCTTATGAAGTCAATTACCCTACACATGATCTTGAGTTAGCTGCAGTTGTGTTTGCTTTGAAGAAGTGGCGTTACTACTTGTGGGGTAGCAGATTTGAAATTTTTAATAAATACAAGAGTCTTAAGTATTTGTTTTCACGGAAGGATTTGAATATGAGGCAGCGAAGATGGCTAGAGCTATTGAGTGGTTACAACTGTTCTATTAACTACGTGCCAAGTAAAGCAAATGTTGTTGCTGATGCTTTGAGCCGAAAGGCTACTGTTGCAAGCTTAATTATCAAGGATTGGGAAACTTTGGAAGAAATTTGTTCATGGAAACCAGAAGCTACTGAGGTAGGGATTCGATTTGCTAGTTTGCAGATTCAGTCAGGGTTGCTAGCACAGATCAGAGAGGCTCAGAAGACTGATCCTTGCATCTTGAAGATCCAAGAAAAATCAAAAGGGGGAGAGTCGGAGTTTAAATTACATGCAGATGGTATCTTCAGATTCAGGGACACGGTGTGTGTTCTTGGTGATCCGACTTTGAAGAATGAGATCCTGTCCGAGGCACATAATTCGAGGTATACGATTCACCCGGGCAGTACAAAAATGTATAGAGACTTGAAACAACACTTCTGGTGGAACAATATGAAGAGGGAGATTGCTGGGTATGTATCCAGATGTTTGACTTGTCAGAGGGTTAAAGTTGAGCATCAGAGGCCAGCCGGACTTCTAAAGCCGTTGTCGATTCCGCAATGGAAGTGGGTACATATAACAATGGACCTTGTGACCGATCTTCCTAGATCTCCGAGATGATGTGATTCTGTTTGGGTTGTTGTGGACCGCTTGACTAAAGTTATACATTTTATTCCCGTGAACAAACAGGATAGCCTTGATAAGCTAGCTGAGCTTTATGTTGCTAATATTGTGAGATTGCATGGTGTGCCACAGAGTATAGTGTCAGATAGAGATCCCAGATTCAGATCTCGTTTTTGGCAAAAGTTGCAAGAGGCCCTGGGAACTAAGTTGAGCTTCAGTACTGCATATCATCCACAAACTGACGGCCAGTCTGAGAGAACTATCAGGATCTTGGAAGACATGCTTCGAGCATGTGTGCTAGACTTTGGGAAGAATTGGGAGAATTTTTTGCCTTTAGCGGAGTTCGCCTACAATAATAGTTATCAATCTACTATAGGTATGGCTCCCTACGAGGCGTTGTACGGTCGGAAATGCAGATCTCCATTATATTGGGAAGATGTTGGAAAGATGAGAACAGTTGATCCGACTATGTTACCTGAGATGATTAAGATGGTAGATAATGTTCACCTTATTCGCCAGCGTATGCTTACAGCTCGGAGTCGTCAGAAGAGTTATGCGGATAAGCACTGTCGGGATCTTGAGTTTGCTTTGGGAGATTGGGTGTTTCTTAAGATTTCTCCACGGAAGGGATTGATTCGGCACGGTAAGAGCAGGAAACTAAGTCCCAGGTATGTGGGTCCGTATGAGATCACCGAAAAGGTAGGTCCTTTGGCTTATCGATTAGCTTTGCCTCCAAGCTTGTCGAGACTGCACGATGTGTTCCACGTGTCTATGTTAAAGAAATACCATCCAGACCCTTCACATGTACTTGAACCAGAGCCTTTGCAGATTGAAGAAAAGTTGTCTTATGAAGAGAAACCGATTCGAATTGTGGATCGGAAAATTCAGGAGCTTCGCAGGAAGAGTATTCCGTTAGTAAAGGTTCTGTGGAATCATCATGGGTTTGAGGAAGCAACTTGGGAAAGAGAGGACCAGGTTCTGAATCAGTATCTGGAGTTGTTTGTTGACCAGGTAAGAATTACGTGGGCGCAATTGGTTTAAGGGGGAGAGGGTGTAATACCCGAGCCTGGAATGTGAAATTCCCTTGTTTATTATTTTGAAAATTATATTTCCTTGAATTCTTTGAGAATTAATTGTTACTTCTTTGCTGTCGCAACGTGCATTGCATTTAGGGAGCGATAGCTAGAGAACGGTTTCTAGTCCTCAGCAAATAGTGAAACTAGTATTTAGATTACTTAAATTGTATATTTTAATTGTTGCTAGCTATAATTAATCTTTCCTTAGTTAAAATGGCTTTAAAGTGCACAAAAATAGTCTAATTGACCAAATTTTAAGTCATTTGACCTAGTGCTTTGACCATTTGACCAAGCCAACACCTTATAAGCTAAAACAAAACAAAATAAAAAAAATAGAAGCTGAAAAATAGCCAAGCAGGCCGTGAGCCTCAAGAGGAAAAAAAAAACCTTTCAACTTTCAATCGTTCAATCTTCGCGTGAGCTCGTGCGGGGTGGTTTCCGAGGTGACCAGCGTTGTTTTCCTAGCGACTAGGAGTACCTAAGGTGAGGGAAGCATGTTATTTGCGCATTTAAATTTCAAGTGTATCAACTTTGTGATTTTTAGATTTTGTTCGTAGATTGTTGTTTAAAGCGTTTTGATGCTTCTAGAATGTTCCTTGGCAATTGTAGAACGTGTATTTATAGCTTTTTAACATTTTCTGCGGTTAAATGTTGAGATTGCAATTTAAATTAGTTGTTGAATAGTGTTTTATGAATAGTAAACCCTTGAAACGATAAAGTTGCTCCGTTATGCTGTCCGTTGATGTAGAAATGTGCTAGGTGTACTAGAATGCCTATATGCATGGTATGTTTGGGTTGCGTAATGGAAAAAATAGGAATTAAGCCTTGGTGAAAGTCGGGGTCGTTTAGGTCAAGTTTGGCATTTTCTCGTTTTACGTGTTGGCATTATTTCGGGAGGCCATGGAAGCACTTTTGGTGTGATTATGGTGTTGGTTGGGTGTTTGGTTGGTATAGTTGTAGTTCAAACGAGCAAAGGGGGAAATCGGGACTTTGCGAGAATTCTAGGGTTAGGTAGGGTTTCGGGGTCTTTAGGCGTGCCTTATGGTGACCTAGGAGGATTGGCAAAGTTAGTTTCCAGAACTCGTGGCTCGTTTGGAAATGGTAGTGTTTTGATAGTTGGGGCCGATTGGTGATTTTGCTTGTTTTCTTGATATTATGTCTATAGAATGCTTAGGGTTGCTTGATACACTTGTTTGAATTGATTTTAATTGAAATGCATATCAACTGTTGCTATTGCGTGCAAGAGTAACCTACTTTGTTATTCTCCCACGTGTGGCTTAATTGCTCGTTTATCGCCTTGTATCGAGTCTTGCATTGCATAGTGTCTTGCGCGTGAGTGATGAGCCTCTCTGGGTAGCCTCGGGTTGCCAGTGTTGGTTGCTCTAGCTCCGCTGCTATTCCCTCTTCTCGCTTGGGTTGCCTCCCAGGGAATTTTGGGTCGTAGGTTGATGGATACTTTCGTGGTATTCCAAACTGGTGTTATAAGGTGGTTTGGGCCAGCGCGTCGTCATCGAATTCGTGTTTGAAAGTTGCTCGTGAAAAGAGTATCGTATCCTATGAATGAGTGTTTACAGCTTTAAATACTTGCCTTGCTTTATTGATGGCTTTATTGGTATCTCTATATGATACTTGTATGTATTGCTTGACTAATTGCATTGCATACTCCTCTCATCTCCGTCCTTGAGACCAATTGCCCTCGCTGAGCAATAGTTTTTGCTCATTCCTCTCTATACTATATTTTTACAGGAGTAGTTGAAGCAGACCCTCTTGAGGTAATTGAGGAGGAGGAACAGGTGGAGGTGTTCCCGTGATAGCACTTCTTTGCTTTGCTGGTGGTTGGTTGCCAGACTTTTGTGCGGGCAATGCTTGATGTGTTTAATGCTTGGTCGTCGCTTAATTTTGAGGCTTGTAGCCTTGTATGTATTTTCTAGTTTGAGGCCTCTACGGTCTTATGTTGTATAAGTTGAAAGAATGTAAAGTTGTAAACTTATACTCTTGTGACTAGTAAGGAAATGCATGCTAATGGAATTGATTAGTGACATAAATATTTGTGTAGTATGCATATCATTTTTGGGTTGCAAAGTTGGTTAATAAGAAATGTATGTTTTAAAGAAAGTCGGCTTGTTTTAATTGTTTGATGGCTTTCGCAAGTATTATGTTGATTTTAGGGTTTTCGGATCATCCGCGGTACAGAGGAGACTCTGTCCGTGTGTCCGGTCCGGGCTTGGCCTTTTGCGGGGTCGGGTCGGGGCGTGACAGACCAGGTCTCCATCGCTCCGGTGCCCATAACTTTTGATCCGTGAGGAGTTACGCGTCGCACAGCATACCGTTGGAAACCTCTCAGAGATCTCTACGACGAGGGAAACAAGCCTGCTCAACTGCGCCTGTTTTCAGAGCCCAAAATCGAATATTTTCATCAGTTTCGGGACACTTTTCTTATTTTGCGCTATTTTTTCGTCCCGGATCGTACGTTGTGAGCCGCGAAAAGGACGACAACCTAATCCATCACATTTCTATTATCGAATCCCACGGCACCTTGGGCAAGACAACTTCGCTTCACGTAGAGGCTGGGCACGCAAACCGATGGCGGGGGGCTTGGGACCAGGTCTCTGTCGCTCCTTTGCCCATAACTTTTGATCCGTAAGGAGTTACGTGGTGCACAACATACCGTTGGAATGCTCTCCGAGAGCTCACCGATAGGGGCAACAAGCTTGCTCGGCTGGGTCTATTTTCGGAGCCCAAAATCGAACGTTTTCATCAGTTTTGGGACACTTTTCTTATTTTGCGCTATTTTTTCGTCCCGAATTGTACGTCGTGAGCCGCGAATAGGACGACAGCCTAATCCATCACATTTCTATTATCGAATCTCACGGCACCTTGGGCAAGACAACTTCGCTTTCAAACGATATGTTGTGCGCCGCGTAAGTTACCGTGAGATTCGATAATAGAAATGTGATAGATTAGGTTGTCGTCCTTTCCGCGGCTCATGACGTACAACTCGAGACGAAAAACCAGCACAAAATAAGAAAAGTGTCCCAAAACTGATGAAAACGTTCAATTTTGGGCTCCAAAAGTAGGCCAAGCCGAGCAAGCTTGCAGCCCCTGTCGGTGAGCTCTCGGAAAGCGTTCCAACGGCATGCTGTGCACCACGTAACTCCTCACAGATCAAAAGTTATGGGCAAAGGAGCGACGGAGACCTAGTCCCAAGCCCCCCGCCCTCGGTTTGCATGCCCAGCCTCTACGTGAAGCGATGTTGTCTTGCCCCAGGTGCCGTGGGATTCGACAATAGAAATGTGATGGATTAGGTTATCATCCTTTTCGCGGCTCATAACGTACGATCCTAGATGAAAAAACAGAGCAAAATAAGAAACGTGTCCCAAATCTGATGAAAACATTCAATTTTGGGCTCTGAAAATAGGCGTAGCTTAGCAGGCTTGCTGACCCCGTCGTAGAACTCTCGGAGAGGTTTCCAACGGTATGCTGTGCGCTGCGTAACTCCTTACGGATCAAAAGTTATGGGCACCGGAGCGACGAAGACCTGGTCCCAAGCCCCACACCCTCGGTTTGCGGGCCCAGCCTCTACGTGAAGCGAAGTTTTCTTGCCCGAGGTGTCGTGGGATTTGATAATAGAAATGTGATGGATTAAGTTGTCGTCCTTTTTGTGGCTCACGACATACGATCCGGGGCGGAAAAATAGCCAAAAATTAGAAAAGTGTCCCGAAACTGATGAAAATATTCGATTTTGGGCCCCAAAAATAGGCGCGGCTAAGCAGGCTTACTGCCCCTGTGATAGAGCTCTCGGAGAGCTTTCCTACGGTATGCTATGCGCCACGTAACTCCTTACGGATCAAAAGTTATGGGCAAAGGTGCGACGGAGAGTTGGTCGCAAGCCAAACGCCCTCAGTTTGCGGGCCCAGCCTCTACGTGAAGTGAAGTTGTCATGCCCAAGGTGTCGTGGGATTCGGTAATAGAAATGTGATTGATTAGGTTGTCATCCTTTAGGCCGCTCATGACGTACGATCCGGGACGGAAAAATAGCGCAAAATAAGAAATGTATCCCGAAACTATTGAAAATGTTCAATTTTTGGCTCCAAAAATAGGTGCAGCCGAGCAAGCTTGCTGCACCCGTCGTAGTGCTCTCGGAGAGCTTTCCAACGGTATGCTGTGCGCCAAGTAACTCCCTACGGATCAAAAGTTATGGGCACTGGAGCGACGGATACTTGGTCCCAAGCCCCACGCCCTCAGTTTGCGGGCCCAGCCTCTACGTGAAGTGAAGTTGTCATGCCCAAGGTGTCGTGGGATTCGGCAATAGAAATGAGATTGATTAGGTTGTCATCCTTTTCGCGACTGACGACGTACGATCCGGGTCGAAAAAACAGCACAAAATAAGACAAGTGTCCCGAAACTGATGAAAATATTTGATTTTGGGCTCTGAAAATAGACGCCGCAGAACAGGCTTGCTGCCCCCGTCGTAGACCTCTCGGAGAGCTTTCAAACGGTTTGCTGTGTGCCGCGTAACTCCTTACGGATCAAAAGTTATAGGCACCGGAGCGACGGACACCCGGTCCCAAGCCCTACGCCCTCGATTTGCCGGCCCAGCCTCTACGCGAAGCGAAGTTGTCTTGCCCAAGGTGCCATGAGATTCGATAATAGAATTGTGATGGATTAGGTTGTCGTCTTTTGCGCGGCTCACGACGTACGATTCAGGACGAAAAAATAGCGCAAAATCATAAAAGTGTCCCGAAACTGATGAAAATGTTCAATTTTGGGCTCCGAAAATAGGACCAGCTGAGCAAGCTTTCTGCCCCTGTCGATGAGCTCTCGGAGAGTGTTCCAACGGTATGTTGTGCGCCACGTAACTCCTTACGGATCAAAAGTTATGGGCAAAGGAGCGACGGAGACTTGGTCCCAAGCCCCCCGTCCTCGGTTTGCATGCCCATCCTCTATGTGAAGTGAAGTTGTCTTGCCCAAGGTGTCATGGGATTCGATAATAGAAATGTGATGTATTAGGTTGTCATCCTTTTCGAGGCTCACAACGTACGATCCGGGATGAAAAAACAGCGCAAAATAAGAAAAGTGTCCCGAAACTGATGAAAACGTTCGATTTTCAGCTCTGAAAACAGGCGCAGCCGAGCAGGCTTGCTGCCCCCGTTGTAGAGCTCTCGGAGAGGTTTCCAACGGTATGCTGTGCACCGCACGGATCAAAAGTTATAGGCACCGAAGCGAAGGAGACCTGGTCCCAAGCCCCATGCCCTCGGTTTGCGGGCCCAGCCTCTACGTGAATCAAAGTTTTCTTGCCCGAGGTGTCGTGGGATTCGATAATAGAAATGTGATGGATTAGGTTGTCGTCCTTTTCGTGGCTCACGACGAACGATCTGGGATGGAAAAACAGCGCAAAATCATAAATGTGTAACAAAACTGATAAAAACGTTCGATTTTGGGCTCTGAAAATAGGTGCAGTTAAGCAGGCTTGCTGCCCCTATGATAGAGCTCTCGGAGAGCTTCCCAACGGTATGTTGTGCGCCATGTAACTCCTTATGGATCAAAAGTTATGGGCAAAGGATCGACGGAGACCTGGTTCTAAGCTTGTCGCCCTCGGTTTGCGGGCCCAGACTCTACGTGAAGTGAAGTTGTCATGCCCATGGTGTCGTGGGATTCGGTAATAGAAATGTGATTGATTAGGTTGTCGTCCTTTTCGCCGCCCACGACGTACGATCCGGGACAGAAAAATAGTACAAAATAAGAAAAGTATCCCAAAACTAATTAAAATGTTTGATTTTGTGCTCCAAAAATAGGCGCAGCCGAGCAAGCTTGCTGCCCCCGTTGTAGAGCTCTCGGAGAGCTTTCCAACGGTATGCTGTGCGCCAAGTAACTCCTTACGGATCAAAAGTTATGGGCACCGGAGCTACTGATACCTGGTCCCAAGCCCCACGCCCTCAGTTTGCGGGCCCAGCCTCTACGTGAAGCGAAATTGTCATGCCCAAGGTGTCGTGGGATTCGGTAATAGAAATGTGATTGATTAGGTTGTCGTCCTTTTCGCGGCTGACGACGTACGATCCGGGACAAAAAAACAACGCAAAACAAGATAAGTGTCCCGAAACTGATGAAAATGTTTGATTTTGGGCTCGAAAAATAGACGCCGCCGAGCAGGCTTGCTCCCCCCATTGTAGAGCTCTCGGAGAGCTTTCAAACGGTATGCTTTGCGCCGCATAACTCCTTACGGATCAAAAGTTATGGGCACCGGAGCAACAGGGACCTGGTCTCAACCACGACGCCCTTGGTTTGCCGGCCCAGCCTCTACGTGAAACGAAGTTGTCTTGCCCAAGGTGCCATGGGATTCGATAATAGAAATGTGATGTATTAGGTTGTCGTCCTTTTAGTGGCTCACGATGTACGATCTGAGACGGAAAAATAGCGCAAAATCAAAAAAGTGTCCCAAAACTGATGAAAACGTTTGATTTTCGGCTTTGAAAATAGGCACAGCTGAGCAGGCTTGCTGTCTCTGTGATAGAGCTCTCGGAGAGCTTTCCAACGGTATGCTTTACGCCACGTAACTCCTTACTGACCAAAAGTTATGGGCAAAGGAGCGACAGAGACCTGGTCCCAAGCCTGACGCCCTCGGTTTGCGGGCCCAGCCTCTACGCGAAGTGATGTTGTCATGCCCAAGGTGTCATGGGATTCGGTAATAGAAATGTGATGGATTAGGTTGTCGTCCTTTTCGCCGCTCACGACGTACGATCTGTGACAGAAAAGCAACGCAAAATAAGAAAAGTGTCCCGAAATTGATGAAAACGTTCAATTTTGGGCTCCAAAAATAGGCGCAGCCGAGCAGGCTTGCTGCCTCTGTCGTAGAGCTCTCGGAGAGATTTCCAACAGTATCTTGTGCGCCAAGTAACTCCTTACAGATCAAAAGTTATGGCACCGGAGCGACGGTTACCTCATCCCAAGCCCCACGCCCTCAGTTTGCGGGCCCAGCCTCTACGTGATGTGAAGTTGTCATACCCAAGGTGTCCTGGGATTCGGTAATAGAAATGTGATTGATTAGGTTGTCGTCATTTTTGCCGCTCGCGACGTACGATCCGGGACGGAAAAACAGCGCAAAATAAGAAAAGTGTCCCGAAACTGATAAAAATGTTCAATTTTGGGCTCCAAAAATAGGCGCAGCCGAGTAGGCTTGCTGCCCCCATCGTAGAGCTGTCGGAGAGGTTTCCAATGATATGTTGTGCGCCGCGTAACTCGTTGCGGATCAAAAGTTATAGGCACCAGAGCGACGGAGACTTGGTCCCAAGCCCCATGCCCTCGGTTTGCGGTCCCAGCCTCTACGTGAAGCGAAGTTGTATTTCCCAAGGTGCCGTGGGATTCGATAATAGAAATGTGATGGATTAGGTTGTCGTCCTTTTCGTGGCTCACGACTACGATCCAGGACGGAAAAAATAGTGCAAAATCAGAAAAGTGTCCCGAAACTGATGAAAACGTTTGATTTTGGGCTCCAAAAATAGGCGCAGCAAAGCAGGCTTGCTGCCCTTGTGATAGAGCTCTCAAAGAGCTTTCCAACAGTATGCTGTGCGCCACGTAACTCTTTACGAATCAAAAGTTATGGGCAAAGGAGCGACGGAGACCTGGTCCCAAGCCTGACGCCCTTGGTTTGCGGGCTCAGCCTCTACGTGAAGTGAAGTTGTCATGCCCAAGGTGTCGTGGGATTCGGTAATAGCAATGTAATGGATTAGGTTGTCGTCCTTTTCGCCACTCACGACGTACGATTTGAGACGGAAAAACAGCGCAAAATAAGAAAAGTATCCCAAAACTGATGAAAACGTTCAATTTTGGGCTCCAAAAATTGGCGCAACCGAGTAGGATTGCATCCCTCATCGTAGAGCTCTCGGAGAGCTTTCCAACGGTATGCTGTGCGCCAAGTAAGTCCTTACGGATGAAAAGTTATGCGCACCGGAGCGACGGATACCTGGTCCCAAGCCCCACGCCCTCGGTTTGTAGGCCCAGCCTCTACGTGAAGTGAAGTTGTCATGCCCAAGGTATCGTGGGATTCGGTAATAGAAATGTGATTGATTAGGTTGTCGTCCATTTCGTGGTTCACGACGTACGATCCATGATGAAAAAATAGCGCAAAATGAGAAAAGTGTCATGAAACTGATGAAAATGTTTGATTTTGGGCTCCGAAAATAGACGCCGCTGAGCAAGCTTGCTACCCCTGTCGTAGAGCTCTCAGAGAGCGTTCCAACGGTATGCTGTGCACTACGTAACACCTTACGGATCAAAAGTTATGGGCAAAAAAGCGACGGAGACCTGGTCCCAAGCCTGACGCCCTCGGTTTGCGGGCCCAGCCTCTACGTGAAGTGAAGTTGTCATGCCCATGGTATCGTGGGATTCAGTAATAGAAATGTGATTGATTAGGTTGTCGACCTTTTCGTGGTTGACGACGTACGATCCGGGACGGAAAAATAGCGCAAAAGAAGACAAGTGTCCCAAAACTGATGAAAATGTTTGATTTTGGGCTCCGAAAATAGGCACCGTCGAGCAGGCTTGCTTTCCCCGTCATAGAGCTCTCGGAGAGCTTTCAAACGTTATGATGTGCTCCACGTAACTTCTTACAGATCAAAAGTTATGGGCACCGTAGCGACGGAGACATAGTCTCAAGCCCGACTCCCTCGGTTTGCGGGCCCAGCCTCTACATGAAGCGTAGTTGTCTTGCCTAAGGTGCGGTGAAATTTGATAATAGAATGGTGATGGATTAGGTTGTCATCCTTTTTGCAGCTCACGATGTACGATATGGGATGAAAAAACAACGCCAAAGAAGAAAAGTGTCCCGAAATTGATGAAAACATTCGATTTTGGGCTCCAAACACAGGCGCAGCTAAGCAGCCTTGCTACCCCCGTCGTAGAGCTCTCGGAGAGCTTTCCAATGGTATGATGTGCGCCACGTTACTCCTTACGGATCAAAAGTTTTGGGCACTGGAAGGACGGAGACCTAGGCCCAAGCCCAAGCCCTTGGTTTGCGGGACCAGCCTCTTTGTGAAGCGAAGTTGTCTTGCCCTAGGTGTCGTGGGATTCAATAATAGAAATGTGATGGATTAGGTTGTCATCCTTTTCGCGCCTCACAACGTACGATCCTGGACAGAAAAACAATGCAAAAGAATAAAAGTGTCCCGAAACTGATGAAAACGTTCGATTTTGGGCTCCAAAAACTGGCGCAGCTGAGCAGGTTTGTTGCCCTCATCGTAGAGCTCTCGGAGAGCTTTCCAACGGCATATTGTGCGATGCGTAACTCCTTACGGATCAAAAGTTATGGGCACCGGAGCGACAGATACCTGGTCACAAGCCCCACGCCCTCGATTTGCGGGCCTAGCCTCTTTGTGAAGTGAAGTTGTCGTGCCTAAGGTGTCGTGGGATTCTGTAATAGAAATGTGATTGATTAGGTTGTCGTCCTTTTCGCGTCTGACGACGTACGATCCGGGATGGAATAACAGCGCAAAAGTAGAAAAGTATCCCAAAATTGATGAAAACATTCAATTTTGGGCTCCGAAAATAGGCACAGCCTAGCAAGCTTGCTGCCCCCGTCGTAAAGCTCTCAAAGAGCTTTCCAACGGTATGCTGTGTGCCATATAACTCATTATGGATCAAAAGTTATGGGCAAATGAGCGACGGAGACCTGGCCCCAAGCCCCACGCCCTCGGTTTGCGGGGCCAGCCTCTACGTGCAGCGAAGTTGTCTTGCCCAAGGTGCCGTGGGATTCGATAATAGAAATTTGATGGATTAGGTTGTCGTCCTTTTCTAGGCTCACGACGTACAATCCGGGAAGGAAAAACTACGCAAAAGAAGAAAAGTATCCCAAAACTGACAAAAACGTTCGATTTTGGGCTTCGAAAACAGGCACAGCCGAGCAGACTTGTTGCCCCAGTCGTAGAACTCTCAGAGAGCTTTCCAACGGTATGCTATGCCCTACGTAACTCCTTACGGATCAAAAAGTTATGGGCACCCGAGCCACGGAGACGTGGTTTCAAGCCCCAAGCCCTCGGTTTGCGGGCCTGGCCTCTTTGTGAAGCGAAGTTCTCTTGCCGAAATTGCCTTGGGATTCGATAATAGAAATGTGATGGATTAGGTTGTCGTCCTTTTCGCAGCTCACGACGTACGATTTGGGATGAAAAAATAGCGCAAAAGAAGAAAAGTATCCCAAAACTGATGAAAACGTTCGATTTTGGGTTCTGAAAGCAGGTGCTGTTGAGCAGGCTTGCTGCCCCTGTCGATGAGCTCTCGGAGGGCTTTACAACGGTATGCTGTGCGCCGCGTAACTACTTATGGATCAAAAGTTATGGGCACCGGAGCGACAGATTTCTGGTCCCAAGCCCCACGCCCTCGATATGCGCGCCCAGCCTCTACGTGAAGCAAAGTTTTCTTGCCCAAGGTGCCGTGGGATTCGATAACAAAAATGTGATAGATTAGGTTGTCGTCCTTTTCGTGGCTCACAACGTACGATCCG
The DNA here is from genome assembly GCA_037974665.1 of Ehretia macrophylla. Classification (NCBI taxonomy): domain Eukaryota; kingdom Viridiplantae; phylum Streptophyta; class Magnoliopsida; order Boraginales; family Ehretiaceae; genus Ehretia; species Ehretia macrophylla. The sequence goes on from CM075777.1 coordinate 60,582,193, forward strand.
GGAAGAAAAAACAACGCAATATAAGAAAAGTGCCCTAAAACTGATGAAAACGTTCGATTTTGGGCTTTGAAAACAGGCGCAGCCGAGAAAGGTGGCTGTCCCCGTCATAGAGCTCTCGGTGAGCTTTCCACCGGTATACTGTGCGCCACGTAACTCCTTACGGATCAAAAGTTATGGACACCGGATCGACAGATACCTAGTCACAAGCCCTAGGCCCTCGGTTTGCGGGCCTAGCCTCTATGTGAAGTGAAGTTGTCATGCCCAAGGTGTCGTGGGATTCGGTAATAGAAATGTGATTGATTAGGATGTCGTCCTTTTCGCGGCTGACAACATACGATCCGGGACGAAAAAACAATGCGAAAGAAGAAAAGTGTTCTAAAATTGATGAAAACATTCAATTTTGGGCTCCAAAAATAGGCACAGCCTAGGAGGTTTGCTACACTCATCGTAGAGCTCTCAGAGAGCTTTCCAACAGTATGTTGTGTGCCGCTTAACTCCTTACGGATTAAAAGTTATGGGCAAAGAAGCGACGGAGACCTAGTCCCAAGCCCCACGCCCTCGGTTTGCGAGCCCAGCCTCTACGTGCAGCGAAGTTGTCTTGCCCAAGGTGCCATGGGATTTGATAATAGACATGTGATGGGTTAGGTTGTCGTCCTTTTCTAGGCTCACGACGTACGATTCGGGAAGGAAAAACAGCGCAAAAGAAGAAAAGTGTCCCAAAACTGATAAAACGTTCGGTTTTGGGCTCCGAAAACAGGCGTAGCCGAGAAAGCTTGTTGCCCCAGTCGTAGAGCTCTCAAAGTGCTTTCCAACGGTATGTTTTGCACCGCATAACTCTTTACATACCAAAAGTTATGGGCACCGGGGCGATGGAGACCTGGTCCCAAGCCCCACGCCCTCAGTTTGTAGGCCCAACCTCTATGTGAAGCGAAGTTGTCTTGCCCAAGGTGCTGTGGGATTTGATAATAGAAATGTGATGGATTAGGTTGTCGTCATTTTCACAACTCACAACGTACGATCTGGGACGGAAAAACAGTGCAAAAGAAGAAAAGTGTTCCGAAACGGATGAAAACGTTACATTTTGGGTTTCAAAAATAGGCGCAGCCAAGCAGGCTTGCTGCCCCCGTCGTAGAGCTCTCACAGAGCTTTCCAACGGTATGCTGTGCGCCGCGTAACTCCTTACGGATCAAAAGTTATGGGCACCGGAGCGATGGAGACCTGGTCCCAAGCCCCACGCCGTCAGTTTGTGGGCCCAGCCTCTATGTGAAGCGAGGTTGTCTTGCCCAAGGTGCCATGGGATTCAATAATAGAAATGTGATGGATTAGGTTGTCGTCCTTTTCGCGGCTCACGATGTACGATTCGGGACGGAAAAACAGCGTAAAATAAGAAAAATGTCCAGAAATTGATGAAAACGTTGGATTTTGGGCTCTGAAAATAGGCCGAGCCGAGCAGGCTTGTTGCCCCTGTCAGTGAGCTCTCGGAGAGCCTTCCAACGGTATGCTGTGCGCCGCGTATCTCCTTACGAATCAAAAGTTATGGGCACCGGAGTGACAGAGACTTGGTCCCAAGCCCCACATCTTCGGTTTGCGGGCCCAGCCTCTACGTGAAGCGAAGTTGTCTTGCCCAAAATACAATGGGATTCGATAATAAAAATGTGATGGATTAGGTTATCGTCCTTTTCGCTGCTCACAACGTACGATCCGTGACAAAAAAACAGCGAAAAATAAGAAAAGTGTCCCAAAACTGATGAAAATGTTCGATTTTGGGCTACGAAAATAGGTGCAGCAAATCAAGCTGGATGTCCCCGTCGTAGAGCTCTCGGAGAGGTTTCCAACGGTATGCTGTGCGCCACGTAACTCCTTACGTACCAAAAGTTATGGGCACCGGAGCGACGGAGACCTGGTCCCAAGCCCCATGCCCTCGGTTTGCGGGCCCAGCCTCTATATGAAGCGAAGTTGACTTGCCCAAGGTGTCGTGGGATTCGACAATAGAAATGTGACGGATTAGGTTGTCCTCCTTTTCGTGGCTCATGACGTACGATTCGGGACAGAAAAATAGCGTAAAATCAGAAAAGTGTCCTGAAACTGATGAAAATTTTCGATTTTGGGCTCCAAAAATATGCGCAACCGAGCAGGCTTGCTGCCCTTGTCGTAGTGCTCTTGGAGAACTTTCCAATGGTATACTGTGCACCACGTAATTCCTTACGGATCAAAAGTTATGGGCAAAGGAGCGACGGCGACCTGGTCCCAAGCCTGACGCCCTCGGTTGGCGGGCCCAGCTTCTACGTGAAGTGAAGTTGTCATGCCCAAGGTGTCGTGGGATTCTGTAATTGAAATGTGATTGATTAGGTTATCATCCTTTTCGCGGCTGACGACGTACGATCCGGGACGAAAAAATAACGCAAAAGAAGAGAAGTGTCCCTAAACTGATGAAAATGTTTGATTTTGGGCTATGAAAATAGGCACCCCCGAGCAGGCTTGCTGCCCCAATCGTAGAGCTCTCAAAGAGCTTTCAAACGGTATGCTGTGCACCACGTAACTCCTTACGGATAAAAAATTATGGGCACCGTAGCGACAGAGACATGGTCTCAAGCCCAACGTCTTCGGTTTGCGGGCCCAGCCTCTACATGAAGCGAACTTGTCTTGCCCAAGGTGCAGTGAGATTCGATAATAGAAATGTGATGGATTAGGTTTTTGTCCTTTTTCGCGGCTCATGACGTACGATCCGGGATGGAAAAACAACGCAAAAGAAGAAAACTATCCTGAAACTGATGAAAACATTCGATTTTGGGCTCCGAAAACAGGCGCAGCTGAGTAGGCTAGCTGCCCCCGTCGTTGAGCTCTCGTAGAGCTTTCCAACGGTATGGTGTGCACCGCGTAACTTTTTACGGATCAAAACTTATGGGCACCGGAACGATGGAGACTTGGTCCCAAGCCCCATGCCCTCGGTTTGCGGGCCTAACCTCTACGTCAAGCGAAGTTGTCTTGACCAATGTGACGTGGGATTCGATAATAGAAATGTGATTGATTAGGTTGTCCTCCTTTTCGCGGCTCACGACGTACGATCCGGGACGAAAAAATAGCGCAAAAGAAGAAAAGTATCCCAAAATTGAAGAAAACGTTCGACTTTGGGCTCCGAAAATAGGCGCAGTCAAGCAAGCTTTCTGCCCCCGTCGTAGAGCTCTTGAAGAGCTTTCCAACAGTATGTTGTGTGCTGCATAACTCCTTACGGATCAAAAGTTATGGGCAAAGGAGCGATGGAGACCTGGTCCCAAGCCCCACGCACTTGGTTTACATTGTTGTCCTTTTCTAGGCTCACAGCGTACGATCCGGGAAGGAAAAACATCGCAAACGAAGAAAAGTGGCCCAAAACTGATGAAAACGTTCAATTTTGGGCTCTGAAAATAGGCGCAGCCGAGCAGGCTTGTTGCCCTCGTCGTAAAGCTCTCAGAAAGCTTTCCAACGGTATGCTGTGCATCGCGTAACTCCTTACGGATAAAAAGTTATGGGCACCAGAGTGACGGAGACCTTGTCCAAAGCCCCACGCCCTCGGTTTGCGGGCCCAACCTCTATGTGAAGCGAAGTTGTCTTGCCCAAGGTACCGTGGGATTCGATAATAGAAATGTGATGGATTAAGTTGTCATCCTTTTCTTGGCTCACGACGTACAATCCGGGACGAAAAAACACCACAAAATAAGAAAAGTGTCCCGAAACTGATGAAAACTTTCGATTTTGGGCTCCGAAAATAGGCCCAACCAAGTAGGGTTGCTGCTCCTATTGTAGAGCTCTCGGAGTACTGTCCAACAGTATGCTATGCGCCACGTAACTCCTTACGGATCAAAAGTTATGGGTAAAGGAGCGACGGATACATGGTCCCAAGCCTGACGCCCTCGGTTTGCGGGCCCAGCCTCTATGTGAAGTGAAGTTGTCAGGCCCAAGTTGTCATGGGATTCGGTAATATAAATGTGATTGATTAGGTTGTTTTCCTTTTCGCCGCTCACGACGTATGATCCGGGACGGAAAAAACAGCGTAAAATAAGAAAAGTATACCGAAACTGATGAAAATGTTCAATTTTGGGCTCCGAATATAGGCGCAGCCGAGCAGGCTTGCTACCCCCGTCGTAGAACTCTCGGAGAGCTTTCCAACGGTATACTCTACGCCAAGTAACTCCTTACGGATCAAAAGTTATGGGCACCGGAGCGACGGATACCTGGTCCTAAGCCCTACGACCTCGGTATGCGGGCCCAGCCTCTACGTGAAGTAAAGTTGTCATGCCCAAGGTGTCTTGGGATTCGGTAATAGAAATGTGATTGATTAGGTTGCCGTCCTTTTCGCGGCTAACGACATACGATCCGGGATAGAAAAACAGCGCAAAAGAAGAGAAGTGTCCCGAAACTGATTAAAATGTTTGATTTTGGGCTCCTAAAATAGGCACCGCCGAGCAGGCTTGTTGCCCCCGTCGTAGAGCTCTCGAAGAGCTTTCAAACGGTATAATGTGCGCCGCGTAACTCCTTACGGATCAAAAGTTATGGGCACCATAGCGACGGAGACATGGTCTCAAGCACGATGCCCTCGGTTTGCGGGCCCAGCATCTATGTGAAGCAAAGTTGTCTTGCCCAAGGTACCAGGAGATTAGATAATAGAAATGTGATGGATTAGGTTGTTGTCCTTTTCGCAGCTCACGACGTACGATTCGGGACTGAAAAACTGCGCAAAATAAGAAAAGTGTCCCGAAATTGATGAAAATGTTCGATTTTGGGCTCCGAAAATAGGCCCAGCTGAGCAGGTTTGCTGCCCCTATTGGTGAACTCTCGGAGAGCATTCCAACGGTATGTTGTGCGTCGCGTAACTCCTTACAGATCAAAAGTTATGGGCACCGAAGCGACAAAGACCTGGTCCCAAGATCCACGCCCTCGGTTTGCGGGCCCAGCCTCTACGTGAAGTGAAGTTGTCTTGCCCAAGGTGCCGTGGGATTCGATAATAGAAATGTAATGGATTAGGTTGTCCTTCTTTTCGCAACTCATGACGTACGATCCGGGACGGAAAAATAGCATAAAATCATAAAAGTGTCCTGAAACTAATGAAAACGTTTGATTTTGTGATCTGAAAATAGGCGCAGCCGAGCAGGCTTGCTACCCATGTCATAGAGCTCTCGAAGAGCTTTCCAACGGTATGCTGTGCGCCACGTAACTCCTTACAGATCAAAATTTATGGGCAAAGGAGCGACGGAGACTTGGTCTCAAGCCTGATGCCCTCGGTTTGCGGGCCCAGCCTCTACGTGAAGTGAAGTTGTCATGCCCAAGGTGTCGTGGGATTTGGTAAAAGAAATATGATTGATTAGGTTATCGTCCTTTTTGCGGTTGACGACGTATGATCCGCGATGAAAAAATAGCGCAAAAGAAGACAAGTGTCTCGAAACTGATGAAAATGTTTGATTTTGGGCTCCAAAAATAGGTGTTGTTGAGCAGGCTTGCTGCCCCCGTCGTAGAGCTCTCGGAGAGCTTTGAAACGGTATGATGTGCACCGCGTAACTCCTTACGGATCAAAAGTTATGGGCACCGTAGCGACGGAGACATGGTCTCAAGCTAGACGCCCTCGGTTTGCGGGCCCAGCCTCTACGTGAAGCGAAGTTGTCTTGCCCAAGGTGCGGTGAGATTCAATAATAGAAATGTGATGGATTAGGTTGTCATCCTTTTCGTGGCTCACAACGTACGATCCGGGACTAAAAAACATCGTAAAAGAAGAAAAGTATCCTGAACTGACGAAAACGTTCGATTTTGTGGTCCCAAAACAGGCGCAGCTGAGCAGGCTTGCTACCCCCGTCGTTGAGCTCTCGGAGAGCTTTTCAACGGTATGGTGTGCACCGCGTAACTCTTTACCGATCAAAAGTTATGGGCACCGGAGCGACGGAGACCTGGTCCGAAGCCCCATGCCCTCGGTTTGCAGGCCCAGCCTCTACGTGAAGCAAAGTTGTCTTGCCCAAGGTGCCGTGGGATTCGATAATAGAAATGTGATGGATTAGGTTGTACTCCTTTTCGTGGCTCACGACGTACGATTCGGGACGAAAAAACAGCGCAAAAGAATAAAAGTATCCCAAAATTGAAGAAACATTCAATTTTGGGCTCCGAAAACAGGCGTAGTCAAGCAAGCTTTCTGCCCTTGTCGTAGAGCTCTCAGAGAGCTTTCCAACGGTATGTTGTGTGCTGCGTAACTCCTTACGGATCAAAAGTTATGGGCAAAGGAGCGACGGAGACCTGGTCCCAAGCCCAACGCGCTTGGTTTGCTGGCCCAGCCTCTACGTGAAGCGAAGTTGTCTTGCCCAAGGTTGCGTGGGATTCGATAATAGAAAGTAATGGATTAGGTTGTCGTCCTTTTCTAGGCTCACAACGTACAATCCGGGAAGAAAAAACAGCGCAAAAGAAGAAAAGTGCACCGAAGCTTATGAAAATGTTCAATTCTGGGCTTGAAAAACAGGCACAGCCGACCAGGCTTGTTGCCCCTGTCATAGAGTTCTCAGAAAGCTTTCGAACAGTATGTTGTGCACTGCGTAACTTCTTACGGATAAAAAGTTATGGGCACCGGAGCGACGAAGACCTGGTCCGAAGCCCCACGCCCTCGGTTTGCGGGCCCAGCCTCTATGTGAAGCGAAGTTGTCTTGCCCAAGGTGCCATGGGATTCGATAATAGAAATGTAATGAATTAGGTTGTCGTCCTTTTCGTGGCTCACGACGTACGATCTGGGACAGAAAAACAGCGCAAAAGAAGAAAAGTGTCCTGAAACTGATGAAAACTTTCGATTTTTGGCTTCGAAAACAAGCGCAGCTGAGTAGGCTTGTTGCCCCCGTCGTAGAGCTCTCAGAGTGCTTTCAAACGGTATGTTGTGCGCCGCGTAACTCCTTACGGATCAAAAGTTATGGGCACCAAAGCGACGGAGACCTGGTCCTAAGCCCCACGCCCTCGGTTTGTGGGCCCAGCCTCTACGTGAAGCGAAGTAGTCTTGCCCAAGGTGTCGTGGGATTTGATAATAGAAATGTGATGGATTAGGTTGTCGTCCTTTTCGCTACTCACGACGTATGATCCGGGATGAAAAAATAGCGCAAAAGTAGAAAAGTTTCCCGAAACAGATGAAAACATTCGATTTTGGGTTCCAAAAACATGCGCAGCTAAGCATGCTTGCTGCCCCCGTCGTATAGCTCTCGGGGAGCTTTCCAACGGTATGCTGTGCACCGCGTACCTCTTTACGGATCAAAAGTTATGGGCACCGGAGCAACGGAGACCTGGTCCCAAGCCCCACGCCATCAGTTTGCGGGCCCAGTGTTGTACGTTTTAAATTACTCGCAAGTGCATGAACCATATGAAGATATAGCTCAGGCAAATACGAGGTCGATCCCTCAGAGACTTGTTTAGTTAAGGTCAAGTTTTAGACTACGATTTAGATTTCTTAATCTAATTGAAAAGATTGATATTTCAGGTTGAGATAAAATAGTAAAAGACTAAACAATAAATCTAAATAAGTAAGACGATTAAAAATCCTAAGACAAAAGTAATTAATAATTTTAAGAACAAAAATAAAGTAATACTAAAAGAATATGTAATGAATCTAGAGACTTAATAAATAAATTCTAAAATAAGAACAACTAATAAATTGAATGAAATAAATAAATAAATTCTAAAACGAAAACAATTAATAACTTAAGTAAAAACAATTAAAATAAACTAAATCAAGGAAATATTAGAAAAGAAAATAACTAATTAAATAAAAGACGAATGTTAAAAAGTGAGACTAAACAAGTAATCGTAAAAGGCTAAGGTTCGGAATCCACCTTGCTAATCCTAACGTCAACTATATTTGATCATTAATTTTCTCCAAATTTTACTACATGATAATCTCGCAATCTAGCCTCGTTACCATGCAAGATATTATCTTTTAAGTCCTAAGTTAATGAATCGCAAAAGTATGTTTATTCTAACTTTGCAAAAGAATCTTCAAATTATTAATTGTATCCCAACTAGAAATCACAATTAATATTCGGCATTAAAAATCAAAACTTTCAATTATTAAGAACTATTCAAAGCATGAGAAAAACATGATTAAACCCATCTAAGAAATTATCTCAACAATTGATGAAAGAATAAACATTAAACATCAATGATCAAGTTATGGGAAAAAAATTAATTCACAAATATAGTATCTATTAAAATTAACAAGGTTTCATCGTCACCTTAGCGAAGAAAATTAGCCTGACATTCTAACGAAACTAAAATAGCAATTCTGAAAAATAAACATTATTTAAATAAATTAAAGTAAAGGAAAGAGAACGTTACAGAGTTTAAATGCGAAGAAACTTCAAAAGCATCCTAATGTCTCGCAGTAGAAGAAAAATTAATAAAACTAAACTAATTTTTTTATTGAATTTCCGCCGCTGCTGCTCTGCTCGCTCCCCCTGTTTCGTCTTTCATGTGCCTTATATAGGCACAAAGTTTTTTTCCTCAACCGACCTTGGCCAATGGGCCAAGGCTTTGCTGACTTCATTTTTTTTTATTTTATATTCCAAGTCCAACTTGGACTTGTTTGCTTTTTTTTTTTTATTTATTCCAAGTCCAAAAGTGGACTTGGATGATGTACGGCCAAGGCTTATGATAAGCCTTGGTCAACTTATTATTATTATTATTTTTCCTTTTTTCTATTTTCTTTCCTTTTGTTTTATTTCTTCAAATTAAATATTCTTCAATAAGCTTTTGATCTTTTCCTCTCGTGCAATTCTTCAAAGCTTTGCTCTAAGTGTTATTTCATCAGCACAACTCTTGATCTGCATGTCCTCGAGTTCTTCATATTTAATTACTTTCTCACGTACAAATAACTTTTTAGCCCTGAAATATGAAAAAGTCTCAAATAAGTGATGAACAAATTAATGACTTAATACTTATTAATTATGCTCAAATTGAATGTAACAAAGTCTAATTTAAATATATAAAAATATGCAAACCCCGACTTATATCACAACCCCCAATCAGCGTATTGCTAGTCCCTAGAAATTGAAGCGGTTTAAAAGATTATTGAATAAACGAACATCAAATAATTTTTCTTTTCTTCCCTTAACCTTCACTCAAGTCAATACACCAAGCAAAAAGCTACAATTGTTAGAGATACTTCACAAATCGTCAACTCAGCATGTGTGAATGAGTTAGCAAGCACAATACCAACTCCTCATCTTCAGATATCACGACTCAAGTCCCCTTTCAGAGAATACATGTCAACTTAATCCTCACAGATATGATCACTCAACAAGCAACAACACTCAGAGGATAAGGTGTAATACTCTCAACTAGTATATGTGAGTGGAGGAATATAAACAAATAAGAATCTCACATATAAGCATGAATGAAGGAACAGTAATAAAGAAGATATAATATTTAGTCTCATGAAAGGAATACCAAAAATACTTCATATCACCCTTTTAGATCCATCACATATAGTCAACATTGCCATGTAACCCCTAAGATCAAGTAAGGACTTTTTTAGGACGCAATGTAGGTAAAAAAGATATATATATAGGGGTTAAGGTTAAGTGGTGAATGTTGAAAGTGTCTCAAGATTACTTGGGAAATACTTTCAGCTTTCTGTTCAATACTTTTCTTTTTTTTTTACTCTTTTCTCATTCACATCTTTCACAACTCCATTAGTCTTTCACTGACTTTTTTTCTTTTTTTTTTTGTTTTCTTGTACTTTTTTTTTGTATATTCCCCCCCCCCCCCCCCCTCCCCCCTCTTTTTTTTGTGGAAAAAATACACATTTCCATCACTGTTTTTCTTCCCCTCAACTATGAAAACTTCAATAACAATAGAAAACGTCTCAAATAAGTCATCCTACTCCAAGAAGATAAAATCACTAGTAACAAGAGTAGCTAATGCAACTAACAAATTTAAGCTCATAATCTCTATCAATGCTGAAAGAATGTTTCCACTTTCTACTTGAAACACTTTGGGAAAATGGGTTTACAAAGGAAAGGCTAATTTCAAGGCTCAACGGGGTGACTAGCGGTTATGTAAAGAAAAGAAAAGAAAAAAAAAGAATATATTATTATAAGGCTCAAAACAAGAAACATGGCCTAACTGTCATCTCTTAAGGATATACATGGCTTACCTAAAATTTCATGACTTCACTTCAAGTGTGACATAAAGAATTTTTAGGCAAATAAATGAAAGAATAATGAGACTATTGAATGATATAACATGAGCTTCCACAAAGGAAAATAATTAGATAGCTAAGAAAGTAACACTCTGCAATAAATGATAGGCTCAAGACTCACAAGGGTTGAAATAGTTTTCACATATTCTCTTCAGGTTATCTCGTCATTCAATCCTTCAACAAAAAGTAGTATTGTGTTCCTACATGAATGTGCAAGGAGCTGAGTATGATGACAGTGAAGTCCTTTTCACAAAAGCGGCTAATTAACTTGGCATACAACTTAAGCTAAGACAAGGGAAAAAGAAGGGAGAAACAAAAATAATGATGATTGAAAAAATAACTCCCCACCCCCAATCAAAACCAAACATTGTCCTCAATGTTTAAAAATAAACTCTCAAATATATACAACAATGAACGGAGAGTAAAAACAAATAAAGAAAGCGCATGAGAACAAGTTAGCTAAGAAAATAAAGTCTGTACGAGAACATACCTGAAGCACTTGATAAGAAAAAGGAAAACAATGCCTTAAATCTGAAACTATTTAGTGAAACCCAAAAAAAACAAGAGAAAGCAAAGTAACAAGAAACAACAAAAAGAATAAAAGACTTCTCTTTTTTTTATTTACTTTTTCTAATTTTATATTTTTTTGTTGACCGACCCTATTTACATCCCCATACAAAGGCTCTGAACTCTGGGAGGCACTAAAGCCGACTCTATGAAACAATAAAAATAATAAATTAACTAAAACAAAAATAGAAAAAGGAGATAGAATTTAAATACCTGGATCCATTTAATGTCAGCCAGTAAGACAAATCCTGTGAAACTTTAGAAATAGAGTTAACCAAGTACATTAAAAATGCGGAGAAGAGGCCATTAATTTCAAACCACCAACGTACTCAAACCCCGGTCAGTCCCCCATACTTAAGAAGGAAAGCTAGGCATTACGCTTTCGGCCAATGGTTTTACTTTCATAGTATCCATCCTAGTCAACCCCAAGACTTCCATTACACAAGATAATCCATTTTCGAGAAAATGGTAAAGCCCACTATAACCCAGTGGAGGTCCAACCAAAAGTTGGGAAAAATAAAGATTGCATAAAAAGTATTTTAATCCTGATAAACAGGATCATCTACCAGGACCTCTTCGATCTCTGGGTTTTTAAGTTCTAGAAATGGTTTTAATTGTTGCCCATTTACTTTAAAAATATTACCATTCTGAGGATTTTCAATTTCAATAGCACCATGAGGATAGACAGTACGCACAACATATGGACCAGACCACCTAGATCTCAGTTTTCCTGGAAATAAATGTGAATGGGAATTATACAGCAAGACTTTTTGACCAGGCTCAAAGGATTTCCTAAAGATGTCAGAATCATGCACTTTCTTCATTCTATCTTTATATGACTTGGCACAATCATAAGCATCATTACGGATTTCCTCCAACTCATTGAGTTAAAGTTTTCTTTGAAAACCTGCCTTATCAAGATCAAAATTTAAAGTTCTGATAGCCCAGTATGCCTTATGCTCTAGCTCAACAGGAAGATGACATGCTTTACCAAACACTAGACGATATGGCGACATTCCAATGGGAGTCTTATATGCTGTCCTATATGCCCACAATGCATCATCTAATTTCAAAGACCAATCTTTCCGTGTGGGATTTACAGTCTTTTCTAGAATTCTTTTTATTTCCCTATTGGATATTTCAACTTGGCCACTAGTCTATGGGTGATAAAGAGTAGCTACCTTATGAGTAATGCCATATTTTTTCATTAACTGCTCAAACACCTTATTGTAAAAATGTCTACCCCCATCACTAATGATTTCCCTTGGAGTACCAAATCGTGCAAAAATGTGTTCTTTCAAAAATTTAACAACTGTTCTATGATCATTACTCCTACATGCTTTAGCCTCTATCCATTTTGACATATAATCTACTCCAACTAGAATGTAAAGATTACCAAAAGAATTAGGGAATGGCCCCATAAAATCAATACCCCAAACATAAAAAATATCAACAATTAAAATTGGGTTCAAAGGCATCATGTTTTTCTTACCAATACTCCCTAATCTCTGGCATCGTTCACAAGCTCTACAATAATCATGCGAATCACAAAATATAGAAGGCCAATAAAATCCACATTGCAAAATTTTAGTAGCTGTTTTCCTAGAGCTAAAGTGACCACCACATGCATGATCATGACAAAAAGAAATAATATTTTGTTGTTCACTTTCAGGAATGCATCTTCGAATAATCTGGTCAGGACAATATTTAAACAAGTAGGGATCATCCCAAAAGAAATGTTTTACCTCAGACAAAAACTTGAACTTATCTTGCTTGCTCTAATGTGTTGGTAGCTGATTTGTAACCAAGTAGTTTACAATATCAGCATACCATGGTGTTTGAGAAATCTGTAGCAGCTGCTCATCAGGAAAAGACTCAACAATAGGAGAAACATCATCATCATGCTCAATCACTAATCTAGATAAATGATCAGCTACTACATTTTCTGACCCCTTTTTATCTTTAATCTCAAGATCAAATTCTTGAATAAGTAAAATCCATCTAATGAGTCTAGCCTTAGCATCCATTTTAGAGAACAAATATTTCAAAGCAGCATAATAAGAAAATATGACAACTTTAGACCCTAGAATATAAGATCTGAATTTTTCCAAAGCAAAAACAACAGCCAATAGCTCTTTTTCAGTGGTGGAATAGTTCAATTGAGCATCATTCAGTGTTCTGCTAGCATAATAAATCACATGAGGAAGTTTATCAATTCGTTGACCCAAAACATCACCAATAGCATAATTAGAAGCATCATACATAATTTCAAAAGGCACATTCCAATCAGGTGGTCTAATAATAGGTGCAGAAGTCAATTCATTTTTCAGTCTATTGAAAGCTTCAATACATGCATCATCAAAAACAAAAGGTGTATCCTTACCAAGGAGATTATATAAAGGTCTAGCTATCTTACTAAAATCTTTTATGAACCACCTGTAAAATCCTGCATGGCCAAGAAATGATCTAATTTCTTTTACATTCCTAGGAAAAGGAAGATTAGAAATCAAACCAATTTTTGCCTTATGAACCATGAAGTGACATTTTTCCCAATTAAGCACAAGATTCTTTTCTTTACACCTAGCTAGCACCAAAGATAAATTATGCAAACAAGTATCAAATGAAGTTCCAAAGACAGAAAAATCATCCATAAACACTTCTAAAAATTGCCCAACCATATCAGAAAAAATACTAATCATGCATCTTTGAAAAGTGGCCGGAGCATTGCACAACCCAAAAGGCATGCGACGATATGCAAAAGTGCCAAATGGACATGTAAATGTGGTCTTTTCTTGATCCTCAGGTGCAATTGCAATTTGATTATAACCAGAATATCCATCAAGAAAACAATAATATGTATGGCCAGCTAATTTTTCCAACATCTGATCTACGAAAGGGAGAGGGAAGTGATCTTTCCTAGTCATAGAATTCAACTTACGATAATCAATACACACTCTCCACCCAGTTTTTACTCTTGTTGGAACTAGCTCAACATCTTCATTTTTAACAACAGTTACACTAGACTTCTTAGGTACTACCTACATAGGACTCACCCAATTACTATCAGAAATAGGATAGATAACACCCACATCTAAAATTTTTAGAATTTCAGCCTTTACCACATCTTGCATGATAGGATTTAGACACCTTTGTGATTCACGTGTAGGCTTAACATCTTCCTCCAAATGGATTCTATGCATAACAACTGATGGACTAATACCCTTAATGTCTGCTATTGTCCAACCTATGGCCTTTTTATGCTATTGTAAAACACTCACTAACTGACGTTCTTGAGACTTATCTAAATCAGAAGCTACAATGGCGGGCAGTGTCTCATTAGCTCCTAAAAAGACATATTTAAGGGTATCTGGCAAAGGTTTTAACTCTAACTTAGGTGGCTCTACTACAGATGGTAATGGTGGTAATGAGGAAAGGGTAAGCAGTAATGGTTTAGGCTGCCACTTATCAACATTCATGAGAGGCACAGAATCTAGCAAAGAATTAACCTTAGCAACAACATTATCAATATCCAAATCAAAACCAAAATGAGCTAAACATGCTTCTAATGGGTCAACACAACTTGACTGCACAAATGCATCATGAACTAAATCTTCAATCATATTAACTTCACAGACATCATCATTATCATCAGGCATTTTTTTACTTATATGGAAAATATTAAGCTCAACAGTCATGTTACCAAAAGAAATTTTCATCACACCATTCCTACAATTAATCAATGCATTTGATGTGGCTAAAAATGGACGATCCAAAATAACATGACTTTGTACAGCAAGGTTATTAACAGGCTCAGTATCCAAAACAACAAAATCCACCGGGAAGTAAAAAGTATCTACCTTAATCAAAACATCCTCAACTATACCTCTCAGAATTTTCACAGATCTATCAGCTAACTGCAGTGTCATCTTAGTAGGCTTTAGCTCACCTAGACCTAATTGCAAGTAAACAGAGTAAAGCAGTAAATTCACACTTGCACCTAAATCTAGCAAAGCTCTCTCAATCTGATGTTCTCCAATTTTGCAAGAAATAGTAGGAGATCCAGGATCTTTATACTTAACAGGATATTTATTTTGAATCACTGAGCTCACCTGTTCTGTTAAAAATGCTTTCTTAGGAACATTTGTCTTTCTTTTTGCTGTAACAAGATCTTTCAAAAATTTAGCATATGCAGACACTTGTTTAATGGCATCCAGAAAGGGTATATTTATTTGTACCTGCTTGAAGACCTCTAAAATGTCACCAACTTGTGCACTGTCTTTCTTACTAAGAAGCCTATGGGGAAATGGAGCTTTAGGCACGAACTCTTTAATTTCAGGCTCTATGACTCTAGGATGTGACTCTTTAGGCTCTATAGGTGTATCATGTGATGAATGCACTCTACTTTCATTATGATCATCCTCAGAGTTTTTAGCTTTCTCTACTTTCCTATTGCTACGCTTAGGAACAGTCACATAATTATCAATTTGCTTACCATACCTAAGTGTAGTGATGGATTGCATATGCTCCTGCCCTGAATTAGAACTAGATGCCCCATTAATAGCATATTGCCCCTTTGGATTGGGTATGGGTTGACTTGGAAATTTTCCTTTCTCTCTTTCTCCTACTTGTGTAGCCAATTGACCCATCTGAGTCTCTAACTTAGATATAGCATTAGTGTTCAATTGAGTTGAATTTTTCATGTCCTGAATTGCCTGGGTCGTGGTCTGCATGAATGCTTTAAAAGACTCCTCTAGTGATGATTTTTGCCTAGACTGACCTGCAAACTGAGGTGGAACCTGAGCATGAGAGTAGTTCTGATTAGGTGGCCTAAATTGATTCTGATATTGCACTGGTGGGACAACTGGGTTACTAGAAGGTTGATTTAATTTCCACGAAAGATTTGGATGATTCCGCAGATTAGGATTATATGTCTCTCCATAAGGATTGACAAATGGCCTTCCTAAATTATTAAGTGAATTTGCTTGTTCAACATGGCACTCATTATATGCAGGCATAAAAGGACACATTGCAGTTACATGCATAGGACTTGCACAAATAGAACAAATTTCATTATGAACATTGTTAACAGAACCTTCTCCATTATTCACAGTTAATGCATCTACTTTTCTTGTAAGAGCATCTAATCTAGCCTTTATATCAACCTCCTCACTAATCTCATACAACCCCCTTTCCTTGCTGTCTGAACTGGCTTCTCTTTATAGTTAGAGAAATCCCATTGCTGTGAGCTCTCTGACAAACCTTCAAGAAAATTATATGCATCATCCTCTGTTAGACTCAAGAAACCCCCACCATTCATTGACTCTACCATATTCCTACTTGACTGCGTCAACCCATTATTAAAGTATTGCACTAATATCCAAGTTTCAAAACCATGATGAGGACATTTAATTTGCAAATCTTTAAACCTCTCCCAACTTTCATAAAATTTTTCATGCTCATCTTGACAAAAATCAGTAATTTCTCTCCTTAAAGCATTAGTTTTATTCATGGGAAAGAATTTTGACAAAAACTTTTTTACCATTGCTGCCCAAGATGTAATAGATCCAGAAGGAAGAGAATTAAGCCATGCTTTGGCCTTATCCTTTAGTGAAAAAGGAAATAGGCGCAAGCGAATAGATTCTTCAGAAAAATTTTGAAATTTAAATGTAGTACATATTTCCAAAAGTTCTTTAACATGCAAATAAGGATCCTCTCTATCTAGACCATGAAAAGTGGGAAGAAGATTTATTACCTCTGGTTTTAGCTCAAAATGTGCGGTTGTAGTGGCAGGCAAAACTATGCATGAAGGAAGATTGGTAGAGATGGGGTGGAACAACTCCCTAATAGGCTTAATCTCCTCTCCCTATTGACTCATTTTAGATTCTTATGCTAACTCAATGCTAACTAGCCTGTTTGTATGATCACGTGCCCAAACTTTCATGCAACACAAATATCACACAAAAAGAAACAAAGAAAGAAAATAAAAAAAATGCACTTATTCTTTTTAATTTTATTTTCAATTTTTATTATTATTATTTTTTAATTATATTTTTTTTTGTTTTCTTGTACTTTTTTTTTGGTATTTTTAGTGGTAAGTATTCCCGCCTGTCACGCGGGCGACCCGGGTTCGATCCCCGGCAACGGCGCCAAAAACATGTTGTACGTTTTAAATTACTCGCAAGTGCACGAACCGTATGAAGATATAGCTCAGGCAAATACGAGGTCGATCCTCAGAGACTTGTTTAGTTAAGGTCAAGTTTTAGACTACGATTTAGATTTCCTAATCTAATTGAAAGATTGATATTTCAGGTTGAAATAAAATAGTAAAAGACTAAATAATAAATCTAAATAAGTAAGACGATTAAAAATCCTAAGACAAAAGTAATTAATAATTTTAAGATCAAAAATAAAGTAATACTAAAAGAATATGTAATGAATCTAGAGACTTAATAAATAAATTCTAAAATAAGAACAACTAATAAATTGAATGAAATAAATTAATAAATTCTAAAACGAAAACAATTAATAACTTGAGTAAAATAAATTAAAATAAACTAAATCAAGGAAATATTAGGAAAAAAATAACTAATTAAATAAAAGACGAAGGTTAAAAAGTGAGACTAAACAAGTAATTGTAAAAGGCTAAGGTTCGGAATCCACCTTGCAAATCCTAACGTCAACTATATTTGATCATTAATTTTTTCCAAATTTTACTACATGATAATCTCGCAGTCTAGCCTCGTTACCATGGAAGATATCATCTTTTAAACCCTAAGTTAATGAATCCCAAAAGTATGTTTATTCTAACTTTGCAAAAGAATCTTCAAATTATTAATTGTATCCCAACTAGAAATCACAATTAATATTCGGCATTAAAAATCAAAATTTTCAATTATTAAGAACTATTCAAAGCATGAGAAAAACATGATTAAACCCATCTAAGAAATTATCTCAACAATTGATGAAAGAATAAACGTTAAACATGAATGATCAAGTTATGGGAAAAAAATTAATTCACAAATATAGTATCTATTAAAATTAACAACGTTTCATCGTCACCTTAGCAAAGAAAATTAGCCTGACATTCTAACGAAACTAAAATAACAATTCTGAAAAATAAACATTATTTAAATAAATTAAAGTAAAGGAAAGAAAACGTTACAGAGTTTAAATACGAAGAAACTCCAAAAGCATCCTAATGTCTCGCAGTAGAAGAAAAACTAATAAAACTAAACTAGTTTTTTTATTGAATTTCCGCCGCTGCTGCTCTGCTCGCTCCCCCTGTTTCGTCTTTCATGTGCATTATATAGGCACAAAGATTTTTTCCTCAACCGACCTTGGCCAATGGGCCAAGGCTTTGCTGACTTCATTTATTTTTTATTTTTTAAATATTCCAAGTCCAACTTGGACTTGTTTGCTTTTCTTTTTTTTATTATTCCAAGTCCAAAAGTGGACTTGGATGATGTACGGCCAAGGCTTATGATAAGCCTTGGTCAACTTATTATTATTATTTTTTTCCTTTTTTTCTATTTTCTTTCCTTTTGTTTTATTTCTTCAAATTAAATATTCTTCAATAAGCTTTTGATCTTTTCTTCTTGTGCAATTCTTCAAAACTTTGCTCTAAGTGTTATTTTATCAGCACAACTCTTGATCTGCATGTCCTCGAGTTCTTCATATTTAATTACTTTCTCACGTACAAACAACTTTTTAGCCCTAAAATATGAAAAAGTCTCAAATAAGTGATAAAAAAATTAATGACTTAATACTTATTAATTATGCTCAAATTGAATGTAACAAAGTCTAATTTAAATATATAAAAATATGCAAACCCGACTTATATCACCCCGCCTCTATGTGAAGCGAAGTTGTCTTGCCCAAGGTGCCATGGGATTCGATAATAAAAATGTGATGGATTAGGTTGTCATACTTTTTGCTGCTCACGACGTATGATCCGGGATGGAAAAACATGGCAAAAGCAGAAAAGTTTTCCAAAACTGATGAAAATGTTTGATTTTAGGTTCTGAAAAATGCGCAGCCGAGCATGCTTGCTGCCCCCGTCGTAGAGCTCTCAGAGAGCTTTCCAACGGAATGTTATACGCCGCATAACTCCTTGCGGATCAAAAGTTATGGGCACCGGAGCGAGGGAGACATGGTCCCAAGCCCCACGCCATCGGTTTGTGGGCCCAGCCTCTACGTGAAGCGAAGTTGTCTTGCCCAAGGTTCCATGGCATTCGATAATAGAAATGTGATGGATTAGGTTGTCCTCCTTTTCGCTGCTCACGACGTACGATCCGGGACGGAAAAACAGCGCAAAAGAAGAAAAGTGTCCCTAAATTGATGAAAATGTTTAATTTTGGGCTCCAAAAATAGGCGCAGCCGAGCAGGCTTGCTGGCCCCGTCGTAGAGCTTTCCAACGGTATGCTGTGCGACACGTAACTCCTCATGGATCAAAAGTTATGGACAAAGGAGCGACAAAGACCTGGTCCCAAGCCCCATGCCCTCGGTTTGCGGGCCTAGCCTTTACATGAAACGAAGTTGTCTTGCCCAAGGTGCCATGCAATTTGATAATAGAAATGTGATGGATTAGGAGGTCGTCCTTTTCTAGGTTCACGACGTACGATTCGGGACGGAAAAACACCGCAAAAAAAGAAAAGTATCCCGAAACTGATGAAAACGTTCAATTTTGGGCTCCAAAAACAGGCATAGCCGAGCAAGCTTGCCTCCCTCGTCATAGAGCTCTCAGAAATCTTTCCAACGGTATGTTGTGCGCCGCGTAACTCCATACGGATCAAAAGTTATGGGTACCGGAGGGACAGAGACCTGGTCTCAAGCCCCACGCCCTCAGTTTGCGGGCCCAGCCTCTACATGAAGCCAAGTTGTCTTGCCCAAGGTACCGTGGGATCCGATAATAGAAATGTGATGAATTCGGTTGTTATCCTTTTCGCTGCTTACGGCGTACGATCTGGGACGGAAAACGAGCGCAAAAGAAGAAAAGTGTCCCTAAACTGATGAAAATGTTTGATTTTGGGCTCCAAAAATAGGCGCAGCTGAGCAGGCTTGCTGTCCCTATCGTAGAGCTCTCGGAGAGCTTTCCAACGGTATGTTATGCGCCGCGTAACTCCTTACGGATAAAATGTTATCGGCACCGGGGCGACAGAGACCTGGTCCTAAGCCCCACGCCCTCGGTTTACGGGCCCAGCCTCTAAGTGAAGCGAAGTTGCCTTGCCCAAGGTACAGTGGGATTCGATAATAGAAATGTGATGGATTAAGTTGTTGTCCTTTTCACGGCTCACGACGTACGATCCGGGACGAAAAAACAGCGCAAAAGAAGAAAAGTGTCACGAAATTGATGAAAAAGTTTGATTTTGGGCTTGAAAAACTAGCGCAGCCAAGCGGCCTTGCTGCCGCTATCGTAGAGCTCTCAGAGAGCTTTCCAACAGTATATTGTGCGACGCGTAACTCCTTACGGATCAAAAGTTATGGGCAAATAAGCGACGGAGACCTGGTCCCAAGCCCTATGCCCTCGGTTTGCGGGCCCAGCCTTTACGTGAAGCGAAGTTGTCTTGCCTAAGGTACCGTGGGATTCGATAATGGAAATGTGATGGATTAGGTTGCCGTCCCTTTCTAGGCTCATGACATACGATCCGGGACAGAAAAATAGCGCAAAAGAAGAAAAGTGTCCTAAAACTAATGAAAACGTTCGATTTTGGGCTGCGAAAATAGGTGCAACCCAGCAGGCTTGCTGCCCCCGTCGTAGAGCTCTCGGAGAGCTTTCCAACGGTATGCTGTGCACTGCGTAACTCCTTACGGATCAAAAGTTATGGGCACCGGAGCGATAGAGACCTTGTCCCAAGCCCCGCGCCCTCGGTTTGCAAGCCCAGCTTCTACGTGAAGCGAAGTTGTCTTGCCCAAGGTACCGTGGGATTCGATAATAGAAATGTGATGGATTAGGTTGTCGTCCTTTTCGCGGCTCATGACGTACGATCCGGGATAAAAAAAATAGCGCAAAAGAAGAAAAGTGTCACAAAAGTGATGAAAACGTTCAATTTTGGGCTTCGAAAATAGGCGCAGCCGACTGGGCTTGCTGCCGCCGTCGTAGAGCTCTTGGAGAGCTTTCTAACGGTATGTTGTGCTCCGTGTAAATCTATACAGATCAATAGTTCTGGGCACCAGAGCGGCGGAGACCTAGTCCCAAGCCCCATGCCCTCGGTTTGCGGGCCCCGCCTCTACGTGAAGTGAAGTTGTCTTGCCCAAGGTGTTGTGGGATTCGATAATAGAAAAGTGATGGATTAAGTATTCGTCCTTTTCTAGGCTCACGACATACGATCCGGGATGAAAAAATAGTGCAAAAGTAAAAAAGTTTCCCGAAATAGATGAAAACATTTGATTTTGGGCTCTGAAAATATGCACAGCCGAGTAGGCTTGCTGCCCCCGTCATAGAGCTCTCGAAGAGCTTTCCAACGGTATGCTGTGCGCCGCGTAACTACTTAAGGATCAAAAGTTATGGGCACCAGAGTGACTGATACCTGGTCACAAGCCCCACGCCCTCGGTTTACGGGCCCAACCTCAACATGAAGTGAAGTTGTCATGCCCAAGGTGTCGTGAGAATCGGTAATAGAAAAGTGATTGATTAGGTTGTCATCCTTTTCGCGACTGACGACGTATGATCCGGGATGAAAAAACAGCGCAAAAGAAGAAAAGTATCCTAAAACTGATGAAAACGTTTGATTTTGGGCTCCGAAAACAGTCATAGCCGAGCAGGCTTGTTGCCTCCGTCGTAGAGCTCTCGGAGAGCTTTCCAACGGTATGCTGTACGACGCGTAACTCCTTACGGATCAAAAGTTATGGGCAAATGAGCGATAGAGACCTTGTCCCAAGCCCCACGCCCTTCGTTTGCGGACCCAGCCTCTACGTGGGGCGAAGTTTTCTTGCCCAAAGTGCCATGGGATTCGATAATAGAAATGTGATGGATTAGGTTGTCGTCCTTTTCGCGACACACGACGTATGATCCGGGACGAAAAAACAGCGCAAAAGAAAAAAGTGTGCCGAAACTGATGAAAATGTTCGATTTTCGGCTTCGAAAACAGGAGCAGCCGAGCGGGCTTGCTGCCCCCGTCGTAGAGCTCTCGGAGAGCTTTCCAATGGTATACTATGTATCATACAAAACGAGGTATCACACACAAATCAAGGTCAGGCCTCGCACTGTGCGACGCGTAACTCCTTACGGATCAAAATTTATGGGCAAAGGAGCGACGGAGACCCGGTCCCAAGCCTGACGCCCTCGGTTTGCGGTCCCAGCCTCTACGTGAAGTGAAGTTGTCATGCCCAAGGTGTCGTGAGATTCGGTAATAGAAATGAGATTGATTAGGTTGTTGTCCTTTTCGCGGCTCACGACGTACGATCCGGGATGAAAAAACACCACAAAAGAAGAAAAGTGTCCCGAAACTGATGAAAACGTTCAATTTTGGGCTTCAAAAATAGGCGCAGCTTAGCTGGCTTGTTGTCCCCGTCTTAGAGCTCTCAGAGAGCTTTCCAATTGTATGTTATGCGCCGCGTAACTCCTTACGGATCAAAAGTTATGGGCACCAGAGCGACGGATACCTGTTTCCAAGCCCCACGACCTCAGTTTACGGGCCTAGCCTCTACTTGAAGTAAAGTTGTCATGCCCAAGGTGTCGTGGGATTCGGTAATAGAAATGTGATTGATTAATTTGTCGTCCTTTTTGCAACTGACGACATACAATCCGGGACGGAAAAATAGTGCAAAAGAAGACAAGTGTCCCGAAACTGATGAAAATGTTTGATTTCGGGCTCCGAAAATGGGCGCAGCTGAGCAGGCTTGCTGCCCCCGTCGTAGAGCTCTCGGAGGGCTTTCAAACAGTATGTTGTGCATCGCGTAACTCCTTACGGATCAAAAGTTATGGGCACCGGAGCGACGGTGACCTGGTCCCAAGCCCCATGCCCTCGGTTTGCGGGCCCAACCTCTACGTGAAGCAAACATGTCTTGCCCAAGGTGCCGTGGGATTCGATAATAGAAATGTGATGGATTAGGTTGTCGTCCTTTTCTCTGCTCAAAACGTACGATCCGGGACAAAAAAACAACGCAAAAGTAGAAAAGTTTACCGAAACAAATGAAAATGTTCGATTTTTGGCTCCGAAAATATGAGCAGCCGAGCATGCTTGCAATCCCCGTCGTAGAGCTCTCGGAGAGCTTTCCAACTGTATGTTGTGCGCTGCGTAACTCCTTACGGATCAAAAGTTACGGGCACCGGAGCGACGGAGAAATGGTCCCAAGCCCCATGCCCTCGGTTTGCAGGCCCAGCCTCTACGTGAAGTGAAGTTGTCTTGCCCAAGGTACCATGGGATTCGATAATAGAAATGTGAAGGATTAGGTTGTCGTCCTTTTCGTTGCTCATGATGTACGATTCGGGACGCAAAAACAGCGCAAAAGAAGAAAAATATCCTTAAACTGATGAAAATGTTTGATTTTAGGCTCTGAAAATTGGAGCAGCGAAGAAGGCTTGCTGTCCCCGTTGTAGAGCTGTCGGAGAGCTTTCCAACAATATGCTGTACGATGCGTAACTCCTTACAAATCAAAAGTTATGGGCAAAGGAACGACGGAGATGTGGTCCCAAGCCCCATGCCCTCCGTCTGCGGGCCCAGCCTCTACGTGAAACAAAGTTGTCTTGCCCAAGGTGCCATGGAATTCGATAATAGAAATGTGATGGATTAGGAGGTCGTCCTTTCCTAGGCTCACGACGTACGATCCAGGACGGAAAAACACCGTAAAAGAAGAAAAGTGTATCGAAACTGATGAAAACATTCGATTTTGGGCTCCGAAAATAGGCGCAGCTGAGGAGGCTTGCCGCGCTCGTCGTAGAGCACTCTCAAAGCTTTCCAACGGTATGTTGTGCGCCGCGTAACTCCTTACAAATCAAAAGTTATGGGTAACGGAGCCACAAAGACTTGGTCCCAAGCCCCACGCCCTCGCTTTACGGGCCTAGCCTCTACGTGAAGCGAAGTTGTCTTGCCCAAGGTCCCATGGGATTCGATAATAGAAATGTGATGGATTAGGTTGTCTTCCTTTTCGCGGTTCACGACGTACGATCCGGGACGAAAAAACAGCGCAAAAGAAGAAAAGTATCCAGAAAATGATGAAAACGTTCCATTTTGGGCTTTCCAACGGTATGCTGTGCGTCGCAAAAATCTTTACAAATCAAAAGTTATGGGCACCGGAGTGACGGTGACCTGGTCCCATGCCCCACGCCCTCGGTTTGCGGGCCCAGCCTCTACGTGAAGCAAAGTTGTCTTGCCCAAGGTGCCATGGAATTCGATAATATAAATGTGATGGATTAGGTTGTCGTCCTTTTCGTTGCTCACAACGTACGATTTGGGACTAAAAAATAGCGTAAAAGTAGAAAAGTTTCCCGAAAGAGATGAAAACGTTCGATTTTGGGCTCTGAAAATATGCGCAGCCGAGCATGCTTGCTGCCCCCGTCGTACAGCTCTTGAAGAGCTTTCCATCGGTATGCTGTGCGTCGCGTAACTCTTTACGGATCAAAAGTTACGGGCACCGGAGCGACGAAGACATGGTCACAAGCCCCATGCCCTCGGTTTGCAGGCCCAGCCTCTACGTGAAGTGAAGTTGTCTTGCCAAAGGTACCGTGGGATTCGATAATAGAAATGTGAAGGATTAGGTTGTTGTCCTTTTCGCTGCTCATGATGTACGATTCAGGACGCAAAAACAGCGCAAAAGAAGAAAAATATCCCTAAACTGATGAAAATGTTTGATTTTAGGCTCTAAAAATTGGAGCAGCGAAGAAGGCTTGCTGCCCTTGTCGTAGAGCTGTCGAAGAGCTTTCCAACGGTATGCTGTACGATGCGTAACTCCTTACAAATCAAAAGTTATGGGCAAAGGAACGACGGAGACGTGGTCCCAAGCCCCATGCCCTCAATCTGTGGGCCCAGCCTCTATGTGAAGCGAAGTTGTCTTGCCCAAGGTGCCATGGAATTCGATAATATAAATGTGATGGATTAGGAGGTCATCCTTTCCTAGGCTCACGACGTACGATCCAGGACGGAAAAACACCGCAAAAGAAGAAAAGTGTACCGAAACTGATGAAAACATTTGATTTTGGGCTCCGAAAATAGGCGCAGCCGAGGAGGCTTGCCGCGCTCATCGTAGAGCACTCTGAAAGCTTTCCAACGGTATGCTGTGCGCCGCGTAACTCCTTACAAATCAAAAGTTAAGGGTAACAAAGCGACAAAGACTTGGACCCAAGCCCCACGCCCTCGGTTTACGGGCCTAGCCTCTACATGAAGCGAAGTTGTCTTGCCCAAGGTCCCATGGGATTCGATAATAGAAATGTGATAGATTAGGTTGTCGTCCTTTTTGCGGTTCACGACATACGATCCGGGACGAAAAACCAGTGCAAAAGAAGAAAAGTATCCCGAAAATGATGAAAACGTTCTATTTTGGGCTTTCCAACGGTATGCTGTGCGTCGTAGAGCTCTCGGAGAGCTTTCCAACGGTATGCTGTGCGTCACAAAAATCCTTACAAATGAAAAGTTATGGGCACCGGAGCGACGGTGACCTGGTCCCAAGCCCCACGCCCTCGGTTTGCGGGCCCAGCCTCTACATGAAGCAAAGTTGTCTTGCCCAAGGTGCCATGAAATTTGATAATATAAATGTGATGGATTAGGTTGTCGTCCTTTTCGTTGCTCACAACGTACGATCTGGGACTAAAAAATAGCGTAAAAATAGAAAAGTTTCGTGAAAGAGATGAAAACGTTCGATTTTGGGCTCTGAAAATATGCGTAGCCGAACATGCTTGCTGCCCCCGTCATAGAGCTCTCGGAGAGCTTTCCATCGGTATGTTGTGCGTCGCGTAACTCTTTACAGATCAAAAGTTACGGGCACCGGAGCGACGGAGACATGGTCCCAAGCCCCATGCCCTCGGTTTGCAGGCCCAGCCTCTACGTGAAGTGAAGTTGTCTTGCCCAAGGTACCGTGGGATTCGATAATAGAAATGTGAAGGATTAGGTTGTTGTCGTTTTCGCTGCTCACGATGTACGATCCGGTACGGAAAAACAGCGCAAAAGATGAAAAGTATCCCTAAACTGATGAAAATATTTTATTTTAGGCTCCGAAAATAGGAGCAGTCGAGCAGGCTTGCTACCCCCGTCGTAGAGCTATCGGAGAGCTTTCCCACGGTATGCTGTGTGATGCGTAACTCCTTACGGATCAAAAGTTATGGGCAAAGGAGTGACAGTGACGTGGTCCCAAGCCCCATGCCCTCGGTCTGTGGGGCCAACCTTTTTGTGAAGCAAAGTTGTCTTGCCCAAGGTGCAATGGAATTCGATAATAGAAATGTGATGGATTAGGAGGTCGTCTTTTTCTAGGCTCACAACGTACGATCCGGGATGAAAAAACAACGCAAAAGAAGAAAAGTGTACCAAAACTGATGAAAACATTAGATTTTGGGGTCCGAAAATAGGCGCAGCCTAGCAGGCATACTGCCCCCGTCGTAGAGCTCCTGGAGAGCTTTCCAACGGTATACTGTGCGCCACGTAACTCCTTACGGATCAAAAGTTGTGGGCAACAGAGTGACAAAGACCTGGTCCTAAGCCCCATGCCCTCAGTTTGCGGGCCCAGCCTCTACGTGAAGCGAAATTGTCTTGCCCAAGGTCCCATGGGATTCGATAATAGAAACGTGCTGGATTAGGTTGTCGTCGTTTTTGCGGTTCACGACGTACGATCCGGGATGAAAAAACAGCGCAAACGAAGAAAAGTGTCCCGAAATTGATGAAAACATTCGATTTTAGGCTTCAAAAACAGGCACAGCCGAGCGGGATTGCTTCCACCGTCGTAGAGCTCTCGGAGATCTTTCCAACGGTATGTTGTGCGTCGCGTAAATCCTTACAGATGATAAGTTATGGGCACCGGAGCGACGGAGACCTGGTCCCAAGCCCCACGCCTTCAGTTTGCGGGCCCAGCCTCTACGTGAAGCGAAGATGTCTTACCCATGGTGCCGTGGGATTCGATAATTGAAATGTGATGGATTAGGTTGTCGTCCTTTTCGCTGCTCACGACGTACGATCCGGTACAGAAAAACAA
Organism: Ehretia macrophylla; assembly: GCA_037974665.1. Lineage (NCBI taxonomy): Eukaryota > Viridiplantae > Streptophyta > Magnoliopsida > Boraginales > Ehretiaceae > Ehretia > Ehretia macrophylla. The sequence goes on from CM075777.1 coordinate 60,609,065, forward strand.
TGCAAAAGAAGAAAAGTGTCCCTACACTGATGAAAATGTTTGATTTTGGGATCCAAAAATAGGCGCAGCCGAGTAGACTTGTTGCCCCCGTCATAGAGCTCTCGGAGAGCTTTCCAACGGTATGCTGTGCAACGCGTAACTCCTTACGGATCAAGAGTTATAGGTACCAAGGCGAAAAAGACCTGGTCCCAAGCCCCACGCCCTCGGCTTGCGGGCCCTGGCTCTACATGTAGCAAAGTTGTCTTGCCCAACGTACCGTGGGTGTCGATAATAGAAATGTGATGGATTAGGTTGTCATCCTTTTCGCGGCTCGCGATGCACGATCCGGGACGAAAAAATAGCGCAAAAGTAGAAAAGTGTCCCGAAAATGATGAAAATATTTGATTTTGGGCTTCGAAAACAGGTGCAACCGAGCGGGCTTGCTGCCGTCGTCGTAGAGCTCTCAGAGAGCTTTCCAACGGTATGTTGTGTGACGCTTAACTCCTTACAGATCAAAAGTTATGGGCAAAGGAGCGACAGAGACTTGGTCCCAAGCCCCAAGCCCTCGGTTTGCGGGCCCAGCCTTTACGTCAAGGGAAGTTGTCTTGCCGAAGGTTCCGTGAGATTTGATAATAGAAATGTGATGGATTAGGTTGCTGTCCCTTTCTAGGCTCACAACGTACGATCTGGGACAGAAAAACATTGCAAAAGAAGAAAAGTGTCCCAAAAATGATGAAAACGTTAGATTTTGGGCTGCGAAAATAGGTGCAGCCAACTAGGCTTTCCTTCCCTGTCGTAGAGCTCTCGGAGAGCTTTCCAACGGTATGCTGTGCGCCGCGTAACGCCTTACGGATCAAAAGTTATGGGCGCCGGAGCGACAGAGACCTGGTCCCAAGCCCGACGCCCTCGGTTAGCGGGCCTAGCCTCTACGTGAAGCGAAGTTTTCTTGCCCAAGGTACCGTGGGATCTGATAATAGAAATGTGATGGATTAGATTGTCGTCCTTTTCGCTGCTCACGACGTACGATCCGGGACAAAAAAACAGCGCAAAAGAAGGAAAGTGTCCCGAAACTAATGAAAACGTTCGATTTTGGGCTACGAAAATAGGCGCAGCTAAGCTGGCTTGCCGCCGCCGTCGTAGAGCTCTCGGAGAGCTTTCCAACGGTATGCTGTGCACTGCATAACTCCTTACGGATCAAAAGTTATGGGCACCGGAGGGACAGAGACCTGGTCCCAAGCCCCACGCCCACGGTTTGCGGGCTAGCCTCTACGTGAAACGAAGTTGTCTTGCCCAAGGTACCATGGGATTCGATAATAGAAATGTGATGGATTAGGTTGTCGTCCTTTCTGCAGCTCACGACCTACGACCCGGGACGAAAAAACACCGCAAAAGAAGAAAAATGTCCCGAAACTGATGGAAACGTTCAATTTTGGGCTTCGAAAACAGGTGCAGTTGAGCGGGCTTGTTGCCGCCGTTGTAGAGCTCTCAGAGAGCTTTCCAACAGTATGCTGTGCGCCGCGTAAATCCTTACAGATCAAAAGTTATGGGCACCGGAGTGACAGATACCTAGTCACAAGCGCCACGCCCTCGGTTTGCGGGCCTAACCTCTACGTCAAGTGAAGTTGTCATGCCCAAGGTGTCGTGGGATTCGGTAATAGAAATGTGATTGATTAGGTTGTCGTCCTTTTCGCGGCTGACGACGTACGATTCGGGATGAAAAAATAGCGCAAAAGAAGAAAAGTGTCCCAAAATTGATGAAAACATTTGATTTTGGTCTCAGAAAATAGGTGCAGCCAAGCAGGCTAGCTGTCCCTGTCGTCGAGCTCTTGGAGAGCTTTCCAACGGTATGATGTACGGCGCGTAACTCCTTACGGATCAAAAGTTATGGGCAAATGAGCGACGAAGACCTGGTCCCAAGCCCCACGGTCTGGGTTTGCGGGCCCAGCCTCTACGTGAAGCGAAGTTGTCTTGCCTAGAGTGTTGTGGGATTCAATAATAGAAAAGTGATAGATTAGGTTTTCATCATTTTCGTGGCACACGACGTACGATCTTGGACCAAAAAATAGCACAAAAGAAGAAAAAAGTGTCCCGAAACTAATGAAAACGTTCGATTTTGGGCTTCAAAAACAGGCACAGCTGAGCAGGCTTGCTACCGTTGTCGTGGAGCTCTCAGAGAGCTTTCCAACGGTATGCTGTGCACCGCGTAAATCTTTACGGATCAAAAGTTATGGTCACTAGAACGACGGAGACCTTATCCCTAGCCCCACGCCCTCGGTTTGTGGGCCTAGCCTCCATGTGAAGCGAAGTTGTCTTGCCCAAGGTGTTGTGGGATTCGATAATAGAAATATGATGGATTAGGTTGTCGTCCTTTTCTAGGCTCACGACGTACGATCCGGGATGAAAAAATAGTGCAAAAGTAGAAAAGTTCCTGAAATAGATGAAAACGTTCGATTTTGAGCTCCGAAAATATGCGCAGCTGAGTAGGCTTGTTGCCTCCATCGTCGAGCTCTCGGAGAGCTTTCCAATGGTATGTTGTGCGTCGCATAACTCCTTTAGGATCAAAAGTTATGGGCACCAGAGCGACAGATACCTGGTCACAAGGCCCACGCCCTCGGTTTGCTGGCCTAACTTCTACGTGAAGTGAAGTTTTCATGCCCAAGGTGTCATGGGATTCGGTAATAAAAATGTGATTGATTAGGTTGTCGTCCTTTTCGCGGCTCACGACGTATGATCCGGGACGAAAAAACAGCGCAAAAGGAAAAAGTGTGCCGAAACTGATGAAAATGTTCGATTTTGGGCTTCGAAAACAGGAGCAGCCGAGCGAGCTTGCTGCCCCCGTCGTAGAGCTCTCGGAGAGCTTTCCAATGGTATACTATGTATCACACAAAACGAGTTATCACACACAAATCGAGGTCAGGCCTCGCACTATGCGACGCGTACCTCCTTACGGATAAAAATTTATGGGCAAAGGAGCGACGGAGACCCGGTCCCAAGCCTGACACCCTCGGTTTGCGGTCTCAGCCTCTACGTGAAGTGAAGTTGTCATGCCCAAGGTGTCGTGAGATTCAGTAATAGAAATGAGATTGATTAGGTTGTCATCCTTTTCACGGCTCACAACGTACAATCCGGGATAAAAAAAAAAACAGCACAAAAGAAGAAAAGTGTCCCAAAACTGATGAAAACGTTCGATTTTGGGCTCCAAAAATAGGCGCAGCTTAGCTAGCTTGCTGTCCCCATCGTAGAGCTCTCAGAGAAGTTTTCAATTGTATGTTATGCACCGCGTAACTCCTTACGGATCAAAAGTTATGGGCACCGAAGCGACGGATACCTGTTCCCAAGCCCCACGACCTCAGTTTACGGGCCCAGCCTCTACTTGAAGTAAAGTTGTCAAGCCCAAGGTGTCGTGGGATTCGGTAATAGAAATATGATTGATTAAGTTGTCGTCCTTTTTGCAACTGACAACGTACGATCCGGGAGGGAAAAATAGCGCAAAAGAAGACAAGTGTCCCGAAACTTATGAAAATGTTTGATTTCGGGCTCCGAAATTGGGCGCAGGTGAGCAGGCTTGCTGCCCCCATCGTAGAGCTCTCGGAGGGCTTTCAAACAATATGTTGTGCATCGCGTAACTCCTTACGGATCAAAAGTTATGGGCACCGGAGCGACGGTGACCTGGTCCCAAGCCCCACGCCCTCGGTTTGAAGGCCAAGCCTCTACGTGAAGCAAACTTGTCTTGCCCAAGGTGCCGTGCGATTCGATAATAGAAATGTGATGGATTAGGTTGTCGTCCTTTTCTATGCTCAAAACGTACGATCCGGGATAAAAAAACAGCGCAAAAGTAGAAAAGTTTCCCAAAACAAATGAAAATGTTCGATTTTTGGCTCCGAAAATATGAGCAGCCGAGCATGCTTGCAACCCCCGTCGTAGAGCTCTCGGAGAGCTTTCCAACTGTATGTTGTGCGCCGCGTAATTCTTTACAGATCAAAAGTTACGGGCACCGGAGCGACGGAGACATGGTCCCAAGCCCCATGCCCTCGGTTTGCAGGCCCAGCCTCTACGTGAAATGAAGTTGTCTTGCCCAAGGTACCGTGGGATTCGATAATAGAAATGTGAAGGATTAGGTTGTCGTCCTTTTCGCTGCTCATGATGTACGATTCGGGACGCAAAAACAGCGCAAAAGAAGAAAAATATCCCTAAACTGATGAAAATGTTTGATTTTAGGCTCTGAAAATTGGAGCAGTGAAGCAGGCTTGCTGCCCCCGTCGTAGAGCTGTCGGAGAGCTTTCCAACGGTATGCTGTACGATGCGTAACTCCTTACAAATCAAAAGTTATGGGCAAAGGAACGACGGATACGTGGTCCCAAGCCCCATGCCCTCGGTCTGGGGGCCCAACCTCTACGTGAAGCGAAGTTGTCTTGCCCAAGGTGCCATGGAATTCAATAATAGAAATGTGATGGATTAGGAGGTCGTCCTTTCCTAGGCTCACGATGTACGATCTAGGACAGAAAAACACCGCAAAAGAAGAAAAGTGTATTGAAACTGCTGAAAACATTCGATTTTGGGTTCCGAAAATAGGCGCAGCTGAGGAGGCTTGTCGCGCTCGTCGTAGAGCACTCTGAGAGCTTTCCAACGGTATGCTGTGTGCCACGTAACTCCTTACAATTCAAAAGTTATGGGTAACGGAGCCACAAAGACTTGGTCCCAAGCCCCACGCCCTCGGTTTTCGGGCCAAGCCTCTACGTCAAGCAAAGTTGTCTTGCCCAAGGTCCAATGGGATTCGATAATAGAAATGTGATGGATTAGGTTGTCGTCCTTTTCGCAGTTCACGACGTACGATCCGGGACGAAAAAAAAACGCAAAAGAAGAAAAGTATCCCGAAAATGATGAAAACGTTCCATTTTGGGCTTTCCAACGGTATGCTGTGCGTCGTAGAGCTCTCGAGAGCTTTCCAACGGTATGTTGTGCATCGCAAAAATCCTTACAGATCAAAAGTTATGGGTACCGGAGCGACGATGACCTGGTCCCAAGCCCCACGCCCTCGGTTTGCGGGCCCAGCCTCTATGTGAAACAAAGTTGTCTTGCCCAAGGTGCCATGGAATTCGATAATATAAATGTGATGGATTAGGTTGTCGTCCTTTTCGTTGCTCACAATGTACGATCTGGGACTAAAAAATAGCGTAAAAGTAGAAAAGTTTCCCGAAAGAGATGAAAATGTTCTATTTTGGGCTCTGAAAATATGCGCAGCCGAGCATGCTTGCTGCCCCCGTCGTAGAGCTCTCGGAGAGCTTTCCATCGGTATGCTGTGCGTCGCGTAACTCTTTACGGATCAAAAGTTACGGGCACTAGAGCGACGGAGACATGGTCCCAAGCCCCATGCCCTCGGTTTGTAGGCCCAGCCTCTATGTGAAGTGAAGTTGTCTTGCCCAAGGTACCGTGGGATTCGATAATAGAAATGTGAAGGATTAGGTTGTCGTCCTTTTCAATGCTCACGATGTACGATCCGGGACGAAAAAACAGCGCAAAAGAAGAAAAGTATCCCTAAACTGATGAAAATATTTGATTTTATGCTCCGAAAATAGGAGCAGTCGAGCAGGCTTGCTACCCCCGTCGTAGAGCTGTCGGAGACCTTTCCCATGGTATGCTGTGCGACGCGTTACTCCTTACGGATCAAAAGTTATGGGCAAAAGAGTGACAGTGACGTGGTCCCAAGCCCCATGCCCTCGGTCTGCGGGGCTAGCCTTTATGTGAAGTGAAGTTGTCTTGCCCAAGGTGCCGTGGGATTCGATAATAGAAATGTGAAGGATTAGGTTGTCGTCCTTTTCAATGCTCACGATGTACGATCCGGGACGGAAAAACAGCGCAAAAGATGAAAAGTATCCCTAAACAGATGAAAATGTTTGATTTTATGCTCCGAAAATAGGAGCAGTCGAGCAGGCTTACTACCCCCGTCGTAGAGCTCCTGGAGAGCTTTCAAACGGTATACTGTGCGCCACGTAACTCCTTACGAATCAAAAGTTATGGGCAACGGAGCGACAGAGACCTGGTCCCAAGCCCCATGCCCTCAGTTTGCGGGCCCAGCCTCTACGTGAAGCGAAATTGTCTTGCCCAAGGTCCCATGGGATTCGATAATAGAAATGTGATGGATTAGGTTGTCGTCCTTTTCGCGGTTCATGACGTACGATCCGGGATGAAAAAATAGCGAAAATGGAGAAAAGTGTCCCGAAACTGATGAAAACGTTCGATTTTGGACTTCAAAAATAGGCGCAGCCGAGCGGGATTGCTTCCACCGTCGTAGAGCTCTCGGAGAGCTTTCCAACAGTATGTTGTGCGTCGTGTAAATCCTTACAGATCATAAGTTATGGGCACCGGAGCGACGGAAACCTGGTCTCAAGCCCCACGCCTTCGGTTTGCGGGCCCAGCCTCTACGTGAAGCGAAGATGTCTTGCCCACGGTGCCGTGGGATTTGATAATTGAAATGTGATGGATTAGGTTGTCGTCCTTTGCGCTGCTCACGATGTACAATCCGGTATAGAAAAACAACGTAAAAGAAGAAAAGTGTCCCTAAACTGATGAAAATGTTTGATTTTGGGATCCAAAAATAGGCGTAGCCGAGTAGACTTGCTGCCCCCGTCATAGAGCTCTCGGTGAGCTTTCCAACGGTATGCTGTGCGCCGCGTAACTCCTTACGGATCAAAAGTTATGGGTACCGAGGCGACAAAGACCTGGTCCCAAGCCCCACGCCCTCGGCTTGCGGGCCCTGCCTCTACGTGAAGCAAAGTTGTCATGCCCAACGTACCGTGGTTTTCGATAATAGAAATGTGATGGATTAGGTTGTCGTCCTTTTCGCGGCTCACGATGCACGATCCGGGACGAAATAATAGCACAAAAGTAGAAAAGTGTCCCGAAAATGATGAAAATATTTGGTTTTGGGCTTCGAAAACAAGTGCAGCCGAGCGGGCTTGCTACCGTCGTCGTAGAGCTCTCGGAGAGCTTTCCAACGGTATGTTGTGTGACGCTTAACTCCTTACAGATCAAAAGTTATGGGCAAATGAGCGACGGAGACCTGGTCCCAAGCCCCAAGCCCTCGGTTTGCGGGCCCAGCCTTTACATGAAGGGAAGTTGTCTTGCCCAAGGTGCCGTGAGATTTGATAATAGAAATATGATGGATTAGGTTGCTGTCCCTTTCTAGGCTCACGACGTACGATCCTGGACAAAAAAACATAGCAACAGAAGAAAAGTGTCCCAAAAATGATGAAAACGTTAGATTTTGGGCTGCGAAAATAGGTGCATCCAACTAGGCTTTCCTTCCCTATCGTAGAGCTCTCGGAGAGCTTTCCAACGGTATGCTGTGCATCGCGTAACGCCTTACGGATCAAAAGTTATGGGCGCCGGAGCGATAGAGACCTGGTCCCAAGCCCGACGCCCTCGGTTAGCGGGCCTAGCCTCTACGTGAAGCGAAGTTTTCTTGCCCAAGGTACCGTGGGATTTGATAATAGAAATGTGATGGATTAGATTGTCGTCCTTTTCGCTGCTCACGACGTACGATCCGGGACAAAAAAACAGCGCAAAAGAAGGAAAGTGTCCCAAAACTAATGAAAACGTTTGATTTTGGGCTGCGAAAACAGGCGTAGCCGAGCGGGCTTGCCGCCGCCGTCGTAGAGCTCTCAGAGAGCTTTCCAACGGTATACTGTGCACTACGTAACTTCTTACGGATCAAAAGTTATGGGCACCAGAGGGATAGAGACCTGGTCCCAAGCCCCACGCCCACGGTTTGCGGGCTAGCCTCTACGTGAAACGAAGTTGTCTTGCCCAAGGTACCGTGGGATTCTATAATAGAAATGTGATGGATTAGGTTGTCGTCCTTTCTGCAGCTCACGACCTACGACCCGGGACGAAAAAATACCGCAAAAGAAGAAAAGTGTCTCGAAACTGATGAAAACGTTCGATTTTGGGCTTCGAAAACAGGCGCTGCTGAGCGGGCTTGTTTCTGCCGTTGTAGAGCTCTCGGAGAACTTTCCAACAATATGCTGTGCGCCGTGTAAATCCTTACAGATCAAAAGTTAAGGGCACCGGAGCGACAGATACCTAGTCATAAGTGCCACGCCCTCGGTTTACGGGCCTAACCTCTACGTCAAATGAAGTTGTCATGCCCAAGGTGTCGTGGGATTCGGTAAAAGAAATGTGATTGATTAGGTTGTCGTCCTTTTCGCGGCTGACGACGTACGATCCGGGATAAAAAAATAGCGCAAAAGAAGAAAAGTGTCCTGAAATTGATGAAAACATTTGATTTTGGTCTCAAAAAATAGGGGCAGCCAAGCAGGCTAGCTGTCCCCGTCGTAGAGCTCTTGGAGAGCTTTCCAACTGTATGAGGTACGACGCGTAACTCCTTACGGATCAAAAGTTATGGGCAAAGGAGCGACGGAGACCTGGTCCCAAGCCCCACGGTCTGGGTTTGCGGGCCCAGCCTCTAAAAATAGCACAAAAGAAGAAAAGTGTCCCGAAACTATTGAAAACGTTCGATTTTGGGCTTCGAAAACAGGCGCAACTGAGCGGGCTTGCTACCGTTGTCGTGGAGCTCTCAGAGAGCTTTCCAACGGTATGCTGTGCACCGCGTAAATCTTTACGGATCAAAAGTTATGGGCACCGGAACGACGGAGACCTTGTCCCTAGCCCCACGCCCTCGGTTTGCGGGCCCAGCCTCCATGTGAAGCGAAGTTGTCTTGCCCAAGGTGCCGTGGGATTCGATAATAGAAATGTGATGGATTAGGTTGTCGTCCATTTCTAGGCTCACGACGTACGATCCGGGACGAAAAAATAGTGCAAAAGTAGAAAAGTTCCTGAACTAGATGAAAATGTTCTATTTTGGGCTCCGAAAATATGCACAGCTGAGCAGGCTTGTTGCCCCCGTCGTAGAGCTCTCGAAGAGCTTTCCAATGGTATGTTGTGCGCCGCATAACTCCTTTAGGATCAAAAGTTATGGGCACCAGAGCGACAGATACCTGGTCACAAGGCCCACGCCCTCGGTTTGCTGGCCCAACTTCTACGTGAAGTGAAGTTGTCATGCCCAAGGTGTCATGGGATTCGGTAATAAAAATGTGATTGATTAGGTTGTCGTCCTTTTCGCGGCTCACGACGTACGATCCGGGATGAAAAAACAACGCAAAAGAAGAAAAGTGTCCCGAAACTAATGAAAACGTTTGATTTTGGGCTCCGAAAACAGGCGCAGCCAAGAAAGCTGGCTACCCCCATCGTAGAACTGTCGGAGAGCTTTTCAACAGTATGCTGTATGACACGTAACTCCTTACGGATCAAAAGTTATGGGCAAAGGAGTGACGGAGACCTGGTCCTAAGTACCATGCCCTCGGTTTGCGGGCCCAGCCTCTACGTGAAGTGAAGTTGTCTTGCCCAAGGTGTCATACGATTCGATAATAGAAATTTGGTGGATTAGGTTGTCGTCCTTCTCCAGGCTCACGACGTACGATCCCGGATTGAAAAATAGCGAAAAAGAAGAAAAGTGTCTCGAAACTGATGAAAATGTTCAATTTTGGGCTCCAAAACTAGGCGCAGCTGAGCAAGGTTGTTGCCCCCATCATAGAGCTCTCGAAGAGCTTTCCAATGGTATACTGTGCGCTGCTTAACTCCTTACGGATCAAAAGTTATGGGCACCGGAGCGACAGAGACCTGGTCCCAAGCCCCACGCCCTCGGTTTGCAGGCCCAGCCTCTACGTGAAGCGAAGTTGTCTTGCCCAAGGTGCCATGGGATTGGATAATAGAAATGTGATGGATTAGGTTGTCGTCCTTTTCACTGCTCATGACGTACGATCCGGAATGAAAAAATAGCGCAAAAGCAAAAAAATTTCCTGAAACAGATGACAATGTTCGATTTTGGGCTCCGAAAATATGCGCAGCAAAGCAAACTTGCTGCCCCCGTCATAGAGCTCTCGGAGAGCTTTCCAATGGTATGCTGTGGGCCGCGTAACTCCTTAAGGATCAAAAGTTATAGGCACTGGAGCGACAGATACCTGGTCACAAGCCCCACGTCCTCAGTTTGCCGGCCCAGCCTCTACATGAAGTGAAGTTGTCATGCCCAAGGTGTCGTGGGATTCGGTAATAGAAATGTGATTGATTAGGTTGTCATCCTTTTCGCGACTAATGACGTACGATCCGGGATGAAAAAATAGTGCAAAAGAAGAAAAGTGTGTCAAAACGGATAAAAATGTTTGATTTTGGGCTCGAAAAACAGGCGCAGCTGAGCAAGCTGGTTGCCCCGATCGTAGAGCTCTCAGAGAGCTTTCAAACGGTATGTTGTGCGGCGCGTAACTCCTTACGGATCAAAAGTAATGGGCAAAGGAGCGACGGAGGCCTGGTCCCAAGCCCCATGCCCTCGGTTTGCGAGCCCAACCTCTACGGGAAACAAAGTTGTCTTGTGAGGCCCAATCTCAATTTGCGTGTGATACCTCGTTTTGTGTGCCCTAACCTAGAATTGTATGCCTTGACCTAGGTTTAAGAGTCTTGTCTCGTTTTATGTGCCTTGCATTGAATTACGTGCATTCATTTAGGGTTGCGTGCATTTGCTTGGGAAACGTGCATTCGTCTCATTGTTCGTGCTTTATCTCGTAGTGCATGCCCTAAACCTAGAAAAGCGTGCCCACACGCTAATCAAGAAAGCATCTTACATGAAGCACTAGATTATTAATTAATCCTACAAATTTCACTAACTAATATTATAATCCTAAATCAACTCACTAGAAGACAAAATTTCAACAAAAGCTAAACATTCTTATTCTTTATTTTTTATTCTTTTGTATATCCCAAGCACACACAATAAAATAATGCTCAAAACATAACAAAATTCAGATTTGAACATTGCTTTGGCCGACCATATGATGCAAGTTGACAAGCCTTTGCATAAATTAAAACTAAGCCTAGACAAACTATGACATAATGACTTCAAACAATGCATAGAAAGCTCCAAAAATACCCTACCATGCATGCTTGTCTCGGCCTCCTCACCATTGTGTCTCCTCACAATTCAAATTGCTCAACATAATAACACAAAATCAGAATTTTGAGAGCATAGGGCCGACACACACACATAAACATTTCATTTTCCTCAAAACATTCTCTCTTTCTCTCATCTTCTCTCACCCTCTCGGCCATGGTTGCTTCATGACTCTCCATAGCTTAAGCTCATCTCCTAAGGTTCACCTAGGCACACAAGGACTCTAGGAAGCTCGACCAAGCAAGCAAGAAGCCAGAAACACATGCAAGCACACAAAAACCCTTCTTTTTGGCCCTAGGTATGTTTGATAGCTTTTCTTTCATCTCCCTTTTGTTCTAACCACATACACATACTAAGAACATGATAACTCAGCTAGGAATTAAGGAAATCAAGCAATCTCTCTCGGCCAAGCAAGGAGAGAAGACCTTTTTGTGCATCTCCAAGAATTTTGAGCATCATTTGTCATCAATAGGCTAAGGTGAGGGCTAAAACTCTTTTAAAAGCTTTCAAAAACCACATGCATGCCTTCATATGTCTACATTTACCTCTGTACTTGTTGTATATGTGTGTACATGAGCTTATGTAACCATGCATGGCAAGAAATTTGGTTAGAACCTGAAGATAGGTAAAATCGCGTAGCTGGCAGATTTCTGACTAGATAGAGCGAGGTGCATTTGACCTAGTAAATGATGTTGAAAATGGGTAAAAATTGGTGAGTGTCTAGTTTTGCTAGTTCTGAGAATTTTTCGTAAAATATGCCAAGGCCAATTTTGACTCTAAGGTCTCCAAAATGGCAAAACATCGAAAGGTGTCTAAATCTGGAAAATCTGGGAAAATGGAGCAGGTTTTTGGCAGTTCACTATTCTAGTAGAACAAAACAGTTTTGACATAGTAAATGATATTTAAAATGCATGAAATTTAGTAGATTGATATATTTTTCAGTTCTGGACATTTTTGTCAGAAATAAACTAAAGCTAAATCTGACCCTAAGACCCTAAAAAATGGCAAGTATTGAAATATGTATGAATCTGGACTGTTTTACGTAGTCTCACGGTTTTAGCTATAACTCTTGAATCCGAACTCCAAATGATACGACGTTTATTTCTGGATTTAAATCACTCATTAAGCTTTAATTTGAGTTTTTTTCACTGGAATTGGAGATTGTTTCATTGTCTAAATGATTGTGAGAAAACAGACCATTGCAGTGAGGTTTTTATTTAGTGATATGCTTTGAAAAATATTGTAACTTCTCTTGTGGTATTGAATGCTTGGGATTGTGGCACTTGGATGTTGTGTGGACTGTTTTGGATGATTGAGGATGTTTTAATTAATCGATGCATGGCTTGGGTTTAATTACGTGACAACTTGCGGCTTAATCACACATGTAACCATGAATTGAAACCCTATTGACTATGAAAACTCGCTAAGTGTTAATCCTATGGTTATTGTGTCTAATTGTGTGATTAGTGGGCTGCCTAATAAATGTTAAGTATGCTTGAAATGTGATTCCCAATGATTACATGTTGATAAGTAGACTTTTTTTTGCACCTAGTCCCATGTAGACGTTGTTGCATGCTTGTATAAACTTATTACTTGATTACGTGAACCCCGAAATGAGTTATATGACTTGATTTACATGTGTTACATGGCTGCCCATTTAATATTCATATACATCCATGTGTATTACAAGTGAAATTAAATGTCAAAGCATGCCTTGTGTGTTTACTTGTCAACATGCGATCTTATAACTGCTCGGAGGTAACCTACTTTGTTGTCCTCCTAATGTGATATGTTAAATGTTATAAATGTGCATTTCATACAAGGTTGCAACCTTTCATTGTGGCATGGTAGCGTTTCACGAACGCCGGGCGGCATAGGGCTTGCCGATGCTCTCGTGACTACCATGATCCAATTCTCTCTCTCGCTTGGCATTCCACCCTCGGAGAGTTGGGTCATAGGTTTTCGGGGTACATTCAGAGTATACCCAATTGGAAGCGATAAGTGGATTATTGAAGTCGGCCGCAACCATCGTTATCGAAAATGATATTGAGATTAAATGCTCACCGTATCCTTGAAATGATTGGTAATTGTATCTTCTGCTCAATTTGATTCATATACTTTGCGTACCTTACTACTTGTGATACGTGACATGTTTTTAAAAGGGGATTTTCATAAGTTCAACCGGAAAATGAGTTTCAAAACGTATTTCTTATTCCCCCTCGCTGAATTCATAAGGACTCACCCTCTTTTATCATCACAGGTGAAGAAGATCAAGAACAGGTACCCGAGGATAATGTGCCTATTGATGACTCCTTGGAGTGATTACCTGCCCTACGTGCCTTACTTGACTATGGTCATTTTGTGAAAGATATGTTTGTTTTGAAGATTATCTCTTACGTTGTTTGTCGTTATTATTGTAAAAGACCCCCGTTGTAATTTGGGGTCTAATTTTGATTTGTACTGATTATAACTAGACAGACACCCTATTTGATCGTTTTGCTACTTGATTAGTAACTACTACAGGCTTATGAAGTATTAGGCAAAGGGCTAAGTAAAATGAATCCATCCAATCTTAAACAGGTACTCATTTGTAAGCTAAGATCAACAGGTACTTGTGTAACAGGAATTGACACATAAACGAGACATAGTTTCCATGCTAGGTGTTAATCAAACGAGACTTGAGATAAATAGTAGACATATCAATTGGTGATAAATAGTAACCTTAGTTGGAATCAAATTTGAGATTGAATATTTCGAGGCGTTTAGAAAATCAGGTCAAACTAAGAAGCCAACTACATCCATTATGCTGCCAGTTTTCTGGAGAATTTTTGGAGTTCTAGTCTAACGGATAAGCTTAATCTTCATTAATCAGTTATAGTCGTAAAAGAAGGTGAATGATTAGATCACACCCTAGTCTAACCTCTATAGGACGGGTTGGGGCGTGACAGCAGCCGAGTAGGCTTGCTGCCCCCGTCGTAGAGCTCTCAGAGAGCTTTCCAACGGTATGCTGTGAGCCGCGTAACTCCTTACGGATCAAAAGTTATGGGCACCGGAGCGACGGAGACATGGTCCCAAGCCCCACGCCCTCGGTTTGCAGGCCCAGCCTCTACATGAAGTGAAGTTGTCTTGCCCAAGGTGTCTTGGGATTCGATAATAGAAATTCGATGGATTAGGTTGTTGTACTTTTCGCTACTCACGACGTACGATCCGGGATGAAAAAATAGCGCAACAGAAGAAAAGTGTCCCTAAACTGATGAAAATATTTTCTTTTGGGCTTTGAAAACAGGCGCAGCCGAGCATGCTTGATGCCCCCGTCGTAGAGCGCCTGAAGAGCTTTCCAACGGTATGCTGTGTGACGCGAAACTCCTTACGGATCAAAAATTATAGGCAAAGGAGCGACGGAGACCTGGTCCTAAGCCCCATGCCCTCAGTTTTTGAACCCAGCCTTTACGTTAAGAGAAGTTGTCTAGCCCAAGGTGCCGTGGGATTCGATAATAGAAATGTGATGGATTAGGTTGTCGTCCTTTTCTAGGCTCACAACGTACAATCCGGGATGGAAAAACAGCACAAAAGAAGAAAAGTGTCCCGAACTGATGAAAATGTTCGATTTTGGGCTTCGAAAATAGGCGCAGCCAAGCGGGCTTGCTGCCGTAGTCGTAGAGCTCCCGGATAGCTTTCCAACGGTATGCTGTGCGCCACATAAATCCTTACAGATCAAAATTTATGGGCACCGGAGCAACGGAGACCTAGTCCCAAGCCCCACGCCCTTGGTTTGTGGACCCAGCCTCTACATGAAGCGAAGTTGTCTTGCCCAAGGTGCTGTGGGATTCGATAATAGAAATGTAATGGATTAGGTTGTCCTCATTTTCTAGGCTCACAACGTACTATTCGGGACAAAAAAATAGCGCAAAAGTAGAAAAGTTTCCCAAAATAGATGAAAACGTTCGATTTTGGACTCCAAAAATATGCACAGCGAAGCAGGCTTGCTACCCCTGTCGTAGAGCTCAAGGAGAGCTTTCCAACGGTATGTTGTGCACTATATAACTCGTTAAGAATCAAAAGTTATGGGCACCGGAGCGATAGATAACTGGTCACAAGCCCCACACCCTCGGTTTGCGGGCACAACCTCTACGTCAAGTGAAGTTGTCATGCCTAAGGTGTCGTGGGATTCGGTAATAGAAATGGGATTGATTAGGTTATCGTCGTTTTCACGGCTGACGACGTACGATCCGGGACAAAAAACATCGCAAAAGAAGAAAATTGTCCCGAAACTGATGAAAATGTTTGATTTTGGGCTCCAAAAATAGTGCAGCCGAGCAGGCTTGCTGCCCCCGTCGTAGAGCTCTCGGATAGCTTTCCACCGATATGTTGTGCGACGCATAACTCCTTACGGATCAAAAGATATGGGCAAAGGAGCGATGGAGACTTGGTCCTAAGCCCCACGCCCACGGTATGCGGGCCTAGCCTCTACGTGAAGCAAAGTTGTCTTACCCTAGGTGTCGTGGGATTTGATAATAGAAATGTGATGGATTAGATTGTCGTCCTTTTCTAGGCTCACGACATACTATCCATGAAGGAAAAACATAGCAAAAGAAAAAAAGTGTCCCAAAACTGATGAAAACGTTCGATTTTAAGCTCCAAAAACAAGCGCAGCTGAGTAGGCTTGCTGCCCCCATCGTAGTGCTCTTGGAGAGCTTTCCAACGGTACGCCGTGCGCCGCGTAACTCCTTACGGATCAAAAGTTATGGGCACCGGAGCGACG
Organism: Ehretia macrophylla; assembly: GCA_037974665.1. Classification (NCBI taxonomy): domain Eukaryota; kingdom Viridiplantae; phylum Streptophyta; class Magnoliopsida; order Boraginales; family Ehretiaceae; genus Ehretia; species Ehretia macrophylla. The sequence goes on from CM075777.1 coordinate 60,624,805, forward strand.
GAGACCTGGTCCCAAGTCCCACGCCCTCGATTTGCGGGCCCAGCCTCTACGCGAAGCGAAGTTGTCATGCCCTAGGTGCCTTGGGATTCGATAAGAGATATGTGAAGGATTAGGTTGTCGTCCTTTTCTAGGCTCACGACATACAATTCGGGAAGGAAAAACAGCGCCAAAGAAGAAAAGTGTCTTAACACTGATGAAAACTTTCGATTTTGGGCTCCGAAAATAGGCACAGCAAAGCTGGCTTGCTTACCCAGTCGTAGAGCTCTCGGAGAGCTTTCCAACGGTATGCTGTGCATCGTGTAACTCCTTACGGATAAAAAGTTATGGGCACCGGAGCGATGGAGAATTGGTCTCATGCTTCACGCCCTCGATTTGTGGGCCCAGCCTCTACGTGAATCGAAGTTGTCTTGCCCAAAGTACCGTGGGATTCGATAGTAGAAATGTGATGGAATAGGTTGTCGTCCTTTTCACTGCTCACAACGTACAATCTGGGATGAAAAAATAGCGCAAAAGAAGAAAACTGTCCCGAAACTGATGAAAATGTTCGATTTTGGGCTTCGAAAATAGGCGCAGCTGAGCGGGCTTGCTGCCTTCGTCGTAGAGCTCTCAGAGAGCTTTCTAACAGTATGTTGTGCACCGCATAACTCTTTACGGATCAAAAGTTATGGGCACCGGAGCGACAGAGACTTGGTCCCAAGCCCCACGCCCTCGGTTTACGGGCCCAACCTCTGCGTGAATCGAAGTTGTCTTGCCCAAGGTACCGTGGGATTCGATAGTAGAAATGTGATGGAATAGGTTCTCGTCCTTTTCGCTGCTCACAACGTACGATCCGGGACAAAAAAACAACGCAAAAGAAGAAAATTATCCCGAAATTGATGAAAATGTTTGATTTTGGGCTTCAAAAATAGGCACAGCCGAGTAGGCTTGCTGCCCCCGTCGTAGAGCTCCCGGAGAGCTTTCCAACTGTATGTTGTGCGACGCGTAACTCCTTACGGATCAAAAGTTATAGGCAAAGGAGCAACAGAGACCTGGTCCCAAGCCCCATGCCCTCGGTTTACGGGCCCAGCGTTTACGTGAAATGAAGTTTTCTTGCCCAAGGTGCCGTCGGATTCGATAATAGAAATGTGATGGATTAGGTTGTCGTCCTTTTCTAGGCTCACGACGTACTATCCGGGACGAAAAAACAGCACAAAAGAAAAAAAGTATCCCGAAACTGATGAAAATGTTCAATTTTGGGCTTCGAAAACAGGTGCAACCAAGTGAGTTGTTGCTGACGTTGTAGAGCTCTCGGAGAGCTTTCCAACGGTATGCTGTGCGTCGCGTAAATCCTTATAGATCAAAAGTTATGGGCATCGGAGCGACGGAGAATTGGCCCGAAGCCCCACGCCCTCATTTTGCGGGCCCAGCCTCTGCTTGAATCGAAGTTGTCTTGCCCAAGGTACCGTGGGATTTGATAGTAGAAATGTGATGGAATAGGTTGTTGTCCTTTTCGCTGCTCACAACGTACGATCCGGGATGGAAAAACAGCGTAAAAGAAGAAAACTGTCCCGAAACTAATGAAAACGTTCGATTTTGGGCTTCAAAAATAGGCGCAGTCGAGCGGGCTTGCTGCCCCCGTCATAGAGCTCTCGGAGAGCTTTCCAACGGTATGTTGTGCGCTGCGTAACTCCTTACGGATCAAAAGTTATGGGCACTAGAGCGACGGAGACATGGTCATAAGCCCCACGCCCTCGGTTTGCTGGCCCAACCTCTATGTGAAGCGAAGTTGTCTTGCCTAAGGTGCCGTGGGATTCGATAATAGAAATGTGATGGATTAGGTTGTCGTCCTTTTCACTGCTCATGACGTACGGTCTGGGATGAAAAAACAGCACAAAAGAAGAAAAGTATCACTAAACTGATGAAAATGATTGATTATGGGCTCCGAAAATAGGCGCAGCCGAGCAGGCTTGCTGCTCCCGTCATAGAGCTCCCAGAGAGCTTTCCAACGGTATGCTGTGCAACGCGTAACTCCTTACGAATCAAAAGTTACGGGCAAATGAGCGATGGAGACCCGGTCCCAAGCCCCATGCCCTTGGTTTCCAGGCCCAGCCTTTGCATGAAGCGAAGTTGTCTTGCCCAAGGTGCCGTGGGATTCGATGATAAAAATTTGATGGATTAGGTTGTTGTCCTTTTCTAGGCTCACGACGTACGATCCAGGACGAAAAAACAGCGCAAAAGAAGTAAAGTGTCCCAAAACTGGTGAAAACGTTCGATTTTGGGCTTCGAAAACTGGTGCAACCGAGCGGGCTTGCGGCCGCCGTCGTAGAGCTCTCGGAGAGCTTTCCAACAGTATGCTATACGCCGTGTAAATCCTTACACATCAAAAGTTATGGGCACTAGAGCGACGGAGACCTGGTCCCAAGCCCCACGCACTCGGTTTGCGGGCGCAGCCTCTATGTGAAGCGAAGTTGTCTTGCCCAAGGTTCCGTGTGATTCGATAATAGAAATGTGATGGATTAGGTTGTCACCCTTTTCTAGGCTCACAATGTACGATCCGGGACGAAAAAACAGCGCAAAATTAGAAAAGCTTCTCGAAATAGATGAAAACGTTCGATTTTGGACTCCGAAAATATGCACAGTCGAGCTCTCGGAGAGCTTTCCAACGGTATGCTGTGCGCCGCATAAATCCTTACAGATCAAAAGTTATGGGCACCGGAGCGACGGAGACCTGGTCCCAAGCCCCACGCCCTAGGTTTGCGGGCCCAGCCTTTATGTGAAGCGAATTTGTCTTGCCCAAGGTGTCATGGATTCAGTAATAGAAATGTGATTGATTATGTTGTCGTCCTTTTCGCGGCTAACGACGTACAATCCGGGACGAAAAAATAGCGCAAAAGAAGAAAAATACCCCGAAACAGAAGAAAACGTTTGATTTTTGGCTTCAAAAACTATCACAGCCGAGCAGGCTTGTTTCCCCTGTCGTAGAGTTCTCGGAGAGCTTTCCAACGGTATGCTGTGCACCGCGTAACTACTTAAGGATAAAAAATTATGGGCACCAGAGCGACAGAGACCCGGTCTCAAGGCCCACGCCCTCGGTTTGCTGGCCCAGCCTCTACATGAAGCGAAGTTGTCTTGCCCAAGGTGCAGTGGGATTCGATAATAAAAATGTGATAGATTAGGTTGTAGTCCTTTTCGCGGCTCACGACGTACGATCTAGGACGAAAAAACATCGCAAAAGTAGAAAAGTTTCCCGAAACAGATGAAAAAGTTTGATTTTGGGGTCTGAAAATATGCGCAGCCGAGCGGGCTTGCTACCACCGTCGTAGAACTCTCGGAGAGTTTCCAACGGTATGCTGTGCGGCGCGTAAATCCTAACGGATCAAAAGTTATGGGCAGCGGAGCGACGGAGACCTGGTCCCAAGCCCGACGCCATCGATTTGCAGGCCCAGCCTCTACGTGAAGCGAAGTTGTCTTGCCCAAGTTGCTGTGCGATTCGATAATAGAAATGTGATGGATTAGGTTGTCGTCATTTTCGCTACTCACGGCCGACGATCTAGGACGAAAAAACATCGCAAAAGTAGAAAAATTTCCCGAAATAGATGAAAAAGTTCGATTTTGGGCTCCGAAAATATGCGTAGCTGAGCAAGCTTGCTGCCCCCGATGTAGAGCTCTCGGAGAGGTTTCCAATGGTATGCTGTGCACCGCGTTACTCCTTACGGATCAAAAGTTATGGGCACCGGAGTGACGGAGACATGGTCCTAAGCCCTTAACCCTCGGTTTGCGAGCCCGGCCTCTACGTGAAGCGAAGTTGTCTTGCCCAAGGTACCGTGGGATTCGATAATAGAATTGTGATGGATTAGGTTGTCGTCCTTTTCGCTGCTCACGACGTACGATTTGGGACGAAAAAAAAGTGCAAAAGTAGAAAAGTTTCCCGAAATAGATGAAACGTTCGATTTTGGGCTCTGAAAATATGCGCAGCCGAGCAGGCTTGCTGCCCCCGTCGTAGAGCTCTCGGCGAGCTTTCCAACGGTATGTTGTGCGCCCCGTAACTCCTTACGGATCAAAAGTTATGGGCACCGAAGCGGCGGAGACATGGTCCCAAGCCCCACGCCCTCAGTTTGCGGGCCCAGCCTCTACATGAAGCGAAGTTTTCTTGCGGAAGTTGCCGTGGGTTTCGATAATAGAAATGTGATGGATTTGGTTGTCGTCCTTTTCGCTGCTCACGACTTACAATCCGGGACGAAAAAACAGCGCAAAAGAAGAAAAGTGTCCCCAAACTGATTAAAATAATTGATTATGGGCTCCGAAAATAGGCGCAGTCCAGCAGGCTTGCTGTCCTCGTCGTAGAGCTCCCAGAGAGCTTTCCAACGGTATGCTGTGTGACGCGTAACTCCTTATGGATCAAAAGTTATGGGCAAAGGAACGACGGAGACCTGGTCCCAAGCCCCATGCCCTCAGTTTGCGGGCCCAGCCTTTACATGAAACGAAGTTGTCTTGCCCAAGGTGCCGTGGGATTCGATAATAGAAATGTGATGGATTAGGTTGTCGTCCTTTTCTAGGCTCACGACGTACTATCCGGGATGAAAAAATAGTACAAAAGTAGAAAAGTGTCCCGAAACTGGTGAAAACGTTCAATTTTTGGCTTCAAAAACTGGCACAGCTGGCGGGCTTGCTGCCGCCGTCGTAGAGCTCTCGGAGAGGTTTCCAATGGTATGCTGTGCGCCGCGTAAATCCTTATAGATCAAAAGTTATGGGCATCGGAGCGACGAAGACCTGGTCCCAAGCCCTATGCCCTCGGTTTGCGGGCCCAGCCTCTACGTGAAGCGAAGTTGTCTTGCCCAAGGTGCCGTGGGATTCGATAATAGAAATGTGATGGATTAGGTTGTCTTCCTTTTCTAGGCTCACGACGTACGATCTGGGACGGAAAAACAGCGCAAAAGTAGAAAAGTTTCCCGAAATAGATGAAAACGTTCAATTTTGGGCTTCGAAAATATGCATAGCCGAGCAGGCTTGTTGCCCCTATTGTAGAGCTCTCGGAGAGCTTTCCAACGGTATGTTGTGCATAGCGTAAATCTTTACAGATCAAAAGTTATTGGCACCGGAGCGACGGAGACCTGGTCCCAAACCCTATACCCACGGTTTGTGGACCTAGCCTCTACGTGAAGCGAAGTTGTCTTGCCCAAGGTGCCATGGGATTTGATAATAGAAATGTGATGGATTAGGTTGTCGTCTTTTTCTAGGCTCACGACGTACGATACGGAATGAAAAAATAGCGCAAAAGTAGAAAAGTTTCCAGAAATAGATGAAAACGTTCGATTTTGGGCTCCGAAAATATGCACAGCAAAGTAGGCTTGCTCCCCCTTTCGTAGAGCTCTCGGAGAGCTTTCCAACGGTATGCTGTGTGCTGCGTAACTCCTTAAGGATCAAAAGTTATGGGCAACGGAGCGACAGATACCTAGTCACAAGCCCCATGCCCTCAGTTTGCGGGCCCGACCTCTACGTGAAGTGAAGTTGTCATGCCCAAGATGTCGTGGGATTCGGTAATAGAAATGTGATTGATTAGGCTATAGTCCTTTTTGCGGCTGACGACGTACGATCTGGTGTGAAAAAACAGCGCAAAAGAAGGAAATTGTCCCAAAACTGATGAAAACATTTGATTTTCGGCTCTGAAAATAGGCGAAGCCGAGCAGGCTTGCTACCCCCGTCGTAGAGCTCTCGGAGAGCTTTCCAACGGTATGCTATGCGATGCGTAACTCGTTACGAATAAAAAGATATGGGCAAAGGAGCGACGGAGACCGGGTCCCAAGCCCCACGCCCACGGTTTGCGGGCCCAGCCTCTACGTGAAGTGAAGTTGTCTTGCCCAAGGTGTCATGGATTCAGTAATAGAAATGTGATTGATTAGGTTGTCGTCCTTTTCCCGGCTGACGACGTACGATCCGGGATGAAAAAATAGCGCAAAAGAAGAAAAATACCCCGAAACAGAAGAAAACGTTTGATTTTTTGGCTTAAAAAACTAGCACAGCCGAGCAGGCTTGTTGCCCCCTGTCGTAGAGTTCTCGGAGAGCTTTCCAACGGTATGCTGTGCACTGCGTAACTACTTAAGGATAAAAAATTATGGGCACCAGAGCGACAGAGACCCGGTCTCAAGGCCCACGCCCTCGGTTTGCTGGCCCAGCCTCTACATGAAGCGAAGTTGTCTTGCCCAAGGTGCAGTGGGATTCGATAATAAAAATGTGATAGATTAGGTTGTAGTCTTTTTTGCGGCTCACGATGTACGATCTAGGACGAAAAAACATCGCAAAAGTAGAAAAGTTTCCCGAAACAGATGAAAAAGTTCGATTTTGGGGTCCGAAAATATGCGCAGCCGAGCGGGCTTGCTACCACCGTCGTAGAACTCTCGGAGAGTTTCCAACGGTATGCTGTGCAGTGCGTAAATCCTAACGGATCAAAAGTTATGGGCACCGGACCGACGGAGACCTAGTCCCAAGCCCCACGCCATCGATTTGCAGGCCCAGCCTCTACGTGAAGCGAAGTTGTCTTGCCCAAGTTGCTGTGCGATTCGATAATAGAAATGTGATGGATTAGGTTGTCGTCATTTTCGCTACTCACGATAGACGATCTAAGACGAAAAAACATCGCAAAAGTAGAAAAGTTTCCCGAAACAGATGAAAAAGTTTGATTTTGGGCTCCGAAAATATGCGTAGCTGAGCAAGCTTGCTGCCCCCGACGTATTGCTCTCGGAGAGCTTTCCAATGGTATGTTGTGCACCGCGTTACTCCTTACGGATCAAAAGTTATAGGCACCGGAGCGACGGAGACATGGTCCCAAGCCCCACGCCCTCGATTTGCGAGCCCAGCCTCTACGTGAAGCGAAGTTGTCTTGCCCAAGGTACCGTGGGATTCGATAATAGAATTGTGATGGATTAGGTTGTCGTACTTTTCGCTACTCACGACGTACGATTTGGGACGAAAAAAAAGTGCAAAAGTAGAAAAGTTTCCCGAAATAGATGAAACGTTCGATTTTGGGCTCTGAAAATATGCGCAGCCGAGCAGGCTTGCTGCCCCCGTCGTAGAGCTCTCGGCGAGCTTTCCAATGGTATGTTGTGCGCCCCGTAACTCCTTACGGATCAAAAGTTATGGGCACCGAAGCGGCGGAGACATGGTCCCAAGCCCCACGCCCTCAGTTTGCGGGCCCAGCCTCTACGTGAAGTGAAGTTTTCTTGCGGAAGGTGCCATGGATTTCGATAATAGAAATGTGATGGATTAGGTTGTCGTCCTTTTCGCTGCTCACGACTTACGATCCAGGACGAAAAAACAGCGCAAAAGAAGAAAAGTGTCCCCAAATTGATTAAAATTATTGATTATGGGCTCCGAAAATAGGCGCAGCCCAGCAGGCTTGCTGTCCTCGTCGTAGAGCTCCCAGAGAGCTTTCCAACGGTATGCTGTGTGACGCGTAACTCCTTACGGATCAAAAGTTATGGGCAAAGGAACGACGGAGACCTGGTCCCAAGCCCCATGCCCTCAGTTTGCGGGCCCAGCCTTTACATGAAACGAAGTTGTCTTGCCCAAGGTGCCGTGGGATTCGATAATAGAAATGTGATGGATTAGGTTGTCGTCCTTTTCTAGGCTCACGACGTACTATCCGGGATGAAAAAATAGTACAAAAGTAGAAAAGTGTCCCAAAACTAGTGAAAACGTTCGATTTTGGGCTTCGAAAACTGGCGCAGCTGGCGGGCTTGCTGCCGCCGTCGTAGAGCTCTCAAAGAGTTTTCCAATGGTATGCTGTGCGCCGCGTAAATCCTTACAGATCAAAAGTTATGGGCATCGGAGCGACGAAGACCTGGTCCCAAGCCCTATGCCCTCGGTTTGCGGGCCCAGCCTCTACGTGAAGCGAAGTTGTCTTGCCCAAGGTGACGTGGGATTCGATAATAGAAATGTGATGGATTAGGTTGTCTTCCTTTTCTAGGCTCACGACGTACAATCTGGGATGGAAAAACAGCGCAAAAGTAGAAAAGTTTCCCAAAATAGATGAAAACGTTCAATTTTGAGCTTCCAAAATATGCATAGCCGAGCAGGCTTGTTGCCCCTATTGTAGAGATCTCGATGAGCTTTCCAACGGTATGTTGTGCACAGCGTAAATCTTTACAGATCACAAGTTATGGGCACCGGAGCGAAGGAGACCTAATCCCAAGCCCTATACCCACGGTTTGTGGACCTAGCCTCTACGTGAAGCGAAGTTGTCTTGCCCAAGGTGCCGTGGGATTTGATAATAGAAATGTGATGGATTAGGTTGTCGTCTTTTTCTAGGCTCACGACGTACGATACGGAATGAAAAAACAGCGCAAAAGTAGAAACGTTTCCAGAAATAGATGAAAACGTTCGATTTTGGGCTCCGAAAATATGCACAGCAAAGCAGGCTTGCTACCCCTTTCGTAAAGCTCTTGGAGAGCTTTCCAACGGTATGTTGTGTGCTGCGTAACTCCTTAAGGATCAAAAGTTATGGGCAACGGAGCGACAGATACCTGGTCACAAGCCCCACGCCCTCAGTTTGCGGGCCCAACCTCTACGTGAAGTGAAGTTGTCATGCCCAAGATGTCGTGGGATTCGGTAATACAAATGTGATTGATTAGTCTATAGTCCTTTCTGCGGGTGACGACGTACGATATGGTGTGAAAAAACAGCGCAAAAGAAGGAAAGTATCCCGAAACTGATGAAAACGTTTGATTTTGGGCTCCGAAAATAGGCGAAGCTGAGCAGGCTTGCTACCCCGTCGTAGAGCTCTCGGAGAGCTTTCCAACGGTATGCTATGCGATGCGTAACTCGTTACGGATAAAAAGATATGGGCAAAGGAGCGACGGAGACTTGGTCCCAAGCCCCACGCCCACGGTTTACGGGCCCAGCCTCTACGTGAAGTGAAGTTGTCTTGCCCTAGGTGCCGTGAGATTCAATAATAGAAATGTGATGAATTCGTTATTTTCTAGGCTTACGACATACGATCCGGGAAGGAAAAACCACGCAAAAGAAGAAAAGTGTCCCGAAACTGGTAGAAACGTTCTATTTTGGGATTCGAAAACAGGCGCAGCCAAGCGGGTTGTTGCCGTTGTCGTAGAGTTCTCGGAGAGCTTTCCAACAGTATGCTGTGCACCGCGTAAATCCTTACAGATCAAAAGTTATGGGCACCGGAGCGACGGAGACCTGGTCCTAAGCCCCACGCCCTCAGTTTGCGGTCCCAGCCTCTACTTGAAGCGAAGTTGTCTTGCCCGAGGTGTTGTGGGATTTGATAATAGAAATGTGATGGATTAGGTTGCCTTAATTTTCGTTGCTCACGACGTACGATACGGGACGAAAAAACAGCGCAAAAGAAGAAAAGTGTCCTTAAACTGATGAAAAAGTTTGATTTTGGGCTTTGAAAATAGGCGCAGCCTAACAAGCTGGCTGCCCCCGTCGTAGAGCTCTCAGAGACCTTTCCAACGGTATGCTGTGCGACGCGTAACTCCTCACGGATCAAAAATTATGGGCAAATGAGCGACAGAGACCTGGTCCCAAGCGCCATGCCCTCGGTTTGCGGGCCCAATTTCTACATGAAGTGAATTGTCTTGCCCAAGGTGCTATTGGATTCGATAATTGAAATGTGATGGATTAGGTTGTCGTCCTTTTCTAGGCTCACAACGTACGATCCGAGATGAAAAAATAACACAAAAGAAGAAAAGTGTCCCAAAACTAATAAAAACGTTCGATTTTGGGCTCCGAAAATAGGCGCAGGCAAACAGGCATGCTGCCCCCATCGTAGGACTCTCAGAGAGCTTTCCAATGGGATGTTGTGCGCCGCGTAACTCCTTACGGATCAAAAGTTATGGGCATCGGAGCGACGGAGACATGGTCCCCAGCCCCACACCCTCGGTTTACGTTCCCAGCCTCTACGTGAAACGAAGTTGTCTTGCCCAAGGTGCCATGGGAATCGATAATAGAAATGTGATGGATTAGGTTGTCGTCCTTTTCGCTGCTCACGACGTACGATCCTGGATGAAAAAACAGCGCAAAAGTATAAAATTTTCCCGAAACAGATGAAAACGTTCAATTTTAGGCTCCAAAAATATGCGCAGCCAAGCAGGCTTGTTGCTCTCGTCGTAGAGCTCTCGGAGAGCTTTCCAACGGTATGATGTGCGTCGCGTAACTCCTTAAGGATCAAAAGTTATGGGCACCAAAGCGACAAAAACCTAGTCACAAGCCCTACGCCCTCAGTTTGCGGGCCCAACCTCTACGTGAAGTAAAGTTGTCATGCCCAAGGTGTCGTGAGATTCGGTAATAGAAATGTGATTGATTAGGTTGTCATCCTTTTCGCAGATGACGACGTACGATCCGGGATGAAAAAACAGCGCAAAAGAAGAAAAGTGCCCTGAAACTGATGAAAATGTTTGATTTTGGGATCCAAAAATAGGTGCAGCCTAGCAGGCTTGTTGTCCCTGTCGTAGAGCTCTCGGAGAGCTTTCCAATAGTATGTTGTGCGCTGCGTAACTCCTTAAGGATCAAAAGTTATGGGCACCAGAGCGACGGAGACCTGGTCCCAAGCCCCACGCCCTCGGTTTGCGGGCCCAGCGTCTACGTGAAGCGAAGTTGTCTTGCCCAAGATGCCGTGGGATTCGATAATAGAAATGTGATGGATTAGGTTGTTGTCTTTTTCTAGGCTCACGACGTACAATTCGGGACGGAAAAACAGTGCAAAAGAAGAAAAGTGTCCCAAAGCTGATGAAAACGTTCGATTTTGGGCTCTGAAAACAAGCGCAGCTACGCAGGCTTGCTTCCCCTATCGTAGTGCTCTTGGAGAGCTTTCCAACGGTATGCTGTGCACCGCGTAAATCGTTACAGATCAAAAGTTATGGGCACCGGAGCGACGGAGACCTGGTCCCAAGCCCCACGCGCTCGGTTTGTGGACCCAGCCTCTACGTGACGCGAAGTTGTCTTGCCCAAGGTGCCGTGAGATTCGATAATAGAAATGTGATGGCTCAGGTTGTCATCCTTTTCTAGGCTCACGACGTACGATCCGGGATGAAAAAACAGCGCAAAAGTAGAAAAGTTTCCCGAAATAGATGAAAACATTCGATTTTGGGCTCCAAAAATATGCACAGCAAAGCAGGCTTGCTGCCTCTTTCGTAGAGCTCTCGGAGAGCTTTCCAACGGTATGCTATGCGCCGCGTAACTCCTTAAGGATCAAAAGTTATGGGCATCGGAGCGACAGATACCTGGTCACAAGCCCCACGCCCTCAGTTTGCGGGCCCAACTTCTACGTGAAGTGAAGTTGTCATGTGTCACGCCTCAACCCGACCTATAGAGGTTGGACTAGGGTGTGATCTAAACATTCATATCATTTCACGTACTTAATCGTTCATTAAGGTTTAATGCTTAACGTTAGCCTAGAACTCCAAAATTTTTTGGAAAACTGGCAGCATAACGGCTGTAATTGGCTCCTTAGTTTGACCTAATTTCTAAACGCCTCAATTATTCCAATCATTAATCCAATTCCATTAAGGACTCCTATTTTGTCACCTACCGATTTGCCTACTAGTTTATCTTGAAAGTCTCGTTTGGTTAATAAGCCTAACATGATAACTATGTCATGTTTATTTGTCAATTTCCTATCATGCAAGTACCTATTATCCTTTAGCTTGTGCATGATCACTAGGTGAGATTAAGTAGAGTTACATTATTTACTTCTTCACCTAGCGGTTCAAACGCTTACGATAACTACTAATTAAATGACGAAAGTAAACGACCAAATAAAGAGTTCGTTCGGCTACAATCAGTATAAGCCAAAATGAGACCCAAATTACAACGGGGTCATTTACATCAATAACATGAACAGTTTGCAATCAAACACAATATCCATATAGCAACCACTTTCAGGCAAAACACAAAAGTACGTAGTCACTCCCAGGAATCATCAACAAGCACATTTACTTCGGGTACTTGTTCCAAATCTGCTGCACCTGTGACAAAAAAGAGGGTGAGTCCTTATGAACTCAGCGAGGGGGAACGAGAAATAAGTTTTGAAACTCATTTTTCCGGTTCAACTTATGAAAAATCAATTTTGCAAGCATGAATATGTCACAAGTAAGTACATAACGTAATGTAAAAGTAAAGAAACACAATTACCCGTTTTTCCTTCCCGAGGTCCTCTAGGAACCAAGCGAGAGTACTTATACACATAGTGAAAAGGATACGGTGAGCTTTTGCTCTCAGTTGTTGCGGCCGACTTCAAATCATCCCCTCATCACGCCAAGTGGGTGTACTCCGGATGTACCCCGAAATCCTACGACCCAACTCTCAGAGGAAGTCTAGCCCCCAAGCGAGAGAGGGAATTGGACCATGGTAGTCACGGTTGCACCAGCAAGCCCGATGCCGCCCGGTGTGCGTGAACGCTGCCATGCCAGAATGAAAGGTTGCAACCTTATATGCAATGTACATTTATGACATTTAATATATCACATTAGGAGGACAACAAAGTAGGTTGCCTCCGGACAGTCATAAGATTGCACATTGACAAGTAAACAAGCGAGGCACGATAAGACAAGTAATTTCACTTGAAAGGCATCATGAGTTATATGAACATTAAATGGGTAGCCATGTAACACACGTAAATCAAGTCATATAACTCATTTCAACGTCCACGTAATCAAATAATAAGGTTATTCAACATGCGACAACAATCTACGTGGTTCGGATGCAAGAAAGGCCTATTTGTCAACATGCAACGAATCAATATCACATTTAGGGCTATAAGGCAACTACGGGCAGCCTACTAAACATATAATTACACTCAATATTCAAAGGATCAACACTTAGCAAGTTCGCCTAGTCACTAGGGTTTCCATTTCTTGCTTACCCGTGCAATTAAGCCCCAAATCAACTCAAAATCAATCTCAAGACAAGCATTAATTAATCCAAACATCCCCAAGTACTCAAAACAGTCCACACAACATCCCAATGCCACAATCCAAAGCAATTAATACCACAAGAGATGTTACAACAAATTTCTAAGCATATAACTAAGTGAAACCCTCACTGCAATAGGCTGTTTTCTCACAATCATTGAGTCAAGCAAACAATCTCCAATTCCAGTAAATAAGATGTCAAATTAAATCTTAAGAAGTGAACTAAAATCAGAAACAAACCTTGCATCATTTGGAGTTCGAGATCAATAGTTATGGCCAAAACAGTGGGATTGCACAAAACTGTCCAGATTTGCACACATTTTAATAATTGTCGTTTTTGAGGTCCTTAGGGTCAGATTTAGCCTTAGTCCATTTCTGTCAAAAATGTCAAGAACTGAAAAATATAGCAGTACACCAAATTTCATGCATTTTGGACATCATTTACTAAGTCAAAACTGGTTCATTCCACAAGGTCAGTGCATCTGCCAAAACCTGCTTCATTTTTTCAGACTTCCAGATTTGGACACCTTTTAATAATTTGACATTTTGAGGACCTTAGAGTCAAAATTACCTTTGGCCTATTTCTTCGAAAAATGTTCAAAACTGGCAAAACTAGTCACCTACTAATTTTCATGCATTTTAAATATCATTTTCCTAGTCAAACGTCCCTCGTAACAACAAGTCAGAGAGCTGTCAACAAACCCGATTTCATCTATCATCAACTTCAAGCCAAAATCTTGCCATGCATGGTTGTAAAAGCTTATGATCACACATATAACTCAAGTACAGAAGCAAAGACATACATTTAAGAGCATGCATGTGGATTTTTGAAGGATTTTCAAAAGGTTTTAGCCCTCACCTTAGCAAAACAACAAGAAGATGCACAAGACTTTGATGAAGCACAAGATTTGTTCTTTTCCTTGCTTAGCCAAGACTCCACCCGTTTTTTCTCAATTTTTGTCACGCCCCGACCCCTACCCATCGCTAGGTTAAGGCCAAAACATGACGTTCGAATCACTTAAAACATGTAAATAATAATTTAGCGTTTGTACATCCACTTAAACCTTCATAATAACTCCAAATAGTTACCCATCCATTGGCCTTAAAGGATTACAACAATTCATGAAATATTCACAAGACCTCGAATTCCTTTGTTCAACATAACAACTAACTAAGAATTAAGTTTCTGAGTCTCATAAGAATAATCACCAACTTAAGGTTATATTATCCAACACTGGCATTATACAAACTTCGTCACTGATAATTAAGATTACAATCATAACCCATCAATTTACATAATGCTTATCCCTGAATAAATATATACAAGATCTAGATTCTTCAATTTACACTAATATATCATGTACTTATACAACATTCAATCTAGAAATCTATCACGTATGCAATCATTTCCTTCAACTTGCAAAGCCACTCAATCAATCTTACCTGTAATTGTCATAAAAGAGGGGTGAGCTAGATCCTCGCATATAGCTCAGTGAGGAGGAAAACAAGGAAAGGTTTTCACAAAGGTTTTATCATTTCGAAATCCATTTCGAAAACTTTGACATGCATAAATACGTATAACTCACAAGTATCAATACCTGATCATGTACATATTCAATATGGACATTTGGTATAGCATCAATTAAGATAACCAGTATAACATGTTAACAGTATCCAACTCTACTCTCCGAGGACTTCGAGAGTAGGAAAACACATATCAAAGCTTATATCCCAAACGTGATAAAGAGATAGATACAAGATAAGGAATGTGGCTAATACGGATTCAAGAGGTGTCTCCCACTATCACAGCCGTGTGCACCAAAAGGTGTCTCCCACTATCACTGCCGTGTGCACTTTGCTCCATATAGCCGCTTATTCCTTTACCATATTCATATAGGAACCATTAGGGTAGGGAGGTGTCTGCCACTATCACAGCCGTGTGCACCTCAAAAGGTGTCTACCACTATCACTGCCGTGTGCACCTTTGATCCCATCCCTTAACAAACAAGAGGTTGAAACCAAGTCGTACCCATACAGTTTGTAGCCACCCCGAAATCTCAGAGGCTCAAGGGTGCAACTACTACTGAGGTATTGTCCGCTCTGTACACCCCGAATCTCTACGGCTCAAGGGTGCCTCAGCTGATACAATTCATATATATGTAGCATTCACAATATTGCCATGCAAGAGTTTAGATTGAAAAGTACAAAGTGAACTTAAGACTCACAAGCTCGACTTTCGTATGCATATTTAAAGTGTACAAGTTCGAGGCAAAGGGAATCACGTTCATGATCAAACATAATCTCCTATACCACACAACACATACAATCCTATACCTCAATCATGTCACAATTAACCTCCTTTTATAACCATGAAACAAATTGGTACCAATGCCACAAAGGTATATCAAGAAATCAAACAACCTCAATCCTCCCGCATAAGCCCAACTTATGAGATAAATTTACCTACCTTCCTAAACTCCAATTACTCTGATTTTTGTCTAGAATCGAAGCTTATCGAATTTAGATAACTCTAGAATCAAACAGAACTCAATTCGGAGTTGAAACGAATAAGATATGGCCTCCGCAATTTCACTGCACAGAGCTGTCAAACATTCGGGCGTTGGGGCCTTCATCCGGTCGACCGGATGAAGCCAGTAACGCCCGGATCAGACCTTTCTGCTGGGCATTGAGGCCTCTATCCGGGCGACTGGATAGGGGCTGTAACGCCCGGATAGCTGGACGGGAAATGCACATTTTCAACCAAAATCACCCAAACAACCTCCTATCCTCATCCCAACACTCAAACAAGTTCAAAATGGCTATTAGGCATCATACAAGAGTTCCAATTCAACCAAAACTACCCAACATCAATAATCAACAAATACCCAAAATTAAATTCAAAACCCTAGATCTACAACACAATATCCTCAACTTATCATTCAAGCTCTTGTATACAATTTATAGTAAGATTACTACACATATATCATCACATTCATGCTCAATATAGCTTTGAAAACATTTAAGAAAACAACCCTTACCTCAATAAATGTTTGAATGCAAGCTTGGTGGTTATGATGCAAAGATGAAGCTTGAAAATGGTGAAAATAGCTTGAGCAAGCTTCATCTCTTCCCTCTTCTCTCTCTTTCTTCCTCTTCCTTTTCTTCTTCTCTCCCTCTTCTTTCCCTCTTTGGTCGAGTATATGTGTGTGTGTGAGTATGTTTGTGTGTTGTCTGATAGGTGTGTGTGTGTGTGTGTAGTGTTTTTGTGTGTGTAAAGTGTGTTTGTGTGTGTTTTGAGTAGGTAGCAAATATCTCATAAGCCCAATATCCAAATTTCCCTCTAACTAATTAATTATTTCAAGTTTGTCATTCTAGTTTTGTTTCAACTAATTAGTTAGCTAGTGTGGTGTAGTGTAATTTATTTAATTCATACGATATCTAAATCACACAAATGCATGTTTAAACACTGCAAATGCACGTAAAACGATGCAAACATACGTTAAATGATATAAATGCATTTTCAATGCTGTGAATGTATAGTATTATCATGTAGTTCTGATTTTAATTATTTTGGTTAGTTAATTTAATTTAGTAAAATTTAATTATCATCCACAACCTCTAAGATTCTCGAATGCATGCTATTGCACTCATTTACACGTTAAACAAGATAGATGCACGTTAACTAAGGTAAATGCACGTTAATTTATATAAATGCACATTAAATGATGCAAAAATATATGAAATGTTATAAAATGCATATGGGGTCTCGTACGGGGTTTCACAATTTTCCTAGCTTAGTGACAAAGTTTTTAGTAGGTGCATGAGGTTAGAACAAGAAGAAAAGAAATAGAAGCTAGGAAACTCACCTAAACCGAAATGGAAGTTCAAAGAGCTTGCATGTGTGTTTCTTGCATCCTAGCTTGTTTAATCGAGTTTCTTAGCTTCTAGCTTGCCTTGATGAACCATGGAATGATGAAGATGAGCTATGGAGTGTATGAACTCAGCCAAAACCGACATTGAGAGAGAAGAATGAGAGGGAGAGAGAGAAATGTGAGGAGAGTGAGATAAATGAGAGAAAATAGAAGCTTTTGCAATTGTTGATGCAAATGTTGGCCTTGGGCATGCAAAAATCAGATTTGTGTCTCCAAGAAGCACAATTTGAATCATCCTAGCATGGGCATATGCATGTGTCGAGATTTTGGGTGCATTGGGTAGGGTTTTGGGTTAATTTTTATGCATTTGTGTCATAGGAATGTTGGGAATTTAGGGAATCTAGGTAGAATAAAATATAGGAATGTTGGTTGATGAGTTGAATTATGAATAGAATAATAGATAGTGGGAAATGTAGGAATAGTTTAGTATTATTTTATTGTTAGTGGAGTTTGTAGAGAATTTGAATTAGGAATATAATATTGGTTAGTGAATTGTGTAGGATTATTTTAGTGTCTAGTGCTTTGTGTAGGATTCTTTCTTGATTAATGTGGTGGCACGGATTCCTAGGTCTAGGGTACGAATTACGAGGTAGACACGATGTGAGGCCCGACCCCGAATAACGTGTGTTATCTCGATTTGTGTGCCATAGACCAAGAATTATATGACTAACCTAGGATTACGTGCCTTGTCTTGGTTTTCGTGCATGCCTCGTTATATGTGCCTTAACCTAGAATTGTGTGCCCTAATCCTCGATATACGTGCGATACCTAGATAAACATGCCATGACCTTAATTTACGTGCGAGACCTTGATTTGCGTGTGTCTCTTCGTTTCGTGTGCATTAACCTTGAACTGCGTGCTTTAACCTAGGTTTAAGAGTCATGTCTTGAATTACGTGCATTGCATTGAATTACATGCCTTATTTTGATCTGCATTCATTCACCTAGGGTTGCGTGTGTTAGCATTAGAATCCGTGCACTTATCTTGAAGTATGTGCCTTAGTCTTGAAATACGTGTTGTACCTCGTAGTTCGTGTCTTACCTCGTAGTTTGTGTCTACCTCGTAATTCGTGCCCTAGATCTAGGAATCCGTGCCACCACGTTAATCAAGAAAGAATCCTACACAAAGCACTAGACACTAAAATAATCTAACACAATCCACTAACCAATATTATATTCCTAATTCAAATTCTCTACAAATTCCACTAACAATAAAATAATACTAAACTATTCCTACATTTTCCACTATCTATTATTCTATTCATAATTCAACTCATCAACAAATATTTCTATATTTTATTCTACCTAGATTCCCTAATTTCCCAACATTCCTATGACAATTCTAATGACACAAATGCATAAAGAATTCTTCCTAGACAAACTATGACAAACACTTAGCACAATGCATAAAAAAATGCTCAAAACCACCTAAATCCTCTACCTTGCTCAACCAAACCACCTTTGCCCATGCTAAACATTTTAAAATCACACATTGAAGACACAAAAATCAGAATTTAATGGCCCAAGGCCGACCAAGTGCTTGAACAATGCAAATGCCTTCATTTTTTTGTCATTTCTTCTTTCCTCTCACATTTTCTCTCTCTCCCTCTCATTCTTCTCTCTCCATTTTGGTTTTGGCTGAGTTCTTCATGTCCATAGCTTCTCTTCTTCACACCATAGCTAAACCAAGCAAGCCACAAGCAAAATACTTTAACCAAGCTAGCTAGGAAGTGAAAATCACATTTGCATGTGCATTGAAGACTCCATTCGGCCTAGGTAAGCTTCTTGGCATCCATTTCTTTTCTTCAAGTCCTAACTACATGCATGTACTAAGAGATTGATCACTAAGCTAGGAAAAATAGAGAAAACCAAGTTGGAATCTCGGCTAAGCAAGAAGAAGAAGAGATTTGAGCTTCAACAAGGTTTTTGAGCATCTTTTGGTTGATTGCTAAGGTGAGGGTTAAAACCTTTTGAAAACTCTTCAAAAATTCACATACATGCTCATAAATGTGTGTATTTGCTTCTGTACTTGAGCTATATGGTCGTTCATAAGCTTAAACAACCATGCATGGCAATATCTTGCCTTGAAAATGATGCTCGGTGAAGTCGAAATTGTTGACAGCTCTCTGACCAGTCTGTTCGAGGTAAGTTTAGCTAGGAAAATGATGTTAAAAATGCTTGAAAATTGGTATGTGACTATTTTGGACAATTTTGAACATTTTTCCCAGAAATAGGCCGAATCTAATTTTGACTCTAAGTTCCTCAAAATGGCAGTTCTTTAAAATGTGTCCAAATATGGAAATCTGGAAAAATGAAGCAGCTTTTGGCAGATGCACTGACCTTGTAGAACGAACCAGATTTGACATAGTAAATGTTATCCAAAATGCATGAAATTTGGTTTGCTGCAATATTTTTCCGTTCTGCACATTTTTGTCAGAAATGGACTAAGGCTAAATCTGACCCTAAAGACCTTAGAAACGTCAATTATCGAAATGTGTGCAAATCTGGACAGTTTTGTGCTATCCCACTGTTTCGTCTATATCTAATGATCCCGAACTCCAATTGATGCAAGGTTTGTTTCTGATTTTAGTTAACTTCTTAAGATTTAATTTGACATCTTATTCACTGGATTTGGAGTTTGTTTGCTTATCCTATTTATTGTGAGAATAAATCCTATTGCAGTAAGGGTTTCACTTAATGTTGTACTTAGAAAAATTGTTGTGACTCCTCTTGTTGAATTAAATGCTTGGGATTGTAGCTTTGGGATGATGTGTGGACTGTTTTGAGTACTTGAGGATGTTTGAATTGAATGATGCATGACTTGAGAATGATTTTGAGTTGACTTAGGGTTTAATCACACGGTTAAGCATGAAACGGAAACCCTAATGACTAGGTAGTCTTGCTAAGTGTTGATCATTTGGATATTGTGTGGAAATTATATGCTTAGTGGGCTGCCCGTAAATGTCTTATAACTTCAAATGTGATTTTGACCATTGCATGTTGACAAATAAGCTTTTCTTGCACCCGAACCCATGTTGATGTCATTGCATGTTGAATAATCTTACCACTTGATCACGTGGGCTTCGTAATGAGTTATATGGCCTGTTTTACATGTGTTACATGGCTGCCCGTTTAATTTTCATATAACTCTATATGCCTTTCAAGTGAAATTTCCTGTCTTTTCGTGCCCTGCTTGTTTACCTGTCAATGTGCAATCTTATGACTGTCCGGAGGCAACCTACTTTGTTGTCCTCCTACTGTGATATATTACCTGTCATGAATGTGCATTGCATACAAGGTTGCAACCTTTCTTGTTGGCATGGTAGCGATCACGCACACCGGGCAGCATCGGGCTTGCAGGTGCACCCGTGACTACCATGGTTCCATTCCCTCTCTCGCTTGAAGGCTAGACTTCCTCGAAGAGTTGGGTCGTAGGATTTCGGGATACATCCGGAGTACACCCACCTAGCGTGTTTGGGGGATGATTTGAAGTCGGCCGCAACAACTGATTCTGGAACTGATCTGAGAGCAAAAGCTCACCGTATCCTTTTACTATGTGTATAAGTACTCTCGCTTGATTCCTAGAGAACCTCGGGGAGGAAAGACTGGTATTCATGTTCATGTATCTTATATCATTGTTATATTCATGCTTGTAAAAAGGATTTTCATAAGTTAAACTGGAAAATGATTTTCAAAACTTATTTCTCGTTCCCCCTCGCTGAGTTTATAAGGACTCACCCTCTTTTTTGTCACAGGTGCAGCAGATTTGGAACAAGTACCCGAAGTAAATGTGCTTGTTGATGATTCCTGGGAGTGACTACGTGCTTTTGTGCTTTGCCTGAAAGGGGCTGCTATATGGATATTGTGTTTGATTGCAAAATGTTCATTTTATTTATGTAAATGACCCCGTTGTAATTTGGGTCTAATTCTGGGATTGTACTATCTATAACCGGACGAACTTTTATTTGGTTGTTTGCTTTCGTTTTCTTGATTAGTAGTTGTCGTAGGCAATCAAACCACTAGATGAACAATCAACTAAGTTAATTCTATCTAATTTCATCTAGGTGCTCATTTGCAAACTAAAGGATAATAGGTACTTGTATGATAGGAAATTGACAAATAAATAGGACATAGTTATCATGTTAGGCTTATTAACCAAACGAGACTTTCAAGATAAACTAGTAGGCAAATCGGTTGGTGGCAAATAGGAGTCCCTAATGGAATTGGATTAATGATTGGAATAATTGAGGCATTTAGAGAATTAGGTCAAACCAAAGAGCCCAACTACAGTCGTTATGCTGCCGGTTTTCCGAAAAAACTTGGAGTTTAGACTAAAACGATAAGTGTTAAATCTTCATGAACGGTTAAGTATGTGACATGTCCTGAACGTTTAGATCACACCCTAGTCTAACCTTATAGGTCGAGTTGGGGTGTGACACACGAACTACGAGGTAAGACATGAACTTCAAGACTAATGCACGTACTTCAAGTTAAATGCACGGATTCCAATGCAAATGCACGCAACCCTAGGTAAATGTACGTAAACCAATACAAGGCACGTAATTCAATGCAATGCACATAAATTGAGGTACGACTCTTAAACCTAGGTTAGGACACGCAATTCAAGGTCAGGGCACACAAAACGAGATAACGCACGCAATTCGAAGTCAGGGCATGTAAGTCGAGGATTAGGGCACATAATTTTAGGTCAAGGCACGAATGACTAGACATGCACGAAAACCAAGGTAGGACACGTAATCCAAGGTCAGTCATATCATTCTTGGTCTATGGCACGCAAATCAAGGTAATACACGTTATTCGGGGTCGGGCCTCACATCCTCCCCTCCTTAAAAGAATTTCGTCCCGAAATTCATTCTTGCCTATTGAGGTTATTTAGATGGATTCCGACCATTGTTATTTTCCAACTCCGGGTTGTCCTTTGCTCTGTGATCTCTCTTACCACAACGAATTCAATTCTTAGCTTTCTCCAATCATTTAATTCGGTGTGACCCCTACATTTACAGTTCGTTCCTTTGAACAACTCTATTTTCTCCAATTGATCTTAAGGTTGAGTTCATTAACTAAGGTTAGAATCTCCAAACATAGTCATCAAAGCTGCATCGGTATTCTAACAATGTAACTATAACTCCAAAATCATGACTCATGTTGTATCAATCTTGCATTCATACCTCAAAAGGAATATCACAATAATACCATGATTCTATGGTGACATACACCAATTTCAAGATGATAGGTCTATATCCGATTTATATATCTTACCAACTAGTTTCAAAATTGTTAACACGTAGGACATACACATGTTATGGATTATTTCCACAATACGACCCTATTTTCAGGTTGAACTCACCAAACAAATTAATCCATCTCAAGTCATCATCTATCGGTAGTATCATAGTTCTTATCTTGAAGGTACATTGGATTAGTAAATCTTCTAATGACTAGTCTCCCGGTTACAGGCTTCTATTCACTAACATCCTTTCCCAGCTTCGTTAACCTTCACGCTCGTAATCAAGGAGAAAGACCGTTGAGATTCATTAAACTCGAATTCTAAGGTTTATTAAGTACCATCAACAAATGCCATTGAACTTGCATGGGTAAACTGATCATGTCGCACTAGTTCAACTCTTACAAGTAAATTCATCAACTCGTAATCCACAATTTATTTCCTTATTCAAATCCCTATCTTCAAGTCACGAGGCTTCAGAATTTCTTTAATATTAACCAAGACTCCTAAGGCGAATAGTTTCAATCTCAAATAAATTTCACTCACCTCAATCCAAGGTTACGTCATACTTAAGAAGATAGTGGTCCTACTCACTTAGCGACCTAGTCATTCCTTCGAACACTTAATGCCCGCCAATATATCTTCAACATTAATGTCACTAAGCTAGGGCTATAGCCATGTAAGTGATATCAATGCTCCACTAGGTTATCGGCCAAACAACAACAATCCTAGGACTATAAATGGTACCCAAATGACCGAGCTCATAAAATACTTACACGAGATAACTTCAAGGTTGTATCAATATAAGAATTATGACCACGGGGCATCCTTCAACATAACCTAATAGAACTTCAAAAGTAATCAACCACTTATTTAACTATCACTACAAGATTCACCCCTCTTATTCAATGACCACAATTCGAAGTCTACCAATCGCTAGTTTCTAGACGTGAAACAGTGCACATAGATACGGTGGTCTAACAATAGTCTCTTGGGTCATTATGACCCTAATTCATCTCTATCTTAACTCTATGAAATCTTACTCTTCTCATTTACATGTTCAACTAGCTAAGAGCATCAAGACTCATCGACCTTAGGTCCTAGGGTGCACCATGAATCATCATGCATACTCACTATTAGCTATTTAGGATTACTAATCATACCCTAACGACTCCACTTTGTAACCGAATGCTTTAATCTCATTTCCATGGTTTATATATTAGGTCCATCGGTAATACTTAGGGATATATGCTTCCTAATATCCTTTAGGGTATCCAAATAACGAGTGTATAGAATGACTTACTTTGCATAATCACAACTAAATCTGAGAGGCACCAAATTAATACCCTGATTCTAAATATCACCGATATCCAACTTAGGACCTTTAGCAACGTTAGTCATCTAATGCATAATTCAATTCCTTACACTTCTATCCGACCTAACATTTTAGGTGCAGTTTTCCGAACACGAGTTCTAGTTACGTGAATTCCACGATTCCAACATCCCCATATCTTGTTATACTAAAGATTCATCAACCTTGTTAAACTTAGTCTCCAGAGTTGCCTACATATCTTGGGGTTATCCATTGTTAAGTTACTTAAACACACTATTCATGCCTTAATAATCTAACCCCTATCGTCAATTTCCACGAATTCATCTCTTAATTTCTAGGTCACGATCTTACCATTGAGTGAACTTGAAACTCGCTAGTATACACCTTATTAGGTTCAACGATGCTTAATTCCAATCAAGTAAGGATTCAATCATATAAATAGTCTATTATACCATTTTAAGATATAAGGATTTGATTCAAAAGCAACTCCTAACTCAAACTTCCATTATAAGCATATGAACATATATATACTACTCCACATGTCCAATAGTATATTCTTATATCTAAGGAAAGTTATATGTCCTTAACATTTATTCTTGAACCACAATGAGAAGAATGGTTTAACGGAATCAAAACTTCATAGCCATAAAATTGATAACTTAATCATAGGTATGAGTATTCCAAAGATAAGGGGATAACTTTGCATCAACATTTATACATGTGCTATGCATTTTATATATACATATCCAATAATACATACGATCCATCGAGTACCTGTAAAGATGCGAGAAATCTCTAACCGAGCCTTTTCGTTCGTCCTGCACAAATTCACTTCCCTGAAAGTCCTAATCCTAACTATATATGTGTATAAACAGTCATTCACGGTTATATAACATGCACATGTATCAAGGAAGGAGTATAAAAGCATGCATGCATTATCGAGGTCACTAACGTGTCGGTGTGCATGACACATAATACATTTGGTCCTCAAAAGCACATAATATTCAATGCTCAAAGCAATTAAAGCACATTAGCACACATTAACACATATAAACAAGATATCATAATTACCTTAGGGCTTCTACTTATGGTCCGAGAGTTGAACCCGACTAATGCCTAGTTACTAAACTAAGCTCTGATACCATTCTAATATAAGGTGTCACGCCCCAACCCGAACTATAGAGGTTAGACTAGGGTGTGATCTAAACATTCATATCATTTCACGTACTTAATCGTTCATTAAGGTTTAACGCTTAACGTTAGCCTAGAACTCCAAAATTTTTCAGAAAACCGGCAGCATAACGGCTGTAATTGGCTCCTTAGTTTGACCTAATTTCTAAACGCCTCAATTATTCCAATCATTAATCCAATTCCATTAAGGACTCCTATTTTGTCACCAACCGATTTGCCTACTAGTTTATCTTAAAAGTCTCGTTTGGTTAATAAGCCTAACATGATAACTATGTCCTGTTTATTTGTCAATTTCCTATCATGCAAGTACCTATTATCCTTTAGCTTGTGCATGATCACTAGGTGAGATTAAGTAGAGTTACATTATTTACTTCTTCACCTAGCGGTTCAAACGCCTACGATAACTACTAATTAAATGACGAAAGTAAACGACCAAATAAAGAGTTCGTTCAGCTACAATCAGTACAAGCCAAAATTAGACCCAAATTACAACGGGGTCATTTACATCAATAGAAACTTTTGCAATTGTTGATGCAAATGTTGGCATTGGGCATGCAAAAATCAGATTTGTGTCTCCAAGAAGCACAATTTGAATCATCCTAGCATGGGCATATGCATGTGTCGAGATTTTGGGTGCATTGGGTAGGGTTTTGGGATAATTTTTATGCATTTGTGTCATAAAATTGTCATAGGAATGTTGAAAATTTAGGGAATCTAGGTAGAATAAAATATAGGAATGTTGGTTTATGAGTTGAATTATGAATAGAATAATAGATAGTGGGAAATGTAGGAATAGTTTAGTATTATTTTATTGTTAGTGGAGTTTGTAGAGAATTTGAATTAGGAATATAATATTGGTTAGTGGATTGTGTAGGATTATTTTAGTGTCTAGTGCTTTGTGTAGGATTCTTTCTTGATTAACGTGGTGGCACGGATTCCTAGGTCTAGGGTGCGAATTACGAGGTAGACACGAACTACGAGATAAAACACGAACTTCAAGACTAATGCACGTACTTCAAGATAAATGCACACATTCCAATGCAAATACACGCAACTCTAGGTAAATGTATGTAAACCAATACAAGGCATGTAATTCAATGTAATGCACGTAAATTGAGGTACGACTCTTAAACCTAGGTTAAGACACGCAATTCAAGGTCAGCACACACGAAACGAGATAACGCAAGCAATTCGAAGTCAGGGCACATAAGTCGAGGATTAGGGCACATAATTCTAGGTCAAGGCACGAATGACGAGGTATGCACGAAAACCAAGACAAGGCACATAATCCAAGGTTAGTCATATCATTCTTGGTCTATGGCACGCAAATCAAGGTAACACATGTTATTCAGGGTCGGGCCTCACATAATGCCCAAGGTGTCGTGGCATTCAGTAATAGAAATGTGATTGATTAGGCTGTCGTCCTTTTCGCAGCTGACGACGTACGATCCGGGATGAAAAAATAGCGCAAAAAAAGAAAAGTGTCCCGAAACTGATGAAAACATTTGATTTTGTTCTCTAAAAATAGGCGGAGCCGAGCAGGGTTGCTACCCCCGTCGTAGAGCTCTCGGAGGGCGTTCCAACGATATGCTATGCGACACGGAACTCCTTACTGATCAAAAGATATGGGCAAAGGAGCGACAGAGACTTGGCCCCAACCCCCACGCCCACGGTTTGCGGGCCCAGCCTCAACGTGAAGTGAAGTTGTCTTGCCCTAGGTGCCGTGAGATTCGATAATAAAAATGTGATGGATTCGTCCTTTTCTAGGCCTACGACATACGATCCGGGATGGAAAAACAGCGCAAAAGAAGAAAAGTGTCCCAAAACTGATGAAAAGTTCGATTTTGGGCTCCGAAAATAAGCGCAGCTGAGCAGGCTTGCTGCCTCCGTCGTAGTGCTCTTGGAGAGCTTTCTAACGGTATGCTGTGTGCTGTGTAACTTCTTGCAGATCAAAAGTTATGGGCACCGGAGCGACGGAGACCTGGTCCCAAGCCCCACGCCCCCGATTTGCAGGCCCAGCCTCTACATGAAGCGAAGTTGTCATGCCCTAGGTGTCGTGGAATTCGATAAGAGATATGTGAAGGATTAGGTTGTCGTCCTTTTCTAGGGTCACAACGTACAATCCAGGAAGGAAAAATAGCGCAAAAGAAGAAAAGTGTCCGAAAATTGATGAAAACGTTCGATTTTGGGCTCCAAAAATTGGAACAAATGTGACACCCCGATCCCTCTCGAGACCGGGAGTTCTATCAATCAATCTATTCACAACCCAAATCGAACCCAGGCAAGATTTTAGGGAAAGACGGACAAAGTCTCCCCTGTTTCTAGGCAAATTGCAAAACCTATAATAGCATATAAATGGACCAACAACGTGTCCAACCATACAAAACTTCCTCAAGGCCATCTGAGCCTCGGTTCTCAACAATTTAAACTCAGCAAGTATACATGCATTTCCAATTTAAAAGCTAACCTATCTTTTTCCATTTTTGACAAGTACATTCGAACTTGACAATTAAACCATACCAAGCTACTACATAAAATAAACTATCATGCCATTCTAACTCTTTTCCTTTGGACATTACAAACATGCATTGAAGTTAAACTATAATAACTAGATACATAATCTAACTTATCAAACTACTTCAACAATCTAATGAAACTTAAATTACATTCCTTTTGACATTAAATACATACAATACATGAAAGCCTACATCTTTGCATCTTTGACACTCAAGCCACATAGGCATGCAAAACAACTCTTCAGGCACGAACTTTCACGAAATCACGAACTTTCCAGCTAACATGACATTTCCTGAAATATGGTGGTGAGGAGTGAGTATACACAACACGTATACTCAGTGAGGGCAAGGCAGATATCGAATTGGAGAGAAAGAAATTCGTGCAATGCAAATAAGACAGTTAAGCAATATAACTGATAAGTAAGCAATCGAGACAAACAATCAATACAATAAGCAATTACTGAAAGCATTAACACAACCATTCAAAGCTATACCACATTCTGAAGGCTATGGTTCACTCATACGAGCAATATACCATTTCACGAGTGATACATCAATCTCAAGCTTGATGTTGACAACGATGACAATAAGCGCGCAACCACCTTATAACACCAGTTTGGAATACCCCGGAAGTATCCATCAATCTACGACCCAAATCTCCCTGGGAGGCAACCCAAGCGAGAAGAGGGAATAGCCACGGAGCTAGAGCAACCAACACTGGCAACCCGAGGCTACCCAGAGAGGCCCATCACTCACGCGCTGGACACTATGCAATACAAGACTCGATACAAGGCAATAAACGAGCGATAGCACAACAATACAAACTAGTGACAACCAACAAGATAACAAGCAATCACAATCAATACTAGCATTCAACCAACTTTTCAAGCATAACAAGAAATAATAAGCAACAATAACACCAATTAAACAAGTAACAGCAGTTCAAACATGAAAACAACAAATATCACTATTCAATCCCCAACTTTCAAAGACAATTACGAGCAAACGAGCTACGGAATTAGGAAACCGATTTCACTACATTCACTCAGGCACTACAAGGCACGTTTCTATGTCACTAAACTTCACTTTCTCACCCGAGGCCTGAAAGTCCACCTACTGCGTTTGAACTACAGCTATGCTAACCGGTCATTCAATCAACACCATAACAGCGCCAAAAGTGCTTCCATACCCTCAATTACAAAACCCCCAACTCAATTCGAGCACGGTCAACTTTTGGTCAAACGGCCCCTTTACGCTTCTTTGTCTAATTTCCAATTTTAACAAAGTCCGGTCCATTTTATTTCACATTTTAGCTTTCTATCATTAATGACACCTATCCAAATCAAGCAATCGCAATTCGGATCGAAATCCAAAGTTCTAGGGTTTACTATTCATAATTCACTATTCATGTTCCTCCCTAATTTCAAATACACAGTTTCAACCGTAAAAATTGCTAAATAACTAACAAGCAATGCTCTACGAACCCTAAGCAAGCTATTTCAAGCAATAACAGGCATTATAACGCGATAAATATCAAATCTGAAAAATTGACTCAAAAATCAAATTCATATTAAAATGCACAAAAGCGTGAAAACTCTCACAGAGATTGAAGACCAAGACCAACAAGGACCTGAGCCACGACCCCCGAGCAATTCCACGTGCAATTGTAGAAGAAAAATGCAAGAAAATCTTTTCTTTTCTCTTCCTTGAAGCTTCAGACATGGCAAGGGATACAAGGGTCATTTTGTGTTTTGTTTTGAGTCATTTTTGCCTTGTTTTTAATTTAAATGGTGACAAGGGCATTTTGGTCATTTGCAAAATCAATCTTTAATTAAAAATAGTCAAATAAGCTTATTTTGATGCCATTAAATCTAATTCAAGTTAAAACAATGCAATTAAATGAAAAACAACTAAAACTAGTTAAATTAAGCTAAAAACATTTTTCACTAATTCCGAAGAATATTTCTATAACTCTTATTTTTGAAATTCTACGATCGAACGGTCAATAATCGATCGCTAATAAAGTGATGAGCAATAATATAAAACTTTAATTATTTGAAAAGTAGAATAGTAGAATAATTTAAAATTCACTCCGGCTCGGAGTTACTTTTCTCATTTATTTGAAAACCAAGTGATTTTAATGCAAAACAACCAAAACCGATTATTAAAATAATCAAAACAATCAAGGTAATCAATATTCATTTAAAATAATTAATTTAACTAGTTCTAGAACATTTTAAAGAATTATGAAGTTAATGTTAAGTTACAAATGAACAAATAAATATAAACATGTAATCAAGTGCAATTAAATATTAACATTTAAGATGGCACTTAATTAAATACAAGAGAATAAATTCAATTACTATAATTAATAGAAGTAGATAACAACCTTTCAATTATTCAATATACAATTACTAAATGCTTCCAAGAGAATATGAAAATAGTGTAAATTGGTTGATTTTAACTAATTAAACATTTAATCAAATGCAGTCAAGTGCTATTAAATGCATGCCGGGTTCGGGTTATCACATCATTCCCCCCTTAAAACAAATGCGTCCTCGCAATTCTTCTTCCAATAGGACTCTGCATCATCTAAAATCCGACTCTGACTAATCTTCATCGATTGCTGAGCAAGATAGTATATAAGAATGCTCGTAGGAAATCCCGAATAGAAATCCCAATCAAGAATGCCGAGGAAATACCAACTAAAGACTGAAGCAAAGATACTGTAGATATTATCAATACCACATACTAATGGCAGGAAGAGTACCGAAGGAATACCCTATTTAAGAATCTTCAATAGAAGTCTAACAAGTACCCAATAAGAAAGTTAAGAGATAACCAGAGTAGATGCACCTCATGCAGTGCTGATTACCGTAAATAGACCCAGCTGAAAGTTCTGTAAAGGAATATAGAGAAGAATACCAAAGGCCAACCTCTAAATGAAATCTTCCAATCACTGAGTTCCTACCGCAACATCTTAGTCAAACAGCAAGTATAGATTCCCCTGAGTGGAAAGGCCGAAGGAGAAGCCGTAAACAGTACAAGATAATATGTCCAAGCAGAATTCCAAGTGTAGGATCTTCCAATAAATGCCAATAAGGAAAATACTAGTAGAATGCCCAATAAGAATTCCAAAGAATACCGTAAGTAATCTAAGATAATGAGTCTGATAGGAATTCCAGTTACCAAACCAACTGAGGGATGCCAAAGAAAATACCCGAACAATGCTCCAGTAAGAAAGTACCAAGAATTGCCCAATAAGTAATACTAAATAAATGACTACTAACAATCCTAGAGAATGCCATTGAAGAATTTCCAATAAGGAATACCAGTAACACTCCAATAAAGATCGAGACACATATACCATAGATAATACCATGCAGTAAGTCCGACTGAAAACCCAATAGCCAAGTCTACCAAGAAGTGCCAATAGAAGTCTCCAAAGAATACCCATTAAGAAAACCAAAGAATGCTCCAAAGAATAACCAAATAAAACCCCAATAGAAAGCTATTCTTTCACAACTGTTAAGCACAGAGGAGGACCATAGAGATTTGCCAATAACCGAGCTCCAAAAGCAAACACCAATTCCCAAATAAAGGCTAGTCAAATGCCATTCATTTCCTGCCAATCCATACACCTTGAAAAGCCAGCGGTGAACCACTTTCTTCAGGGGAGGAAGAGGACTTACTTACCATTTTAATAGGACATGTATGAATGCCAATATATCACAGTTATATATATGCCTTAAGCTATTATGCCAGCAAGTTTACAAAATAGTTTATTCAACAAAGTCTCTCAAGCACGACAATCAAGTCAAGCACAACATAATCAATTCAAATCACGGCATAACCAATTCGAGATATTCTAATACACACATTACAAGCAATACCCCAAGCAGATAACAATTCACGAGATCAATTCGATTCATGATGCCAATTCGATAGGTCAATTCAATGCACAACTAGACATTTCACTTTACTTGAGAATCATTTAACACATAACACATAACTATATCACATAGGTGCATACATTCAAGTCAAGATACACAATCTCACATACAAGCATGCATTTTCAAGACACACTTAACAAGCACACACTCAAGGATCACTACCCACCAGACCGAGGACCCTGTCCCGGCTTATGAGCTAGACAAGCTCTGATACCACCTGTGACACCCCGATCCCTCTCGAGACCGGGAGTTCTATCAATCAATCTATTCACAACCCAAATCCAAACCCGGGCAAGATTTTAGGGAAAGACGGACAGAGTCTCCCCTGTTTCTAGGCAAATTGCAAAACTTGTAATAGCATATAAATGGACCAACACCGTGTCCAACCATACAAAACTTCCTCAAGGCCATCCGAGCCTCGTTTCTCAACAAATTAAACTCAGCAAGTATACATGCATTTCCAATTTAAAAGCTAACCTATCTTTTTCCATTTTTGACAAGTACATTCGAACTTGACAATTAAACCATACCAAGCTACTACATAAAATAAACTATCATGCCATTCTAACTCTTTTCCTTTGGACATTACAAACATGCATTGAAGTTAAACTATAATAACTAGATACATAATCTAACTTATCAAACTACTTCAACAATCTAATGAAACTTAAATTACATGCCTTTTGACATTAAATACATACAATACATGAAAGCATACATCTTTGCATCTTTGACACTCAAGCCACATAGGCATGCAAAACAACTCTTCAGGCACGAACTTTCACGAAATCACGAACTTTCCAGCTAACATGACATTTCTTGAAATGTGGTGGTGAGGAGTGAGTATACACAACACGTATACTCAGTGAGGGCAAGGCAGATATCGAATTGGAGAGAAAGAAATTCGTGCAATGCAAATAAGACAGTTAAGCAATATAACTGATAAGTAAGTAATCGAGACAAACAATCAATACAATAAGCAATTACTGAAAGCATTAACACAACCATTCAAAGCTATACCACACTTTGAAGGCTATGGTTCACTCATACGAGCAATATACCATTTCACGAGCGATACATCAATCTCGAGCTTGATGTTGACAACAATGACAATAAGCGCGCAACCACCTTATAACACCAGTTTGGAATACCCCGGAAGTATCCATCAATCTACGACCCAAATCTCCCTAGGAGGCAACCCAAGCGAGAAGAGGGAATAGCCACGGAGCTAGAGCAACCAATACTGGCAACCCAAGGTTACCCAGAGAGGCCCATCACTCACGCGCTGGACACTATGCAATGCAAGACTCAATACAAGGCAATAAACGGGTGATAGCACAATAATACAAACTAGTGACAACCAACGAGATAACAAGCAATCACAATCAATACTAGCATTCAACTAACTTTTCAAGCATAACAAGCCATAATAAGCAACAATAACACCAATTAAACAAGTAACAGTAGTTCAAACACGAAAACAACAAATATGACTATTCAATCCCCAACTTCCAAAGACAATTACGAGCAAACGAGCTACAGAATTAGGAAATCGATTTCACTACATTCACTCAGGCACTACAAGGCACGTTTCTATGTCACTAAACTTCACTTTCTCACTCGAGGCCTGAAAGTCCACCTACAGCGTTTGAACTACAGCTATGCTAACCGGTCATTCAATCAACGCCACAACAGCGCCAAAAGTGCTTCCATACCCTCAATTACAAAACCCCCAACTCAATTCGAGCACGGTCAACTTTTGGTCAAATGGCCCCTTTACGCTTCTTTGTCTAATTTTCAATTTTAACAAAGTCCGGTCCATTTTTATTTCACATTTTAGCTTTCTATCATTAATGACACCTATCCAAATCAAGCAATCGCAATTCGGATCGAAATCTAAAATTCTAGGATTTACTATTCATAATTCACTATTCATGTTCCTCCCCAATTTCAAATACGCAATTTCAACTGTAAAAATTGTTAAATAACTTACAAGCAATGCTCTACGAACCCTAAGCAAGCTATTTCAAGCAATAACAGGCATTATAACGCGATAAATATCAAATCTGAAAAATTGACTCAAAAATCAAATTCATATTAAAATGCACAAAAGCGTGAAAACTCTCATAGAGATTGAAGACCAAGACCCGCAAGGACCCGAGACACGACCCCCGAGCAATTCCACGCGCAATTGTAGAAGAAAAATGCAAGAAAATCTTTTCTTTTCTCCTCCTTGAAGCTTCGGAAATGGCAAGGGATACAAGGGTCATTTTTTGTTTTGTTTTGAGTCATTTTTGCCTTGTTTTTAATTTAAATGGTGACAAGGGCATTTTGATCATTTGCAAAATCAATCTTTAATTAAAAATAGTCAAATAAGCTTATTTTGATGCCATTAAATCTAATTCAAGTTAAAACAATGCAATTAAATTAAAAACAACTAAAACTAGTTAAATTAAGCTAAAAACATTTTTTACTAAATCCGAAGAATATTTCTCTAACTCTTATTTTCGAAATTCTACGATCGAACGATCAATAATCGATCTCTAATAAAGTGATGAGCAATAATATAAAACTTTAATTCTTTGAGAAGTAGAATAGTAGAATAATTTAAAATTCACTCCGGCTCGGAGTTACTTTTCTCGTTTATTTGAAAACCGAGTGATTTTAATGCAAAACAACCAAAACTGATTATTAAAATAATCAAAACAATCAAGGTAATCAATATTCATTTAAAATAATTAATTTAACTAGTTCTAGAACATTTTAAAGAATTATGAAATTAATGTTAAGTTACAAATGAACAAATAAATATAAACATGTAATCAAGTGCAATTAAATATTAACATTTAAGATGACACTTAATTAAATACAAGAGAATAAATTCAATTACTATATTTAATAGAAGTAGATAACAACCTTTCAATTATTCAATATACAATTACTAAATGCTTCCAAGAGAAATATGAAAATTGTGCAAATTGGTTGATTTTAACTAATTAAACATTTAATCAAATGCAGTCAAGTGCCATTAAATGCATTCCGGGTTCGGGTTATCACAACAGACGAGCTGGCTTCCTGCCCCAGTCGTAGAGCTCTCGGAGAGCTTTCCAACGGTATGCTGTGCATCGCGTAACTCCTTACAGATCAAAAGTTATGGGCACCGGAACGACGGAGACCTTGTCCCAAGCCCTACGTCCTCGGTTTGCGGGCCCAGCCTCTACGTGAAGTGAAGTTGTCTTGCCCAAGGTACCGTGGGATTCGATAATAAAAATGTGATGGATTAGGTTGTTCTCCTTTTCACGGCTCACGACGTACGATCCGAGACGGAAAAACAGCGCAAACGAAGAAAAGTATCCCGAAACTGAAGAAAACGTTCAATTTTGGGCTTCAAAAATAGGCACAGCCGAGCGGGCTTGCTACTCCCATCGTAGAGCTCTCGGAGAGCATTCCAACGGTATGTTGTGCAACGCGTAACTCCTTACAGATCAAAAGTTATGGGCACCGGAGCGACGGAGACCTGGTTCCAAGCCCCATGCCCTCGATTTACGGGCCCAGCCTCTACATGAATCAAAGTTTTCTTGCCCAACGTGCCATGGGATTTGATAATAGAAATGTGATGGATTAGGTTGCCGTCCTTTTCTAGGCTCACAACGTATGATCCGGGATGAAAAAACAGCACAAAACAAGAAAAGTGACCCAAAACTGATGGAAACATTCGATTTTGGGCTTCAAAAACAGGCGCAGCCAAGCGGGTTGCTGCCGTCATCGTAGAGCTCTCGGAGAGCTTTAATGGTATGATGTGCGCCGCTTAAATCCTTACAAATCAAAAGTTATGGGCACTGGAGCGACGGAGACTTGGTCCCAAGCCCCACGCCCTCGGTTTGCAGTCCCAGCCTCTACGTGAAGTGAAGTTGTCTTGCCTAAGGTATCATGGGATTTGATAATAGAAATGTGTTGGATTAGGTTGTCTTACTTTTCGCTACTCACGACGTACCATCCGGGTCGAAAAAAACTGCGCAAAAGAAGAAAAGTGACC
Organism: Ehretia macrophylla; assembly: GCA_037974665.1. Classification (NCBI taxonomy): domain Eukaryota; kingdom Viridiplantae; phylum Streptophyta; class Magnoliopsida; order Boraginales; family Ehretiaceae; genus Ehretia; species Ehretia macrophylla. Next base: position 60,659,915 of record CM075777.1, read on the forward strand.
TTAAACTGATGAAAATGTTTGATTTTAGGCTGTGAAAATAGGCGCAGCCTAGCAAGCTAGCTGCCCCCGTCGTATAGCTCTCAGAGACCTTTCCAACGGTATGATGTACGACGCGTAACTACTTACGGATCAAAAGTTATGGGCAAGGGAACGACAAAGACCTGGTCCCAAGCGCCATGCCATCGGTTTGCGGGCCTAGTTTCTACGTGAAGTGAAGTTGTCTTGCCCAAGGTGTTGTTGGATTCGATAATTGAAATGTGATGAATTAGGTTGTCGTCCTTTTCTAGGATCACGACATACGATTCGGGACGGAAAAACAACGAAAAAGAAGAAAAATGTCCCAAAACTGATAAAAATGTTCGATTTTGGGCTCCGAAAATAGGCGCAGGCCAACATGCATGCTACCCTTGTCGTAGAGCTCTCAGAGAGCTTTCCAATGGTATGTTGTGCGCCGTGTAACTCCTTACGGATAAAAAGTTATGGGCACCGGAGCGATGGAGACATGGTCCCAAGCCCCACGCCCTCGGTTTACGTTCCCAGCCTCTACGTGAAGCGAAGTTGTCTTGCCCAAGGTGCCATAGGATTCAATAATAGAAATGTGATGGATTAGGTTGTCGTCCTCTTCGCCGTTCATGATGTACGATCCTGGATGAAAAAACAGCGTAAAAGTAGAAAAGTTTCCTAAAATAGATGAAAAGGTTCAATTTTGGTCTCTGAAAATATACACAGCAAAGCAGGCTTGCTGCCCCTGTCGTAGAGCTCTCAGAGAGCTTTCCAACGGTATGTTGTGCGCCGCGTAACTCCTTAAGGATCAAAAGTTATGGCCACCGGAGCGACAGATACCTGGTCACAAGCCCCACGCCCTCAGTTTGCGGGCCCAACCTCTACGTGAAGTGAAGTTGTCATGCCCAAGGTGTCGTGCGATTATGTAATAGAAATGTGATTGATTAGGTTGTCGTCCTTTTCGGGGTTGACGACGTACGATTCGGGACGAAAAAATAGCGCAAAAGAAGAAAAGTGTCTCGAAACTGGTGAAAACGTTCAATTTTGGGCTTCGAAAACTGGCGCAGCCTAACGGGCTTGCTATCGCAGTCGTAGAGCTCTCGGAGAGCTTTCCAACGGTATACTGTGCACAGCGTAAATCCTTACAAATTAAAAGTTAAGGGCACCGGAGCGACGGAGACCTGGTCCCAAGCCCCACGCCATCGGTTTGTGGGCCCAGCCTCTACGTGAAGCGAAGTTGTCTTGCCCTAGGTGCCGTGGGATTCGATAATAGAAATGTGATGAATTAGGTTGTCGTCCTTTTCTAGGCTCACGACGTACGATCCGGGAAGGAAAAACAACGCAAAAGTAGAAAAGTGTCCCAAAACTAATGAAAACGTTTGTTTTTGGGTGCCGAAAATAGGCGCAGCCGAGCAGGCTTGTTGCCTCAGTCGTAGAGCTCTCGTAGAGCTTTCCAACCGTATGTTGTGCACCGCATAACTCCTTAAGGATCAAAAGTTATGGGCACCGGAGCGGCGGAGACATGGTCCCAAGTCCCACGCCCTCGGTTTGCAGGCCCAGCCTCTACGTGAAGCGAAGTTGTCTTGCCCAAGGTGCTGTGGGATTCGATAATAGAAATGTGATGGGTTAGGTTGTCGTCCTTTTCGCTGCTCACGACGTACGATCCAGGACGGAAAAACATAGCAAAAGAAGAAAAGTGTCCCTAAATTGATGAAAATGATTGATTATGGGCTTCGAAAACAGGCGCAGGCAAGTAGGCTTGATGCCCCCGTCGTAGATCTCCCGGAGAGCTTTCCAACGGTATATTGTGCTACGCGTAACTCCTTATGGATCAAAAGTTATAGCAAAGGAGCGACGGAGACCTAGTCCCAAGCCCCATGCCCTCGGTTTGCGGGCCCCGCCTTTACATGAAGCGAAGACGTCTTGCCCAAGGTGCCATGGGATTCGATAATAGAAATGTGATGGATTAGGTTGTTGTCCTCTTCTAGGCTCATGACGCACGATCCGGCAAGAAAAAACAGCGCAATGGAAGAAAAGTATCCCGAAACTGGTGAAAACGTTCGATTTTGGGCTTCGAAAACTGGCGCAGCCAAGCGGGCTTGCTGCCGCTGTCGTAGAGCTCTCAGAGAGCTTTCCAACAGTATGCTGTGCATCGCGTAAATCCTTACAGATCAAAAGTTATGGGCACTGGAGCGACGAAGACCTGGTCCCAAGCCCCACCCCCTCGGTTTGCGGGCGCAGCCTCTACGTGAAGCGAAGTTGTCTTGCCCAAGGTGCCGTGGGATTCGATAATAGAAATGTGATGGATTAGGTTGTCGTCCTTTTTCTAGGCTTAGGACCTACAATCTGGGATGAAAAAATAGCGCAAAAGTAGAAAAGTTTACCAAAATAGATGAAAACATTCAATTTTGGGCTCCGAAAATATGTACAGCCGGGCAGGCTTGTTACCCTTGTCGTAGAGCTCTTGGAGAGCTTTCCAACGGTATGTTGTGTGCCGCGTAACTCCATAAGGATCAAAAGTTATGGGCACCGAAGCGAAAGATACCTGGTCACAAGCCCCACACCATCGGTTTGCGGGCCCAACCTCTACGTGAAGAAAAGTTGTCATGCCCAAGGTGTCATGGGATTCGGTAATAGAAATGTAATTGATTAGGTTGTCGTCCTTCTCGTGGCTAACGACGTACGATGCAGGACGAAAAAACAGCGCAAAAGAAGAAAAGTGTCCCGAAACTGATGAAAACATTTGATTTTGGGCTCCAAAAATAGGCGCAATCGAGCAGGCTTGCTACCCACGTCGTAGAGCTCTCGGGGAGCTTTCCAACGGAATGTTGTACAACGCATAACTCCTTACGGATCAAAACTTATGGGTAAAGGAGCAACGGAGACCTGGTCCCAAGCCCCACGCCCTCGGTTTGCGGGCCCAGCCTCTACGTGAAACGATGTTGTCTTGCCCAAAGTGCCATGGGATTCGATAATAGAAATGTGATGGATTAGGTTGACGTCCTTTTCGCTGCTCACGACGTACGATCCTGGATGAAAAAATACCGCAAAAGTAGAAAAGTTTCCTGAAACAGACGAAAATGTTCTATTTTGGGCTCCAAAAATATGCGTAGCCAAGCCGGCTTGCTGCCCCCGTCGTAGAGCTCTCGGAGAGCTTTCCAACGGTATGCTGTGTGCCGCGTAACTCCTTAAGGATCAAAAGTTATGGGCACCGAAGCGAAAGATACCTGGTTATAAGCCCCACGCCATCGGTTTGCGGGCGCAGCCTCTACGTGAAGTGAAGTTGTCATGCCCAAGGTGTCGTGGGATTCAGTAATAGAAATATGATTGATTAGGTTGTCGTCCTTTTAGCGGCTGACGACGTACAATCCAGGACGAAAAAATAGCGCAAAAGAAGGAAAGTGTCCCAAAACTAATGAAAACTTTTGATTTTGGGCTCCGAAAAAAAAGCACAGCTGAGCAGGCTTGCTACCCCCATCGTAAAGCTCTTGAAGAGCTTTCCAAAGGTATGCTGTGCGACGCGTAACTCCTTACGGATCAAAAGTTATGGGCAAATGAGCGACGGAGACCTGGTCCCAAGCCCCACGCCAACGGTTTGCGGGCCCAGCCTCTACGTGAAATGAAGTTGTCTTGCCCTAGGTGCCGTGGGATTCGATAATAGAAATGTGATGGATTAGGTTGTCGTCCTTTTCTAGGCTCACGACATACGATTCGGGAAGGAAAAACTGAGCAAAAGAAGAAAAGTGTCCCAAAACTGATGAAAACGTTCGATTTTAGGCTCTGAAAACAGGCTTGCTGCTCCCGTCGTAGTTCTCTCGTAGAGCTTTCCAACGGTATGCTATGCGCTGCGTAACTCCTTACGGATCAAAAGTTATGGGCATCGGAGCGACAGAGACCTGGTCCCAAGCCCCACGCCCTCAGTTTGCGGGCCCAGCCTCGACGTGTAGTGAAGTTGTCATGCCCTAGGTGCCATGGGATGCGATAAGAAAAATGTGAAGGATTAGGTTATCGTCCTTTTCTAGGCTCACGACGTACGATCCGGGAAGGAAAAACAGCGCAAAAGAAGAAAAGTGTCCCAAAATGGATGAAAGCGTTCGATTTTGGGCTCTGACAATAGGCGCAGCCTAGCACGCTTGCTGCCCCCGTCGTAGAGCTCTCGGAGAGCTTTCCAACGATATGCTGTGCACCGCGTAACTCCTTACGAATCAAAAGTTATGGGCACCAGAGCGACGGAGACTAGGTCCCAAGCCCCACGCCCTCGGTTTACGGGCCCAGCCTCTATGTGAAGTGAAGTTGTCTTGCCCAAGGTGCCATGGGATTCGATAATAGAAATGTGATGGATTAGGTTGTCATCCTTTTCGCGGCTCATAACGTACGATCCGGGACGAAAAAATAGAACAAAAGAAGAAAAGTGTCCTGAAACTGATGAAAATGTTCGATTTTGGGCTTCAAAAATAGGCGCAGCCGAACGGGCTTGCTGCCTCCATCGTAGAGCTCTCGGAGAGTTTCCAACAGTATGTTGTGCGTCGCGTAAATCCTGACGGATCAAAAGTTATGGGCACCGGAGCAACGGAGACCTGGTCCCAAGCCTTACGCCCTCGGTTTGCGGACACAGCCTTTACGTGAAGCGAAGTTGTCTTGCCCAAGGTGCCATGGGATTCGATAATAGAAATGTGATGGATTAGGTTGTCGTCCTTTTCGCTACTCACGACGTACGATCCGGGATGAAAAAACAGCGCAAAAGTAGAAAAGTTTCCTGAAATAGATGAAACTTTCGATTTTGGGGTCTGAAAATATGCTCAGCTGAGCAGGCTTGCTGCCTCCGTCATAGAGCTCTCGGTGAGCTTTCCAACAGTATGCTGTGTGCCGCGTAACTCCTTACGGATCAAAATTTATGGGCACCGGAACGACGGAGACATGGTCTCAAGACCCACACCCTTGGTTTGCGGGCCCAGCCTCTACGTGAAGCGAATTTGTCTTGCCCAAGGTGCCGTGAGATTCGATAATAGAAATGTGATGGATTAGTTTGTTGTCCTTTTCGCTGCTCACGACATATGATAAGGGACGAAAAAACAGCGCAAAAGAAGAAAAATGTCCATAAACTGATGAAAATGATTGATTGTGGGCTCCGAAAATAGGCGCACCCGAGCAGGCTTGCTGCCCCCGTCTAAGAGCTCTTGGAGAGCTTTCCAACGGTATGCTGTGCGACGCGTAACTTCTTACGGATCAAAAGTTATGGGCAAATGAGCGACGGAGACCTGGTCCCAAGCCCCATGCCCTTGGTTTGCGGGCCCAGCCTGTCACGCCCTAACCCGGCCTATAAAGGTTAGACTAGGGTGTAATCTAAACATTCAAGTCATGTCTCGTACTCAATCGTTCATGAAAGTTTAACACTTAACGTTTAGCCTAGACTCCACAATTTTTCCAGAAAACCGGCAGCATAACGGCTGTAATTGAGCTCTTTAGTTTGACCTAGTTCTCTAAACGTCTCAAATTTCATTTCCAACTAAGATTACTATTTACCATCAATCAAAACGCCTACTAGTTATCTCGAAGCCTCGTTTGATTAATAACCTAGCATGATACTATGTCCCGTTTGTTTGTTAATCCTCGTTACAAAAGTACCTGTTGATCTTAGCTTAACAATGAGTACCTACTTAAGATTGGATAGGTTCATTTTACTTAATCCTTACCTGATACTTCATAAATCCTATGATAGATACTAGCCAGTAACGATAGCAAAACGACCATAGTAGTGTCTATCTAGTTATTATCAGTGCAAGACAAAATTAGACCCAAATTACAACGGGGGTCTTTTACATTACAAATACAAGCATCATAAGAAATGAAATAGTCTCCAAGCAACATAGTGTTCACAAATGGCCATAAGCAAGAAAGGCACGTAGGGCAAGCAATCATTCCAAGGAATCATTGTTAGGCACGTCGTCCTCGGGTACCTGTTCTTGGTCTTCTTCACCTGAGATGATAAAAGAGGGTGATTCCTTATGAACTCAGCGAGGGGGAACGAGAAATAGGTTTTGAAACTCATTTTCCGGTTCAACTTATGAAAACCATTTTGCAAACATGACATATGTCACAAGTAAGTACATAATGTAATATAACAGTAAAAGAACTCAATTACCCATCTTTCCTCCCCGAGGTCCTCTAGGAACCAAGCGAGAGTACTTATACACATAGTGAAAAGGATACGGTGAGCTTTTTCTCTCGGTTCGTTTCCAGTATCAGTTGTTGCGGCCGACTTCAAATCATCCCCTTATCACGCCAAATGGGTGTACTCCGGATGTACCCCAAAATCCTACGACCCAACTCTTCGAGGAAGTCTAGCCCCCAAGTGAGAGAGGGAATTGGACAATGGTAGTCACGGTTGCACCGGCAAGCCCGATGCCGCCCGGTGTGCGTGAATGCTACCACGCCATAATGAAAGGTTGCAACCTTGTATGCAATGCACATTTATGACATTTAATATATCACATTTGGAGGACAACAAAGTAGGTTGCCTCCGAGCAGTCATAAGATTGCACATTGACAGTTAAACATGCGAGGCACGATATGACAAGTAAATTCACATGAAAAGCACATGGAGTTATATGAACATTAAACGGGCAGCCATGTAACGTACGTAAATCAAGTCATATAACTCATTTCAAAATTCACGTAATCAAACAATAAGATTATTCATCATGCAACGACATCTATGTGGGACCAGGTGCAAGAAAAGCCTACTTATCAACACGTAATCATCGAAATCATGTTTAGGGCTATGAGGGTAACTACGGGCAGCCTACTAAACACATAATCAAACACAATATCCAAAGGATCAACACTTTGCAAGTTTACCTAGTTACTAGGGTTTCAATTCGTGCTTACCCGTGCGATTAAACCCCAAGTCATCTCGTAATTAAGCTCAAGCCATGCATTGATTAATTCCAACACCCTCAAGCATTCAAAACATTCCACACAACATCCAAATTCCACAATCCCAAGCATTTAACACAACAAGGGAATCTACATTAATTTTTCTAAGCATATCAATAGGTGAAACCCTCACTGCAATGGACTGTTTTCTCACAATCATTGAGACAAGCAAACAATCTCCAATTCCAGTGAACAAGATGTCAAATTAAAGCTTAAGGAGTGAACTAAATTCAGAAACAAACCTCGCATCATTTGGAGTTCGGGTTCAAGAGTTATAGCCAAAACAGTGAGACTACACAAAACTGTCCAGATTTGCACACATTTCAATGCTTGTCATTTTTGAGGGCCTTAGGGTCATATTTAGCCTTGGTCCATTTCTGACAAAAATGTCCAGAACGGAAAAATATAGCAGCACACCAAATTTCATGCATTTTGGATGTAAGTTACTAAGTTAAAACCGGTTTGTTCTACAAGGTCAGTGAATCTGCCAAAACCTGTTTCATTTTTCCAGACTTTCTAGATTTGGACACATTTTGATAATTAGTCATTTTGAGGACCTTAGAGTCCAAATTAGCTTTGGCCTATTTCTGAAAAAAGTGTTCAGAACTGGCAAAACTAGTTACCTACCAATTTTCACGCATTTACAACATTTTTACCTAGCCAAAATACCTCGCACCAACAAGACAGAAGGCTGTCACATACACGATTTCATCCATCATCACATTCTAGCCAAGAATCTTGCCATGCATGTTTATAAAAGCTCATGAACACACATATATCTCAAGTACAGAAGTAAAGATAGACATTTAAGGGCATGCATGTGGTTTTTTGAAAGCTTTTCAAGAAGTTTTAGCCCTCACCTCAGCAAAACAACAAGAAGATGCACAAGACTCTTGATGGTTGCACAAGATTGACTCTTTTCCTTGCTTAAACGAGACACCACTCGATTTTCTCTAATTTCCTAGCTTAGTAACCAAGTTCTTAGTAGGTGTATGTGGTTAGAACAAGAAGAAAAGAAATGGAAGCTAGCAAACTCACCTAAGCCGAAATGGAGGTTCAAAGAGCTTGCATGTGTGTTTCTTGCAACCTAGCTTGCTTAGTCGAGCTCCCTAGCTTCTTGCAAGCCTTGATGAACCATGGAGTGATGAAGATAAGCTATGGAGTGTAGAAACTCAGCCAAGGCCGAGAGAGAGAGAATAAATGAGAGAGGAGTGAGAGGAAATGAAGGAAAATGAAAGAAAATGAAAGCTTGATGGGCATAGATGCTTGTGTCGGCCTTGAGCATGTAAATTTCAGACTTTTGTGTCTTCAAGAAGCATTTTGAATTATCTAGTATGGGCATGGAGCTTGTGTCGAGAATATGGAGCTTTGAGGAGGGTTTTGAGCTAATTTTTTTATTGCTTTGTGTCATAGAATTGTCATAGAATGTTTAGGAGTAGAATTTGAAATTAAATTGCATGCACAAAGCTCCTAGTGGTCGGCCAAAGATGTGCTCAAATCTGAATTTTTTGTCTTGTTCAAGGCTTATTTTATTGTGTGTTTGGGACATGCAAAGAATAAAGAATAAAGAATAAAGAATATCTAGCTTTTGGTGCAATTTCGTCATCTAGTGCATTGACTTAGCATTTTAATATTAGTTAGTGGAATTTGTAGGATTAACTAATGATCTAGTGCTTCGTGTAAGATGCTTTCTTGACTAACGTATGGGCACGCTTTCCTAGGTTTAGGGCACGCACTACGAGACAAAGCACGGACTACGAGACGAATGCACGTTTTCTAAGTAAATGCACGCAACCCTAAATGAATGCACGTAATTCAATGCAATGCACACAAAATGAAACACGATTCTTAAATCTAGGTCAAGGCACGCAAATCTAGGTTAGGCACACGAAATTAGGTATCGCACGTAAATCGAGGTCGAGCCTCACAGCCTTTACATGAAGCGAAGTTGTCTTGCCCAAGGTACCATGGGATTCGATAATAGAAATGTGATGGATTAGGTTGTCGTCCTTTTCTAGGCTCACGACGAACAATCTGGGACGAAAAAATAGCGCAAAGGAAGAAAAGTGTCCCGGAACTGGAGAAAACGTTCGATTTTGGGCTTCAAAAACTAGCTCAGCCAAGCGGGCTTGCTGCCTCCGTCGTAGAACTCTCGGAGATCTTTCCAACGGTATGCTGTGCGCCTCGTAAATCTTTACATATCAAAAGTTATGGGTACCAGAGCAACGGAGACCTGGTCCCAAGCCCCACACCCTCGTTTTGCGGGCCCAGCCTCTACGTGAAGCGAATTTGTCTTGCCCAAGGTGCCGTGGGATTCGATAATAGAAATGTGATGGATTAGGTTGTCGTCCTTTTCTAGGATCACGACGTACGATCCGGGACGAAAAAATAGCACAAAAGTAGAAAAGTTTCCCAAAATTGATGAAAATCTTCAATTTTGGGCACCGAAAATATGCACAGCCGAGCAGGCTTGTTGCCCTTGTCGTAGAGCTCTCCGAGAGCTTTCCAACGGTATACTGTGCGCCGCGTAACTCCTTAAGGATCAAAAGTTATGGGCGCCGAAGCGACAGATACCTGGTCACAAGCCCCACGCCCTCGGTTTGTAGGCCCAACCTCTACGTGAAGTGAAGTTGACATGCCTAAGGAGTCGTGGGATTCAGTAATAGAAATGTGATTGATTAGGTTGTCGTCCTTTTCGCAGAAGACGACGTACGATCCGGGATGAAAAAATAGCGCAAAAGAAGAAAAGTTTCCCGAAAATGTTGAAAACGTTTGATTTTAGGCTTCGAAAATAGGTGCAGCCGAGCAGGCTTGTTGCCACCGTCGTAAAGCTCTAGGGGAGCTTTCCAACGGTATCCTGTACGACACGTAACTCCTTATGGATCAAAAGTTATGGGCAAATGAGCGACGGAGACCTGGTCCCAAGCCCTACGCCCTCAGTTTGCGGGCCCAGCCTCTACGTGAAGCGAAGTTGTCTTGCCTATAGAGCAGTGGGATTCGATAATAGAAATGTGATGAATTAGGTTTTCGTCCTTTTTGTGACTCATGACGTACGATCAGGGATGAAAAAACAGCGCAAAAGAAGAAAAGTGTCCCGAAACTAATGAAAATGTTTAATTTTGGTCTTCAAAAACAGGCGCAGCCAAGCGAGCTTGCTGCCGCCATCATAGAGCTCTCAGAGAGCTTTCCAACGGTATGCTGTGCACCGCGTAAATCCTTATGGATCAAAAGTTATGGCCACCGGAGAGACGGAGACCTGGTCCCAAGCCCCGCGCCCTCGGTTTGCAGGCCCAACCTCTACGTGAAGCGAAGTTGTCTTGCCCAAGGTGCCATGAGATTCAATAATAGAAATGTGATGGATTAGGTTGTCGTCCTTTTCGCTGCTCACGACATACGATCCGGGATGAAAAAACAGCGCAAAAGTAGAATAGTTTCCCAAAATAGATGAAACGTTCGATTTTGGGCCCTGAAAATATACGCAGCCTAGCAGGCTTGCTGCCGTCGTCGTAGAGCTCTTGGCGAGCTTTCCAACGGTATGTTGTGTGCCGCGTAACTCCTTACGGATCAAAAGTTATGGGCACCGGAGCGGCAGAGACATGGTCCCAAGACCTACGCCCTCGGTTTACAGGCCCAGCCACTATGTGAAGTGAAGTTGTCTTTCCCAAGGTGACATGGGATTCGATAATAGAATGTGATGGATTAGGTTGTCGTTCTTTTCGCTGCTCACGACTTACGATACGGGACGAAAAAAATAGCGCAAAAGAAGAAAAGTGTCCCTAAACTGATGCAAATGATTGATTATGGGCTCTGAAAAAAGGCGTAGCCGAGTAGGCTTGCTGCCCCCGTCGTAGAGCTCCCGGATAGCTTTCCAACGGTATGGTGTGCATTACGTAATTCCTTACGGATCAAAAGTTATGGGCTAAGGAGCGACGGAGACCTAGTCCCAAGCCCTATGCCCTCGGTTTGCGGGCCCAGCCTTTACTTGTGGCGAAGTTCTCTTGCCCAAGGTACCGTGGGATTCGATAATAGAAATGTGATGGATCAGGTTGTCGTCCTTTTCTAAGCTCACGACGTACAATCCTGGACGAAAAAATAGCGCAAAAGAAGAAAAGTGTCCCAAAATTGGTGAAAACGTTCGATTTTGGGCTTCAAAAATTGGCGCAGCCGAGCGGGCTTGATGCCGCCATGGTAGAGCTCTCAGAGAGCTTTCCAACGATATGTTGTGTGCCGCGTAAATCCTTACAAATCAAAAGCTATGGGTATCGGAGCGACGGAGACCTGGTCCTAAGCCCTACGCCCTTGGTTTGCAGACACAGCCTCTACGTGAAGTGAAGTTGTCTTGCCCAAGGTGTCATGGGATTCGATAATAGAAATGTGATGGATTAGGTTGTCGTCCTTTTCGCTGCTCACGACGTACGATTCAGGATGAAAAAACAGCGCGAAAGTAGAAAAGTTTCCCAAACCAGATGAAACTTTCGATTTTGGGCTGTGAAAATATGCCCATCCGAGTAGGCTTGCTGCCCCCGTCGTAGAGCTCTCGGCGAGCTTTCCAACGGTATGCTGTGTGCCGTATAACTCGTTACGGATCAAAAGTTATGGGCACCGGGGCGACGGAGACATGGTCCCAAGACCCACGCCTTCTGTTTGCGGGCCCAGCCTCTACGTGAAGCGAAGTTGTCTTGCCCAAGGTGCCGTGGGATTCGATAATAGAAATGTGATGGATTAGTTTGTCGTCCTTTTCGCTACTCACAACGAACAATAAAGGACGGAAAAACAGCGCAAAAGAAGAAAAGTGTCCCTAAACTGATGAAAATGATCGATTATAGGCTTCAAAAACAGGCGCACCCGAGCAGGCTTGATGCCCCCGTCATAGAGCTCCTGGAGAGCTTTCCAACAGTATGCTGTGCGACGCGTAACTCCTTACGAATCAAAAGTTATGGGCAAAAAAGCGACAGAGACCTGGTCCCAAGCCCCATGCCCTCGGTTTGCGGGCCCAGCCTTTACATGAAGCGAAGTTGTCTTGCCCAAGGTGCCATGGGATTCGATAATAGAAAGGTGGTGGCTTAGGTTGTTGCCCTTTTCAGGGCTCCCGACGTGCCATCCGGGACGAAAAAATAGCGCAAAAGAAGAAAAGTGTCCCGAAACTGGAGAAAATGTTTGATTTTGGTCTTCGAAAACTGGTGCAGCCGAGTGGGCTTGCTATCTCCGTTGTAGAGCTCTCGGAGAGCTTTCCAACGGTATGCTATGCGCTGCGTAAATCCTTGCAGATCAAAAGTTATGGGCACCGGAGCGACGGAGACCTGGTCCCAAGCCCCAAGCCCTCAGTTTGCGGGCCCAGCCTCTACGTGAAGCGAAGTTGTCTTGCCCAAGGTGCCGTGGGATTCGATAATAGAAATGTGATGGATTAGGTTGTCGTCCTTTTCTAGGATCACGACGTACGATCCGGGATGAAAAAACAGCACAAAAGTAGAAAAGTTTCCCAAAATTGATGAAAACGTTCAATTTTGGGCTCTGAAAATATGCACAGTTGAGCAGGCTTGTTGCCCCTGTCGTAGAGCTCTCGGAGAGCTTTCCAATGGTATGTTGTGCGCCGCTTAACTCCTTAAGGATCAAAAGTTATGGGCACCGAAGCGACAGATACCTGGTCACAAGCCCCACGCCCTCGGTTTGCAGGCCCAACCTCTATATGAAGTGAAGTTGTCATGCCCAAGGTGTCGTGGGATTCGGTAATAGAAATGTGATTGATTAGGTTGTCGTCCTTTTTGCGGCTGACGACGTACAATCTGGGATGAAAAAATAGTGCAAAAGAAGAAAAGTTTCCCGAAAATGATGAAAATGTTTGATTTTGGGCTCCGAAAATAGGTGCAGCCGAGCAGGCTTGCTGCCACCATCGTAGAACTCTCGGGAAGCTTTCCAACGGTATGCTGTACGACGCGTAACTCCTTATGGATCAAAAGTTATGGGCAAAGGAGCGACAGAGACCTGGTCCCAAGCCCCACTCCCCCGGTTTGCGGGCCCAGCCTCTACGTGAAGCGAAGTTGTCTTGCCCAAAGAGCAGTGGGATTCGATAATAGAAATGTGATGAATTAGGTTTTTGTCCTTTTCGCGACTCATGACGTACGATCAGGGATGAAAAAATAGCGCAAAAGTAGAAAAGTGTACTGAAACTGATAAAAATGTTCAATTTTGGGCTTCGAAAACAGGCGCAGCTGAGTGGGCTTGATGTCGCCGTCATAGAGCTCTCGGAGAGCTTTCCAATGGTATGCTGTGCGCCGCGTAAATCCTTACGGATCAAAAATTATGGGCATCGGAGCGACGGAGACCTGGTCCGAAGCCCTACGCCCTCAGTTTGCGGGCCCAGCCTCTCCGTGAAGTGAAGTTGTCTTGCCCAAGGTGCCGTGGGATTCGATAATAGAAATGTGATGGATTAGGTTATCGTCCTTTTCGCTACTCACGACATACGATCCGGGATAAAAAAATAGCGCAAAAGTAGAAAAGTTTTCTGAAATAGATAAAACGTTCGATTTTGGGCTCTGAAAATATGCACAGCTGAGCAGGCTTGTTGCCCCCGTCGTAGAGCTCTCGGCGAGCTTTCCAATAGTATGTTGTGTGCCGCGTAACTCCTTGCAGATCAAAAGTTATGGGCACCAGAGCGACGGAGACATGGTCCCAAGACCTACGCCCTCGGTTTGCGAGCCCAGCCACTACGTGAAGTAAAGTTGTCTTCCCCAAGGTGTCGTGGGATTCGATAATAGAAATGTGATGGATTAGGTTGTTGTCCTTTTCCCTGCTCACGACGTACGATACGGGACGGAAAAATAGCGCAAAAGAAGAAAAGTGTCCCTAAACTGATGAAAATGATTGATTATGGTCTCCGAAAAAAGGCGCATCTGAGCAGGCTTGTTGCCCCCGTCGTAAAGCTCCCGGAGAGCTTTCCAACGGTATGATGTGCATTGCGTATCTCCTTACGAATCAAAAGTTATGGGCTAAGGAGCGACGGAGACCTGGTCCTAAGCCCTATGCCCTCGGTTTGCGGGCCCAGCCTTTACTTGAAGCGAAGTTGTCTTGCCCAAGGTGCCGTGGGATTCGATAATAGAAATGTGATGGGTTAGGTTATCGTCCTTTTCTACGCTCACGACGTACAATCCGAGACGAAAAAATAACGCAAAAGAAGAAAAGTATCCCTAAACTGATGAAAATGATTGATTATGGACTCCGAAAAAAGGCGCATCTGAGCAGGCTTGCTGCCCCCGTCGTAGAGCTCCCGGAGAGCTTTCCAACGGTATGCTGTGCATTGTGTAACTCCTTACGGATCAAAAGTTATAGGCTAAGGAGCGACGGAGACCTAGTCCTAAGCCCTATGCCCTCGGTTTGCAGGCCCAGCCTTTACTTGAAGCGAAGTTGTCTTGCCCAAGGTGCCATGGGATTCGATAATAGAAATGTGATGGATTAGGTTGTCGTCCTTTTCTAGGCTCACGACGTACAATCCGAGATGAAAAAATAGCGCAAAAAAATAAAAGTGTCCCGAAACTGGTGAAAATGTTCGATTTGGGCTTCAAAAATTGGCACAGCTGAGCAGGCTAGATGCCACCGTCGTAGAGCTCTCATAGAGCTTTCCAATGGTATGTTGTGCGCCGCGTAAATCCTTACAGATCGAAAGTTATGGCCATCGGAGCGACGGAGACCTGGTCCCAAGCCCCACGCCCTCGGTTTGCGGGACCAGCCTCTACGTGAAGAGAAGTTGTCTTGCCCAAGGTGCCGTGGGATTTGATAATAGAAATATGATGGATTAGGTTGTCGTCCTTTTCTATTCTCACGACGTACGATCCGGGACGAAAAAACAGCGCAAAAGTAGAAAAGTTTGCCGAAATAGAGGAAAATGTTTGATTTTGGTCTTCGAAAATATGCACAGCCGAGCAGACTTGTTGCCCCTGTCGTAGACCTCTCGAAGAGCTTTCCAACGGTATACTGTGCGCCTCGTAACTCCTTAAGGATCAAAAGTTATGGGCACCGAAGCGATAGATACCTGGTCACAAGCCCCACACCCTCGGTTTGCGAGCCCAACATCTACGTGAAGTGAAGTTGTCATGCCCAAGGTGTCGTGGGATTCGGTAATAGAAATGTTATTGATTAGGTTGTCGTCCTTTTCGCGGCTGACGACGTACGATCCGGGACGAAAAAACAGCGCAAAAGAAGAAAAGTTTCCCGAAACTGATGAAAATATTTGATTTTGGGCTCCGAAAACAGGCGCAGCCGAGCAGGCTTGCTACCTCGTCGTAGAGCTCTTGGGGAGCTTTCCAACGGTATACTGTACGACGCGTAACTCCTTACAGATCAAAAGTTATGGGCAAAAGAGGGACGGAGACCTGGTCCCAAGCCCCACGCCCTCGATTTGCGGGCCCTGCCTTTACGTGAAGCGAAGTTGTCTTGCCCAAAGTACCGTGTGATTCGATAATAGAAATGTGATGGATTAGGTTGTCATCCTTTTCGTGGCTAACGACGTACGATTCGGGATAAAAAAAATAGCGCAAGAGAAGAAAACTGTCCCGAAACTGATGAAAATGATCAATTTTGGGCTTCAAAAATAGGCACAGCCGAGCGGGCTTACTGCCGCCATCATAGAGCTCTCGGAGAGCATTACAACGGTATGTTGTGCACCGCATAAATCCTTACGGATCAAAAGTTATGGGCACCGGAACGACGGAGACCTAGTCCCAAAGCCCACGCCCTCGGTTTGCCGGCCCAGCCTCTACGTGGAGCGAAGTTGTCTTGCCCAAGGTGCCGTGGGATTCGATAATAGAAATGCGATGGATTAGGTTGTCGTCCTTTTTACTGCTCACGACGTACGATCCGGGATGAAAAAATAGCACAAAAGTAGAAAAGTTTCCCGAAAAAGATGAAATGTTCGATTTTGGGCACTGAAAATATGCGCAACTGAGCAGGCTTCGTCCCCCCGTCGTAGAGCTCTCGACGAGCTTTCCAATAGTATGCTGTGTGCTGCGTAACTCTTTACGGATCAAAAGTTATGGGCACCAGAACGACGGAGACATGGTCCCAAGACCTACGCCCTCGGTTTGCGGGCCCAGCCTCTATGTGAAGCGAAGTTGTGTTGCCCAAAGTGTCGTGGGATTCGATAATAGAAATGTGATGGATTAGGTTGTTGTCCTTTTTGCTGCTCACGACGTATGATACGGGACGGAAAAATAACGCAAAAGAAGAAATGTGTCCCTAAACTAATGAAAATGATTGATTTCGGACTCCGAAAACAGGCACAGCCGAGCAGGCTTGCTGCCCCCATCGTAGAGCTCCCGGAGAGCTTTCCAACGGTATGTTGTGCGACGCGTAACTCCTTACGGATCAAAAGTTATGGGTAAAGGAGTGACGGAGAGCTGGTCCCAAGCCCCATGCCCTCGGTTTGAAGGCCCAACCTCTACGTGAAGTGAAGTTGTTATGCCCAATGTGTCGTGGGATTCGGTAATAGAAATGTGATGGATTAGGTTGTCGTCCTTTTCGCGGCTCAAGACGTACGATCCGGGACGGAAAAATAGAGCAAAAGTAGAAAAGTGTCCCGAAACTAATGAAAATGTTCAATTTTGGGCTACGAAATTAGACGCAGAAGAGCAAGCTTGCTGCCCCCTTGTAGGGCTCTTGTAGAGCTTTCCAACAGTATGCTGTGCATCACGTAACTCCGTACGGATCAAAAGTTATCGGCACCGGAGCGACTGATACCTATTCATAAGCCCCACGCCCTCAGTTTGCGGGCCCAGCCTCTACGTGAAGCGAAGTTGTCTTGCCTAAGGTGCCATGGGATTCGATAATCGAAATGTGATAGATTAGGTTGTCGTCCTTTTCTAGGCTCACGACGTATAATCCGGGAAGGAAAAATAGCGCAAGAGAAAAAAGTATCCCAAAACTGATGAAATCATTCAATTTTGGGCTCCGAAAATAAGCACAACCGAGCAGGCTTGCTTCCCCCGTCGAAGAACTCTGGGAGAGCTTTCCAACGGTATGCTTTGCGCCGCGTAACTCTTTACGAATCAAAAGTTATGGGCACCGAAGCGACGGAGACATGGTCCCAAGTCCTACGCCCTCGGTTTGCGGGCCCAGCCTCTACATGAAGCTAAGTTGTCTTGCCCAAGGTGCCACGGGATTCGATAAAAGAAATGTGATGGATTAGGTTGTCGTCCTTTTTGCGGCTCACGACGTACGATCCGGGTCGGAAAAATAGCGCAAAAGAAGAAAAGTGTCCAAAAACTAATGAAAATGTTCGATTTTGGGCTCCGAAAATAGGCGCAGCCGATATGGTGTGCGCCGCGTAACACCTTACAGATCAAAATTTATGAGCACCGGAGCGACGGAGACATGATCCCAAGCCCCACGCCCCACGTGAAGTGAGGTTGTTATGCCCAAGTTGTCGTGGGATTCGGTAATAGAAATGTGATTGATTAGGTTGTCATCCTTTTCGCAGCTGACGACATACGATCCAGGACGGAAAAACAGCGCAAAAGAAGAAAAGTGTCCCGAAACTAATGAAAACGTTGTATTTTGGGCTCCGAAAATAGGCGCATCCATATAGGCTTGCTGCCTCCATCGTAGAGCTCTCGGAGAGCTTTCCAATGGTATGTTGTGCACCACGTAACTCCTTACGAATCAAAAGTTATGGGCACCGGAGCGACGGAGACCTAGTCCTAAGCCCCATGCCCTCGGTTTGCGGGCCCAGCCTCTACGTGAAGCGAAGTTGTCTTGCCCAAGGTGTCGTGGGATTCGATAATAGAAATGTGATGGATTAGATTGTCGTCCTTTTCGCGGCTCACGACGTACGATCCAGGATGAAAAAATAGCGCAAAAGAAGAAAAGCGTCCCGAAACTAATGAAAACGTTCGATTTTTGGCTTTAAAAATAGGCCCAGCTGTGAGGCCCAACCTCGATTTGCGTGTGATACCTCGTTTCGTGTGCCCTAATCTAGAATTGCATGCCTTGACCTAGGTTTAAGAGTCGTGTCTCGTTTTATGTGCCTTGCATCGAATTACGCGCGTTCATTTAGGGTTGCGTGTAGTTGCTTAGGAAACGTGCATTAGCCTCGTAGTTCGTACTTTACCTCGTAGTGCGTGCCCTAACCTAAGAAAGCGTGCCCGCACGCTAATCAAGAAAGTATCTTACATGAAGCACTAGATTATTAATTAATCCTACAAATTCCACTAACTAATATTATAATCCTAAATCAACTCACTAGAAGACAATATTTCACCAAAAGCTCCTAAAATACCCTACCATGCATGCTTGTCTCGGCCTCCTCACCATTGTGTCTCCTCACAATTCAAATTGCTCAACATAACAACACAAAATCAGAATTTTGAGAGCATAGGGCCAACACACACACACAAACATTTCATTTTCCTCAAAACATTCTCTCTTTCTCTCATCTTGTCTCACCCTCTCGGCCATGGTTGCTTCATGACTCTCCATATCGTAAGCTCATCTCCTAAGGTTCACCTAGGCACACAAGGACTCTAGGAAGCTCGACCAAGCAAGCAAGAAGCCAGAAACGCATGCAAGCACACAAAAACCCTTCATTTCGGCCCTAGGTATGTTTGATAGCTTTTCTTTCATCTCCCTATTGTTCTAACCACATGCACATACTAAGAACATGATAACTCAGCTAGGAATTAAGGAAATCAAGCAATCTCTCTCGGCCAAGCAAGGAGAGAAGACCTTTTTGTGCATCTTCAAAAATTTTGAGCATCATTTGTCATCAATAGGCTAAGGTGAGGGCTAAAACTCTTTCAAAAGCTTTCAAAAACCACATGCATGCCTTCATATGTCTACATTTACCTCTGTACTTGTTGTATATGTGTGTACATGAGCTTATGTAACCATACATGGCAAGATATTTGGTTAGAACCAGAAGATAGGTAAAATCGTGTAGCTGGCAGATTTTTGACTTGGTAGAGTGAGGTGCATTTGACCTAGTAAATGATGTTGAAAATGCGTGAAAATTGGTAGGTCACTAGTTTTGCCAGTTCTAAGCATTTTTCATAGAAATAGGCCAAGGCCAATTTCGACTCTAAGATCTCCAAAATGGCAAAACATCGAAAGATGTCTAAATCTGGAAAATCTGGGAAAATGGAGCAGGTTTTTGGCAGTTCACTATCCTTGTAGAACGAAACAGTTTTGACCTAGTAAATGATATTTAAAATGCATGTAATTTGGTAGGTTGCTATACTTTTCAGTTCTGGACATTTTTGTCAGAAATAGACTAAATCTAAATCTGACCCTAAACCCTAAAAAATGGCAAGTATTGAAATATGTAAAAATCTGGACAGTTTTGTGTAGTCTCACGGTTTTAGCTATAACTCTTGAATCCGAACTCCAAATGATGCGAGGTTTGTTTTTGGATTTAAATCACTCATTAAGCTTTAATTTGAAATTTTTTTCACTAGAATTGGAGATTTTTTGCTTATCTAAATGATTGTGGGGAAACAGACCATTGCAGTGAGGTTTTTATTTAGTGATATGCTTTGAAAAATATTGTAACTTCTCTTGTGGTATTGAATGCTTGGGATTGTGGCACTTGGATGTTGTGTGGACTGTTTTGGATGATTGAGGATGTTTTAATTAATCGATGCATGGCTTGGGTTTAATTACGTGATAACTTGCGGCTTAATCACACGTGTAAGCATGAATTGAAACCCTATTGACTATGAAAACTCGCTAAGTGTTGATCATATGGTTATTGTGTCTAATTGTGTGATTAGTGGGCTGCCTAATAAATGTTAAGTATGCTTGAAATGTGATTCCCAATGATTACATGTTGATAAGTAGACTTTTTTTGCACCCGGTCCCATGTAGACTTCGTTGTATGCTTGTATAAATTTATTACTTGATTACGTGAACCCTAAAATGAGTTATATGACTTGATTTACATGTGTTACATGGCTGCCCGTTTAATATTCATATACCTCCATGTGTATTACAAGTGAAATTAAATGTCAAAGCATGCCTCGTGTGTGTACTTGTCAACGTGCGATCTTATAACTGCTCGGAGGCAACCTACTTTGTTGTCCTCCTAATGTGATATGTTAAATGTTATAAATGTGCATTGCATACAAGGTTGCAACCTCTCATTGTGGCATGGTAGCGTTTCACGAACATTGGGCGGCATAGGGCTTGCCGGTACTCCCGTGACTACCATGGTCCAATTCCCTCTCTCGCTTGGCATTCCACCCTTGGAGAGTTGGGTCGTAGGTTTTCGGGGTACATCCGGAGTACACCCAATTGGGAGTGATAAGTGGATTATTGAAGTCGGCCACAACTGTCGTTATCGAAAATGATATTGAGAGCAAATGCTCACCGTATCCTTGAAATGATTGATAATTGTATCTTATGCTCAATTTGATTCATATACTTTGCGTACCTTACTACTTGTGATACGTGACATGTTTTTAAAAGGGGTTTTTTCATAAGTTCAATCGGAAAATGAGTTTCAAAACATATTTCTCGTTCCCCCTCGCTGAGTTCATAAGGACTCACCCTCTTTTATCATCACAGGTAAAGAAGATCAGGAACAGGTACCCGAGGATAACGTGCCTATTGATGACTCCTTGGAGTGATTGCCTGCCCTACGTGCCTTACTTGACTTTGGCCATTTTGTGAACAATATGTTTGTTTTGAAGATTATTTCTTATGTTGTTTGTCGTTGTTATTGTAAAAGACCTTGTTAAAATTTGGGGTCTAATTTTGATTAGTACTGATTATAACTAGACAGACACCCTATTTGATCGTTTTGCTACTTGATTAGTAACTACTATAGGCTTATGAAATATTAGGTAAAGGACTAAGTAAAATGAATCAATCCAATCTTAAGCAGGTACCCATTTGTAAGCTAAGATCAACAGGTACTTGTGTAACTGGAATTGACACATAAACGAGACATAGTTGCCATGCTAGGTGTTAATCAAACGAGACTTGAGATAAATATTAGACATATCAATTGGTGATAAATAGTAACCTTAGTTGGAATTGAATTTGAGATTGAATATTTCGAGGCGTTTAGAAAATCAGGTCAAACTAAGAAGCCAATTACAGACGTTATGCTGCCAGTTTTCCGGAGAATTTTTGGAGTTCTAGTCTAACGGATAAGCTTAATCTTCGTTAATCAGTTATATTCGAAAAAGAACGTGAATGATTAGAACACACCCTAGTCTAACCTCCATAGGTCGGATTGGGGGCATGACAGCAGCCGAGCAGGCCTGCTGCCCCCGTCGTAGAGCTCTTGAAGAGCTTTCTAATGGTATTCTGTGCGACGCGTAACTCCTTACGGATCAAAAGTTATGGGCAAAGGAGCGACGGAGACATGGTCCCAAGCCCACGCCCTCGGTTTGCGGGCCTAGCCTCTACGTGAAGCGAAGTTGTCATGCCCAAGGTGCCGTGGGATTTGATAATAGAAATGCGATGGATTAGGTTGTCGTCCTTTTCTAGGCTCATGGCGTATGATCCGGGAAGGAAAAACAGCGCAAGAGAAGAAAAGTGTCCCAAAACTGAAGAAAACGTTTGATTTTGGGCTCCGAAAATAGGCGCAGCTAAGCAAGCTTGCTGCCCCGTCGTAGAGCTCTCAGAGATCTGTCCAACGGTATGTTGTGCGCCGCGTAACTCCTTATGGATCAAAAGTTATGGGCACCGGAGCGACGGAGACATGGTCCCAAGCCCCAAGCCCTCGGTTTGCGAGCCTAGCCTCTACGTGAAGTGAAGTTGTCTTGCCGAAGGTGCCGAGGGATTCGATAATAGAAATATGATGGATTAGTTTGTCGTCCATTTCGCAGCTCACGACGTAGGATCCGGGACCCAAAAACAACGCAAAAGAAGAAAAGTGTCCCGAAACTGATGAAAATGTTTGATTTTGGGCTCCAAAAATAGGTACAGCTGAGCAGGCATGTTGCCTTCGTCATAGAGCTCTTGGAGATCTTTCCAACGGTATGTTGTGCGACGCGTAACTCCTTATGGATCAAAAGTTATGGGCAAAAGAGCGACGGAGACTTGGTCCCAAGCCCCATGCCCTCGGTTCGCGGGCCCAGCCTTTACATGAAGCGAAGTTGTCTTGCCCAAGGTGCCATGGGATTCGGTAATAGAAATGTGATGGATTAGGTTGTCGTCCTTTTCTAGGCTCACGACTTACGATCCGAGAAGAAAAAACAACGCAAGAGAAGAAAACTGTCCCGAAATTGACGAAAACGTTCAATTTTGGGCTCCGAATACAGGCACAGCTGAGCAGGCTTGCTCCCCGCGTCGTAGAGCTTTCCAACGGTATGCTGTGCGCCGCATAACTCCGTATGAATCAAAAGTTATGGGCACCGGAGCGATGGAGACATGGTCCCAAGCCCCACGCCCTCGGTTTGCGGACCCATCCTCTACATGAAGCTAAGTTGTCTTGCCCAAGATGCTGTGGGATTCGATAATAGAAATGTGATGGATTAGGTTGTCGTCCTTTTCTAGGCTCACGACGTACGATTCGGGAAGGAAAAATAGTGCAAGAGAAGAAAAGTGTCCCAAAACTAATGAAAATGTTCAATTTTGGGCTCTGAAAATAGGCGCAGCTAAGCAAGCTGGCTGCCCTCGTTGTAAAGCTCTCGGAGAGCTTTCCAACGGTATGCTGTGCACCGCATAACTCCTTATAAATCAAAAGTTATGGGCACTGGAGTGACAGAAACCTGGTCACCAGCCCCACGCTCTCGGTTTGCGGGCCCAACCTCTACGTGAAGTGAAGTTGTCATGCCCAAGGTGCCATGGGATTCGATAAGAGAAATGTGATGGATTAGGTTGTCATTTTTTGCTAGGCTCATGATGTACGATCCGGGATAGAAAAACAACGCAAGAGAATAAGAGTATCCCAAAACTGATGAAATCATTCAATTTTGAGCTCAAAAAATAGGCGCAGCCAAGCAGGCTTGCTGCCCCCTTCGTAGAGCTCTCGGAGAGCTTTCCAACGGTATGTTGTGCGTCGCGTAACTCCTTACGAATCAAAAGTTATGGGCATGAGAGCGATGGAGACTTGGTCCCAAGCGCCACGCCCTCGGTTTGTGGGCCCAGCCTCTACGTGAAGCGAAGTTGTCTTGCCCAACGTGCCGTGGGATTCGATAATAGAAATGTGATGGATTAGGTTGTTATCCTTTTATAGGCTCGTGACGTACGATCCGTGAAGGAAAAACAGCGCAAGAGAAGAAAAGTATCCCAAAACTGATGAAATCATTCGATTTTGGGCTTCAAAAATAGGCGCAACCTAGGAGGCTTGTTCCCCCCTTCGTAGAGCTCTCGGAGAGCTTTCCAACGGTATATTGTGCGCCGCGTAAATCCTTACGGATCAAAAATTATAGGCACTGGAACGACGGAGACATGGTCCTAAGCCCCACGTCCTCGGTTTGCGGGCCCAGCCTCTACATGAATCGAAGTTGTCTTGCCCAAGGTGCCATGGGATTCGATAATAGAAATGATAGATTAGGTTGTCATCCTTTTCTAGGCTCAAGACAAACGATCCGGGAAGGAAAAACAGCGCAAGAGGAGAAAAGTGTCCCAAAACTGATGAAAATGTTCGATTTTGGGCTCTGAAAACAGGCGCAGCAGAACAAGCTTGCAGCCCCCGTCGTAGAGCTCTCAGAGAGCTTTCCAACGGCATGCTGTGCGACGCGTAACTCCTTATGGATCAAAAGTTATGGGCAAAGGAGGGACAGAGACCTGGTCCCAAGCCCCATGCCCTCGGTTTGCGGGCCCAACCTCTATGTGAAGTGCAGTTGTCTTTCCCAAGGTGCCATGGGATTCGATAATAGAAATGTGATGGATTAGGATGTCGTCCTTTTCTAGGCTCACGACGTACGATCCGGGAAGGAAAAACAGCACAAGAGAAGAAAAGTGTCCCAAAACTAATGAAAACATTCGATTTTGGGCTCTAAAAATAGGTATAGCCGAGCAGGCTTACTGCCCCCGTCATAGAGCTCTTGGAGAGCTTTCCAACGGTATGTTGTGCGCCGCGTAACTCCTTACGGATCAGAAGATATGGGCACCGGAGTGACGAAGACATGGTCCCATGCCCTACGCCTTCGGTTTGCGGGCCCAGCCTTTATGTGAAGCGAAGTTGTCTTGCCTAAGGTGCCATGGGATTCGATAATAGAAATGTGATGGATTAGGTTGTAAACTTTTTCTAAGCTCATGACGTACGATCCAGGAAGAAAAAACAGCGCAAGAGAAAAAAGGTATCAAAAAAATGATGAAATCGTTCGATTTTGGGCTCAGAAAACAGGTACAACCGAGCAGGCTTGCTCCCCCCTTTGTAGAGCTCTCGGAGAGCTTTCCAACGGTATGTTGTACACCGCGTAACTCCTTACGGATCAAAATTTATGGGCACCAGAGCGACGGAGACATGGTCCTAAGCCCTACGCCCTCGGTTTGTAGGCCCAACCTCTACGTGAAGCGAAGTTGTCTTGCCGAAGTTGCAGTGGGATTCGATAATAGAAATGTGATGGATTAGGTTGTCGTCCTTTTCTAGGCTGAAGATGTACGATCCGGGAAGGAAAAACAACGCAAGAGAAGAAAAGTGTCCCAAAACTAATGAAAACATTCGATTTTTGGCTCCGAAAACAGGCGCAGCCGAACACGCTTGCAGCCCCTGCCGTAGAGCTCTCGGAGAGATTTCCAACGGTATGTTGTGCACCGCATAACTCCTTACAGATCAAAAGTTATTAGCACCGGAGCAACGGAGACATGGTCCCAAGCCTCACGCCCCCGGTTTGCGTGCCCAGCCTCTACGTGAAGCGAAATTTTCTTACCCAAGGTGTCGTGGGATTCGATAAAAGAAATGTGATGGATTAGGTTGTCGTGCTTTTTGCGACTCACGACGTACGATCCGGGATGGAAAAACTGCGCAAAAGAAGAAATGTGTCCCAAAAGTGATGAAAATGTTCAATTTTGAGCTCTGACATTAGGCGCAGCCGAGCAGGTTTGTTGCCCCAGTCGTAGAGCTCTCGGAGAGATTTCCAACAGTATGTTGTGCGTCACATAACTCCTTACGGATCAAAAGTTATGGGCACCGGAGCAACAGATACCTGGTCACAAGCCCCACGCCCTCGATTTGCGGCCCAACCTCTACATGAAGTGAAGTTACCATGCCCAAGGTATCGTGGCATTCGATAACAGAAATGTGATTGATTAGGATGTTGTCCTTTTCGCGGTTGACGACGTACGATCCGGTAAGGAAAAATAGCACAAAAGAATAAAAGTGTCCCGAAACAGATGAAAACATTCGATTTTGGGCTCCGAAAATAGGTGCAGTCGAGCAGGCTTGCTGCCCCTGTCGTAGAGCTCTCATAGAGCTTTCCAACGGTATACTACGAGCCACGTAACTCCTTACGAATCAAAAGTTATGGGCACCGTAGCGACAGAGACCTGGTCCTAAGCCCCATGCCCTGGGTTGCAGGCCCAGCCTCTACGTGAAGCGAAGTTGTCTTGCCCAAGGTGCCGTGGGATTCAATAATAGAAATGTGATGGATTAGGTTGTCGTCCTTTTCGCTGCTGACGACGTACGATCCTGGACGGAAAAACAGCGCAAAAGAAGAAAAGTGTCCCGAAACTGATGAAAACATTTGATTTTGGGCTCCAAAAATAGGCGCAGTTGAGCAGGTTTGCTACACCCATCGTAGAGCTCTCAGAGAGCTTTCCAACGGTATGTTGTGCGACGTGTAACTCCTTACGTATCAAAAGTTATGGGCAAAGGAGCGACGGAGACATGGTCCCAAGCCCCATGCCTTTGGTTTATGGGCCCAGCCTCTACGTGAAGCGAAGTTGTCTTGCTCAAGGTGACATGGGATTCGATAATAGAAATGTGATGGATTAGGTTGTCATCCTTTTCTAGGCTCACGACGTACGATCCGGGAAGAAAAAACAACGCAAGAGAAGAAAAGTGTCCCAAAACTGATGAAAACGTTCAATTTTGTGCTACGAATTCCGGCGAAGCCGAGCAGGCTTGCTCCCGCCGCCGTTGAGCTCTAGGAGAGCTTTCCAACGGTATGCTGTGCTCCACATAACTCCGTACGGATCAAAAGTTATGGGCACCGGAGCGACGGAGACATTGTCCCAAGCCCCACGCCCTTGGTTTGCGGGCCCAACCTCTATGTGAAGCGAAGTTGTCTTGCCCAAGGTGCTGCGGGATTCGATAATAGAAATGTGATGGATTAGGTTGTCGTCCTTTTCTAAGCTCACGACGTACGATCCGGGAAGGAAAAACAGCGCAAGAAAAGGAAAATGCCCCAAAACTAATGAAAACGTTCGATTTTGGGCTCCAAAAATAGGCGCAGCCGAGCAGGCTTGCTCCCCCCGTTGTAGAGCTCTCGGAGAGCTTTCCAACGGTATGCTATGCGCCGCGTAACTCCTTACGGATCAAATGTTATGGGTATCGGAGCGACGGAGACATGGTCCCAAGCCCCACGCCCTCGGTTTGCGGGCCCAGCCTCTACGTGAAGCGAAGTTGTCTTGCCCTAGGTGTCGTGGGATTCGATAATAGAAATGTGATGGATTAGGTTGTCGTCCTTTTCTAGGCTCAAGAAGTACGATCCGGGAAGGAAAAACAGCGCAAGAGAAGAAAACTGTCCCAAAATTGAAGAAAATGTTCTATTTTGGGCTCTGAAAACAGGCGCAGCCGAGCAACCTTGCAGCCCCTGTCGTAGAGCTCTCGGAGTGCTTTCCAACGGTATGCTGTGCACCACGTGTCATGCCCCAACCCGGCCTATTAGGTTAGACTAGGTGTGATCTAAACATTCAAGTCATGTCTCGTACATAATCGTTCCTGAAAGTTTAACACTTAACGTTTTAGCCTAAACTCTACAAATTCTCAGGAAAACCGGCAGCATAACGGTTGTAATTAGGCTCTTTGGTTTGACCTAATTCTCTAAACGCCTCAAAATTTACAATCTCAACTTTATTTCCAACTAAGATTACTATTTATCATTAATTGAAACGCCTACCAATTATCTTGAAGTCTCGTTTTATTAATAACCTAGCATGATGCTATGTCTCGTTGGTTTGTTAATCCTCGTTGCGAAAGTACCTGTTGATCTTAGCTTAATAGTGAGTACCTACTTAAGATTGGATAGGTTCATTTTACTTAATTCTTACCTGATACTTCATAATCCTATAATAGATACTAGCTAATGACAATAGCAAAACGACCATAGTAGTATCTGTCTGGTTATTATCAGTACAACCCAAAATTAGACCCCAAATTACAACGGGGGTCTTTTACATCACAAACATTAAGCAACATGAAAAGAAATAGTCTTCAAGTAGCATAGTGTTCACAAATAGCCATAATCACGCAAAGCACATAGGACAGGCAATCACTCCAAGGAATCATCGTTAGGCACGTCGTCCTCGGGTACCTGTTCTTGATCTTGTTCACCTGAGATGATAAAAGAGGGTGAGTCCTTATGAACTCAGCGAGGGGGAACGAGAGATAACGTTTTGAAATCCTTTTCTGGTTAAACTTTATGAAAACTCCTTTGAAAACATGTCAAACAGAATAAGTAAGCTCATAATATAGCATATATATATATAAATGAACACATTTACCCGTCTTTCCTCCCTGAGGTCCTCTAGGAACCAAGCGAGAATACTTAAACACATAGTAAAAAGGATACGGTTTGATACGTACAGGACTCTAGAGGTAGCTCATACGGGCTCAAGAGGTAACTCCCACCACATTTAGGTATAGCACTTTCCCCCGCATAGCACTTACTTCCTGCCGTTCAAGTTCATTTTCAGTAACAGTTGTTGCGGCTGGCTTCAATCATCCACTTTTCACGCCAAATGGGTGTACTCCGGATGTACCCCAAAATTCTACGACCCAACTCTCCAAGGAAGTCTAGCTCCCAAGCGAGAGAGGGAATTGGGCAATGGTAGTCACGGTTGCACCGGCAAGCCCGATGCCGCCCGGTGTGCGTGAACGCTACCACGCCAGAATGAAAGGTTGCAACCTTATATGCAATGCACATTTATGACATTTAATATATCACATTAGGAGGACAACAAAGTAGGTTGCCTCCAGACAGTCATAAGATTGCACATTGACAAGTAAACAAGCGAGGCACGATAAGACAAGTAATTTCACTTGAAAGGCATATGGAGTTATATGAACATTAAATGGGTAGCCATGTAACGCACGTAAATCAAGTCACATAACTCATTTCAACGTTCACGTAATCAAATAATAAGATTATTCAATATGCAACAACATCTACGTGGGTTTGGATGCAAGAAAGGCCTATTTGTCAACATGCAATGATCAAAATCACACTTAGGGCTATAAGGACAACTACGGGCAGCCTACTAAACATGTAATTACACACAATATCCAAAGGATCAACACTTAGCAAGTTTACCTAGTCACTAGGGTTTCCATTTCGTGCTTACCCGTGCGATTAAGCCCCAAGTCAACACAAAATTAATCTCAAGACATGCATCAATTAATTCAAACATCCCCAAGTATTCTAAACAGTCCACACAACATCCCAATGCCACAATCCCAAGCATTTAATACCACAAGAGAAGTTACAACAAGTTTTCTAAGCATATAACTAAGTGAAACCCTCACTGCAATAGGCTGTTTTCTCACAATCATTAAGACAAGCAAACAATCTCCAATTCTAGTGAATAAGATGTCAAATTAAATCTTAAGAAGTGAACTAAATTTAGAAACAAACCTCACATCATTTGGAGTTCGGGTCCAATAGGTATAGCCAAAACAGTGGGATTGCACAAAACTGTCCAGATTTGCACACATTTCAATACTTGTCAATTTTTAGGTCCTTAGGGTCAAATTTAGCCTTAGTACATTTATGACAAAAATGTCCAGAACTGAAAAACCTAGAAGCACACTAAATTTCATGCATTTTTGACATCATTTACTAAGTCAAAACTGGTTCGTTCTACAAGGTCAGTGCATCTGCCAAAACCTGCTTCATTTTTTCCAGACTTCCAGATTTGGACACATTTTAATGATTTGCCATTTTGAGGACCTTAGAGTCCAAATTAGCTTTGGCCTATTTCTGCGACAGATGTTCAAAACTGGCAAAAATAGTTACCTACCAATTTTCATGCATTTTCAATATCATTTTCCTAGCCAAACTCACCTCGCAACAACAAGACAGAGAGCTGTCACAAAACCCGATTTCATCTATCATCACCTTCAAGCCAAAATCTTGTCATGTTAAGGCATATGTCGGCCTTGAGCTTTGCAATTCAGATTTTTATGTCTTCAAGAAGAATTTTGAAATTCCTAGCATGGGCAAGGAGCATTTTGTCGAGATTTGAAGGCTTTGAGGAGGTATTTGAGCTAGTTTTTTATGCATTTGTGTCATAGAATTGTCATAGATTGTCTAGGAATTAAATTGAATTAAGCAAGCAAGCACAAAGCCCAACATGGTGGTCGGCCAAGGCATCTAAAAATCTAATTTTTTGTCATCTTTTGAGCATTATTTAATTGTGTGTTTGAAAGTGCAAAAGAATAAGGAATAAAGAATAAGGAATGTCTAGCTTTTTGTGAGATTTTGTCTTCTAGTGGGTTCAATTAGTAATTTAATATTAGTTAGTGGAATTTGTAGGATTAATTAATGACCTAGTGCTTCGTGTAAGATGCTTTCTTAATTAGTGTGAGGGCACGCTTTCCTAGGTCTAGGGCACGCACTACGAGTTAGGGTACGAACTACGAGACGAATGCACGTTTTTCAAATAAATGCACGCAACTCTAAATGAATGCACGTAATTCAATGCAAGACACACAAAATGAAACACAAATTTTAAACCTAGGTCAAGGCACGCAAATCTAGGTTACACACGTTATTCGGGGTCGGGCCTCACACCACGTAACTCCTTACGGATCAAAATTTATGGGCACCAGAGCGACGGAGACCAGGCCGCAAGCCCCACGTCCTCGGTTTGCGGGCCCAGCCTCTACGTGAAGCGAAGTTGTCTAGCCCAAGGTACCGTGGGATTCGATAATAGAAATGTGATGGATTAGATTGTCGTACTTTTCGCGGCTCACGACGTACTATCCGGGATGAAAAAATAGCACAAAGAAGAAAAGTATCCCAAAACTGATGAAAATGTTCAATTTTGGGCTTTAAAAATAGGCACAGTCGAGCAGGTTTGCTGCCCTGTCGTAGAGCTCTCAGAGAGCTTTCCAACGGTATGCTGTGTGGCGCGTAACTCCTTATGGATCAAAAGTTAGGGGCAAAGGAGCGACGGAGACCTAGTCCCAAGCCCCACGCCCTCGGTTTGCGGGCCCAGCCTCTACGTGAAGCGAAGTTGTCTTGTCCAAGGTGCCGTGGCATTTGATAAGGAAAAGTGATGGATTAGGTTGTCGTCCTTTTCTAGGCTCACGACGTACGATCCGGGAATGAAAAACAGCGCAAGAGAAGAAAAGTGTCCCAAAACTGATGAAAATGTTTGATTTTGGGCTCATAAAACTGGCATACCAAAGCATACCTGCTGCCCCCGTTGTAGAGCTCTTCTAGAGCTTTCCAACGGTATGCTGTGCGCCGCGTAACTCCTTACGGATCAAAAGTTATGGGCACCGAAGCGACAGAGACATGGTCCCAAGCCCCACACCCTCGGTTTGCTGGCCTAGCCTATACGTGAAGCAAAGTTTTCTTTCCCAAGGTGCCATGGGATTCGATAATAGAAATGTGATGGATTAGGTTGTCGTCCTTTTCGCTGCTAACGACGTACGATCCGTGACAGAAAAACAGCGCAAAAGAAGAAAAGTGTCCCGAAACTGATGAAAATGTTTGATTTTGGGCTCCAAAAATAGGTTCAGCCGAGCAGGCTTTTTCCCCTATCGTAGAGCTCTCAGAGATCTTTCCAACGGTATGCTGTGCGACACGTAACTTCTTACAGATCAAAAGTTATAAGCAAATGAGCAACGGAGACCTGGTCTCAAGCCCCATGCCCTCGGTTTGCAGGCCCAGTCTTTACGTGAAGCGAAGTTGTCTTGCCCAAGGTGCCGTGAGATTCGATAATATAAATGTAATGTATTAGGTTGTCGTTCTTTTCTAGGCTCCCGACGTACGATACGGGAAGAAAAATCAGTGCAAGAGAAGAAAAGTGTCCAAAAATTGATGAAAACGTTCGATTTTTGGCTCCAAAAACAAGCGTAGCTGAGCAGGATTGCTACCCCCATCGTAGAGCTCTCAGAGAGCTTTCCAACAGTATGTTGTGTGACGCGTAACTCCTTACTGATCAAAAGTTATGGGCAAAGGAGCGACAGACACCTGGTCCCAAGCCCCATGCCCTCAATTTGCGGGCCCAGCCTCTACGTGAAGTGCAGTTGTCTTGCCCAAGGTACCGTGGGATTCGATAATAGAAATGTGATGGATTAGGTTGTTCTCCTTTTCCAGGCTCACGACGTACGATCTGGCAATGTAAAACAGCGCAAGAGAAGAAAAGTGTCCCAAAGCTGATAAAAATGTTCGATTTTGGGCTCTGAAAATAGGCACAGCCGAGCAGGCTTGCTGCGCCCGTCGTAGAGCTCTCGGAGAGCTTTCTAACGGTACGCTGTGAGCCTCGTAACACCTTACGGATCAAAAGTTAAGGGCACCGGAGCGAGGGAGACATGGTCCCAAGCCCCACGCCCTCGGTTTACGGGCTCAACCTTTACGTGAAGCGAAGTTGTCTTGCCCAAGGTGCAGTGGGATTTGATAATAGAAATGTGATGGATTAGGTTGTCATCCTTTTCTAGGCTCACGACGTACGATCCGGGAATGAAAAATAGCGCAAGAGAAGAAAAGTGTCCCAAAACTGATGAAAACGTTCGATTTTGGGCTCTGAAAACAGGCACAGCCGAGCAGGCTTGCTCCGCTCGTCGTAGAGTTCTCAGAGAGCTTTCCAACGGTATGGTGTACGCCGCGTAACTCCTTACGGATCAAATGTTATGGGCACCGGAGCGACGGAGACATGGTCCCAAGCCCCACGCCCTCGGTTTACGGGGCCAGCCTCTATGTGAAGCGAAGTTGTCTTGCCCAAGGTGCCGTGGGTTTCAATAATAGAAATGTGATGGATAAGGTTGTCGTCCTTTTCTAGGCTCAAGACGTACGATCCGGGAAGGGAAAAGAGCGCAAGGGAAGAAAAGTGTCCCAAAACAGAAGAAAACGTTCAATTATGGGCTCCAAAAACATGCGTAGCCGAGCAAGCTTGCAGCCCCGTCGTAGAGCTCTCAAAGTGCTTTCAGACGGTATGTTGTGCGACGCGTAACGCCTTATGGATCAAAAGTTTTGGGCAAATGAGAACTGGTCCCAAGCACCATGCCCTCGGTTTGCGGGCTCAGCCTCTACGTGAAGCGCAGTTGTCTTGCCCAAGGTGCCGTGGCATTCGATAATAGAAATGTGATGGATTAGGTTGTCGTCCTTTTCTAGGCTCACGACGTACGATCCGGGAAGGAAAAACAGCGCAAGAGAAGAAAAGTGTCCCAAAACTAATGAAAATATTCAATTTTGGGCTCTCAAAATAGGCACAACCGAGCAGGCTTGCTGCCCCCGTCATAGAGCTCTCGGAGTGCTTTCCAATGGTATGTTGTGCGACGCGTAACTCCTTATGGATCAAAAGTTAAGGCAAATGAGCGACGAAGACCAAGTCCCAAACACCATGGCCTCGGTTTGCTGGCTCAACCTCTACGTGAAGCGCAATTTTCTACCCAAGGTGTCGTGGGATTCGATAATATAAATGTGCTGGATTAGGTCGTCGTCCTTTTCTGGGCTCACGACGTACGATCCGGGAAGGAAAAAGAGCGCAAGAGAAGACAAGTGTCCCAAAAATGCTGAAAACATTCGATTTTGGGCTCTGAAAATAGGCATAGCCGAGCAGGCTTGCTACCCCCGTCGTAGAGCTCCCGGAGAGCTTTCCAACGGTATGTTGTGTGCCACGTAACTCCTTACGGTTTAAAAGTTATGCGCACTGGAGCGACGAAGACATGGTCCCAAGCCTCACGCCCTCGGTTTGCAGGCCCAGCCTCTACGTGAAGCGAAGTTGTCTTGCCCAAGGTATCGTGGGATTCGATAATAGAAATGTGATGGATTAGGTTGCCGACTTTTTCTAGGTTCACGACGTACGATCCGGGAAGGAAAAATAGAGCAAGAGAAGAGAAGTGTCCCAAAACTGATGAAAACGTTCGATTTTG